>CM057456.1:1265107500-1266307500 GCA_016271365.2 Neoceratodus forsteri
ACCTGATCCCTGGTTGTTCACGGAGTTCCGCACATGGGTGGACCAGGGGTGGTGCAGGGGGTGTGCCGGCACTCTGCACAATGTACAGCAGTGCAGAGTGCCATGTGCAGTGGGCCAGTGACTATGCCAAATCTGTGCAGATATAACCCTGGTATTCACCCCCCGAGATGCTGCCACCGGGTGTGGTGGTAATGGTGGGGATCTGTGAACCCTCGGTAGGGACACCCCTGATATTGGGGCACACTTCTGTGGGTGGGGTTGGTGAATGGGGCATGGACCCCCTCCGGTGCAGTTGGTGCACTGCATGCTGGCTCAAACATGGTGCCCCACGGGTGTAAGTGATCCACCATGGAGACCTGGGTGACCAGCTGATTGGCCATATGCCCAGGTCCTCTGCTCTGCACCTGGACACCCCAAGGATTCTGCATGCCTGGGTTAGCAAGGCTACATAAGGGGGGCTGTGCTGAGGCCAGCATTGGTGAATATGGCCTGCATGCAGAACCCTCATGGGTGCTGAGCTGTTTGCCCAGACAACGTGCTACTTGTGCTTTTTTGTGCATGGGGCCCTATGTATGTGAACTAAGAGTCCTACCACACTGCAACACCATTATATCTGTACCTAACTATAAGCCTACTTTAATATAACCACCACCTCCCCACCATATCAACCACACCCACATAACCTCCCTCCACCCACACAAAAAAGAAAGAAAAAAACACTGTACCACACTCACACACACACACATAGTTCTTTGGTGAGAAACCAACATGTTGATAACCAGTTAAAAGGGACTCTATAAAAATTAAAACACAAACCAAAGACACGCTGAATCCCTATTATATGTCCATCCTTTGAAATAAAAGTCTGTGAAGTTTAAGTGGAATAATGTGACATAAACCCCAAATCGATGTTCATGCCACCTTCCACCATATTGAGAAGTGAAATAAGCATGATCTCAGAAGCTTGTCTCTGTTACGTGCTTTTAAACTGTCCTTTTAAGACCATTACTGACATATCTGAGATTGAGTGGTCATTCTGAGAGAAGTGCTGCCCCACTGGTTTTTCAGTCATTTTCAAATTAATAGTATGTCTGTGTGAATGAATTCTAGTGTGGAGTGTTTGTTTTGCCTCCCCCACATACCCAGTGTGAGGACATTTCTTGCACTGAATAAAATAAACAACATTCCTTGTTGTAGATGTATAATTCCCCTGTATCCTGAATTGTCTGTTTTGTAATGTAATCACTCAATCTGAAGTGGAAATGAGTGCACAAGTCTTACATCTTAGTTGACTATAGGGTCATGTATCATTTAGTGTCATGGTATTCTGTTCTGGTCCTAGTTTACTCCTGATAAGCAGGCTGGCTAAATAAGGAGGTTGTTTAAAAGACAGTAGTGATAGTTCTTGAAAAATACAATTTAGGGTCTCTTCCTCACTAAATATAGGGTGGAGGTCCCTAATAATCTTACATACAAGTTCCAGGTTAGGGTGATATGTGACTCCTAAGGGTAGTGGTCCTTTCCTTATACTGAAGTACAGTAGTTGTTCTCTTGGTAACTGTGTTGCACGTTCTACTGCTCCGTCAATTTCTCTGGAAGTGTGTCCCTGCTCAATAAAGGTGTTTTTAACATAGCCAAATGAGTATCTCTGCCTTCCTCATTTGAACAGATACCGATACCGAAGTGCTCGACTGTACATGACAGATATTTTTGTGTGGCTCGGGTGATTACTATTCCTGTGTAAGTATCTCTTTCTGTCTGTTGGCTTCCTGTAAATACATGAATGTAAGGTTCCATTCTTCATGGTGACAGTGGTGTCCAGAAAATTAACACTGGTGGCAGAATATTCAAGGGAAAGCCTTGTAGTTGGGTGGAGGTTAATAAGTTCCTGATGAACATCCTTAAGTGTGTCAGTGCCCTCTGTCCAAATTATAAACAAATCATCAATGTAACGGAAATAAGCGAGTGGTTTATGTGTACAGTGCCTTAAAAAGTCCACCTCCAAATTCACTGCAAAGAGATTAGCATACTGTGGAGCCATCCTGGTGCCCATTGCTGTTCCCATAGTTTGAACATAATGTTTACCATTGAAGCTGAAGTTGTTACATGTCAGAATGAATTCAGCAAGTTTCCTCACCACTTCAGGGTCGATGTTTTGGTCCGGTCCTTTCTCATGTAGGTATTTAAGGCAGGCTGAAATGCCATCCGTGTGCGTAACATTAGTATAGAGGGATGTTACATCCATTGTAGCTAAAAATTGTATTAGGTGATATGTCTTTATAACTAGAACATTTACGTAGGAAGTGTACAGTGTCTCTAGATAAGTTGTATAATGTATAGATTTGCAAAACAGTTGCTCACACTAGGTAAACTTTACTTTACCCTCTCCTAATGCTATATATAGAAAATTTCAGTTATATATTTTTTGCTTGCTTTTAACATACAATATCATATTTTGACATGTACTTAAGTGAGTATTGAATCTGAAGTTCTTGTTTTTCATTAGACTGTATTCACAAACATATTGAGACATTCAGAATTTATGTTAGTGAAGCTTTCTGCTTTGACCTTGAATGGCTCCTAAGCTAAGAACAAACTGGTGAAATGTGATTCCTATGATGTAAACTGTAATAATGGTTAAAATTAGTATTTTAAACCAATGAGAATTCTTTCTGGTTTTTTATGCATGATCTGGGTGTATATAGTATGTTATTTTATAAATGGCATGAGCTTCCGAGAAAGGATTTGGTTGCTTCGAAAGCTTAGGCACTTTATTCTTTTTGTACCATCTGTGTTGGTTCAATTAAAGGTATCAAATCATTTGCTTCTGGATTTGTTCAGACATTGAAGGGTATTTTTAAAGGGACACTGTCAACTTCCTTTGGTCTCAAAGTGTACCTAGTTTAAAAAACATATTTTATGATTGCTACAATTCTGTAAAGATTTTTGATGTAGCTGGTAGTTTGATTCGGACTTGTACTTTCTTTAAAAAAGTGAAAAACAGACTGCCCAACATACTGGTGTTATCACACCAAAACAGGTTTGTTTACATTCCTTGATCAGCTTCAGATGCATCTTTCCTGGACTTGGGAACACTCACAAAACAGTCCAGCCCCTCATAATGCAGTGGGAGTTTAGGTGGCTACTGCCTTATGAGTGACTGCACTGTTTGGGTGTGTTTCTAATGCTCAGGAAGTATGCAGTAAGAACAGATCCAGGATTGTAAACAAAAATAAGGTTGTTTATAAATATACATTGCCATGTATTTCAGTTCTACTAAACAAGGAGACAGACAAAACAAATAGCAACATCAATGAATTTTAGAGAAGGTAAGCAATCATAAAATGTGAGATTTTCTCTAGAAATAATATGATGAAAAACAGGTTGACGGTGTCCCTTTAATTCTGTAGGCTGAATGTCCGCAGGTTTCTAGTCAGCGTGCCAAAAGGTCACAGTTCAAATCCTGTCTGGTGCAATATCTGGACATTTTCCATCTGCCAACTCCCCAGAAGGTCTATAAGGAATCTATTGCTGGCAATGGCTTCTGCTAATTAAGATACATTGAAAAGGTCCCATTTCCCCCTGACTCTTGTTTGCTAAAGGGACACTGTCAACCTTTTTTGCATCATATAATTTTTAGGTAAAAACTCACACGTTATTGAGTGCTTACTTTCTATAAAATTCATTGATGTTGCTGGTTGTTTTATCTGCCTCCTTGCTTATTAGAACCAAAATGCATGGTAATGTATAGCTATACCAGCTTTGTTTTGCTTGAAATCATTGAACTACTCTTAGTGAAAACTTCCTGAACATTGGAAACATCCTCAAACAGTACAACCACTCATGATACAAGAGTCTCCTCTACACCCACTGTTTAAGGAGTGGTTGGATTGTGTTGTAAGTGTTCCTGAGTTCAGGAAAGATGCAGTGGGAGCTTGTCAAGAAATGTAAACAAACATGTTTTGGTGTTGTAACACCAGTATGGCGGGCAGTCCGTTTTTCACTTTTTAAAAGGAAAAAGGGATCTGAATCAAACTTCCAGCTGCATCAGTCTCTATAGAATGTGAACAATCCTAAAATGTGTTTTTATGTTTGCTTGCAAGCATGTGCAAGAAACATAGTGCCATCATTTGAGTTTTCGTAGGTGTGCCACCCTCGCTTCTAATGCCCCGCTCCTTTTTGCACGCACGGCTGCACCGCACCAATAAATGCCCAAGCTGTCTATGACAGCAGTTCAGATGCAGTGGCATACAGTTGAAAGTAAATGACCACTACAATCAGCGGTGGTAATGTGTAGGCAATTTGCAGACTGCCATTGGCAGTCTGCAAATTGCCTACACGTCAGCACTGCATCTGAACAGCTGTCATAGACAGCTCATTTGTACTCTCTCTCTCTCGCTCTCTTCCTCTCTCACTCGCTCTCTCTCTCTCTCCGGCAGCATTCTCTAGTTCTGTGTGTGTGTGTGTCTGTGTGTGTGTGTGTGTGTGTGTGTGTAAGTCCAACATTGCTAAGACAAAAGTAAAATCTCTTCCCAAAACATTTGACTTCTTTTTTTTTTACCATATAAGATTTTATTAGTTTTTCCAAGTACAACTAACCAAGGTAGAGACACCCAGGCATTGACCATACAAGTAAACAGGAACACCATAGCCATGTTTGGAACATTTCATAACTACAACTGCTTGGGGGAATTTACATATTGCCTCCCATCACTTTTATGGATCATATAAACTTACATTCTGTTTCATCTAGTTTTATACATATCCAAATATAACAATCAGTTTTTAGATGAGTACCTCTTTCAACCAAGGGGATCGCTAGAAAAAAACATGTGACTTTTAACCTCACGATGTGTACCTGGCAAGTACTGCACCATGCGGCTCCATCCTTGGCATAGCCAATTTGAGCGACACTCATGCTCGTCTACCCATTCATGGAACATAGACATTTACATTTAAAAAAATATATATTTATAATAAAAATAAACTGGAAAAATGGTTCTTCCTTCTCCTGCTGTACACCGAGATCATGACCTCATGTCAGCGTGTGCAGTTTGGAGTCACGCTGTACAACAAATTTAAAATAAAACAAGAAAATACCAAACACTCAGGCACTATTTCTTCCCGTTGAGCTGCCTATCACATACGCATGCTGTGTCTCCCATAAGCCAGGGTCCATTCTCCAGTGTGATGTGTGATCCAATCAGACTAACCTGCATCCCAGTCAGCCTGTATCTAAACAAAGTCTGAGAGAGTCCAGGGCTTGTTAAAAGACCAAAAGCCCCTCCCCCACACACTCACACAGCCCACCGCACCACTGGCACAGACGCTGTCCATTATGGGAGGTTTATCTGATGCACTTACATTTTCTCCACTACTAATTGAAAGGGAGTGTATTTGGGTGATAAATCAGCATGCACTGCAGTTTCCAGTTCCTACTAGCTTAGTTACAGTTGTTTTTTTTTAACAATCCCTCAGTCATACCTATCACAGTTGAGATTCACCCTGGAATGGAGTCAGGTTACTTTGCTTCAGGGATTTGCTTTTTTTTTGGTCTTTTTATGTTTGCTTGCACGCATGTGCAAGAAACATAGTGCCATCATCCGAGTTTTCGGAGGTGTGTCACCCCTCTCTTCCAATTCAGTCAGTGTGTTGGGAGGCACAGCCCCAGTCTTCCAGTGCATGCTGGAGCTGTCTATGACAAGCTTCAAAATGCAGTGGCATACAGTTGAAAGGGGGAGCTACGCCTCAGTGAGTAACGATAAGATATCGCCTGCTCATGCGCGCCCCCCCCTACACACACACACACACAGACACACACACACACACACACAGAAACGCATGCATACTGAGTGCTGCCCCCCCGGCACACACATATAGCTGACAGGGGTGCCCAATCCCCCGTCGGCTCCACTGTCCTCACCCCCCCCGAGTACTGGGTGCCACGCTGGGAGCTCACCCCAGACTGGCAATAGATGTTGTGGCTGATGGGGGTGCCCAATACCCCATCGGCTCCACGGCCCCCTCCAGCTGTCCTTGTGCAATGCTGGGAGCCCACCCCAGTGTGGCAAACGTCCCGCATCATCAATTTAAAAAAAAAACTAAAAATTAAAAACAGTCCCACGGCGCTTCTCCCTGCCCCCTCCCCACAACCCGCACCCACCCACTGCGCACCCTGCCTCCCCACACCTCCCTCATCCCATACTTACCTCCGGATCTCGGCGCGATGATCTGCAGTGGACCGGGAACACGTCTGCACTCTTCAAAGCCGACCGCGAACTGAGGAAATGCCGGTAAGCTGTATAATGGGATAGGTAGGGGTTTTTCAACTTTGTTGCATATCTCAGCCATTTTTTGGAATTTTTGCACCAAATTTTCAACATGGGGTTTTTGGGACCCCTTCTCATGAATGCTGTCACTGTCATGGCGTTATTCGGGCCCAAAGGGTGATTTCATAGTCACTGTGTGAAATCACCTTTCGGACTGATTAATGAAACGACACTGCCAGTGTTCATAAAGTGGTCTCTCAAGAAGCCTATTTTGAAAATTTGGTGAAAAATTCAACATTGACTTGTTTTCTGGCGTCGCGTTAGCAGTTCCTACACACGCTCATAAGTTCACGAATTTTCAATATTTTCACTCCAGATTTTCAACATTGCCATTTTACCACACCTTCTTGTGAGTAGTACAGCTGTAATTTTTCACATCTCACCCAAAATGTGTTTCCGCCCATGTAGCGCACAATGGTGCAGTCGGTGTGCGAAATCAATGTACGGGACAAATTAAGAAAACCACAGTGACACTGTTCATGAGCAGAGATCTTAAAATGGCTATGTTGAAAATTTGGTGAAAAATTCCTAACAATGACTGTTTCACGGCGTGCTATGCAGTTCTACACATGCTCGTGGGTTCGGCGAATTTTCAATATTTTCTCCTGATTTTCAAAATTGCCATTTTACCACACCTTCTTATGAGTAGTACAGCTGTCATGTTTCACATCTCACCCAAAACATGTTTCCACTAGGTAGCGGCACAATGGCACAGTCAGTGTGCAAATCAATGTATGGGACAAATTAAGAAAATCACAGTGACACTGTTCATGAGCATAGGTCTTAAAATGGCTATGTTGAAAATTTGGTGAAAAAATTCCTAAAAATGACTGTTTTACGAGCGTGCGTTGGGCAGTTCCTATGCATGCTCGTAAGTTTGCGAATTTAATATTTTCACTCCAGATTTTCAACATTGCCATTTTATTACACTTCCTTATGAACAGTACAGCTGCCATTTTTCATATGCTGCCCAAAATGTGTTTTCGCACATGTAGCGCACAATGGTGCTGTTGGTGTGCAAAAGCAATGTTTGGGACAGATTAAGAAAATCACAGTTACACTGTTCATGAGCAGAGGTCTTAAAATGGCTATGTTGAAAATTTGGTGACAAAAGTCCATAAAATGACTGTGTTACGAGTGAGCATTGCGCAGTTTCCACGCACCCTCATAAGTTCATGACTTTGTAATATTTTAAGTCCAGATTTTCACCAGTGGCATTTTTCCACACTTCCTTATTTACAGTACAGCTGTCATTTTTTCACAACATGGTCAAGTGTTTTCACACTTTCAGCGAGAGATGCATGGTCACTGTGGGAAATCATTGTTCGGGACAGATAAAGAAAATCACAGTGACACTGTTCATGATCGGAGGCACCAAAATGCCTGAGTTGACAATCTGCTGTAAAAAATCCCCAACCTAATTATATGACGGGTGTGCGTTGCACAGTTTCTATGTATGCTCGTGACTTCACCATTTTGAAATATTTTTTCTGCAGATTTGAAACATTGCCATTTTTTACACCTCCCCATGAACAGTACAGCTGTCATTTTTTACATCCTGTTCGGAATGTTTTTGCATCTGTGGTGCTAAATGCCGTAGTTGCTGTGCATAAGCAGCTTTCGACTAACAAACTGATATTCCCCCTGTTCATGAGGTGGGGTCACAAAAAAAACATGTTGAACATTTGGAGTGAAAATACCAATGAATGCCTGAGGTATTAGGGTTTCCAACCATAACACCCAACCCTGTAGAGAATGACAGGCATCAGGGGTGTGACTTGGGATTCTTGCCTGTAATTCTCATACCATTCCACACCTGCAGCCAGTGAGAGGCATCGAGGTATGCCTGGACTCTTCGCCCCAAAGTTCACCCCATTCTCCTATATCGCACCCATCTCACCGTATTTCCTAATGGAATGGGTGCGCGATAAGGGCCAAAGACCCCAAGGAACACTGTGACACTTGTCAGTGTCTGCAGAGTGGGGTGTGGTGAAATGGACGTGGCCGTTATGCCTGACGACCCAAAGGCACACCCCAATGCCTGTCACTCTCTGCAGGGTGGTGGTGGGGTTGGCTTCAGTTCAATACTTCACTGCCATTCCTATTACGCAGCTCTGTAACTTCTACACTACCACTGCCAATGGCAGCAAGCAAACATTCGGCATTGACAAATGCTTGTTTTTAACAAGCCCTCAACTCTCTCTGACTTTGTTTAGATACAGGCTCGCTGGGATGCAGGTTAGTCTGATTCAGGGATCACACATCACACTGGAGAACTGTCCCTGGCTTACGGGAGCCCCAGCATGTGTATGTGATAGGCAGCTCAACGAGAAGAATTAGTAACCGAGATGTGTACTAAATAAAATAAACATTTTTAATTTACAATAAATGGCAGAAATAGTTGTTAGTCTCTTGCAGGGACCACTTTTCGTACATTGCAGTGAGACTAATTTAATTGACTTAACACAGAAGAGCGTTTTTTCCCTAACCATTTCACAGCACTTTAACAGTAAAATACTGAGTGCTTGGCACCACTACAGTAGGAGGTGCTGAACTCAAACAGGCACGTCACTGCCAAACCAGCACACTCACTTCTTCTGTGTGAATACCGAGAAGGTTTGTATAGTGGTTCCGGTCACGGCCATAATGTGAAAATCACTGAAGTTATTAATGTTAAAGTAATAATAACTAGCAACATATCTTTTCAGACTAACATTCAAACCAGCAATATAAGTAATAATGACGGGACACAGCTTGTGGGATGAAAATACTTTTTTATTTCCTGTCCTCTTTAAGCACCATTGAGTTCTGTGCACGGACCACTATTATGTGCAAACCAAAGGCCAAGACTGGCAGACGGGAGACTGCCATGACCAGCTAAATAAGAGAAATGTTGTTTGTTCTAATGCCTGTAACCTGTTTGGCCGGTGACTGTGGAGACTGAAGGAAGAAGCAACTGTGCTCTGCATTTCCCTGATGAGCTTTGATCTTTGTTAAGAAAGGGGAGGAGAGGGGGGCACACCACAATCTGGAATTCATTAATTAACTCCTAATAGTTGCAGGTGGGTAGTTTTTTGGTTGGGGCACTATACTAGTCTCTCTTTGCATCTGCATGCACAGATCACAGTTTTAATCACAGAAATATAGCTTTCTGTCTTTACAGTTTCACATGTAATCCATGCAGATGAAGAGTGAGGGACAGAGTGATCAGTGTAGTTAAGTTGCAGAGTCCCAAGCCAGTACAGGGCAGTGGTGGGATTCAAACCTGTGTTCTGATGTCTCTCTCTTGTCATTTAACTATTTATTTAACCAATCAGTGCTTCGGCTTGGCATTTCCACATATAAGAACAGGTACAAGCAGTGATCCAATTTTTATAGGACAGGCTTTCTCTCAGATATGCTGTTTTGGTTGAAGAAAATGTATGTTTGAGTTTGATTAGCTTAACTTGCAATTAATGCCTTATATGTGAGAAGGACGGCTTGTTCATGTGGTGACTTGAGACCGCAATCAGCTCTTCCTCCTTTGCTGTGCTTTATGTCATACTGCTGGAAAGCAGCTGATTGCCAAGTGAAAAATAATAATTTATTTACTGATGACGGCCTAGTTTACAGAAAACGTTAAATTGTTGGTGGAGTACTGTCCTATACTTGTTCTTACATTTAGAAATGCCAGGCTGGCTAACCACCATAGGTTAAATAAGCTGCAGAGCCCCAAGCCAGTACATGGTTATGGTGGGATTTGAACCTGTTTCCTGATTTCCCTTTCTTGTCATTTAACAACTTACTTAACCAATTAGTGCTTCAGCTTCGCATTTCCAGATGTAAGAATAGGTACAAGCAGTGACACAATTTTTAAAGGACAGGCTTTCTCTCAGATGTGCTGTTTCTGGTGAAGAAAATGTAATACAAAAGTCACCAGTATGCTGGTGATAATTTTTTTAAGTTTATTTTTATGTTTTGTTCTGTACCTGTTCTTACCTTTAGAAATGCCAGGCTCAGCACCATAGGTTACATAAATTGCAGAGTTCAAAGCAAGTACATGGCGGTGGTGGGATTTCAACCTGTCTCCCAATTTCCCTGTCCGTCACCTACATATATCAAGTATCTGTCGCATCTTGTATGCTCAGGGATCCCAATGGAATATCTCACATCTTTGGTGCTGTATTCTTTTTAGATGCTGATGTGGCACAATTAATAACCATTCACATACAGCTTTCAAAAATGACAAACCATCAATTAAAAGAAGGCAGTAATAACATTTATTATTTTTTATGTTACTTACGTAGACAATGCAGTTACATAGTACAAGTATGAAACGGCATTCCCTACGTAACAGAAAAATTACAGAAAAAAAAAATTACTGCTATCTTTTACTTGCCTTTTCTGCCATGTGTGTCTGAAAATAATACAGAGTCACAGATGTGAGAAGTTCCAATTGCATCTTCACTAGTTTTAGTTCCGATCAGTGCAGTACAGCTGTAAACTGCTATTAATCAACACACTCCTCTCGATAACTGCGGGAGAAGATATTCAGAAAAAAATTTAGCAGGTGCCCACAGTTTGTCTCTTACTCTCTGTCACCCCAGCCACTCTTGACTAAAACTCTTCTATGCCTTTCAGCAAAGCTTCACCTCTAAGAGTTGAAACAGACCAACATCTACATGAACAATTAATAGCTTTCCCACCTCATGATCAAGAAAATGCTTTACGTGTGTAATACTGCTTGCATGACATTGTCAATAATCTATATATGCTGTATAACTTTACCTGTTTACATTCCTACATCACTTTCTATTACCTCCTTCTCACATCCCCCTTCTGTTCATAATAAATATGTTTTCAAACTATAGTACTACATGCCTACGTTTTTCTGTACACATTCTGAATTCACATACACAACATTAATATTTTTCTGCCATTTCTGTGATGACTCTTTCTACCTCCTGCACTTCCAATGCCAATACAAGCAAGCAAACATTCGGCATTGACAAATGCTTGTTTTAAACTAGGGACACTAAGACATAAGGGGGTTGACAGTGTCCCTTTAAAGATTCCATGGCACTTAAATCCTGTTACCCAGGCCAAATACCCCCCGACACACATACACACGCACACACACACACACACACTTCTCTCCCACCAATGACAGGCATCTTTTGAATGAATAGCCATATTCAAAGGGCTTTTCTGAACAAACTGCTACAGTCATAAGCCCCTTTCACACAAGCAGTACTTACAATGGTGCAGTTCCCAGCCACTCACTCTGTTCTGTCAGCGCCGTTGTGGTCTGCTTCTACACACATACCATGTCCAACAATCTCAGGGCTCATCTGGCGTTTCTTGTCTTTTCTGCCAGCTGAGAGCCCAAGACTTGTAGTTTTGGTGGGAGGCATCGGTGAGTTCCTTGATAGCATTCTTCTACCCGAGTTCAGCTAAACATATCCTTAGGTAGTAAAAATTAAGCTGAACTCGGGAAACCTGTTATTTTTAGAAATGAGGGCCAAAAACTACATTAAAAGTGCTCTGAAAGTGGAGCCATGATACTGTGCATGCACTAATGCATATTCATATCCATATCCACTGAGATATAGATATGAATATATGCATTTGCATATGCCCAGTATTACATCTCCACCTTCAGAGCACTTTTAATGTGGTTTTTGGCCTCATTTCCAAAAAGTAACAGGTTTCTCCAAGTTCAGCTTAATTTTTACTACCTAAGGATACATTTAGCTGAACTCGGATACAGGAGTGGACGCACGAGCACAGAACTTGCAACATGGCGAAGTCTCTCGCGAGAGACTCTGTGCAAAGGGAAGTGACTGCTGTCATGTTTGTAGACACCACCAGGAACCAAAACAAAATGCTAAAATAAAATGAAATGAAATTATGAACCACTCAAAATAGGGAATGCCAAGACTGCTAACGCTCCCTTTCAATGTGGTGCAGGTTGCCTATACACAACAGACAGGTAACTTTGCCGTTGATCTGCACTACTAAATGCAGTGCACAGCCTGCCATGTGAAAGGGGCTATAGACTGTACAGTGACTGACTTAAATGGAAATCTAAAGCACAAAAGCAACAGAGATACAGGGAATCCAGGGGGAGGCAGAAGTACTGTGGGTCACCCTGGAGACAGGGAATGGAGCCACTATTCGCACTGTAGTAATCTACAGACCTCCAGCACAGTGGGAGGAATTAGATAAAGTAATGGTGGAAGCCATTGGTAAGATGGCAGAAAAGGGGGAAGTGCTGCTGGTGGGGACTTCAACCTACTGGATGTAGATTGGAACCTCCCAGCAGTGGCTTCAGCTAGAAGCAGGGACATCCTGGACTGTCTGCAGGGGGCATTCCTCAGGCAACTAGTCAGTGAACCCACTCGTGATGGGACAATACTGGAAATGGTACTCACTAACAGGGACAGTGCTGCAGATGTCACGGTGGGAGGTCACCTTTGGCCCAGTGATCACCGTACAATGTGGTACAATCTAAGGATGATGGTGGAACTGAGCCATACAAGGGCGAGGGTCCTGGACTTCAGGAATGCAGATTTTATATAATGAGTGAATGTCTCACAGATGACCTGTCAGGGGGCATGGCCTGGGAGGGGTAGAGGAACAATGGGGCTTTGTTAAAAGGGAGCATAGTAAAGGCAACAAACCTCTGCATCAAACAAGTGAGCAAAAACAAGAGGAAAAAGAGACTGCTATGGTTCTTGAAAGAGATGGCTGAAAAGGAAAAAGCAAAAAGGGTTGCATTCAGAAGGTATAAGGAGATGCAGAGGGAATAGGACAGGGAGGTGTATCAGGGGAAACAGAGGGAAGCAAGAAAAGCAGTAAGGAGTGCAAAGGTGCAAACTGAAGAGAGAATAGTGCAGGAGGAAATGAAAGAGGACAAGACATTTTTTACGTATGTAAATGAAAATAGGAAGAACAGGCGTGGGATTGTAAGGTTAAAAAGGGAAGGGGGAACTGTGCAGAGGGAGACCAGGAAAAGGGAGACATCCTGAATAAATACTTTTGTTCAGTGTTCCCAGAAGACGGGGAAGGGAAGGGGAGGGGCCACAAAAAGTAACAGAAGCTTTGGAGAGAGGGAGGTGGACACTAGTCCTTTTTTGGAGGAGAAAGTCCTCAAGGGACTTGCTAATCTGATGGTGGGCAAAGCAATGGGCCAGATGGAGTGGATCCAAGGGTATTGAAGGAGTTCAGGGAAATACTAGCTACACCTCTGACAGTCCTGTTTAACAGTTCATTGGAAACTCAAGTGGTTCCAGAGGACTGAAGGAGGGTGAATGTAGTTCCACTACACAAAAGTGGTAGCAGCGAGGAGGCTGGCAATTATAAGCCAGCCAGTCTGACAATGGTAATGGGAAAATTAATGGAATCACTGCTGAAGGAAAAGATTGTGGAATATCTGGAATCCAGTGGGTTACAAGACCTGAGGCAGCAGGTTTCACAGGGGGAGGGCATGTCAAATGAATCTGATATATTTCTTTGACTGGGTGACAAAGAATTTAGATCAGGGTGGGGCACTCAACATGGCCTACTTAGATTTCAGTAAGATCTCTGACACCATCCTACATAAGAGACTAGTAAGCAATCCGGGTAGCTTAGGAGTGGGTCTGAAGGTGGTAAACTGGATAAGAAATTGGTTAGGGATAGGCGACACGGGGTGGTGATAAATGGAGTTCACTTCGAGGAAGGGACAATGACCAGCAGGGTGCCTCAGGGATCAGTGCTGGAATCAGTTCTCTTTCATGTCTTTATAGGTGACATTGCAGAAGAACTAGAAGGGAAGGTCTGCCTTTTTGAGGATAACACCAAAATCTTCAACAGAATGGATATTCCAAGGGGAGTGGAAAGGATTGGCAGAGACCTGAGAAAACTAGAGGAGTTGTCAAGGGTATGGTAGCTTGGTTTCAATGTGAACAAGTGCAAAATAATGCACTTAGAGCACAGAACCCCAGGGGCAGAGTACAAAATGGGTGAAGTGGTACTGACAACCACCAAGCAGGAAAGAGTCCTGGGGGTAATCATATTGGATGACCTTCAGGGTGCCAGGCAGTGCGACAAGGCAGTTGGGAAAGTTAGTGGGATACTAGGGTGCATAGGGAGGGGTGTCACTAGCAGAAAAAGGGAGGTGGTGTTACCTCTGTGTAGATCTATAGTAAGACCCTACCTAAAGTAATGTGTGCAGCTCTGGAGACCATACCTCTGGAAGGACATAGACAGAGTGGAGGTTGTCCAGAGCACGGCAACTAAAATGGTGCAGGGTTTCATCAAAAGCCCAATGAGAAAAGACTAAAGGACCTCAATATGTACACCCTGGAAGAGTGGAGGAAGAGGGAGGATATGATACAGACCTTTAAGTACTTCACAGGGGTAAATAAGGTACAGGAGGGAAGTATTTTTCAGAAGAAAAGGTGCTCAAGAACAAGGAGATATGCTATAAGCTGGAAGGGGTAATTTCAGAAGAGATATTAGGAAGTACTTCTCCACAGAAAGTGTGGTGGATTCCTGGAACAATCTTTCAGCAGATGTGGTGGGTTCCAATACAGTGGCGGGGTTCAAGAATGCATGGAATAGGCACAAGGGAATCATAGTGGAACGGAAGAGGGGGGAGGAAGAAGGAGTGGTAGATCAAGTACAGTCTACGGTAACAATGTAGATAGGGAAAAAAGGGCAGACTGGGTGGGCAAAGCGGTCCTTATCTGCTATAAAATTCTACGTTTCTCTGGGTGCCTTAAATGGATCATCCAGGGTTCTCATTGGTTGGGAGCAACTTCTAACCATCAAGGATAGGTGAAGTCTGTCAACTACACTTTGCATAGCCTTTACTGTGAAGTAACAAAACAATGCTCTCCGCACTCCACACACAAGCATTTTTTCCTTGCCCCTCCATCCACCTCTCCTACTCCAGTGCATGCCTCTCTCTCTCTCTCCCGTGGGCTTCTTCCTAAGGTACCTTTAGCCAAGGGAATCACGCCTGTGGCAACTCAAGGGGTGGAACCCTCCCCTAGGGTTCCTTGCTTTCATACCCCTACAGGGTGGTATATCCCACAGATAGAGAAGTGAACAGCCAAAGTTTATCTATGTTACACAAGCATGAAACCAGTTGCACAGGCACTTTGAACATTAATTTACTGGCTCTGGACATGGTAAAAACTGTCTTGGGCCAGTGTGACTCTTCCCTGACTTTCTTGTTCAGGTTACTCTAAACCCCTTACCCCACTACCTATTTCAGGCCCACCTCTCTTACCATCCATATCCCCATAGTTAGAAAACTAACTCAAAACTTCACATGTATTACAAAAAGAAAGGGCACCACTGAGTCCATCTTAACAGTCTCACCACCAGGCCCAAATGTCAGCAATCTCTCCTTCATGTTGTATCGCAGATCACTACTGGGAGAAACTGCTGGAATTCAGGCTTGGTAGTAAGACTGTTAAGACAGATTAGTGGCACACTGCTTTACGACTTTTTTCTCCTGATACTTGTGACCTTGTGGGTGACATTTAGATTAAGGGGACATGGGTGGGGAGGGTGGTGGGCTGAGATTGGTGATGGTAGGATATTAATTAATGTTGTTTTTTTTTCTCCCTGTTGTATTGCAGTTGCATGAGTTAGATAGCCATTGGCCGAGGAGGTGAGCAGAGGGTTTATGCCAGTTGCCATCAGGGGGCCAGGGTCATGGGGCTAGGGTGCTCTTGTGGGTGGGGGGTGCCACTGGACACTACAGATAATGGGAACAGAGAGTGGGAGGGGGTGCCACTGGACACCAGGGAGAACTTAACAGGATGGGGAGAGGATATGGTGCCACCAGGGAGAACTTATGGGGAAAGGGGAGAGAGAGGGGATGCCATTGAACACCAGGGAGGGCGTATGGGAGAGGAAGGGGGTGCCACTGGACACCAGAGAGAAAGTAAGAGGATGAGGAAAGGGCTAGGTGCCACTGGAAACCAGCGAGTAGTTGGAAAGAGATGAGGAGAGGGAGTCCTCCTCACCAACATCCATTGTAGCTTAGAACCAGTGTAAATATTGGGGGAGGGGGACAGTGCAAATTCATACGACTTTCTGGGCTGGACCAGTGCAGTGCAAAAAAAAAAAAATGTTAAGCTGGACCCTGTAACAGTTTTTTAGACTTTTGGTTTTTACCAGTGTAGCGTTTTATTTTAGTGGTTTGTGCTGCTGACCACTGAATGAAAGGATCCATCATACTGTAGCTATGATTTTGGAAGTGAGATGATCCTTTTTCAGATAGAAATAATATTAAAATAACAGGTCTGGGGCTGTACCAGGCAAGTCAATCAGGGCTGAGAAATATTGACACCAATACAATGGGCAACTCCAAGCCATCCAACATGTCAAGAAAGGTAGCCACAAGTCACACAACCTAAGGGCTCTATTTATGATTCATATTCTACACTATGTGTCCTGACTCTACCCCCAAGCCACAGCTTTCCCTCTGTGCTGCAGTATGCTTGAGGGGAGATGATTACGGGGGTAGTGCATGCTGTCCTCATGTAGTGTTCTAGGACTAGGTACATGGTGTGGTGTTGCACTGCCCAGTGAGGACCACAGAAGTCTTTTTTTCCTCCTGCTTTTGCTCATTTGTTTGATGCAGAGATTTGTTGCCTTCACTGTGCTCCCTTTTAGCTTTGCTCACTTTTCCTCCACCCCACCCAGACCATTTCTCCCATCAGGTCATCTCTGAGGCATTCACCCATCTTTATAAAATCTGCAATCCTGAGGTCCGGGACCTTCGCTCTTCTGTGGTTTGATTCCGTAGCCATCGATATTTTGAACCACACCATACATTGATCACTGGTCCCCAGGTGGCTTCCAACCTTGATGTCTGCAACACTGTCCCTATTAGTGAGTACCAAGCCCAATATTGCCCCATTATGAGTGGGTTTGCTGACTAGTCGCATGAGGAGTGCCTCCTGCAGAAAGTCCAGGATGTCCTTGCTTCCAGCTGAAGGTTGAAGTTCCCCACCAGAAGCACCTCTGTCTTTTCTGCCATCTTGCCAGTGGCTTCCACCCAGTGGTGCAAGTGGTAGACAAGAAGTACAGGAACTCACGCACTGGCAATTATGAAATTCAGAATGAAGATCCTCAATCTAAAGGATAGTGGTGTAAAGACACAACTATCTAATTAACAGTAGTAGAGTCAGTTAGAGATACTGAAGTATTTCTAGGAAAATAGCATTATTGTACAAGTCAGTTGTTGTTATGGAAACCCTGATTGCAGATCACAGGTCCTGAAACTGTCACTGTGTTGCTGGTTTAAGAATTTCAGTCAGTGGGAAGAAGTACAGGAACTCAGTTCCTGCTGCAAAAAGGTATAGGAACTGAGTTCCTGTGCGTTCCTGTTCACTTTCATCACTGCTTCCACCAGTAGCTTATCCATTTCTTCCCCCTGTACTGGAGATCTTTAGATGACTCCAGTGTGAACAATGGGTCCATTCTCCACCTCCAGTGTAACCCATAGTACCTCTGCTTCCCCCTGTATTCCCTGCACCACTGTTGCTTTTATGCTTTCCCTCACATAAAGCACCATGCCTCCTCCTTTCCTTCCCACTCGGTCATTCCTGAACAGAGTATAACCTGCTATGACCATGTCCCAATCATGGTTTTCAATACATCATGACTCAGTAATGGTCACAATATCCAAGCTGGCCATGATGACCTCTAGGTCCAGAATCTTTTTTCCTACGCTTCTACTATTTGCACACCTGGCCTTCTAGATTTTATTTCCACTCTAATTGTTACCCCTTTTTTCTTTTTGGCTCTCTCTCTCTCTCTCTCTCTCTCTCCTTCCTGTCTTTTTAATGTCCCTGTTCCCTTCCTTTTTTCTTTCTACCACCCTGCTTCCTTTATTAATTTGCACCCTAGGAGATTTAACTCCTCTCAGGTTCTCCTTACTGTCTACTTAAGCCTTGGGGGGGGCAGTTTCTGCCACCCCAATTCCTTCTGCCACTTCACCTGTTCAGTCTCACAGAAATGCTTTTATCACTTTCATTCTTGTTGCACCAGTCCAGGAATTTCAGCCTCTAGTGGCCCAGTACAAATGTGCCTGATCATCTATCTTGACCATTGCCCCAGTGCCCAAAACCAACAAAACAAGTGGAGCCTTATTGTCCTGGCTGAAGTATTCAAGTTTGTGTTACATGTTTGTCACCTTTACTGTCTACATTAAGCCATTATCACTAGTGTCATGCTCATTAGTTATGATTATTACAAAAAATTCCAATATAAAAAAATTATCTATAACATAATTATAATTAATATAAAAGCCTTGCTGGCATAATTTCTTGTTTTCACAACAAGTCAGAAATTTATGTTTCTGTTCTTGTGCTGTTCCAAGAATGAAACCTGTATTTGGTCATCAACACAGCTGAGATTCAGGAATCCCAGGAGCTGGTGCAAACAAATGACTATAGCAAGTGTGATCATACTGTAATTGGATAAGTGGTTCTCAAGATACAGCCGACACTGAAATGAAAAGACAAAAGCCCAGTATACTCGGGCCCCACAGAGCATTTTTTGCTTTTGTTTTTCTTGTGCCAGTCCAAACATTTCAGCTGTTTGGGACATGTTGGCAAAATATGAGTGTGCCAACCACCCCTTTAATCATTGCAAGGAAGTGGGGGTGGAACTTTGCATAGTCTTGCAATAGCTAAACTTTGTATATTTTCTTGCTTTCATAAGAAGTCAGAAATGCTTTCTCTTTTGAACTTCTTGCTCCAGTTTAAGAAGTTTCCCTTTATCAGGGCTGGCACATAATGTCAAGGGTCCTGACCATTCAGTTTCCTATCAATCACTGCCCTTGTATTGAAGACCAACAAAATAGACCTAGAGTCTTTTAGTCTATAATTTCTACCTAAATTATTGACACTTGCACCCAGTGTTTAGTCACATTTACTTTCATGGAGTTTGAGTCACTCTGTTACTCACATCATACTCATCCGTCATGATGATTATCTTCCAATGCTTTTGCAGGTGAAGCCTGCAAAAGCAAAGACAGATTGGCATTGTTGAAGGGACTTAAATGTTTGCCATGCAATTTAAGGCATACGATAATGGGTTATGGGCATTTTAGTTTGATAGATACTAAATAAATTATTGGGACTGATACCAAAATTCAGAAAAAGTGCACAAAAATAATTAAAACACATTTTTTACACCATCACATTTTCTACAGCTGGTCTCCTTATATATTGCTATGGCTTGAAAAAAACTGCCTGTTTCTATATCAATAACATAAGTACTACTGTTACACGATAATAATATAATAACAACAATATTTCTTAATGGCTGGACTCCAGGCTTTCATTTAAAAAAATAATTTTCTAGTCTCAACAGTTCCAGAATTAGACCTTTTAAATTATATGTTCTTTAAAATGTGATAACTTTGGAACCATTGGGGAAATTTAGTTTTTTTTAAATAAAACCTTAGATTCAGCTAAATAGACATAATATTAAGCTATTACTACAGCAACCATGTATCAATATACAAAAATAAAATGTTTCATATTATTATAAAAAACATAAAATGGTTCACTCAGTTTTTAAAGTCCCATCATTTTTAATAACATATTATATCAACATGTACTGTATATGCATGTAGTAATACAGAATAACTTTATCGTTAAGGTCTATACATGTTGATCAGACACCAAGATTTCATTAAAAAAGTAAGTTTTTATGATTAACAGTTCAAACGTTACAGCCTTTAAAAGATCATGTCAAGCATTGTAAAAACATCAAACATTATTTTTGGAAATGGTCAGAAGATACTAGTGGTTATTATGTCTAAGAATAAACATATTCTTTTCTAGTTAATAAAAAAATGTAAATATAATAAAAAATTAATAAAATAAATACTATTAACATTAATCTAGTTATAAAAAAAATGATATATTTATTTATTCTTTTGTTATCCAGGTAAGAACTCACTATACACAGGTTCAGTTTATAGGCGTGAGCTGGGACTTACAGTATAACTATGCATTTCATAAAAATGTGGCACAATGCAGATAGCTGTTCATGACAATGTGTTAGTTTGGCTCAGTACAGATTACATATGAATAACACAGAAACATAGACATTGCTACCAAAAAAGTCCCTGCAACCCATCCAGTCTGCCTTGTCCTATGTATTATTGTTTGGGAGGACCCTAGTGGACCTTCATGCTTCTTTTCTCTCACCTCTTTTGCTGCTGTCCCAAAAAATCCCATATGTCAATGTCTATCCCACCCATGTTTGAATTCCCCACACCAATTTCACACAGATAAAATCCCTTGGTAACCAAAGCCAAATTTATCAGTCAATCAATTTTATTTATAAAAAGGCACCTTTCTAAAACCAAGGCACCTGTACAATAAAATACATAAAATACATAGACCCAGATATTCAAAAGAGTTGAGCCATGCACAATAGGGTTGCGCCTGGTCAAGTCCAAAAATGCGCCATTCTGTGATATTCAGCAGGAGGCAGTTGCGCCCCATAAATCATGCTCAGCAGCAGCGTAATAATGAAGGCATGCGCAACTGAAGGGGGAGGAACCATGCATAAATGGAGCAGTGCGATATTCAACAACTTACGCCATGCTCAATAGGGGAGCAAGCAGAAGTTGCGCCATAGCCGAAATGAGCCAAAATAAAAGGGAGCAAGGGAGAGGCACAAGAATGCTACAGGGAAGCCACGTATGAGAGCAAAACACAGCAGGACACACTGGACTGCAGGGACACACAGGGCCAGGCAGGAAAGGGCACCTGGAAGCAATAGCCACAGGGGAAGGTGTGGGGAGACATTGCACAAGGGGGAGGTACACCACACAGCAGTGAGGCAAACACAGGCAGGTATTCCCAGTGCAGGGGAAGTAGCAGTGAGGACAGCAGGGGGAATACAGTAACAGCTGCTGGGGGGTTGAACACAAGCCAGGAACATGGCCAGTGCCACCTTCCAGATGGAGCCCATTATGAGGGGGGTGAGAAGTCAGGCAGCAGGGGGGCGTGGGCATGGAAAGGCCCTTCAGCGGTATGCCCCCAACAGGCAGTACTGAGCCCACACCAGCTTCAAGCTGTATAGTGATACCGAGATTGTGGGCCAGTACCGCCTGAATCAGGCAATTCTGAGGTGGTTCTGTGAGCTGTGCAGTGATGTGATGCAGGCACCCACACGACGGAGCCATGCCCTGTCAGTGGAGACCAAAGTGACAGCTTGCATGTGCTTGCTCGCCATGGGTACCTTCCAGAGATCAACTGAGGACACCACAGGCATAACCAAGTTGGCCACATCATGCCATCTCACCCAAATTCCTCAGCACACTGCTGCCACGTGCTGCGGAGTACATCCATTTCCCCACCACACTGGCGGAGTGCACAGCAAACATACAGGAGTTCCACAGGGTAGCACATTTGCCTGGTGTGCTAGGGGCAATAGACTGCACTCATGTGGCCATCTGCATACCACCTGGCCCCGAGGTGGCCGCATACATCAATTGCAAGAGCTGTGCCAGCATAAACTGCCAGGGGGCGCATAATCAATGTATGTGCCACGTACTCTGGGGGAGCACACAATGCCTTCATCTGGCACCAGTTGGCACTGTGCCACAGATTCAAGAGTGGGGATATCCCCACTGGACACCTAGTGGGTGAGTATGCAAACCACATGGACAATCATAGGGTTGGGGGGGGGCATAGTCAAAGGTGACATGGATAGTAGCCTACATGGCCCAGGGCAGGCTGATGCTGATCACCAAACTAACCTCCACCTTCTACACACAGGTGACAGTGGATACCCACTCCGTCCCTGGCTGCTCACACCCTACCAGTGGCCCACGACCCCATCACAGCAATGCTACAATGAGGCACACGCCACTACATGTAATGTCATTGAGCGGGTGTTTGGGATGCTGAAGGCATGTTTCTGTTGCCTGGACACCTCCGGTGGTGCCCTACAGTACAGCCCCTCAAATGCCTGTGGGCTATTCCTGGCCTGTTGCATCCTGCACAACATGGCCAACGAATGTGGGATAGCCATACAGGTCAAAGAGGGGAAGAGCGATGGGGACAATGAGGACACCAGTGACAATGGTGATGGGCAGCCCCCCTTGGCCAACGGGACCCCTGACTGCTCCGGCTGGCACAGCTGCACCAGGACACCATCACAGAGGAGCACTTCAGCCAACCCAGGTAAGTCATGGGGCCATGTGCAACCACCAGTGGCTAAGGCACAACCCACAACCATGCATGGACACACACCAGGGGTGCATACTGTCAAGGGAAGTGGCAGGGCATGCAACCACACACACAACCAGGGCTGGGTGAGGTCTAACATGCCATGCGGATGAACACACACACACGCACACACACACAATGCACCAAACTTGCACAAAGGGTAGGAGGCACACCAACCCAGAATGCCACCCCTAGCCACATATCCACAGACCACCATGCCCACTGCCTGTCCATGTGTGTGTGTCAGATGCTGAGCACCATTGCACATTGGTGTACAGCGCAATGCAGGCATCATCATGCATATGCAACTGCGGACAGCAGCCGGGATGGTGTGCAGATGGACTGTGTGCCCACGTGCAGGGCCGGGTACCCACCCGTGCACTGCCCATTGAAAGACACAATGCACACAGGGCAGCACCAGACAGTAGCTGTGTTGGGAGACAGGTCAGTCACGCGACACAGTGCCCCAACCACCACGGATGCGTGGGCAGCCCCGCTGAGACCTGCCAGCATTGGCAGGCCAACCACTGGCCTCATGGGGTGGCACTGATGGTCCCCAAGGGGTTCCACTGTGTGAACGCAACTGTGCTCACGCAGGGGTCTGCAGCCCACCGAACATGCCTGCGCCAGGTGTGCTCAGGATGCCCACAGCTGAACCCAGTGTCAACAGGGAGGGTGTCGCATGGCACCAGGAATGGGGGGTGGACAGTGCAGTGCGTGGTGTCTGCGATGCATGGGCACATGACTGTGTGCCCATTGTGGCCATGACAGCAGTGAATGCCTGTGCATGCCTGTCAATGGCAGTGGTCAAATCCTCCCACAACCAGTCCATCCCTGACAGGATCAGAGCGGTGTCTGCTGTGACGCTCCTCTGCATGCTCCAGAGCCGCACATAGTGCATCCACCAACATCGCAAACTGCATCTGCTGCTGGACTGATGCTTGCAGTAGGTGGGTGTGCTCATCCAAGAGGTCATCTGCCTCTTCGGCATCCTGTCCCTCAGGGTGTGCGTGGCCCTGATGCTCAGCACCCCTTGAGGGTGGGCGCTGCGCACTAGAACCAGGTCTGGGAATGTCCACAGGCAGTGCATAGATGCCACCGCTGGACCCTGTACCCCCAAGCCCATTGGCCGACCGCTGATGCTGCCCCGCTGGCTGCCGCTCCCTAGGGCTCACTGGTGATGCCGCAGTGGCTGCAACAGTCCCACTGTCCTGAACAAACACCATGCAGTGATGGGTCACCACCCGTCTGGAAGCCACCACCCGGAACAACCTTAATGGCACAATGTTGCATGCTTCCAGCAATCCTCTCCTCCTGTGGGGTCAGGTGTACCACCTCCGGCTGTCCCCCACCTCTCGCAGCTCATGCTGCCCTGATGGCAGCCACATTCTCCTTTATCCTTCTCCTGTCTGTGCCCATCTTCTTCTTGCACTCCTGCACGGAGCACTGGTGGCTGCCATGCAGGTTCACAGCACATGCCACCTCCTCCCATGCAGCAGCACGGGCTTGAGGTGTTCCCTGCTGTCCGCTGAGAAGCAGCTCCTGATCCAGGTAGGCCTCAAACAGGGCTTCATTCTCGGCCTTGGTAAAATTAGGCCTCCTCCTCCTCCCACCACTGTGTTCCTCCTCATCCACAACTTGCTTGGTTGTTATCTAGCCTGTAAGAATGGCAATAGTTACCTGTGACTGTGCAGTCCCATGCATGTCCCTAAATCCACAGTCCATACTCCCAAATAGCATGCAACTCACCAATAGACTGCAGTAACCAACTATAGCCACTGCAGCCTAATGTCGCACTTTTATGGCGCAACCCATGCAAATGAGGCAAGGCACAACTTTAAGTGGATGCAAATTGCAGTGCTGTGCCATTGCATGGCTGATTAGCTGTTTTGCATATGATGACTGAATATCGCGCTGTTGTGATTTGCGCAATTGTGTTGAACGTGCTGAGCCAATGGCACAGTTCTGTGAATGTGTAGTACACACCTCACTGCGCATGCCCGGGTTGCTGATGCAGGCATCTGCCGCTCTGCTGATGTGCTGTGTGTAGGAAGCAAAACAGGGCACGGCCACCATTGTGCCAGTGGTGCTATAGCGATGTTCACCTACATGGCGCTGTGGCACTGGGCCATCATAGGTGCACTGGGGCAACAGCGCGGTAGGTCGCTACTGGCAGTAGCACACAGGCAGCCAATCGCGCTACACACATTGGGTTCCAATGGCACTGTGTGTGTCCATGCACCAGAACCCCTTGACCTTGTGCCCAACCTTTGCCCCCTAGGTGCCATGTGTCAGGCATGGGTGCACCACTATCGCGCTGTTCGGTGACATCGCGATAGGGAATCGCAGCACTGTACCGCGCAGCATCTGCACATGGAGAGCCATGCTGCAGAGTACCATATTTGCAGACCGAGCAGAGAGAATGGGGTGCAGGAGGGCTGCTCAGTGGACGCAGTTGGAGCTGGCCAACCTAGTGGCCATAGTGGAGCCACACCATGGACCACTGTTTAGGGAGGCACCCCTGGACAGGTCCAGGAGCCAGGTATGGGAGGAGGTGGCCACTGCACTGGAGGAGGCCACTGGATGGGGGAGGAGTTCTGAGCAGTGCCGCCATAGGTATGGGGACCTGCAGCGGAGGGAGCCGGAGCTGCTAGCCCACCTGTGGGGACGTGCCAGGAGGGGCATGGTGCCACGGCCAGGTAGGTGTTACGTTAACACACTTTTATCTTCCATATGGGTATCACGGTTGTATGTGTCCAACACATGGGGGAGGGACTGTCCGGGGTTGGCTGTGGTGGTGTTATCAGAGTGTGGGGTGGATGGGCCTGGCTGGGTGGGAGGGCACACACCTCGGGGCAGGGGGGGCTTTGCTACGGGATTGTACTGATGTTCTTCTCTCCATGTTTGCACCACAGGCACAGAGGAACGGCGCCTGGCCCGTGAGCTGCGGTGCAACGAGGAGGAGAGTCAGGCCAGGTGGGGCAAGGGTCCACAGCACTCAAGGGACCGGCCTGATGATGGTGAGTGCCATACCTCCATGATTACTATTACATGCTGTGTAAGGGGGTGGGCAGCGGGGCATGGCCACCATCCATCGACACCACTGCCATGCATGCAACTTGTTACAGTCAGCACTGTCCAGTGGCAATGCATGTCTGGGAGTGCATCGATGGTGGTCCATGCGTGCACTGGGTACATGACTGTGCCACTGCCTATGCACCACATAGCCATGTCACTAAATGGCCATGGTGGTGCTGTGCATGACTTGGTTGGTGGGTGTGTGCAGTGTTCCTCATGGCTGTATGCACCTGGGTGGACAGGTCATGTGGACATGATCAATGTGGGCAGTCACACACCATCACAGAGGCATGTCACATGGCTGTATGCCATGCACAGTGGGTGGGCTTTATGGGGCTGTGTATTTACACCTATCGACTGTGCTCCCTTGTCCTAGGTACACGCCAGCTCCAAGACATCTGGGAGGCACTGCGGGAGATCCTGCAGGTGGCGAGGACGTCAATAGATATCCTTTGCAGAATAGACGAGACCAGGGTCCTGAAGAGGCACAGGCAGCGAAGGAGCCAGAGTGGGGAGCTGCACTCCCATTAAAAGTCCATCTGCCCCTGATATCCCCTACCCCCCTGGACCCACCCTCACACCCCTCCTTTCCTGTCCCATTTGTCCACCCCTGCCCCTTACCCACCCCTACCTTGTTTGTGGCCCTCCTCCCACCTTGTATATATTGTTGTAAATAGTTACCTTTTATATGTTGTTTTAATACAGTTATTTTGATATGAATACTGTGGTGGTCTCTGATTTGCATCGGGCTATAGGTGCTCAGCTGCAGTGCTGTGCATGGCGTCAGGGGTGGTGCAGTCATGGGTATATGTGTGTGTGTGTGTGTCCGTGTGGAGGTGACCATGGTGTGGAGGTAGCTATCAGTCAGTGTCTGTGGTGTGTGTGTTGTGCCCTGTGCACTGGATGACTGTGTGCAGTGGTCCATGGTGCGTGCTCTGTGTCCATGGTGCCCCATCAGTCCGTCCATGGCCTGTGCAGCTGACACCCATGCATGTCTGTGACCTGCATGGTCTGCTGGCATGTCAGTGGTGGCAGTCCATGCAGGGAAGCCACTGTACCTGTCACACTGCTGGGTTGCCTCCTGTCACTGGTGTGGTGCATGTCTGCTTTGGGTGACACTGTGGCCTCCACAGTTGTTGACCCACCTCCATGCTGTGGCTTGTGTGTGTTACAGGGGATGTGCACCACTGTCTGTGACTTGTGCTCTGGGAAAATGCTGGTGGCATACAGGTACACAATGCCTGCACAGGGTGGCTGGCACTCCAGTGCCATGGAGGACTGCAGGTTGTGTGTACACAGTTTACATGGGCCCACGGTGGGGGCTTGGTTGCCCCGCCACTGTGTCCCTGTGTAGTTGTGCCCTTGGATATGGGTGGGTGTCTGTCCCTGCACTGTGTGACATCCGGTGTGGCGCATGCTTCCACACACAACTGTGGGTGTCTGTGCTGGCTGTTGTGGCCAGTGCTGGGTCAGGGTGTGTCATTGGGAGGCTGTGCAGTGTGCTGTACCACTGGTGGTGGTGTCCGGGGCATGCCCTGTTCCGTGTGGGGTACCTCATGTGCCGATGCATGGTTGGTCTCTCAGCAGTACCTTGGGGCTGTGCGTGATGGCACTGTGTATGCCGTTGTTGCATTGCTGGGTGCTGCCACCCGCTGATGGGTGCTCATGGTGGGGCTGCCTTGCGTGGTTCTGTGGTGCACAGGGTTGCAGTGTCCCAGTGGGGGTGGTGGCATGCAAGGGGTTTCCTGCAGTGGTGGATGCTGCTCCTGGGCAGGGTGTCTAGGGGTCACAGTGCAGGGTGTGCTCTGCATTGGGGGGATGGTGTGGCACGGGGTGGTCTGCCCTCCTTGTGTGCCAGTCACAGCTTTCCGGGGGGTGTGATGGGGCAACATGGCTCAGCTGTGGGTTGGTTGCTGGTCTCCATGGGCTGGTGGTTATTCCAGCCCTCCCCCAGTTGTGCAGTGCATGGGGTGTGGGGGGACGATGTCTGTTCTCCTGTGTGTTCCTGTGCCCATCTGTGGCATGGGTGGTGGGCCCCTCCTTCCCTGGTTGTGCAGTTGCATTGCCCTGCTGCTGGGAGGGGCATCCCTGGTTGCGCTATGGCACCTCTGGACTGCTCAGCTGCACATCTCTTGTTGCGCTATGGCTCATCTGATCTGCTCAGCTTCCCCTTCTTAGTTGTGCTATGGCTCAGGTGGAGCGATATTCAGTCATCAGCTGTAGGCGCAGTTTGGCCGGCTCACATTTTGAATATCGTGCCTCTTGCACATGGGTGCAATAGACTTGCGCTTGCTCCTGCTATTGCACACTTTTTGGGCGCAGTTTGAATATCTGGGCCATAAAATAAAATATTATAAACAACATATAAATTCCAACAAAAAACAGTATAAAACCACATGACGAGTAACCACATCAATCAATAAAAGCCAAGTTAAAAAGATACGTTTTTAAAGCAATTTTAAAACTCTGAATGGTTAGGCAATCTCGTACCCGATGAGGTAGAGAGTTCCACAGGGACGGAGCAACAAAGCTAAATGCCCTTGCTCCCGATGTCTGCAAACGTACCCTGGGAACCTCTAGCAATCCCTCATCGGTGGATCAAGAAGACGGGAGGGACAGTAGGGACAAAAGAGATCTTTCAGGTAACTCGGTCCCTGGTCGTGTAGGGCCTTATATTTTAATAAAGCATCCTTAAAGGTGATCCGCCACTTAATCGACAGCCAGTGCAGACTGCGAAGCACAGGCGTTATATGACTGGCTCTTGAAACATCAGTCAATAGCCTGGCAGACGCGTTCTGCAGCAGCTGCAAGTGGCAGATATCAACCCCCGACAGCCCTAGGTAAAGGGCATTGCAATAGTCAAGGCGGGAGGTAACAAAGGTGTGAGCCAACGTTGGAAGATCATCGGGAGGAACCAGATATTTCACCCGGGTGATATTGCTCAGATGGTAAAAGGAAGTTTTAACAGCTGCTGACACCTGTAATTTCAAGGTCAGACAGTCAACAAACATAACGCCCAGGTTCCATACCCGGTCTGAGGTGGCTAGCTGGACACCTCCAAGCCACAAGCCTGAAGGTGAACCTGCCAGCACACCCTCCTCACAACGACCTAGGTTCACAACCAACACCTCAGTTTTATCAGGGTTCAACCTCAGCCAGCTCATATTCATCCAGGCCTCAATTTCAGTCAGACAGCTGTTGAGCACAGAGACAGCATCATCTTGTTTGGGGACAAAAGACATGAATAGCCGAGTATCATCTGCAAAGCAGTGAAAACTCAGGCCATACCATCTAATAATCGCTCCTAATGGCAGCATATACACTGCAAACAACACTGGTACTAAAATGGATCCCTGCGGAACCCCACAGGGCAAGGAGAATGGAGCTGAGGTACAAACCCCAGACACCACTCTCTGAGTCCTACCCATGAGGTAAGATTGAAACCATCTGAGGACAGTCCCCGACAGTCCACAGATAAGCCACAGATGATCCAAAAGCACACCATAGTCCACAGTATCAAATGCTGCAGAGAGATCAAGAAGGATCAAGATGGAACAGGTCTTTCGATCTCTCACAATCAGGAGGTCATTTAGTACCCGAACAAGGGCCGTCTCTGTATTATGTCTCTTCCTGAAACCGGACTGGAGAGAATCATAGATATTGTGGCTGGTCAAATGGTCCTCCAGCTGTAAAGCCACCACCTTCTCGATAACCTTACCCAAAAAGGGAAGGTTAGAGACCGGCCTGTAGTTTGTAAGACAGTCGGGATCCAAGGAGGGTTTCTTAAGGAGGAGCCGAACCATGGCCTCCTTAACTGGAGCTGGAAAAATTCCCCTCTCCGAGGATAACCAGACTATCTCAGCAAGGACCGGGCCAATAACATCGATGCAGCCAACAAGCAAGCGTGTTGGGCCCAGATCCAAACTACAATTGGTAGGACGTAAAGTCTGGATGACCATCAACTGGGCCATCATACTGACAACAGTAAAAACGGAAAGTGATCTGGGATTAATTATATCAGATGACCTAAAGGTGGGCAAGCAATGTGAGAAGGCAGTAAGGAAGGCTGGCGGGATACTGGGATGCATAGAAAGAGGCATCAATAGTAGAAAACAGGAAGTCGTTATCCCTCTGTACAGACAGTTGGCGAGACCCCATCTGGAGTACTGTGTGCAGTTCTGGAGACCCCATCTCCGCAAAGACATAGACAGAGTAGATGCTGTCCAGAGGAGGGCAACCAAAATGGTGCAGGGTCTGCACCAGAAGACATACGAAGAAAGACTAAAGGAGCTTAATATGTATACCCTTGAGGAAAGAAGGGAGAGAGGGGACATGATAGAAACTTTCAAGTACCTCAAGGGAATCAACAAAGTCCAAGAGGGTAGCATCTTTCAGAAAAAGAGATGTGCAAGAACAAGGGGGCACAATTTGAAGATAGAGGGGGGATGGCTCAGAGGTAATGTGAGGAAGTATTTTTTCACAGAGAGGGTTGTGGATGCATGGAACAGCCTCCCTGAGGAGGTCGTGGAGTCAAGAACAGTGGGAGAATTCAAGAATGCATGGGACAGGCATAAGGCAGTCCTAGTGGGGGGGTAGGAGGAAGTAAGCTGTTGATTAACTAGGATCTGCAGCTTATCTGTTAGGTAGGAAAATGGGCAGACTAGGTGGGCCAAGCGGTCCTTATCTGCCGTCAAATTCTATGTTTCTATGTTTCTATGTTTCATCACAATATCACTGATTGTAGGCTGGCCAAAATCGCACCACTCAAACCGGCGTCCGACATCTCCTGCCGACCACTGCTACTCCCTAGAGAAAGGATCAGGTGGATATCAGACTTGATTGTGGCAACTTTATCCACGAAGAATCGAGCAATCTCCTCACACTGCTCTTGTGAAAAAGCATTTGTGGGCTGAAGACAGAGTGGATTGCACAATCTGTCCACAGTCTGGAAAAGCTGAGCTGGTCGATTCTGCGCGGGAGCAATCTCCCTGGACAGGAATTCTGCCTTTCAATGGGAGATTGTTGACTGATAGACCAAATAATGGTCCAACAAACTAAGCCTGTCACATACCAGGCCGGACTGCCACCATCGCATCTCTAGCCTTCAACCAACTCTCCTTGACTTCCTCAGGTCCTCATCAAACCATGGAGACCTAGGGCAGTGGGAGAGTGGATGAACATGAACAGGAGCAATGGAATCCAGGGCCTCTGTCACTGCCCTATTATAGGCAAATACAAGATCCCCTGGATCCATGCATTCCCTCGGCATGCCCGATAGATCAAGCACCGCCATCAAGCCCTCTGGTGATACACCCCTCAAAGTGTGGTACTTGACCATCTCCATAGGGGCAGGCCTCTTGGGGGGACCTCAAAACTGAAGCTGATGGTATGATGATCCAACCATCTGACTGGTTCCACCACCAAGTTGGATATCTCCATCCCCAGGAGAAACACCAAGTCCAGTGAATGACCACCAATGTGGGTCGAGGAGGAAACAACCTGTGTGAGGCCCAGTAAACTCATTAACTGGAGGAAGTCTTGTCCAATCTGCGAGAGTTCATCGTCGACCCAAGCATTGAAATCCCCAAGGATCAGCCATCGATGTGGTCCCAATGTAGGTCGGTGATGAAGTCCACGACTTCCTGCAGGAAAACATTCCTGTCTCCTGGTGGACAGTAGACAAGAAGAATCCTGCACCCTACACCCTCACCCATGATACATTCCCACTGGAATTTCCCTCAGGTTCAGTTCTGATTTAAAACAAAGGGCCACACCCCCACCCCTACAATCGATTCTTGAGCGGTGTATCACCGAGTACCCGGGTGGAACCACTGAAGCCAAAACAGTGCCAGCGTTTCCATCCAACTAGGTCTCAGTGATGCAATCCAGGCTGGCTGAATTAACAAGATCTGCAATTATGGCGGTCTTGTTTTTAATTGACCTGGCATTGCATGACACTGCCTGAGTTCAATGAGCAGCCGAGGAAGACCGAGTTTCCTGTCTGCACTAAGCAGAACCCTTGGGTATGGGAACCAGACAGGGAGAACCCCTTTCCTGGACCCATTTGCCCCAGAGCATCTCCTTGTCCTCACTATCCCAATCCGTCCACTCCTGTCCATTCCCCTGGCAGGCCAAGTCCCCACCCGAACCCTCCTTGCTATTCCCAAACCCCTACATTGTCTATACACCTCTGGGGCAAAGGGGGGCAAAAAAAAAAGGGTGGAGATCTCTCAACCTGGAGGGGGAATAATGCCTAACAGTCAACCCTGACCAACACATTTTCTAAAACAAATAACCCAAACTAAATAATATATAACCACAAACAACACAATCTATAACAAATATAAATACAACCCCCCCCAAAATAAAACTAACTAAAACATAACACACAAAAACAAAAATTCACCAAAATAAAACCAACTTTAAAAGTATTGCCCTAACCCTGTATACTGGATTAAAGACCTCTGCACAAATACAAAAGTTATTTCAGACCTGGTTCTCTCAAACGGAGATGGAGAGAGGATCACAGATGTAGAAGTGGGTAGCCATCTGGGAACTAGCGACCATCGAACAGTATGGTTCACAATAAACACAGCAACAGAGTCAAGCCATACAAAGGCAAAAATACTGGACTTTAGGAGGGCTGACTTTGCCAAAATGGGTGAATGCTTAAGGAATGCACTAGCAAATGGGCAGGAAAGAGGGGTGAAAGAACAATGGGGAATAATAAAAACTGCCATCACAGAGGTAATGAGCCTTTGTGTGAAGCAAATAAACAAAACAGAATGATGTAAGAAACCACTGTGGTTCTCAAAGGAAGTGGCAGTGAAGGTTCAAGAACAAAAGAAAGCATTCAGGAAGTACAAGGAATCACAGAAGGAGCAGGACAGAGAACTGCGTCAGTTAAAGCAAAAGGAAGCTGGGAAGGCAGTCAGAACAGCAAAGGCCCAAACCGAGGAAAAGATAGCCAACTCAGTTAAGAAGGGGGATAAAACCTTTTATAGGTACATCAGGGAGCGAAGGAAGACCAAGGGAGGGAAAGTGAGGCTTACTAAAGGGGAGGGAGGAGGGTGGGCAGAGGGAGACTGTGAAAGGCAGAGATACTAAACAAATATTTTTGCTCAGTATTTACAAATGAAGAGGGGAGGTACCTAAAACAAACAGTAGAAACACTCTGGATACAGAAGTTGATACCAGCCCATTTACAGAAGAAAGGGTTCTGAAAGAACTTAAAACTGAAGGTGACAAAGCAATGGGGCCTGATGGGATTCATCCCAGAATTCTAAAAGAACTAAGGGTAGAACTAGTGACACCACTGACTACCCTCTTTAACAAATCATGGGAGGATGGGGTGGTACCCGAGGACTGGAGGAGGGCAGATGTGATTCCCCTTCACAAAAGTGGGAGTAAGACAGAAGCAGGAAACTACAGACCTGTTAGTTTAACCTCAGTGATAGGAAAAATGATGGAATAACTTCTGAAGGAAAGAATTGTCGAGTATCTAGAGGCCAGAGGGGCACAGGATCCAAGGCAGCATGGATTCACAGCGGGAAGGTCATGCCAGATAAATCTGATGGATTTCTTTGACTGGGTGACCAAAGTAGTAGATCAGGGAGGGGCTGTGGACATGGCCTACCTAGACTTTAGCAAGGCATTTGACACAGTCCCACACAAAAGATTAATATACAAGTTAGCCTGCCTGGGAGTGGGTCCCAAGATGACAGCCTGGGTAAAGAATTGGCTGGAGAATAGGACACAGAGAGTAAAAGTAAATGGAGTCCACTCTGAAGAAAGGGGGGTTACTAGTGGGGTACCGCAGGGTTCAGTATTAGGACCGGTCCTCTTCAATGTCTTTATAAGCAACATTGCAGAGGGACTGAAGGAAAGTATGTCTCTTTGCAGATGACATAAAGATCTGCAACAGATTTGATGCACAAGGTGGGGTGGAAAGGATGAGAAGGGACTTGGCAAGGTTAGAGGAATGGTCAAATGTATGGCAGCTTAGATTCAGTGCTAAGAAGTGCAAGGTAATGCACCTGGGAAACAAAAACCCTGGGGAAGAGTACAGAATGGGGGGTGAAATACTAACAACAACAAAAATGGAAAGGGACCTGGGGGTAGTCATATCAGATGACCTAAAGGTGGGCAAGCAATATGAGAGGGCAGCAAGGAGGGCTGGGGGGATACTGGGATGCATAGGGAGAGGCATCACCAGTAGAAAACAGGAAGTTATTATTCCTCTGTACAGACAGCTGGTCAGACCCCATCTGGAATACTGCGTGCAGTTCTGGAGACCCAATCTCCGCAAAGACACAGACAGGATGGAAGCTGTCCAGAGGAGGCAACTAAAATGGTGCAGGGTCTGTACCGGAAGACATATGAAGAGAGACTAAAGGAGCTTAATATGTATAGCCTCGAGGAAAGGAGGGAGAGGGGGGACATGACAGAAACTTTCAAGTATCTCAAGGGAATCAACAAAGTCCAAGAGGGTAGCATCTTTCAAAAAAAGAGGTGTGCAAGAACAAGGGGGCACAATTTGAAGATAGAAGGGGGCGGCTCAGAGGTAATTTAAGGAAGTATTTTTTCACAGAGAGGGTTGTGGATGCATGGAACGGACTTCCGGAGGAGGTTGTGGAGTCAAAAACAGTGGTGGAATTCAAGCATGCATGGGACAGTCATAAGGCAATTCTAGGGGGTGGGCGTAGGAAGAAGTAGGCTACTGGTTAACTAGGATCTGCAGCTTATCCATTAGGTAGGAAAATGGGCAGACTGGGTGGGCCAAGCGGTCCTTATCTGCCGTCAAATTCTATGTTTCTATGTTTCCTCCTACAGTGTCATTGTAAGGCACTCTCACTGACCTACAAAGTCCAAAACTGTAAAAGTAAAAATACACACAGGTATGAATTCACCCCTTCCCGCAGCCCTCTCACAGCCGAAGGAAAAGGGGTGAGTTCTAGGCACTCCCACTGCCCAGAAAATGCAAAATAATTAAACAGCAACTGAAATTAAAATACACATCAAAAAATAAAATAAAATAAATGTGGACACCCTGGTCCTCTCACCACCATGAGACCATAAAGCAAAATAAAAGTCTAGGAAAGAAGTCATCCTATAGTAGGGGAAGTCACAAAGTCATAAAAAGTCCCTTCGAAAATCAAAGCAAAACTCACAGTAATCCAAACATCGACTTTAAATCCAAAAGTCAAGAAAGGTTAGGAGGCTGAAATCCAGGAAATAAAAGTGCCAGTATTTCTGTAGGTTGGCACACTGGATTAGGCCACTGAGGAGCGGACGGATGAAGTCCAGAGTGGCTATATCTTGTAAACCTATAAAGAAAAAGTGCATCTCTTATCACACCACTGTAAAATTAATGAACAAATGACCCTGGAACTACATAACTCCAGTATCTGTTATTTGTTTAAACAGAGACTCTAAAACTTAGAGATCAAAGGTGCTCACTCAAAAAGAGACTAGACCAAGGCAGAAAAAAAGGAACAAAACAAGACATCAAACAGCTGCATAAAATTATTACTGCTTATTTTAAAGTTTAAAATGGCCAGCAAGTACATACAGCAATACAAACCAACAACTTACAGCAGCAGAGAGCAGATGAACCCCCTCTAGAAGCTTAGAAGTTTAAAAAGTTATTACTTTCTGTTACACACTTCCACCACCCATTCTGTGAAACAGTACTTCCTGATGTCCTTCCTAAAACTCCCACCCACCAGCTTCATAGAGCTCCCCTGTCCTTGTGCCTCTCCCTTCTTGCCTCCAGTGTGTACATGTCGATGTCCTTCAACTTCTCTATGTAAGCCCTTTCCTGTTGTCCATGAATAATTGTTATTACTCTTCTCTACATCACCCCCATGCTGTCCCTGTCCTTGTTTAAGTACAGGCTCCTAAACTGCACACAGTACTCCAGGAGAGAACACATTAGAGATCTGTACAGGGGCAGAATCATCTCTATCTTCCTGCTGCTGAGACCACATCCTATACATTCTAACATCTTGTTCACCTTCCCCACTGCCTTGTGCACTGCAGTGATGTTTTCAAATTGCCCAATATTCACCCCCATGTCTTATATGTACATTTAATGCTGGCATATGCTTACTTTTAGAGTCTCTGTTTAAACAAATAACAGGTACTGGAGTTATATAGTTCCAGGGTCATTTGTTCTTTAATTTTACAGTGATGTGATAAGAGATGCACTTTTTTCTTTATAGGTTTACAAGATATAGTCACTCTGGACTTCATCCGTTTGTTCCTCAGTGGCCTAATCCAGTGTACCAACCTACAGTAATGCTGAACATCATTCTTCATCTTATATAAATGCATAACTTTAACTACATTTATTTATTTTATTTATTTATATTTTATTTGGAAAATGTTTAATCAGGAAAAACAACATGAGCTGTAAACAGCTTGTTTCCAGAAGCGTCCTGAGTGAGTGGGAGGAGGGGGTACAGGAATTGAGAGAACAGGCAAATACATAGCAATAACAAAGCAATACAAGTACAATTACTAAAACAAAACAGTGTAGTACAATTACAGAGCAGAAATAACCCAGACCAACTGGCCAGGGTAAACAAAACCATGTTTGGCTATAACGTACATTGCAACAACCCAAGAGCAGATGATCTGGTAGGGTAAAGGTTAGAGGATGGATAACACATTTGAAGTGCTAGAAGTAGTAGGCTGAACACATGATTTAAAGTACTATTGTATACCCAAGGGAGGGCAGTTATAAGACAAATGAGCAAGTGGACAGGCGAGGGGTAGAAGGTGGCGGATGGAAGAGAGAGAGAGAGTGAGGAACAGCCAAGATCTAACCCCTTCTGGATGCTGAGAACTCTGCAAGGGGGACAGGACCAGGCAGAAAGGGAGGGGAGAGAAAGGGATTGGGGAGGTAGAGAAGAGAGGGAGGAGGAACAGGAGGGGAGGGAAGGGATATTGAAGTAGGGAGGTGGGCGGGTGATGGATTTGAAAATGGTAGAAAAGGAGAGGGAAAAAAGAGAGAGAGCTAATCTATTCCCCTTCAGGATGCAGAGAACCCTGCAAGGGGTCAGGATTACAAAATGGGGGGTAAAAGGAAGAGGGGTAGAAGATAGGGAGCCAGAATGTATACCCCTTTAAGATGATAGAGAACCCTGCAAGGGGGACAGGACCAGGCAGAAAAGGAGGAGAGAGAGACAGAAGGGGACAGGGAGGAGTAGTGGAATGTGGCAGGTGACCAGAGGGGGAGAGAGGGATAAGGAATAGGGAGGCTGCCAAAAACAGGGGTAAACTAGGAATGGAAAATGAATAAGTAATACTAGCTATACAAAACATAGAATATATACAGTTACTCCAGTGTTCCTAGTTTCAGTCACTCCAAACCTGTGCCTCTTCCTCAGGAGCCTCCTCTAGTGTTCCTAGCTTCAGTCACTCCAAACCTGTGCCTCTTCCTCAGGAGCCTCCTCTAGTGTTCCTAGCTTCAGTCACTCCAAACCTGTGCCTCTTCCTTGGGAGCCTCCTCTAGTGTTCCTAGCTTCAGTCACTCCAAACCTGTGCCTCTTCCTCGGGAGCCTCCTCTAGTGTTCCTAGCTTCAGTCACTCCAAACCTGTGCCTCTTCTTCAGGAGCCTCCTCTAGTGTTCCTAGCTTCAGTCACTCCAAACCTGTGCCTCTTCCTCAAGAGCCTCCTCTAGTGTTCCTAGCTTCACTCCAAACCTGTGTCTCTTCCTCGGGAGCCTCCTCTAGTGTTCCTAGCTTCAGTCACTCCAAACCTGTGCCTCTTCCTCGGGAGCCTCCTCTAGTGTTCCTAGCTTCAGCCACTCCAAACCTGTGCCTCTTCTCAGGAGCCTCCTCTAGTGTTCCTAGCTTCAGTCACTCCAAACCTGTGCCTCTTCCTCAGGAGCCTCCTCTAGTGTTCCTAGCTTCAGTCACTCCAAACCTGTACCTCTTCTTCAGGAGCCTCCTCTAGTGTTCCTAGCTTCAGTCACTCCAAGTCTGACATCCTCCTTAAATGTCAGACAAGAAGAACTTTTGGAAACACTGACGGTCTACACCCATGGGCTGTATATGTACCTACTGCATTCGGAGAACAACAATATGCCCCCCCTCACTCAGTTCTTTTCACTTCCAATCGCAGCTACCAGAATTGAAAGTATAGTCAGTAACATTGTTTGTGCAAGAACAGTTTTTCAGCCTTTTGAATACCTTGTGTCTACTCAGCTTGTTATCACCATTTATGAAGCAGAGCTGACTTTCTTAGCGAAGCACCACACGTAGCTTCATGAACTACACTGCACTCCAAATCAGGCAGGGTTGGGTAACTTTGCATGATCTTCACAAAGGGAAATGGTTTGTGACTTTGTATTTAGTATTTTACCAGCAAGAAACTCCATTGAGCCAGCTCATTTACAAAGAGGTCCTGGGTAGGACAAAATTAAAAATAGTACAGAAGGATGAACAAGATACAATAAAGACATTTGTCACAGGGTTTTAAAATAATATTAGTACAGATTCAGTCAGAGGCAATTATAGACCAATCAGCTTGATATGCATATTAGGTAAGATTATGGAGGCCTTGATTAGGGATGTGATGATAAGATACATAGAAGGGTTGCAAGATCAAACTCAACATAGCCTTGTTGAGTGCTGGTCATGCACAACAAATGTACTGTAGGACTTGGGTATACTATATGAAATTACAAGATGGGTGATAGATTGGCTGGCCAATAGAACACAGCACATAAGGATAAATAGCTTCATGTCATCAGAGGCTATGGTAACAAATGGGGTACCACAGGGGTTGGTGTTGGGACCAACACTCTTTACAATGTATGTATCAGATATCCAGAAGAGGGTCCATAACTGGGTATGGGGATGATACAAAACTTGGAGGAACAACGGAATCACAAGCGCACAAAGATAATATACAGATGGATCTCAACTTCATTGCTGCCTGGACAGTATGCCAGGGAATTAAATTTGGTGAGGAGACATGCTCATTTATGCACTTGGGGCAAATAATAGATGTAATGATGATACACTAAATTATATAAAGCTCAGAAGATAACTGAGGAGAGGAACCTAACCATCACCATTTCAAATAACCTAAAGCATAAGAGACAATGTGATGAAACAGTAATTAGATCTAAGAGAGCACTTGGATGTATAAAAATAAACTTTGTAGGAAAATCTGAAAGGCCTATGCTGCCATTGTATAATGTAAATAATGTCTGTCCACATAAGGGTCACTGTTTACAGTTCTCGTCACCATCCACACAACAGAATAAGGAAGGGCTGGAGAGGGTGAGGATGAGGATCTTGAGGATGATGAGGGGTCTGGAGAAGGTGCAGTATCAGGAGAGACTGGGACTGCACAGTTTTGAACAGAGGAGGATGGGGGTGGTCACCTAATGATACATGATATCCCGAGATGATCATCAGATGGAATCACTGCATCTACAATTTAAAGCAGAGAGGAAAGGAACTAGGGGCACACCTTGTAGCTTCAAGCTGAACAGTTTAAGATGAGCAAATGGATAAGCTAATATTCGCAGTGAGTAGTGGGGATGTGCAGTAATTTAATGGGTAGTGTAGTTGGGTTACATTCAAAACTGACTTTAAAAAAAATGCTGTGGATAAATAACAAGATGGAGGAAGCACAACTAGACTTCACGTTTGAGAAACTGAGAATAATCATAATGGGTGAAAAGCACCTGCTACTGCCCTAACATCCTTAGTATGACCCTGAGTATGTGTGCAATAATGAACTGGCTAATTGTACAACCTCACGTTTTTTTGCATATTTACAAAATATTTTGGGAAATCTTGTACTGAGATTGGCGGAATCTGATCACATGACTGTGGTTCATTTCACAGTTACCCACAATTCTGTATGTCCTGCAATTAGTTTTTAATTTTCTTTCATATTGTATAAATTGTATACTGAAATAGTGTGACAACCAAACTACCTTCTGTTAGACAGTCTGAATTATTTTTATTTGTTAGTTTACTCTTTCAAAAAGTGTGGGGCCATGATTTTATATATCATGAGACTGCATTACTGGGTCAACTGGGACAGGAAACTGTCCTATTTCTGGAGATTTTGGCAGCCGAGCAGAATCTTAGCAGTTGCATTAACCTTCATTGTGGAGAGCTTCCTAAAGAAAAATGGGGTCATCCATGATGAATGGGTCAGAGACATCCTGGCTAAGCCTAGCCCAACCAAAATCTTTTATGTTACATAATTTTCAAGAGGAAGTTGCTTCCAGAGTTCCAGGGTGTCAGACAATATCTCAAAGTAGACATCACTCAAATTCCATGTGTGAATCAGTAGCAGGAAATTGGATCAATTTGAGTACAGGGAAGTGATTTCGTAGCCTCATTTGATCAAGGCACTGGAGAGAGAGATGGGGACATAAATTAATCAGCACAGTCTTCTTTGTCCCTTTTTGCTGGGATTCTAGGTGAGCCTGTTCCAAGGAATGAGCCAGACTGTAGGGAGGAGGGAGGAGGAAGGGGGAGACAGAGAGAGAGAGAGAGAGAGAGAGAGAGAGTTAATACAGCCTAGTGTGGATAATATGGTAAGAAGACTCTGTAACTGGTAGGGAAGATAGAAGTGTATACCTGCACGAATATTATTTTTTTCTAAAGACTGGAGTAAATGGTTGTTTGTGACTGCATCTCTGAGGGAAAGGTACCTGAGTAAAGGGTTACATAACAAGCATTTGTCAATGCCGAATGTTGTCTCACTGGCATTGGTAGTGCAGGAGTTAGAGACACATAATAGGAATGGCAATGAAGTATTGAAGTGATGCCAACCCCACCCCACCCTGCAGAGACCGACAGGCACTGGAGTGTGCCTTTGGATCATCAGCTATAACGCTCATGGCATTTTACCTCACTCTACCCTGTAGACACTGACAAGTGTTGTGGTGTACTTTGGGGTCTTTGGGCATTATACTTACCCCATAATATAAAGGAACATGCTGAGGTGGGTGCAGTATAGGAGAATGGGGTGAGTTTTGTGGCTGAACACTCCAAGGCACACCACAATGTCTGTCACTGGCTACAGGATGGAGGTGGGGGTGGAATAGGGAGCATTACAGCCGATGATCCCAAGTCACACCCCTGACACCTGTCAGTCTGCACAGGGTGGAGTGTTACAGTTGGAAACCCTAATGCCATAGGCGTGTGTTGGTGCTTTCACTCCAAATGTTCAACATTGGCTGTTTGTGACCCCACCTCATGAAGAGCAGCACTATCACTTTGTTAGCTGAAAGGTGGTTTTGCACAGCGGCTACGCCATTTGGAGACGCAGGTCTGAAAACACATTTTGGGCAGTATGTAGAAAATGACAACTGTATTGTTCATGAGGAAGTGTAAAAAAATGTCAACATTGAAAACCTGGAGTGAAAATATGAAAAGTTGGGGAAGTCATGAGCATGCATAGAAACTGTGCAACACACGTCCATAACCCAATTATTTTTGGGATTTTTTTAACCAAATTTTCAACATAGTAATTTTAGGACCTCTGCTCATGAACAGTGTCACCATCATTTCCTCAAACTGTCCCAAAAACTGATTTTGCGCAGCAACTGCGTTATTCTGCACCGGGCATGGGAAAACACATTTTGGCCTGGATATGTAAAATGACAACTATACTGTTCATAAGGAGGTGTGGAATAATGCCAGTTTTGAAAATCTGGAGTGAAAATATTACAAATTCACAAAGTTATGAGCGTACATGGAAACTGCGCAATGCAAGCTCATAAAACAGCCATTTTCTGTATTTTTTTCTACCAAATTTGCAACATAGACTTTTTGAGAGCCCCCCTCATGAACAGTGGCACTGTTATTTCATTAATCAGTCCCAAAAGGTGATTCCATGCAGTGACTGCGAAATCACCTTTCAGGACTGAATAATGCCATGACAGTGACAGACTTCATGTGGAGGGTTCCCAATAACCTCATGTTGAAAATTTGGTGTAACAATTCTCAAAAATGCCCAAGATACGCACCAAAGTTGAAAAAAACCTTATTTATGCCATTTTACAGCTTACCGGCATTTCTTCAGTTTGTGGTCGGCTTTGAAGAGTGCAGACATGTTCCCGGGCCACCAAAGATCGTCGTGCCAGACTCTGGAGGTAAGTATGGGGTGAGGGGGGGTGTGGGGAGGCAGATGCACAGAGGGTAGGCATGAGTTGTGGGAGGATGCAGGGAGACCACGATGGACCGTTTTCTGTTTTACAGGTGGAAAAAAAAAAAAGGGAACATCGCGGGGCGGCTTTGTTTTCAGGGTCATTTGGCATGCTGGGGTGGGCTCCCAGCATGCCACCTGATTGTTTTGGGGAGCTGTAGCCGACAGGAATTGGGCACCCCCGTCAGTATATACGAAAGGGGGGGCAAGAGCTGAGGGGGATTGGGCACTCCCCACAGCACACAACAGATGAGGGGGAGACATTATGCTGATGGCGAGTCAGCTACCCCATCTGCAAAATAAACAGGGAAGGGAGACTGTAGCCAACAGGGACTGGGCCCCCCCATCAGCAAAGAAAGATTGTTTTGGGGAGCGCATGATGCCGAGGGGGATTGGGCACCCCCTTGGCACACACTTGGGGGGGTCACTATGCCGACACGGAGTGGTCTCCCCATCAGCAAATGAAATGGGTCGGGGCATGGGCTAGGGGGATTGGCCACCCCTGAAATAGGGCGATGGCAGTCAATGCCGCCATGTTTACATCGGGAGGCGTGTTATTGTGCCACTGCATTGAAGCTTGCTTCTCATTGCAGCAGACCTTTTCTTAGATCTGGTTGCCACATTCCATATTGCTAGTGTGGCACCTGCATCCTTCCTTATTGAGGAATGAGGGACGCACCTACTGATGCTTGCCCTGCATTCACCCACAGTGACCGCACCTCCAAATCTGCTACTACTGCAATATGTTGACTTATGTGCAAGTGTGAGCCAACATAATAAATGATCTCTGAGGAAGCAGAGTGTGTCCTACCCAGAGCAGAGACCCTCACTACAAAGGAATCTAAATGGTAGAATGTGGCAGAAAAGGACTATCAGAGCACTTGGTTCTGCACTGTTGTTAAAGAGAGAACCTTGACAGCAGTGATTCTGGTCCAGACTGCCTCAGTGGCAAAGGTCAGGAACAGAATGAAGCTCATTGGGGACTGCAGGGTACTTTGACCATAACAAAGAGCAATACCACCTTCCAGGGTTTTTATGATGATTCTGTAACTAACAAAATCCAGCCCCCCCCCCCCAAACAGTACCAGAAACGGCATGTAAATCATTTGAGGGTTTTTCTGTTTCTTACTTGCATTCTTTCTTTTATGATTTTAAAAGATTTGTTTTTAGCTTTCATAATTCAACTGAATTAAAAAGTGTGAATAAACCTGACCACCAAGACAAGATAACTCCGCAAAGGCTATGGGCTACTGTATTATTTTTATTTTTATACTCCTAAATGAGCTGAAGCCTGCTACTCAACACACACACACTCTCTCTCTTATCAGGACTCCTCTCGGGCTTCCTAATCTCACTTTTCAGGTTCTCTTAGATGGCCAGTGGGGAACAACTTAAATGAGGGTTCAGCAGCAGTCTTCAGCTCAAATAAGCATGTTAAATAAAAAGAATGAGTTGTTTCATCATGGTCGTCAAGATTATTCACACTTCAGCTTTTAAAAAACTGCTGTAGTGTCTTCAGTTCAGTTGGTGGGCACACAGCACATACAAATTAACTAAATTATGAAAACTGACACTAATTATTTAGGAAAAGTGCAGAACATGTTTTAAAATTAGTCCATTTTTGTTCTTATTCATATGATATGGTGTTATGGTATTGTTTAACCTCTTTAAAATCTAAGTACATTGTTAAATATTCATGGCAGCTATGATGCAGTTGTGTATTCAGCTTTTAAAAATGTGAGTGCATTGTTACCGTTAAGTTCTATGGCACTCTTTGATTATCCAATTGTGCCCTTTGCTTGGATATTGAAGTTTGTTTGCACAGTCATGTGAATGCAATGGATGAATGCATGGCAATGTGACTTGTATCGGCCAATTACAGGTGATGATTTCTTTTTAAAACTTTAACACTTCAATGATTTCTACAGCTCAAGAATTAATCACTGTTTTCGCTTATTAACCAAGAAATTACCTTTGGTGATTACACACCAATTCCTTGTTCTGGAATAACCAGAAATGATAAAAATTATGCCCTTTGGTGGGTTCCCCCAATTGAGATTTTTTTATCTTCCAAAAATTAGAACAGAATATTAGCTAATTACAGAGCTAGGCCTGTGTGTACACACATAACAGTCATTACATATACAGTGGTAATCGCGCAAATGTTGCCCAGTAGCATGGTATACCGAGCAAGTGTGCAGGCGCGGTACCCATTGAATAACATGTATACCAGGCAACATTTGCATGATTACCACTGTACATTACACACTTACACACAGATAATTGTATTAGCATGTGTTTTAGTGAGAGACGGAATGTTGTTGACCAGGGCACAGTGTACATCACAACTCTTGCGAATATTGTCAAAGGACCTTTAACTTACAGTACACTTAGGCAACAACACACGATGGGCAGAAAGGAACTTGTTTTAACATCTCTTCTAAAGAGCAATACCTCCAGCAATGTCACCAGGAATGTTGTCCTTTTCTCTAAATGCCCCCCCCCCAGCTCTATGGTCATATATCATGTATTTAGGAACACATACTATAAAAACAAGGTCTAACTGAACTGACTGTAACAATGAAAGAACAACATCATATTGAATCTCAGGACAGGGCAAATATGTATAATTAGGCTAGGCAAGGCAAATTTATTTCATGGCACCCAATCCCAGGGGCTCTGGGTGCCTTACACAAGTAGAACAACAGGGTAGATACAAACAAATAAAAAACAGGTTACAAATAAATATGTTCTAAAAATCTCAATTAGAATCATAACTAAAATTAAGTAAACACGTTTTCAGGTGGGCGTTAAAAATGTCCACTGAAGGGGGCCCCTCTTATGTCAGTAGGATGTGCATTCCACATTAAAAGTGCTCAATACCAAAGGCATGATCCACCATCAGTGTGGACCTGGGGACTTAGAGAATACCTACCTCAAGGGCATACGGGATCAGCAGATCTTTCAGATAGCCGGGGCCTAAATATGCAGGGCCTTATATATTAAAGAGTTGATGACGTCGATGCAAAATGAATTAGCAGCCAGTGCACATCATGGAGCACCAGCTTAATATGCTCGGACTGCGAGGTCCCAGCAACCAGTTGGGCAGCCACATCCTGCACTAGCTGCAGGTGATGCACCATTTACACAGGTAACCTGAGGGAAGGGGTGTTGCACTAGTCTGATCTAGAGGTGATGAAGATGTGCACTACTGTAGACAGATTAGTTGTCACAGGAAAAGGCTGAATTCAGGTAAAGTTTCAAAATGGAAAAAAAAACACTGTGCATTACAGATGACACCTGGTGTTCTAATGTCACCTTGCAGTCCACAGTGACCCCAACATTTCAAACCCTATCCACAGTTCCCAGCATGATACCATTTAACAATGGTAAAGTGACATATACACCATTCATTGCTGATCCCATATCAAACAGTTCCCACCACTGACTCCATTTTCAGAGAGTTAAGATTCAGCCAACTGGTGGCCATCCAGTTATGAATTTCCTTACGGCGCTCGCTCAGCCCCAAGACTGCATCACTCACGTCTGGTGCATAAGACAGCTACAGCTGGGGTATCATCAGTGTAGCAATGAAAAGCCAGCCTGTAATGTCTAATGATCTCCCCCAATGGCAGCATGTATACATCTAACAACGGGCAGGCAAGGATTGATCCTTGAGGCACACCACAGCAGAGCACATTGCTGCCAGATATGTAAGAACCCAGTGCCATCTGCTGCTCCCTACCAGACAATTAGGACTCAAACCACCACAGCACCATCCCCCAGAATCCTAGAAATTGCCTCAGACATACTGATATCACCTCATGGTGCACCATGTCAAGCACTGAGGAAGGTCGAACTGTACCAAGATGGAATGAATCTGCCATTCCTTCCCAGGAGGAGATCATGGAACAGTTTGACGAGAGCAGTCTCAGTGTTGAAAGGAAACCAGATTGGAGAGGCTTGTAAATGTCATATTGTTCAAGGTGATGCTGCACCTGTACTGCTACAACCTTTTTGCTTACCTTCCCAAGAAAGGGAAGGTTTGAAACAGGCCTGTAATTTGAAAGAACAACAAGGTCCAAAGATGTTTTTTTAAAAGTGGTTTCATCACAGCCCTCCTCAGAGTGGAAGGAACCTCCCCCCCCGCCCCACACATACACACGGAACACCTGAAAATCTCAATGAAAAGTGTACCTAAGACCTCCCAAAACTCCAAAAGAAATTGGGTGAGGCCTGGATCCAAAGTATAGCACATAGGGTGTAGACCCAGGATCACCTGGAAGACCTCGAACACCAGAACTGGCTCAAACTCAACTCATGGAAAAGAGGTGCTCTTGCCTATTGTCAGGAGGACACTACTGGCCCGTGACAGACAGCTTGAGGATATCCCAGTCCAGACAGTGAATACCTCATCAAGGATAAACTGATTGAACTCCTTGCACTTATCTGTTGAAAAAACTCTACTAGACTGCAGACCTGTGGGGTTTAACAATCTGTCCCCAGTGTGGAAGAGTTGAGCTGACTGGTTCTTCCCAGCAGCAATCACCCATGGCAGGAATGTTGTATTTTTCAGGGTCTTTGTCTGCTGATATTCACCATAGTGAGTTCTCAGCACCAACCTATCCTTTGCCAACCTGGACCTCCACCAAGAATGCTCTAACCTCTATCTGTTTGTCTTCAACTACCTCAGGCCATCTTCAAACCATGGAGACCTGTGAAGCAAAATCAAGGAATGATCATGGAAAAGTGACAGAGAGTCAACGTCAGCCATAAGAGACATGTTATAGCTCTCCATGGCCACTTCAGCTCCCTTGGCACATGCCATCACTGTGCCTGACGTGTTCAGTACTGCCAGAAGATTCTCAGGCTCCATATTACAAACAGCAATATCTAACCATCTGCACAAGGGAGGAATTTACCAAGGGGGCTCTGCTAAGGAAGTGCATAGCATGATTTATTTATTTATTTGAGTTTTGGTAACCAGTCCTTTTTCAGGGTCAACCAGGGGTTGCAACAAGCTATGCAGAACAGTGCAATAAAACAGAAAGAACAAATTAAGATAGCAAAAATTGACATACAGCATGAAAAAAGGTATAAAAATATGATACATAAATATGATACAGCATAAAAAAGGTATATACACTTCAATAAAATCATAAATACAAGGCTTAGACAATTGAGACTACAACTAAAAGCTGAAAGATAAATTATGGGTACAGGGGGTCAGACAAGGAGCAGGTGGTACATGAAGGTAAGGATAGGGGGTGAGGAAAGGGGTAAGGTTCAAGGGTTAGGTAGGAGGAGAAGAAAGGAACAGGGCGGTGTAAGAATAGATAAGGCATCATCGGAAGCAGGAGCATGATACATAGGCTGAGAGAGAAGCATGCAGAATAGATTGAAACTTGAGTAGAGTGGAACAGGACAAGAAGGAGGGAGGAATGGAGTTCCAGTCAGACACTACCACAAAAGAGAATGACTTGCAGGCAATAGCTAGATGCAATTTAGGCTTTATGAGAAGGGGGAGGGAGGCAGATCTGGGGGCACGTGAAACTTGCCTTGGGCATATAGTCTCACTGAGGGAAGGAGGTGCGACTTTGTGGGCAAGCTTATACATGAAGCTCAGGGAGGAATACTCCAGTTTTGATTTGTAAGGCGACCAACCCAATGAGGAAAGGACATCACAGTGGTGGCGATGGGCATTAACCTCCAAGGCAAACCTTCCAACCCTATGGTCAGCCTAGGAGAGGAGAGACAGTGTTGAAGTATTAGTTGAGAGCAGTAAAGGAGAGCCATATGTTAGGAGAGGAATAATGGACGATGAAGCAATCTTAAGGCAGGAGGCCGAGGTGAGGAATGGATGGATATGATAGAAGAGGCCTAGTTTTTGGTTCAGAGATTTAGTGACGTTGGAGACGTGTATTAAGGGAGAGCAAGGAGTCCAAGGTAATGCCCAGGTATTTTAAGCAATGGACAGACTCAAGGGTATCACCACTGAGATAGGTAATGCTAAGTGAGGAGAGAGTATGCATGGAGGAGGCTTGGTGGGAAAATAGCGTGGTTTTTAGTTTTTTTTGTATTAAGAACAAGATGATTGCATATGAACCAGGCCTCAAGGGAAACAAAGTCAGAAGCAAGTTCTCTATTAATCAGATCAATATCAAGAGAAGAGCGGTAGATGATTGCATCATCCACATAGAGGTGTAAGGAAGCCCCTCCACAGAAGCTGGGTAAGTCATTAATGAACAGTGAGAACAACACTGGACCCAGAATGGAGCCCTGCAGAACACCATGAGTTATGGGTCTAAGATTAAAGACTGAACCAGCTCACTTGACCATTTGAGAACAGCAGGACAGATAGCTTTGGACCCAGTCCAATGCACTGGTATCCAGACCAAGAACATGAAGCTGATGGAGCAGAAGACTGTGATTCACCAGGTCAAATGCTTTTTAAGGTCAACAAAGATGGCACCAGTGGCAGAACCTTGGTCCATTGCCTGGAATATGTCGGCGGTCACTTTTATTAAGGCAGTAAGGGTACTGTGATGCCTTCTGAAACCATGTTGATAGGGGGATAGTAGATTGTGATGTTCCAGGTAGTTCTGAAGGCGGTTGTATACTATTCACTTTTGAATTTTAACCAACGGGCAGAGGATGGATATGGGTCTAAAGTTTTCGACAATAGTGTTGGGTCCCCCCTTATGCACAGAAATGACTACAGCCACCTTCCATTTGTCCAGAACAGTGCTAGATAGGAATGACCAGTTGAATAAGTCACGGACAGGGTGAGCAAGGGCCGGAGCACCTAGCTTAAGAAATTTAGGCTCAAGGGAGTCATGGCCAGGAGAGCTCTCAGCTTTTAAATTAGCAAGAAGTCTCTGGACCTCTTTGAGGGAGGTCAGTTTCAAATGGAAAGCCGGTTGAGCCCCAAGGGTGCTCGGGGGGGGATGGGGCAGAGAGAGGGAGAAGATGAGTTACGGAACAGCGAGGTGTATTTGCCCTGATCAGTAAAAAATTCATCAAATCTGGGGGTGATCGATGGGAGGATCTGCAAGGGTGGTGCCGTGGGCAGTGATGGAGCTCAGGACTTCAGCAGCCTTCCCTTTCACCAAAGAATTAACCTGTCTCCAGAATTCCTTAGGGTTACAAAGGTGCTCGGTTTGTAGAGATTTGTAATGGTGGTGTTTGGCTTTGTCTAGGGAATTTTTACACTTGTTTCTGAATTGCCTGTAGGCTTGCCAATCTGAAGGCAGTCCAATTTTTTTATAGGTCTGCCAAGCCTTGTCATGATGGGACATAAGCATCCTAATTTCTTTAGTGAGCCAAGGAGCCTTGACATCCTTGGACCAACATTTTTTTAGAGGGGCATGGTTATCAACAATTTGAGTGAAGGTGGATATTAAGAAATCCAAGGCTTGATTATATCAGGGAGAGTCTCAATAGGGCTCCAGTCAGTGTTATTGATAGAGGCAATGAAGCTGCTGACGTCAAACCTTGACACGTCTGAACCAGGGAGATCTTGGGGGGGGGGGGTTAGGACAATTATTCCCCCAAACACAGAAAGTAAGGGAATGGTCACTTATACAGTCCAAGAGGACACCTACAGCACTGATCTTCACAGGCCAATTAGTGACCATTCAATCAAGAAGAATGTGTTTTCCAGACTTGGTATTGATACACGTTGGATCCTGAATTTGTTGTGCTAGGTTGGAGTCAGCAAGTGTTGTATGCACCTTGTCAGCATCAGGGTAAAGCCAGTCAATACTGAAGTCACCACAGAGTACAAGGTCATGGTGCTGGAGATTGGCTAGGGATGTTAGCAATGGGGGGAGACCTAGGGAAGCCTTGCTGGGGGGAAGATATGCACACCCAATGATATGTTTCTTGACATTTCTGAGAGTTAGGGAAATAAATAGGATTCAACGGGGGGAGCCAGTGAGGGAGTTCGATGATGTCCAGATCAGACCAAAAGTAGATAAGAACACCTCCACCCCTTTTTCCCACCCTATCCTTTCTGAAACAGTTATAACCTAGCAGTGACACCTCATGCTACTTAACAGCCAACTTAAGCCAAGATTCCGATGTGCATAAAAGGTCAGGGGTCATCTGTATGGTCCATGCCTCAAGTTCGGCCATTTTTGGGTAAAGAGTGCAAATATTCATATGTGCTATTTTAAGGCCTTTTGGCTAGGGTAGGGTAGTAATAAGGGGGATGTGGATGGAGTAGAGCAAGGGGGCCCAGGATTAAGCTCAATGTCCCTGACATGGACCAGAAGGAGGAGAATGGATAGATGGACCCATAACAAGATACAGGATGAAAACATTTCTAGGGCAGTTGTAACAATAGGTACACATAAACATTTGTGGAGCCAGAGCCTAAGGAGTGCAGTGTCAGGCTTAGGAGGACAAGGGATGTATAAGTGCTCACAAGAGGAGTCCAGCCAGATGTGACACAAAGTGGGAGGGTTACTGTTACAAGGAGGGTAATGTATGGACACAGCAATAAACTGGTTAGCACAGCAGCAAAGAAGAAGGCAGGACAGTGAGACTAACCAACCTAGGCAGTCCATGAGAGTGGTAAAAAGGAAAGAGCTCAAGAGAATCGACAGGGTATGGCAGGGGATAGATGCTCTGACCAAATGACTGGATCAGCCCTGACATTACTAATGTCAGGGCCCAGTGACAACACCAAGTCCAAGACACGGTCATGCTGATCAGTACCAGAGGCAACCATCTGTACAGGCAAAAAGTCAAGGAAACAGCACAAGCACACCCTCAGATATAAAATTGCCAGTGCTGTCCTGGGTAGTCAGTCACAACAGGAAAATAACAAACAGAAATGCACTCAAAGAACTGACAAATTGAGGGAGTATATCAAAGTGAAATATATTCAAGCATAAGAGGCCCACTAGTTCCCCAATGCTTTGATTGTGAAGGTCTTCATCAGGGGTGTGCTTCAAGTGCCACCTGTACAAGGCCCAGTGATATCATCAGTTGGAGGAACTGCTTTCTAAAAAGAGAGGCTTCATCATCAACCCAGGCATTGAAATTGCCCAACACTAACTGTCTGAGTAAGTCCAACACCAGGTCAGCTATAAAGTCCTAGGATTCCTGCAAGAAATCATTCCCATGTGTAGGAGAATGGTATACGAGAATGATCCTGAAACCTGTAGCTGGTTCACACATAACTGCCATGCATTCAAATGATCTGGTCAAACCTATGGGGTACACTGTCAGTCCCAAAGCAGATCTAAAACAGATGGCCACCCCACCTCCTCCTATGCTCCCAGCTAGGACAATGTACCACAGAGTAACACAGAGGAATTGATGCCTCCAACACAAGGTCAGAATCATCCTCCAGCCAGGTCTCCATAATACATGCCAGGTCAGCTGAGGAGACCTCTATGAAAGTCTCAATCACTGTGTTTTTATTCCTCAGTGACCTGGTGTTACAAAGAAGTCCTAAAGGGGAGGGATTATGTCAATATGCCCCATTGCTAAATGCTACCTGCTTACTGGAAAGTGAGGCAGCCCTGGGAATAGAAACCAGGCAGGGGTGACCCACGTCAGATTTAGCCTACTCCCAGGCATCTCCTTGACCCCACATCCATGATCCTACCCATCTCAAAGTTTGCATCCATCACAAACTTACACCTTAAAGTCATGGTTCCAGAGGACTCCCAATCTTCAGTGGTTGATAACCTCCACCGTAAGGTATGAGGGAGTGCTTCAAAGGGGTGCAACTGCCACAGCTGCTCCAAGGAGTAGCTGTAGAAGGGTCTAGAGGATATAATACACATTAGGTGATGTCCAAAGTAATAGAAATGTACTCTAGTGTCACAGCCCCTTTTCAGTGGTCATTGTCAAATACTGCGGAGGCATATTCTTCCCCACTCCACAGTAAACTGATAAAGGTTAGAAAAAGGCAACCTGTATGATATGGCACAGATACTAAAAGAACTGTACACAAAGGAGAAATTCCTTCATATTACCTGTGAATTCCTTTTCTGTGAGCTCCAACTTTGTCAATCGGAATTAATATACAGGGTAATGTGCTCCCCACTGGGGTAGTAGTACAGCCCAACAGCTGTAACCTGGCATAAAACCTTGGGAACATGAACATTCTTTAATACAGCAGTTACTCAGTTTACTGCTGCCCATGCAGTGCTCACAGACAACTATAACTACTAACATTTATGCCCCCAAGTGAACCCTCTGTCATTATAATTTTGACTTACTTGATCCTTATGTGCAACCCATGAAACAGAAACTATATAACCTATGTTATTTGAGAAAACGTATTAGCAACCAAGTTAGTTTGCCCTCACAATAGGCTTACTGGTTCTCCAGGAAAGGAATGTGCCTCACTTGGTCTGCCACAGGCACTGTGGATAAATTGTTATCTACAGTGAGTAGTAGTAGAAGTAGTTTTATTTAGTTTTGGTACCCTTCCCCGGAGGCCCAGAGTGGCATTACAATATAGTACAACAACAGTTAACCATTACTAATACAAAAGGTCCACATGACATGACAATAAAAGCTCTAAAAAACATCCATATAATTAGATCAACAAAAATCACCTACTGTCCCAGCAGCACCAAACACCTGAGCAAATAGGTAAGTTTTAAGGCCTTTTTTGAATATTTCAACTGATGGGGCCTCCCTCAGAACCCTTGGTAGTGAGTTCCACACTACTGGACCTGGCACCCCAAAGGCTCTGTCCCAGGATGTTTTGAGTCTAGTTTTGGGGACCACAAGGAGGCCCTCATCGGAAGAATGGAGGGAGCAAGTGGGATGATATGGATGTAGGAGATTGCGCGGGTAGCTCGTATCCAGCACATGCAGGGCCTTATAGGTTAACAAACCAATCTTATAGGAGATGTGCCAAAAATGTGAAACATGTGAAGCATGACAAACACACATAAGCAATACAGGTACGTGGAACTTACTCTGTCAATAGGGTGCTAACCTGGACCAATTTCTCAACCTATTTTAGAAATCATAACCAGTTAGAATATTGATCTATCATGCCAACATGTATTTCAGTTCTACCATGCCCAAGGATAGCAGACAAATTCTGAATCCTGCACAGCTATATTAATCATCCTGTCTGTAACACTTTTACAAAATACAATGGACAATATTCTCTGATAGGAGTCTGTGATTCAAGGTAGAAGCCTTATTGACAATTTTGAAGATAACAGAAAAGGAATTTATGGTAAGTATGAAGGAATTTCTCCTTTCTGTATCACTTCACATTGTCAATGAGGAATTAGTGCATATAGAAACACAGAAACAGACAATGATGGCAGAAAAAAGACCAGAGGTCCAACCAGTCAGCCCAAGTTCCCTATAATCCCTGGAATCTTCCCTGAAACCTATTGTTCCTCCAGGGTACTAACCCTCTCTGTCCACTTACCATTCCCCTCACTGGTCCTGTCACCCTGGGCAACCACTGTTCGCTTCATTTTATCCCAGGCCTGCCTGAATCCCTTGACTGTGTTCTCACCCACCACCTTGGCCGACAGACTGTGCCAAGGTTCCACAACCCTTTCCGTAAAGAAGTACTTCTTTACATCCCTCCTGAATCTCCCTCCTGTTAATTTCCATTTGTGTCCAATGGACCACAAGTTGGTAATCAGGCTAAATAATTCCCTGCAGGAAGATCTCTATCATATCTCCCCTCTCCCTTCTGGTTTCCAGTGAGTACATATATAGAGCCTTGAGGCACTGCTTATAGGACCTGCTCTGCTGGCCCTGAATCATTGTTGTTACTCTGTGCTGCACTGTCACCAACCTATTCTTGTCCTTTCTGAGGTGAGGACTCCAGAACTGGGCGCAGTACTCTAGGTGAGGCCTCACCAGGGCTCTGTAGTGGGGAAGTATTACCTCTTTTCTAGTGCTATCAGTATCCCTCTTAATACATCCCAGCATTCTGTTAAACTTGCTAGAGGCCTTGTTGCACTGGCTCATTTGTTTAAGGTAGTTACTGATGATAACTCTTACATTCTGTTCCTCATCTGTAGTGCTATGTATCTTCCCACCCATCCAGTATTCCATCTTGGGTTTTCTTTATCCTAAGTGCATTACCTTGCACATTTTGGCATTGAATTTTAACTGTCAGGCCTTTGACCACCCCTCTAGCTTTTGTAGGCCCTTATGTACATCCCTAATTCCCTCTTCACTGTCCTCCCTCTCAGATAGTTTCATGTAATCTGCGAAGAGACGCAGTCTGCTCCAGATGCCTTCACCAATGTCACTAATGAACATGTTGAAGAGGACCAGACCCAGGACAGATCCCTGTGGAGTCCCGCTCATAACCTCCCTCTTCTCTGATTTAACCCCATTGACCACCACCCTCTGCTGCCTCCCTTCTAGCCTATTACACACCCAGTTCACTATGGTTTTAGCCACACCCAAGTCTTCCATCTTCTTGTGCAATCTTTTGTGCACATGGGTTCTAAAAAAAGCAGTACCCATTTAGCATAGGGTGGGGGGAAAATAGTATCCTTTATATGGCCCATAAGGGTAACTACAGGATTCCTTTGCTAACTGCTGCCTGTACACTCTGTCCCCGAAGGCTGCATTGGCAGAACTCTGGACATGCTGTTTGCAGTGCATTATGGATGTATGAATGGAAGACCACGTTGCCACTTCACAAAGTTCTGACATGAGGCTTCCCCTCCTTTTGCCCATGAAGCGGCAAAACCTCTGGTGGGATGTTCTCTGATCAGAGCAGGTGCCTTTCTGCTACATATGCGTTCATGATACAGCACCCTACCACCTAGCTAGGGTGGCCTTCAAAGTCTTTTGTCCCCCTTTTGCCTCTCCAAATAAAATAAAAAAAAGTTTCTGACCTCCTGAACTCCTCTGTTCTCTTCAGTTGTGTTTTTACTGCCCTACATAAGTACATCTTATGAAATTCCTTCTCTTTTCAGATTCACTGGCTTTGAACAGAATGATGGCAGACAAACTTCCTGGTTCACATGGAAAGCTATGGGAACTTTGGGAATAAAGGAAAGAACAGTCCTCAGCGCCATCTTATCTTATGCAAAAGAGCCTGGAGCTCATCAATCTTTCCGTCCAAGCAAATCACAGTTCGAAAACACACCTTATAAGATAGAATACCCAATGGCTCTGAGGGCAGTAGCTCAGAAGGTTTCCTAGGCAAGGCACGCAACTCTAGGTTTACATCCTATGGGGGAACCACAGAACTAAGAGATGGCCAATTCTGGCTGACCATTCTGGGAAAACGAATAACATCTGGATTGATTCCCAAGGAGAGCCTGCCCTAGATTATCCCAATACTGCATAAGTAGCAGATACCTGGCCCTGCAGGGTGCTCAATGCTAGGAGTTTGTCCAATCCTGCCTGTAGAAAAGCCAAACCATAGCCTTCATGGGTCCAATACCCATACCTCTGGCTCAAGCTGAAAAACTTTTCCACAGTCTGTCATAAGCCACTAATGTGGAAACTTTTCTAGAGGACATGAATGTGTCTACCACCTTTTCAAAGAACCTCTGCTTCAAGAGTCACCTCCTTTAAATAGCCATGCTGCCAATTGTTTCAACACTGGATTTGGATGCAGAATCAGGCACTGACCAAGAAACGGTGCCTGCGAGGTCAGATTGACAAGACCTGACATCCATGGCCTTCTTGGCCACTTAGGTGCTATGAAAAGATAGCTTCCTCTTGACTGCCATATCTTTTGCAGTAACTTTGGCAACAATGGAAGAGGAGAAAACAGGCACACTTTGTTGAAATCCTACAACTGTGACAGAGCATCCACCACTTCCATCTGCATGCACCAATACCAACTGAAGAACCTTGGCACCTGGCCATTTTCCTTTCACACATACAGGTCAGTCTGAGGCTGACCAAACCTTCTGCATAGCAGGTCAAACATTTCTGGATTCAGGAACCATTCCCCTAGGTGCACGCTATGCACATTCAGGTCCCCTGCTAGGTGGACCGCTGATCCTGCCAGAAATTTGTTTCCACTTTCTTAGATTGGAATCAGGCAGTGCACTTCATTATATATCCATTCTAGAAATGTATAAGGTATATAGTATTTTAATCAAGGCTCTTTGCACCATTGTTTCAAACTGTGTTTACATATTCATGATATGTTTTGAGATTGTTACTTTAAGTATGCTATATGTATAAAAGGGGATATTCTACCTGTTAACTGCCTCCTGATGAAAAGACAGAGCATCCTCAAAGTGCTGGGGACTTTCAATGCTTGCATGCTTCAATAAAGCAAATGTTTACATTTGCAGAAACTTTTGGTATGCACTGTAATCTTTGTATTCTCCTAAGTGGACTACTGTGAGGGACAGCAGATTGTCCTCTGCCCACTGATGAACCCTGATCACTTATGTGAGTATCCTTGCACTTCTAGTGCCCCCTTGGTTGTTTATGTATGCCACAATGACAGCCTTGTCTGACCTCACCTTCACTGCCTGGTATCAAACCCAGTCCTGAAACTGTAACAGGGCTAGATACACTGCCCGCATCTCCAATATGTTTAGCTGGAAGCCCTGCTCCTGAGAGTTCCCAACTCCCTGTACTGGAATCTGATCTAGTACTGCTCACTAGCCAGACAGGCTGACATCGATGTTTACAATCAATTCCTAAATAGACACACAAAACAATATACTGGGGATGATTAGACTTCGCACGTGCCCAAATTTACAATTATAGTATGTCGGCTGCTAACAATCTCAAGCTTCTGTTTAACTATCAGTCCTCACCCCTGTTCTTTAGATTTCAGAAAGTCATAGTGAACAGATCCTGTAGTTTGACAGGCTGCTGTACCATCATTCTAACATTACTCACCACAAAGTTGCCCACCACAGACCAGAAATGTTGTCATCTAAAGCCTACAGTACAAACATGAAGTGCTACTGTATAAAGTGTCCTTGCACAATATTTGTGAAATATGTTGCAAAACAACTTGAGCTTACAGTTCTACTAAATTAGTGACAAGAAGCACATGGCAGAGAAGTAGTTATGTATGTTGCCACATAGCAGTTTGAGGTTAAAACAGGAGCTGTAGCTTTCTGTTGCTGTCAACCTGCAGTTAATGTCTTCATCAGTGACATTGCTGAAGGGCTGGAGAGGAAAGTTTGCCTATTTGCAGATGATACCAAGATCTGCAACAGAGTAGACACTCCACAGGGGGTCGAAAGAATGAGGAGGGATCTGGGAAAGCTGGAAAAATGGTCCAAAGTGTGGCAATTAAAATTTATGCAAAGAAGTGCAAAATCATGTACCTGGGGCGAAGAAAACCTGCAGAGATCTACAGGTTGGGGGGGGGAGTGTTGACAGTCACTAGGGAAGAAAGGGATTTAGGGGTTATCATCTCAGATCACCTAAAGGTAGCCAAACATGTAATAAGGCTGTGGGGAGGGCCAGTGGGATGTTGGGGTGCATAGGAAGGGGTATCACTAGCAGAAGAACGGAGGTGGTGATGCCATTATACAAAACGCTGGTGAGGCCTCATCTAGAATAGTGTTCAGTTCTGGAGGCCACATCTTTGCAAGGACATAGACAGGGTAGAGGTGGTCCAGAGAAGGCAACCAAGATGGTGTGGGGCTTGCATCAGAAAACATATATGGACAGATTAAAATACCTCGATATGTATACACTGGAAGAGAGAAGGGAATGGGGGATATGATAGAGACCTTCAGTATCTTAAAGGCTTGAACAAAGAGCAGGTGGGTGACATCTTTCAGTACAAGAGTTGTACAAGGAAGAGGGGGCATAATATGAGATTGGGGGGGCAGCATAAGAGGAAATGTGTAGAAGTTTTCTTCATGGAAAGGGTGGTAGATGCTTGGAATAGCCTGCCCCAGGAAGTGGTGGGTGCTAACACAGAGGGGGGATTCAAGCATGCATGGGATAGACATAAAGGAACCCTAGATGTGGGGAAGAGAGGAGAAAGTCAATGACCAAGTAGGGTCAGCAGCCGCTGATGCAGGCAGGGAATACAGGCAGACTAGGTGGGCCTAGCGGTCCTTATCTGCCGTCAACTACTATGTTACTATGTAAAAAAGGGTTTGCTGAATGTCTCCTGCTGCATGGGCTGGGAGGTTCCATTGCTGCAAAAAGCCATGTGCTAGAGAGTTATGTTAAAGGGCCACGAAACTGGGCCAAAAAAATTTGACCCTACCTTTTTTCACTCTAAATGTTTCCAGGCATCTTCCTTTTTTCCATTTTTATTTCGTAGTAACACTTTCCAGTTCCACCAAAATCATAATATTTTATAAATATTTTGATTGTTTTTTCTCAAGAAAAAAAAAAAGACAGCCGTCACATTTCGCTAAGAAATAGAATTGTAGACCTGGCAACGGTTAGGACTGAGAAAATACAAATAAAAACCAATATTGTGCAGCCGAGAGGCTCCTAGAAAAGTAAATTTGACAGGTACACTAATATGACAGTGACATCATTCATGAGAAGGGGTCCCAAAAACCCCATGTTGAAAATTTGGTGCAAAAATTCCAAAAAAATACCTGAGATATGCAATGAAGTTGAAACCCCCTATCTAGCCCATTATACAGCTTACCGGCATTTCCTCAGTTAGCGGTCAGCTTTGAAGAGTGCAGACGTGTTCCCGGTCCACCGAAGATCGTCGCACCGAGCTCCGAGGGCAATGGGGTGAGGGTGTGGGGAGGCTGGGTGCACAGTGGGTGGGTGCGGGTTGTGGGAGGGGGGTGGGAGACTACGGGATTGTTTTTCTTTTACAGGTTTAAAAAAAAGGACTACTTGGGACGTTTGCCACACTGGGGTGGGCTCTCAGCATGGCAGAAGATGGCTGGGGGGCCAAGGAGCCGATGGGGATTGGGCATCCTCGTCAGCAAACTACGTGGGGGCTGAGGAGCCGACGGGGAATTGGGCACCCCGTCGGCAAAAAAATGGGCGTTGCCACGCTGGGGTGGGCTCCCAGCATGGCAGAAGGATGGCTTGGGGCGTGCAGCCGACGGGGATTGGGCAACCCGTGCGGCAAACAACGTTGCCATGCTGGGGTGGGCTCCAGCGAGTACCAAAGCTTTGGGGGTGGTACGAAGCGATGGGGGAAGCGTGACGCGGCGGCGTGACGTGGTGCTTCGGGTATGGCAGCGTGGTTTCTTTGAAGCAGAGGACCACCGCTGTCACACAGAGCTCCCACACCCATTGGTACAGGACCACCACGCCTGCTCAACAGAGCACTGGATTGTAAGGGAGAGGCACACCTCCAAAGTGTGCTACTCTCCCAAAACATTCCTTGCACATGCGTGCAAGCGAACGTAAAAATGACTGTTTTACAAGAGTGCATTGCGCAGTTCCTACGCACGCTGGTAAGTTCACGAATTTTCAATATTTGCACTCCAATGACTTCCAAATACCTAAACAGCACATAGAAGCAAGCAACATTCGGCATTGACAAATGCTTGTACTTCTTTGTCACTAATTTTTTTAAGCCATGTCCAAGTGCCAAATACCACCGCAAATACCTGCAAGCGAACGTTCGGCATTGACAAATGCTTGTTAAAATAGTATAATTCCCTTGTGCAGCCACTAGTGAGTCTGTCGATTGGCCACTTTGTATTAAAGGGGGATTGTCACAAATGTCAGTATTTGTCTTACGTTCCACAGTCACATTTGCAAGCAGTGTATCCCTGTCTAACCCCCATGAGTCAATACTTCACCTTAAAATTGTTCTTTATGCCTGCCCTAGTCATGTATTTCTCCGTACCTAAGCATCCCCATTTGTGCACATGTGCAGTAGCGCAACTAACCCAATGATGTCACCGACAGGCTCCGCTCTCCACAAGTGAGATACTAGTGAGCTACATATATATAATGATCTATACATGTAGCACTGTTAGTGCTGTCAATACACATTTTCCAGCAATTTTCATTGTTTTTTACGCTCTTTGCTGTTCCTTGGTTTCCCTAGCGATGATCATTTGCTTTAGAAAGTAGTGAGTTAGCCATGTTTTCAGACTTGTCTCTGCGCAGTGAAGCCCGACTCTCATCTATGTCACCGTTTTCTGACTTCTCGCACCTCACTTCATCAAGTTCATTTTTTTGCCCAAAGCATGTAATTATCATACATCAGAGTCTTGTAGAAATATGGGCATATCGAATAATAGACAGAAAAGGACCCCTCGGCAGTTCTGCCTCTGCACAGAGCCGACGGGGTGCAATGATCGCACAGATGCTAACCCTAATAATGGCTTTGGCAGTCGGAGTACTGAAGTCTGTACCTGTACACACATAGAAAGGGTCATAAAAAAGTTTCTCTCTAATGTATACAAACATAGAAAAAGTAAGAACAAAGAAAGCCATATGTTGCAAGAGTCCCTACTCAAAATCTTTTTGTTATTTCCCTTATACGCTCCTCTCCTTCCTACATTATCCTGTGTTATACCTCCTTTAAATGCATCACAGTTTCTCTTGGACTCTGATATATATATATATATATATATATATATATATATATATATTTTTTTTTGTTGTTGTTGACTGGGAAAGATGGGCTAGGCATTTTTGCCTATTTTCAGCTTTGTCCAGGTTGGGGGGAGATGACTGGATTAGGTTAAGGTGTTGGTGGTACTAAATTTTTCAGTGGATGGAGATAATTTTGCCAGGACACTAGGCAAATTCCCCTGCTCTGTTGGAGAAGTGCAATTGGATCTTTAATTAACTTCTACCTGAACAATGACCAGAACAGGCAGAGAGGACCTCAGTTAAATGTCTCATCTGAAAGATGGATATTGTCTCAGACTCTACAATCTTGTCTTTTTTAGTCTCCCCCTTCCAGTTTCAGCACATGGCCCCTTATGGACATTCAGTTTCTCAGATAAAATAATCTTTCTGTACTAACTATGCTGTTTCCTTTCATGAATATTCTCCCTCTCCTTTCATGGAAACATTGAATTTGTTGGCAGACAAGGACGGCTTTGCCCACCCAGTCTGCCCATTTTTCCTCCTTCCAATCCTGTCATTGTTGACCTTACCTGACCTCCAGCTATCTCCTCGCCCCCGCTTTCCTACTTCCTTTGTGCCTATCCCATGCATGCTTGAAGCCCATCACTGGCTCTGCCGCACCACCTCTGCTGAAAGACTGTTCTAGGCATCCACCACTCGATCAGTGAAGAAGTACTTCCTCACATCCATCCTAAATTTACACACTTCCAGCTTCATCACATGTTCCCTTGTTCTCAAGCATCTTCTCCTCTGAAAAAATAATCCCATCCTGTACCTTATTCACCCCTCTGAGGTATTTATAGGTCTCTATCATGTCCCCACCTCCCCTCTATATTCCAGGGTGTACATATTGGGATTCCTCAGTCTTTCCTCCTAGGGCTTCTGATTCAGCCCCTGCACCATTGTACTGTAGTTGCCCTCCTTTGGACAGCTTCTACCCTGTCTATGTCCTTCCTGAGATGTGGTCTCCAGAACTGGACACAGTATTCCAGGTGGGACTTACCAGTGATCTACTGTTTATGGTGGTAACACCACCTCTCTCCTTCTGCTGGTAATGCCTCTCGCTGTGCACCACTGCATCCTGATCTACTGCCTTGTCACACTGCCTCCCCACCTTGAGATCATCTGATATAATTACTCCAAGGCCCCTTTCCTGTATTGTGATCGTTAATACCTCTTCCCCAATTTTATGCTCCTCCTCTGGGTATCTGTGCCCTAGATGCATGATTCTGCACTTTTTCACATTGAAACCAGCTGCCATACCCGTGACCACTCCTTGAGTTTTCTCACATCTCCACAGTTTCTCCATCACCTCTGGAGTGTTTACCTTATTATAGATTTTGGTGTCATCTGCAGAGAGGCATACCTTCTTTTCCAGCTGTTCTGCAAAGTTACTTATAAGGGCATTAAAGAAGACAGTCCCAGTACTGAGCCCTGAGGCACCCCACTGGTCGCTCTCCCGTCCCCCAAGTGTTTGTCTTTTATCATCATCTTCTGTCTCCTATCCATCAACCAACTTCATACCGTTGTACCTAGTTCTCTCTCTCTTCTTTCCTCCAGTGAGGACATGTTCAAACTTTTCAGTCTTTCCTCGTATGTTTTGCCTTGTTACTCACGAACAATCTTTGCTGCTCTTCTCTGCACTGTCTCTAATCTAGCCTTATCCTTACTTAGATATGGACCCCTAAAACTGCACATAGTATTACAGGGGCCCAGTTTTCAAAGAGTCAGGCATGGTCCAGGGTCTGTGTCCACATACACAACTCACTGGTGTGGCGAAAAATCATCATTCTTGCAAAAATGCTATTTTCAGCATTTTTATACACAGGCAACATTTTCCTTATTTATGCAGATACACAAAAAAATGCTAACACCATGTGTAGCATTTTCTTGCAGCAGCAGAAAGAAAATTGCACAGGCAGCTGTAACACGTGTAAAGGGTTGCAAAAGAGAAAACATTCTGAAAAATTGGACCAAGGGGAAAGATTGCTACTGTACAAGAGTACCCTGCCTTGCAGGATTTGTTTTGCAGCAGATGTGCAACATGTCCACGTGGGTGCAGCAACACCTATGCTTTGTAAGCCATGGTGCACAATTTGGCTTTTGACTGGTGACAACAAATGTTGTAATACACTGCCGTATTTAATATGATATAATTGTTGTGCTCTATTTGAATTAAATGTAGTGCAAATGTACAAAATGAAGCACTGTTCAGTTGTTTTCCTATAGCAATGCACATCATGCAGTATCTCAGTGGGTAGCAGGATGCAAATAATCAGTGTATACCGCAGGGCTATTTTTGTTGTATTTCTTTCATGAAATGGCACCCAGTAAATGGGAGTTTGCATACATATTGTAGAAAACTAAGAAACTTTAATAACAGTAATATCGTCCCTTTTACACTAAGCCACTAGGATAATTATTACCCTTAATGTCCCTTGGTCTTTAACATAAGATGCAAAGCCACAAAACCCCTCAGCCATGTTTCACTATTCTATTGGCATAAGATGCCTAGTGGAGTAACACTGCTAAGTTAATATTTACTAATTATGCAATATTTGACTTAAATTTAAAGACAATAGCTCAAAGTCACAGGGCTTTTAGAGCTGCAAGCTGCAATTATTCAATGTCTATTTTTATGCAGTCTTAAAGGCACTGGTGAAACTGTGTTCATGAAATACAGACAGTATTAACTGATCTAGATCCTTACAGACAAAGGAGACATTTCTCAATATGCCACTTAAAAACAATCAACTAAAAAGATGTATAAGCTACTCCCAACTGTGATAGAAGAGTAGGTCAAAATATAAATGTCAGTGCCTGCATATATTAAATAGTCAGTGACCCAGACAGACGAAGTTTATCTTATTTTTCTGAATACCTCCCATTCTTGACAACATTCTTTTAATGGCATTTGTGACAATTTTCTGTTAGCATCAGGGAAACCTTTGGGGATAAGCTGTTTAATTCACTGGTCTATGGCAGGACCTACAGTAGAAAAGGTGTGCTACTGTTGGTCTTTCTGCATAGTGCTGTAGACTTTATTTATTGATTACAGTTTTACGCTGTTCACCTGGTTATAAGAAATGCATTGGTATGGAATTCCTACCTGGCCCAATTTGGGGCAAGTAGTTCATCACATGTAGAGGGGCCAGCCAAGGGGGGGGGGAGATTTGTGCCAGACACCAGGTTTCTAATCGTGAACCTGGGTAGGTCCTGGAGTAGATCTCCTGCTCCACAGGAGCAGGGAATCATGGGATATGGACTAGAATTTACCCATCAGAAGAAATGTTTTTTACTTTCAGAGACAATGTGCTCACAGTCATCATCCTAACACCAACCATCTGTGGAAGGGATAGCCCTGGGGTTAGTAAACGTGGGGCAAGAATGGTGCCACTTTACTGCTGTTGGGGGGAGCACACTGGTCATGGAAGCCCTCAGCTGGCATAACCAATCACAGGGTTGGCTGAGTGCAAATAACTTCATGCATGCCACAATCTGCTGACCCAGCACATGAGAGACCTTCTCCCCATGCCAGCCCTCACCAGCAGTGCAGCTGCAAGTGTTCCAGAGTGGTCAGACCCAGGAGGGCAATGCAGTGGGAGAGGGCCATTACTACATCTTGGGGTGTCCAATTTTCTTAGATTCATAGACATGTGTTGGCAGAAAAGGACCCACCTGGTCCATCAAGTCTGCCCATTTCCCCTCTACTTGTCCTCCCCTCCAATATTCCTCCCGTCCTCCCCTTGACAACCCCTTGTGTTTGTTCCAGGCCTTCTGCAAATCCTCCACTGTACTGGCCCTCACCACCTCCTCCAGCAGTCCATTCCAGGGCTCAACCACTCTCTCCATGAAGTAATACTTCCTAATATTTTCCCTAAACCTTCTCCCCTCCACTTTCAATCCATGCCCCCTAGTTCTTGTATCTACCTTCCATGAAAATAAGTTCTCCTCCACTTTATTGATTCCATTTACATACCTGAATGCTTCGATCATTTCCTTTCTCTCCCTTCTTGTCTCCAGAGGATACAAATCCAGTTCCTTCAACTTCTCCTCATATGTCTTCCCCCTTAGCCCATGCACCATTTTATTGGCCCTTCTCTGCACCTTCTCCATGCCAACTATGTATTTTTGTAGGTGAGGACTCCAGAACTGCACCCATACTCCAGCTGTGGCCTAACCATGGAACTGTAGAATGGCATCAGCATCTCCCTCCTTCTGTTGATTGTCCCCCTCCCTAAGCACACCAGCATCCTGTTAGCTTTGCCCACTACCTTGCTGCACTGGGACCCCATCCTAAGGTTATCGGTGATTATAACTCCTAGATCCTTCTCCTGTCTGGATGTAGCCATTATCTACCCCCCTCCCCCCAGTGTGTATGTGGTATTTGAATCCCTCCTCTCCAAGTGCATCACTGTGTATTTCCTAGCATTGAATATTAGCTGCCATGTTTCCAACCACTCTTTCAGCAATCTTAGATCATTCTTCATTGCCTCCACCCCCAGTGTGTCCTCCCTGTTGCTGAGTTTTGTGTCATCAGTGAAAAGGCAAACCTTCCCCAAGGCCCCTCTGCTATATCGCTGATGTACATGTTTAACAGAATGGGCCCCAACACGGACCGCTGGGGACCCCACTCATCACCCCAGTCTCTCCAGAGTGCACCCCATGGACCACCACCCTTTGGCTTCTACCCGTCATACAGCTCTCCGCCCATCTTGTTATTTTCTGCCCCACGCCTAGACTCCTCAACTTATTAATCAGTCTTTTGAGGGGCACCATGTCATAGGCCTTCCTGAAGTTCAGGTAGTCCATGTCCATTGCCCCACCCTGATCAACCACTCTCATCATCTCATCGAAGAATTCAATCAGGTTCTTCTGACATGCTGCTGAATGTCTTGCAGCCCCCCCCCTTCCAAATAGCTAACCACCCTTTGTTTCAATATGATCTCCATTACTTTACCCACCACCGATGTGAGACTGACCGGGCAATAATTGCCCGCCTTCTCCTTGCTGCCACTTTTTTTTTTTAACCTTATGTTTATGCTCCTAATCCACTCTCTCTGACATCCTCTGTGGACCCTCCAGTCCCTGTTGTGATCTGCCCCTAGAGTGCCTTATCCACACACACTCCCCTGAAGACCCCCGGTATACCCCCCGGGTAGGGGTGGAGAGGGAACCCCTGGTGCTTACCTCTCTCCAAACCAGCACTCTGTATGTATGTGTAGATCCTGGCACAGTGGAGTCTGCCCCGATGAGCCCTGGAGATGTCCAATGGAGGCGTCTTCGCCTAGGAAGGACCGAGGTGTTTTCCCTGATTTCTTCCCCCTGACATCAGCATGCAAGGAGGGGCTATGAGCTAGGAGGCATGCTGAGACATACCTACCGCTCCGCCCCTCAGCCAACAGCCACCCAATCTACTTTCTGCTTCTCCACCTACCACGCCATTCACCTGGGCTCTCCCAGGTTGCGGCATTGCAGCAGGAGCCTGCAGTTTGCCCCCCACGGAGAAGGAGAGCTGCCATTGGGTGCTCTAACCTTCTCTCCCCCGGCCGACCCCCGACGACCCGTACTTGTTCCTGAACCTGGGTCACCGGCGTGGTGCGAGGTGTGGCATCCAGCACCTCAACCCTCAGCGCCACAGGGCTGGCCTCCTGCTGCCACTTTTATGAAGTGGCACCACGTCTGCCTTTTTCCAGTCCTCCGGTACCCACCCTGTATCCAGGGACAAGTTAAATAACCCAGCCAATGGTTCCAGCAATACCCACCTCAACTCCCTGAGCACCTTAGGGTGTAGGCCATCAGGGTCCACGGCCTTCTTCACCCTCCACTTACCAAATTCCTCCCTTACCTCTTCCACACTGATTGGGCTAGGATCCACCCCCCCCTTTCCCTTCTCTCGCAGTGCTGGTCCCCTTCCCTCCCCCTCTGTTGTAAAACTGAGCTGAAGTATCCATTCAGCACCTCAGCCTTCCCAAAATCCCCTTCCACCTGCAATCCTTTCTCCCATTAATCCTTACAATCTTAAATAGCTTTCGTTATATTTACGCCTGCAAATGCATTTGGTAATTTCTGCCATTTGATCTAGAGTGCCAGACACTGTAACCCCCAGGCTCAACCATGTCTTTCTGGAAGTTCATGATTCTGACCAACTGCCCCCTAACATGAGACAAGGAAGGAAGCAGTAATCACAGTTTTCCCCCATGAAAGGAAAGGACCTGCATTAATTCAGCAGTTGCCAATTGAACTCCCTTATCAATGCTTACTGTAAGGTGCTGGCGAAAGCCCTGGCTATGTGGCTAGAAAATCTACTTCCGGCCCTGATACAGCATTCTCAGACTGATTTCATTTAAGGGAGATGGGGTCTGATCATCTTCAGACCTTATTCAGTCTAATGCAGCATGTGAGTATTTTCCCCACCCCCTCAACTGCAATAGCCATTGAATTCAACAAAGCATTTGACTTGGTGGTATCGGGCTATCTCTTTGGAGTACAGTGCAGCCCACTTATACCGGATCCTTTTAAGACAGAAGCTCGGTTTAGCTGTACGAAATCCACTTGCCAAATGCCATTTACATAATTCGTATAAGTGAAAATGTACTTAAGCAGCCTTTGTATTTCAGATGGCCACTTCTGATTATTGTTGTAATTTGTGGCTATTTGCGCTCTTATCTTATTCTGTCGACATAGATTTAGCGGTTACTTTCGGTCACTCTCTGTGTACTTACAGTGCTGCAGTGTTACTAAAGTTCACCATGCAGCTGTTGAGGGATTAATTAAGCAATATACCATGGGAGGGTGTGGGTGATGCCAGGATTTACCCATGCCTAGTGTGTTTTTCAGTCATGAAGCGCAGCGGAGTGAGCAGCAATACACCAAAAGTGGGTAAATACTGGTATCACCCACACCCTTGAGGGGTATATTGCGATTATGCAATGTCCCTTTTTTACAGAAAAAAGTAGTGAATAAAGTTTTTTTTCTCATTTTTAATTCATGTCTTGTGTTTGTTTTTTTTTCCTGCTCAGGTAGAAGAAGTAGTTCTCTATTACTGAGGCTGTGGTGATATTGTGCATGCATAATATTGCTTTGTGATTCGTGGTCTGGTGCTTTTGTGGGGATTAGGAAATGTTTTATTATGTGTGACGGTCGCCTTTTATCACAGTGTCCTGGCTCCTTTTTTTTGTATGAGCCGGGACATGGTTCAGTGGTTGGAGCTCGTTTTGTTTACGAAAGCAGTGCGAGGACATAGGTGGTCTAATGTTGTTACGTGAGTGAACGGCAGTGGTGTGGCTCTAGCTGTGATTGGATTGTAGATTCTGATGGCTAACAATTCCAGATTTTACAGAGAAAGAGTTTTTTTGGGGACTACATTGTTTTGCTGGGATTTCCGTCTGTTGCCGTTTTGAATTTTATTTCTTAGGTCAATTCGCCGCTTCACGTAGCAAGGCTTTGCCAGGTGGCAGTTGGTGTGCCCGTAGTGAGAGGAGGGATGGGGCAGGTGTTTAGCTGGCACTTTTTCCCATGGGGTACTATCAGGATTTACACATAGTAAATCCTGATAGGTAGCCAATCAGAAGCTAGTATTTAACTTGCCATTGTATAATTAGGTGTTAACGAATGCAATTGAAAAGGAGCACTGTAGCTCTGTTAGTCAGTGTTTTTACTCACCAGTGTGTGATCATGGCTCCAAAGTGGAATGCAATATCCATTGCCCACAAGGTAGAGATCCTTAATGAAACTGATAGCATGCCTAAGCAGAATTTGCGTGAGCTATCTATCCATTTTGGCATGCCAAAATCAACGTTGTCTGATCTTCAGAGGGACAGAGAAAAGGTCTTTACTACGTGGCATACAAACAAAAATCCCAAACGCAAGCAAAAGCAGGAAGGAAAAGACAGAGATTGAAAAAGCTTCACTGAGGGGGTTCTCGAATGCAAGAGGTTGTGATTCACTGATTACTGGACCTCTGCTGATTGAGAAAGCCACATAGATTGCCACTGCTTTGGGTAAACATGATTTTGTGTCATCAATGGGCTGGCTACACGTTGGAAGGTGTGGCCTAACATTGGACTTTGGCGAGCACATGGAGAAAAACAGAATGCCGACATCGCAAGTGCTGAACAGTGGCATACCATACCTCTCAACTGTCCCTCATTGCAAAGGACATCCCTCATTTTGTCCCTCAAAATTGTCCTGTCCCTCATTCATACCTCATAGAAAAGGTGCTACCCACACAGAGGATGTGCTGGGAATTCAGAGTTTAAAGCAAAAATTAATAATATTCTATTCTGCTAAGTTGTAAATCAAGTTTGTACAGGTGAACAAAATGGTTTCCACAGTGTTCTGAGCTTGTATCTCCATGTATGAGGATATGTCCCTCATTGTCCCTCATTTTCAGTGTCATGTCCCTCATTTCATTGACAGAAGGTTGAGAGGTATGTGGCTTATTGATGAGCTGCCAACTTGCCTCCCAACTGGGCACTTATCCAGCGCACAGAGAGTGACTGGACAAGATGCACCTTAACCTGATTGCAAAAAGCAAGAATAACTGGTTACCTGGAAAAAATATAAAGACGTACAGTTTAAAAAGTAACCAGAACAGAACAGTAACACAAGCCCCAAGCACAATAACCAGAACAGAACAGTAACACAAGCCCCAAGCACCAAGCACAATCACTAAGTGCTCTTAACACTTATAGCACTGCAGCAAAAAAGAAACAAAAATGAAATTAATAAAAAATCAGTAAAATGAAATCAGCTACAGTATTACAGTGGTGCTGTCATTTGCCGTAATGTGCTGTTTCACAGACCCAAACAAAACGTGAAATACATCACGGGACCGTGAGCACTGCAAGCCGCTACTAGCGGGATTCGAATAGTAGAATGCATCATTAAGGTTTAACCAGACACCCGCTATACCGGAAGACAATCGGTATCAAGGAGGTGTCCAACATAAGTGGGCTGCACTGTATTACATATATGACTGTTATTAGCCCCACATTTGAAAGATGGGTTTCCACACTACACATACAGACCCCCTCTGCCAGAATCCTCACAGATAATATACTCTCCGAGTCCTTCACACTTCAGAGAGGTACCAGGCAGGGCTCTCCCCTGTCCCCACTATCTGCTTTGGCCAAAAGCATTTAGCCAATTGTTGTAGGACTTATCCGCACATAGTGGCCATAAATGTTGCAGGTAGTTCATATGTCACGTGCCTATGCTAACGACTTCCTGGTCACTGTTAACAAACTTTGAGTCAGTTTCCTTGCTCTGTTGTCAGCCTTACAAGTATTTGCATGGGTGTCTGGATTTCAGGCTAACTGGTCCAAAACAGAAGTCCTCCAACTTAACCGGAACTGCTCTAAACAATTTTTAACAGGGTTGAAGCACAAATGGTCCTCTAGTGGAATTACTTGCCTTGGCATTATGGTAGTAGCAGAACTCAGAAAAATCTGTCATAACCAACTTTATCCCTCTCCTAACTGAGCAGCATGTGCAGTGTGACAGATGGAAGGCACAGTCTAATGCTAGTGGGTAAAATACAAGGAATCAATACAGTTACAGCAGCTAATCTCCTTTACTTTATCAGGTGTTAGTGTGGCTTGGTTGCTAGTACATTCACCTCTGGGCCAGAAGTTCATGGGTTCTAGACCCACACTGGGACTGAAGAATCAAAGATTATGCCACAATTTGGAGCATTGTGTAGTAATGCTTGAAACATGTTGAATAAACTGACTCAGCTGTGCCTCGCCATTTCTTAATGACCCCTCTATAAGGGAAGCCAGAGCTATTGCAAGTTGCCTGCCTAAATGTGGTAACTGGTCCATCAAGAGTATTTCTATGGTGTCAGAGTTCTCTGGGATCCTGGGCTTATATAGTACTCTCATCACAATGCATGCTGTCCACCTGAGGGTCTTCTGGTTATATGCTCCAGCTCAGCAGTGTGCTATGCCTCACACGGAGACAGAAAATGGATGCAGGGCTTGCAGCAAGCCCTGCATCCAATGCAACAGGGGTTGTAGATGCACCAAAACCCCATGGATGCAGAATGGTCTAATTTTCAAAGGGGCGGTGCATTTGCAACATTTCCCCCACTTTATGGCTACTTGCACCAAAGGGTTGGCACAAGTGCTGCAATCCCAGATGCAAGGGTAGACCAGGTAGATGGCGGTCTAACTCCTTGCATCCCAGGTTCTGGACTTGTAGCAGGCATTTACGGCACGAATCTTAGAGAATCACACTTGCTGCAATGTTTGGCGCAAGTCACAACTTTTGCGTTGAACACCCCACGGCAGGTCCACTGCGCCACCACATCCCTTTATAAAATTGAGCCCAGAGACTTACAGTGCCCTTACAGGATGTCCTTTACCCACTTAAGATCTGGCTCTGAGAAGGAAAGGTGGCAGGCAGAATGCAGTATATAATATAGTAGGGAGACTCTACTAAACCATCTCGTCAAGGCCCAACAAGCCCCCTTGCCTACCTATAGATTTTTGCTTTGGCATCAGTGCTGTTTATGACACCTAGACACATGAACAATAAGTGTAGGAATTGGAACAATGGCTAAAGTATTCATACAACTTAGTCAGTGATGCACCAGAGAAATGGCAGCTTGCCAACAATAGGAGATAGGACAGGAGAGTTATTACATCCCCTATAGAAGATGGTGATGGAGTCTTGGAGAGAAACGTTAACATTCAGCAGAAACACAAGATTGCAGACTGCTGAGAATCAACTGTGTACAGTATGTACTGTAACAGTAAGCAAATCAGTGATGAGGTACCAGTGTTTGTGGTCAAACCAAAAAACAGTGAAGGGCCAGAGTGTTTAGAATCTAAAAAAGATCCAACAGAGAGGAAGACAGGGAGGAATACGTAAGGAAATCCAGGGAGGTAAGTAGAATAGTAAGGGCAGCCAAGGCATCAAAAGAGCTGAGGCTAGCACAGGGGATCAGAGAGGGTGAAAAGGATTTCTTCAGGAATATACGTGAGAAGAAACAGACTAAGGATTAGATAGTTAGGATCAAGAATGGCAGTGGGTGGGTGGAAAGAGGACCAGAGCAAGCAGAAGTACTCAATGGGGAAGGGTGTGGTGGGAGTGGGGGGGGGCGGTCATGGATGGAATAATCACAGAGGAAAGGGTGTTAGAAGGCCTTAAGTCCCTGAGGGTAGGTAAGGCACCTGGGCCTCACGGAATTCATCCTAGAGTCCTGAGGGAGTTGGCAGAGGTCCTGGTGGGGCCGCTGGTGGATCTGTTCAGCACCTCTCTGGATACAGGGTACGTGCCCAAGGATTAGAGGGTGGCTCATGTGGTGCCCCTCCATAAGAGTGGGCCCAGGAAAGAACCAGGGAACTATAAAACATTGAGCCTTAGCACAATTGTATGAATGCTAATGGAGACTATCCTCAAGGAAAGGCTGGTATAATTTCTGGAGGATAATGGTCTCCAGGATGGCAAACAGCATGGGTTTGTCTCAGGCAGATCCTGCCAGACGAACCTGGTGGATTTTTTTGATTGGGTGACGTGGGCACTGGACAAGGGTCATGTGGTGGATGTCCTTTACCTGAACCTCAGCAAGGCCTTTGACTTGGTGCCACATGGTAGGCTGACCAGCAAATTGAGCAGCCTGGGAGCAGGCAGGAAACTGATTAGATGGGTCAAGAACTGGTTACAGAATAGAAAGCAGAAGGTAGCAGTGGGGGGGGGAGTTATCAGAGCCCAGGGCAATAACAAGTAGAGTCTCACAGGACTCGGTGCTGGGACCAGTGCTGTTTAACATTTTCATGGCCAACATTTCAGATGGGATAAAAAGTAAGCTCAACATATTTGCTGACAACACTAAGATCTATGTGGAAGTGGATGGAGGGGAGGCAGCAAAGTACTCCAGGAGGACTTGACAAGACTGGAGGGGCGGTTGAACACATGGCAATTTGGGTTCAATGCCAAGAAGTGCAAGATCGTGCACTTGGGAGACAGAAACCCCAGAAATAGTTACTGGTTGGGAGGAGTGCAGATATCCATGTCAACAGAGGAGAAGAATCTGGGTGTACTGGTAACAGGGGACCTGAACCACTCAGCCCAGTGGAGGAAGGCAGCGGCTAAGGCCAACAGAATGCTGGGGTGCATCACAAGGGGACTTGCTTCTAGGAGAGAGGGGAAGTCATCCCGCCCTTGTACAGGTCCCTGGTGAGGCCACACGTGGAATACTGCATACAGTATTGGTGCCCCTACTAGAAGAAGGACATCAGGCTACTGGAGGGGGTCCAGCACAGGGTAACTAAAATGATCCTGGGATTGGGAGATAAACCTTATGAGGAGAGACTGAAACAGCTCAAAATGTATTCCCTGGAGGATAGAAGGGAGAGGGGGCATATGGTTTAGACCCTCAAGTACCTGAAGGGCATAAACAAAGTAAACACCAAGAGTATTTCCAAACTAAAAGGTGGGAGGGAAACCAGGGGACACAGTCTGAAATTGGAAGGAGGCAGACTCAGTAGGGAAATGAGGAGGCACTGTTTAACCAAAAGGGTAGTCACAGGGTAGAACGCACTGCCGGAGGAGGTGGTATCACTGAGGACAGAGAGCAGCTTCAGGAAAGCGTGGGACAGGATCAGAGGGAGGGTTTAAACTGGGAGTGGACGAGGGGTGGGTGTGAGTGAAACAGGAGGAAAAACAGTAGGGGGGAGCCAAGGGGAGAGAAAGAGCAGTTGCAGTCTAACTGGCTGAACTGCAGCACACTTGAGCAGACTAGATAGACTGTAAGATCTGTATCTGCTGGCAATTTTGTATGTTTATATCTTTGTATTACACAGTGATCTGTTGTTTCCATGTGGGATCCTTCCAACAGACACTGAATTACAGGTTTGCGATTTGAATAGGAATATTTTGGAAGGCGAAGATACTACGTGTACTAATGACATACTGTAAATTAACCTGCTGATTTATTTTCTCATGAAACTTTAATTACAACAGACTTACATTTTAATGCTTTTGTGCCGAGGGCTGCAGACTCTGATGCACATGAGAATACAATTAAAGCTGACCTGTGTGATACTCTGGGCCAGTGTGTTTGAGTCTCCTACTGGTATTGGGCTCATACTCATCATAACTGCTGATCCCTGAGTGCAGTACTGGGGAGTGTTGTACTGTCACTGTGTCCTGTTTTTCAGATGAGATGTTAAAGTAAGGTCCCTTCTGCTCATGAATGTCCACATGGAATTAAAAGAACCCAAGGCACTTTTCACAGGAGTAGGAGACTTTCTCTGTGTCCTGGCCAACATTCTCCTTCTCATCGTGTGTGAAATGGCTGCCACTACACACTCACAGTCACTTTGCTAACAGTTTCTCCTTGCTTGTAAAGCACTTTGAAACATAAAAACATGGAATTTGATGGCAGATAAGGACTGCTTGACCCACCCAGTCTGCCCATTTCTCCTTGCCTATTTGGATATGATGTGCATGAAACGTGGTATAGAAATGTTAATTCTTCTACTCCAATATCTGGAACTAGAGATGAAAAGTTTAATACTATTAAGAACTTAAGCGCAATTTGTACAAACTGGACTGAGCACACTGAAGTTAATCCAAGCAACTCTGACTTTACTGAAAACCCAGAATCACACACGAGAACCCTCAGCTACCCCCAAGGGTTAGGATATGAACATCAATTACCACTGAAGTTGAGTGACTTTGAGATTGGAAGGCAAGTTAAATCTAATTTGCAAGATACACACGTTATCCCAACCTAATCCCATATCTAAATTCACTTCAATCATAAAGCAAGAGTCAAATGATACAAAGTCAAACTAATTGATGATGCATTTTTTAATATCAAAATAAATATTGAAGGGACGCTATCAATCCCCTTGGGCCTCAAATTGTCTCTAGTTTAAAAAACACATCTTATGATTGCTCACATTCTGTAGACAATGATGATGTAGCCAGTAGTTCGATTCAGATTCCTTTTTTCTTTTTAAAACTGAAAAACAGACTGGCCACCATGCTTGTGTTACCATACAAAGATGTGTTCTTTACATTCCTTGAACTCCTCCTAGTGTACTGTATCTTTCCTGAACTTCGGAACATACCTAACACAGTTTAGCCACTCAGCATGCAGTGGGAGGGGAGGAAACTATTGCATCATGAGTGGCTGCACTGTTTGGGGGTGCTCCTAATGTTCAGGAAGTACACAGTAAGAGTAGATCAAGGATTTGAAACAAGACAAGGCTGGGTATAAATGGGTAGTCCCCTTTTGCCTGACACCCCGATGGCGAAACACGTAAAATTACCACTACAGCGACAGTCGCTGTAATGGTCCGTTACGGTTTTTCACTCTCCCCCAGTGTCCTGCCCCCTCCCCGGACCAACTCTGACCTGGAGTTGAGAATCCTAAAGTCTGGAAGGTGTGGGGGGGGGCACAAACCCCCAAAGAAAACACTCGGGGCTTGGGCAGCACAATACCTGCGTCTGTATTATGCCATTGCTGTGCGGGTGGTCGACAGGTTTACTATCGACCAAACTTGGTGCTTCCAGTATAAATACATGATTAGCATGCATTTGAGTTCTGCTAAGAAAAGAAACAGATAAAACAACCAACAGCATCAGTGAATTTTAGAGAATGTATGCAATAATAAAATGTGGGTTTGTCATGGGATCCCCACCTTTGAAATAATACACACAATTTACAACATACATCTCTTTTTCTTTTCACCACATATATACCTTGTATTTACATAAACATGATTAAAATTATTACATTGCTTCTTATTCATTGTAGTTGGAAGCACACTCAAGCTACATATCGGCCCTCTCAGTGCAAATCCCCAAGGCACCAACAAGTCTAGGTGCACACCCAGTCCATGTTCCTTCTTTTTTAGCTCAGTCTAGTACCCCCTAGGAGCCTTATTTCTTTATTGTGTTCCTTTCTCCCCCCTCCCCCTTCTTCTCTTTCTTACATTAGCCCATCTCCAGCTATTGTGATGGAAGATGGGCCACCCCCCCACATGCAAAACATTGTTCCATTCCTCCAGAGCCCCCTCCAGCTGCAAGTTGAACAGACCTAGCCCTGTGTCCATCAAGTGCACTCCATCAGGCTGACAGAGCCCTGAACACTTCTGAGAAATGTTTTGATGTGTTGTTACCATCACCCCAAGTTCCTGGACCATGGCTGCCACCTTTCTATTCAACCTTTTCTTAGTCCCATCAATGGCCTTCACATTCCGTGCTTGCTGCTATACCCTCCTAGGCACCATTTCAGACCATTCAATTACCACCTCAGGCCACCACCTTCTAATCTGCTCCAAGTCCCCATTTATTTCCCACATAATATCCACCCAAGGCTTACCCCCAGGTCATTGCCCCCCAAATGAATAATCAACACATCCAACTTGGGAAGCTTCACTCTCAAGTCCTCTAACAATGGCAACAATTGGGCCCAACACATGCCCTAAATTCTCCTCCAATGTACCGTCGCTGCTCCCAAACTCAGCAGCAGTCGTTTCCCTCCAGCCTCACTGCTGATCTCTTTTCCACCTAGTAAATAAATGAGTGGCCACAAATCCAGACAGTTGTCCTTCTATTCTGCTCTGGAAGAACACAAACAAGATTAGTTCAATATCTCCCTGATATATGGTTTATAATTGGCTGATGTTCACCTCCCCTCCTGCCACCCATATCCTGAATAAATGGGATGAAAACCCCACCTTATCCTCACCCAGAAATTCCAACCCTTTCTTCAAGACCACCACCAGTGGTAACTAGTGGCCGGCTCTGCATTACCATGCACAAACAGCAGCCCATCACCTGGTGGTCTGGCCACTCTGAATTTCCACATGGCTCGCACCAGGCACACCAGCCTTCTCACTTGCTTATTTATTCTCACCCTTAACTCACTCCCTGGTCTGTCTTAGACTTGCTCAGCCACAGTGCCACCTTATCCTTAAACCATTGCACCTCATTCCACAGCAAACCTCTTTGTCCTCCTTTCTGACCTTGGACTTCCACCTCAGTAACCCTGAATGCTTTGTGAAACATGACCAAGAAAACTGCTAAAAGAGGCACACCTAATAGTGTGAATGGCATATATTCTCCGAAGTCCCCACTAACCTCCCTAGGAAAGTGTTCTGAAATTGGGTACCTAGCATCACAACTCTTCCCTTTTACCCTCTGCCACCCCTGCATCATCCTCCTGACCACTGGAGCTTTACAATGTTCCCCCCCATCCCTTCAACTACACACCAGCCCTACCATCGCCATGTGGATCCCCATGGTCAAATGGGCTATCCTTTCCTCCAACTTCTGCACCACAAACCTCATCACCTGTCCTTCCATCACTGACCCACTTACCTCCATTCCAGCCAGCTCTCTGAAGGCCTGAAATACTCACCACGATCCCTCATACACCATCAGCATCCCTGCTAATCAAGTGCTCCAGAATAACAGCTGGGCTGTTTCCAACCAATCTCCCACACTTGGCAAAGGACCACAGTTTTCTTGCCCTCTGCCCTGGTGAGAAGCCCTGGAACCTGTCCAATTGAAGATGGGAAAGGCTATCAGCTATGGCATTCCTGACCCCATCTATGAGTCTGGCTCTAAACAACATATTCAACCTCAGCCACTACAATATCATTTGCCTCAGGATCCTCATCATCATCTCTGTTGTCTGTCTGCCAATTTAGAACCTCCACTACAGATTGGGAAAATCCTTATGAGTGTAATATCCCATGTGAATCCTTCCCTCTTCCACTCCTCTGGCCATGGCTCTGCTATTCACTTACCCCCAAAACAGGTCCCCATCCCGTGGCCTCTGGCCATGTCTGTATACAATTCCAGATCATTACTGAATATCCAATCCTTCTGCTAAAATGTGACCAATTATATCACTGCAAAAACACCTCCCATACTGCCACATCCCCCCTCATGCCCTTGGTTATGCCCCCCCAATTGTTCGTGCCAACCTGCATGTAAAAGCCCTGTCTGGCACCACTGCCCTGCAAGAAAAATTCAAATGCTCCAATAGCTGCATCACCAATAGAGACACCCTTCATTTTCCTTTCACTATTTCCAGCAGCTCCTACAACTTCTCAACCTTTGCCTCCAGCAGCCTGAATAATCCATTTTCTGTGTTTACCTCTATACCCAGAAATTCTAAACTATGACTTGGTCCCTCCTTCTACCCTTCTGCTAATGGAACCTCCAACCTGACGGACATCTCCTGGAACCATTGCAACATTTCCGCTGTCCCCTCTTTTCCCTGTCCTATTAAGAGGAAGTCATCTAAATAATGTATGACTCTCTTATACCCATACTGTTCCCCAAATGCCCACTGCAACCATGCACTAAACATTTCAAAAGTGGTGCACTCCTCCAAACAACCCATCGGCATTGCCTTGTCAAACTAACCCCCATCCCCCCAATTTAAAACCCAACAGTTCCAATCCTCTGGCCGGACTAAAAGCAGCCTGAATGCTAACTCAGTGTCGGTCTTAGCCAACCAAGTTCCCTCTACATAGAAACATAGAAGTTGACAGCAGATAAGGACCGCAAGGCCCATCCAGTCTGCCCATTTCTTTTTCTACCTTATAAATGTGCCATTGGCCTTTGCTCTGTCAATGGCCTATCTACTCATACTTATCTGTATTGCTCCCTTATGCCTATCACATGCCTGTTTGAAGCCGTGCACTGTATTCATATCCATCACTTCCTGAGGTAGGCCGTTCCATGCATCCACCACCCTTTCTGTGAAAAAGAACTTCCTCACATTACCCCTTGATCGGCCTCCCTCTATTCTCATGCTGTCCTCTTGTCCTGCTATTTTTCTTATATTGAAATATATTAGACTCTTTCACCTTGTTAATGCCCTTAAGGTGTTTGAATGTTTCGATCATATCACCTCTCTCCCTCCTTTGCTCTAGGGTATACATATTGAGCTCCGTTAATCTGTCCTTATATGTTTTCTGATGCAGTCCCTACACCACTTTGGTTGCCCTTCTCTGAACTGCCTCAATTTGATTAATGTCCTTGTGAAGGTGTGGCCTCCAGTACTGCACACAGTACTCCAGATGGGGCCTAACCAGTGTCCTGTAAAGAGGGATTATTACCTCCCTCTTCTGACTTGTGATATCCCTACTAATACACCCCAACATCCCCCTAGCCTTACCTACTGCTTTAGTGGTCTGCTTGGATGATTTCAGGTCATCGGTGATGATGACGCCCAAGTCTCTTTCTTCCCCTGTGACTGCCAGCAACTCCCCTCCCAGCCTATAGGTGGCTTCAGGGTTTCTCTTCCCTATGTGCATGATCTTGCACTTCTTTGCATTAAACCCCAGTTGCTACTCTTCTGACCACTTTGCTGCTTTATCCAGACTTTTCTCATTCTTCCCACCCCATCTGGATCATCTACTCTGTTGCAGATCTTGGTGTCATCTGCAAACAGACAAACCTTACCCTCCAGTCCATCTACAATGTCACTGATGAAGATATTGAAGAGGACTGGCCCCGGGACTGATCCCTGAGGTACCCCACTTGTGACTTGCATCTTTTCTGACTGTATACCGTTTACCACCACTCTCTGTTTTCTGCCTGGCAACTAGTTTGCCACCCTGCTGACCAACTTCTGACCCACCCCGAGCCTGCCCAGCTTATTAATCAATCTTCTATGTGGAACAGTATTGAAAGCTTTGCTGAAGTCAAGGTAGGCGACATCAACTGCTCCCCCTTGGTCCACCACTCTGGTTACCCAGTCAAAGAAATCTATGAGATTAGTTTGACAAGACCTTCCTTTTGTAAACCCATGCTGTCTTGGATCCTATGCTCCTATGGATTCCAGGTGTTGCACTATCCTTTCCTTAAGGAGTGCCTCCATAATCTTGTGCACTACTGAGGTAAGACTGACTGCTCTGTAGTTCCCTGCCTCCTCCCTGCTACTACTCCTGTGGAGTGGGATCACATGAGCCCTTCTTCAGTTTTCTGGGACCTCTCCTATGCTCAGAGACTCACTAAACAGTTCTGATAATGGCTCTGCTAGTTCCACCCTTAGCTCCTTTAGTACCCTGGGATGTATGCCATCAGGTCCCATTGCCTTGTCTCCCCTGAGCTTATCGAGCTCTTGTAGAACCCTTTCTTTTGTGAAGGAACTAGTGCACACCTCCCTCCCCCTGTGTCCATGGTGCTGAGCTGTGGGCCCTGCCCTACCTTCTCTTCAGTAAATACTGAGCAGAAGTATCTTTTTATGATAGATGCTTTTACATGGTCCTCCTCCTCACACGCCCTCTTATCTCCTTTGATCTTAGCAATACTCCCTCTGGACTTTCTCCTTTAACTAATGTTTGACTTTTCCAAGATGGTGACCGGTGTGGGTCTGCAATGAATCACTGAATCATGCTTCCTATATTGAAGTCTTACTCTCGTTTTTATTTTGTTTTATTAGTCTTGGTTTATTTGCGTTATCGTTTTATTATTACTTGGAGTACTCAGCTACGGGTCTTGGTCTTGTGGATCGGATCGGTAGTTTGGGCAGTTTTTATCCTGGTTGTGGAGTTCGCTTGGAGTTACATCTCCCGGTAAATCGACTGGCGGTGTATCAAGGCAGCTTGGACGCTAACTCGGCACTGCATCTGAACACTGAACACTGAATTAAGTGGAGTATGTACGCTGTCGTGAGTACGACCTGGCTGAGTTGTTATTACGGTATTGACACAAACTCAAAGCTTAGATAAACCATTTGTCTTTGGATGTGAGGAACTACAAGATTGGTTTTGTTTATTCGTTCCACAAACATGTGTGGTTGTTTTGAAGCTCACAGTCTTTCTAATCTACGTATATGTGATTATTAAGCTTCTGGAGCGGGACCTCACCAGATCTTATTGGTTTTTGGACTCGATGGGAATGCTTTCCAGCATCTTTCGGCGATTATTTAGTTTTTTCCCTTAATGTGAGAGGAAGTTTGCCTGGCTGTTTGGATACTTCTGGATTTTGCTACTTGGTTCCCCTTTGGCTGGTGTTTGGGGAATTTAATATTCTCAACGAGTGCAAGTTTTCTGATATTGTGGAAGGAAAGGTCTGCAGCCGGGCCTTGCCCTGAGATGGCTGTGATGGGTGGGATCCCTCGGTCCTTGCTACCAGAGGGTGAGGAGGCTAGTCGTTGACCAACAGGAGGGTTGAACCTTTGGCTGCCCGAGGGGCCTGCGGTGCTGGGGTGGTTGCAATATCGCCCTGTCTCTGGCGTCCTGACCCAAGGGGTAGGGTCTGTTGGGTTCCCGCCGACCAGCATGTTCTAGGGGGCTTAATCTGTCGTGAGTACCTGCCTGCTTTGAAGACTTATGTGACTGTGAATTGATTTTCATGACTATCGTTTTTTGGATGCTTTTCTGAACTGAAACCTTTTTTCCTGGACCTAAATTTTTTGTTCGAGCAGTGAGAATGCTCGGTTACTGTGCGTTCGTGGGGAGTGTGAGTCCCTGCCCACTCACAATTTTATTTATTATTTTGATGTATTATATGTCATTTTATTTTCAGGTAGTGAGAGTACCTGGTACCAATTAAATGTGTAGTGTGAGTACATGTTTTCTTGACAAATGTAATATTTATTTTGGGGCTTTTTGGTTTTTATGTGTGTTCTTTTGGTTTTTTTGTTTTTTGAGTTTATGATGGGACATCCTTGTGAGAGAAGGGTCTCCCATTTGTATTTGTATTTACATTTATTATTCATTATTATTATTTTCTGTAGTTTATTTTTAGTTATTTTTATTTTTGGGTCCCGGAAAGTGGGTTTTTGTTTCTGAGAAAGAGGGGGTAAATGGGATTAATTTTAATTTCTGCTTATGTTATTTAGTAGATGTCTTGAATTTTCGGGGATTTGTTTTTTGTTTTGATTTGTTAGAGTAAGGACTTTATTAGTTTTCACTGTAGGTTGTAGGTATGTGTTATTATGTCCCCCCCCGTCGTGCGCTATTCATCCTCCACTCTTCTGGCCCTCCACCCTTTTTCTCCTCTGCCTTTACTGTTTTCCATTTATCAACATTGTAGGGCTTTGGGAATTGTACGAAGGAGGAGGGGTCGGGCCGGGGGGCCTGAACAGTGGAGGATGGACAAGGGGAGCGCTCAAATCAGGATTGTTAGGTCCAGAAGACACCCTGGGGCGAAATGAAGGTCAGAACGTGGGTTTCCTTGTCTGATCCCCATACCCAAGGGCACCGCCGTTAACAACGGTGGGCTGGTGGTTGGGGGATCCTCGGAATTCTGTCCAACTCAAGCGGTTTTGTGCAATGCCAGATCCATTGTCAATAAGACGGCCGTTGTGGCGGACTCGGTGGGAACGGTGGAGCTGGCTTGCATCACCAAAACCTGGCTGGATGGTAATGCTGGCCCCATTCTTGAGGCAGCTGTTCCGGGTGTGTATTCGGTGATACACCGCCCGAGATTGGATCTCAGGGGTGGGGGAGTTGCGGTATTTTTTAAGACAGAATTGGGTCTCACTAGTGTTCCAGTAGAGGAGACTAGATCTTTTGAATGTGTTGTAGTGGCAGGTGGGGGCTATAGAGTGGCTCTCATTTACCGTCCACCCTGGGATGAGAAGCTATTCCTTAAGGAAGTGGCGGACTTCGTCGTTGGCCTGGAATTGGAGTCTCTCAGGTTGATGGTGCTGGGCGACTTCAATGCCTGGATCGACGACAAACTCTCGCATTTTGGACAGAACTTCCTCCAATTGATGAATTCATTGGGCCTCTTACAGGTTGTTACCGCTGCCACTCATAAATGTGGCCATTCTCTTGACCTGGTCTTCCTCCTGGGGATGGAAGCCTCCGACGTGAGGGTAGAACCTGTTGGATGGTCTGATCATCACACTGTGAGATTCAATTTTAGCACCCCCATGCGTAGACCTACCCCTGTGGAGATGGTCATGTACCGCCCTTTACGGGATGTGACTCCCGATGGTCTATCGGCGGTGCTTGACCTATCAGAATTTCCGATGATGAACATGGATCCTGAGGCCTTGGTTCTGGCCTATAATAGGGCCATTACCGATGCCCTGGATTCTATTGCTCCCATCCGTGTGCATCCTCTCTCCCTTAACCCTCGGTCCCCATGGTTTGATGGGGACTTGAGGGAGATGTGTCAACTTGGAAGCAGGTTAGAGAGGTGTTGGCGGAAATCCGGCTCAGATGCCGACCACCTTAGACTGCTAGAACATTATCAACTCTACCAGTCAGCAATTGCCCGTAAGAAGGCAGTATTCCTGTCCGGGGAAATTGCTGCTGCTCAGAACCGACTGGCTCAGCTCTTTCGAACCGTAGACAGACTGTGCAACCCAGTCTGTCTGCAGGTTCGTAGAGCTTTTTCACAATATCAGTGCAAGGAGCTCGCTCGGTTCTTTGCGGATAAGGTGGAAGACATCAGGGCGGAGACCTACACAACACTCTCTATGGGAATTGCCGTGGACCCGGCCACGGTCACATACCCTCCTACTCCCTGAGGTTTCTTCAAGAGGCCGGAAATCAAGGATGTTATGAGGATTGTCCGGGGTATGCACACTACATCCTGTAGTTTAGATCCGGGCCCCACAGCCTTGGTTATGGGCTGTGGGGAGATTATCTTCCCGGTTCTGATGAGGACAGTCCAGTGCTCCTTAGACTCTGGTGAATATCCTTGCTTCCTGAAGGAAGCAGTGGTGACACCAGTGTTGAAGAAGGCTTCTATGGACCCTGACTGCTTCGGTAACTACCGGCCTATCTCAAACCTTCCCTTTGTTGGGAAGGTAATTGAGAAAGTAGTGGCTACCCAGTTAGACAACCATTTGACCATCCATAACATCTATGATCACCTTCAATCGGGTTTTCGGAAGAGGCACAGCACCAAGACTGCGCTGGTTTGGGTGCTCAATGATCTCCTGATGGCGAGAGACCAGAAAAAACGGTCCATTTTGGTCCTTTTGGACCTGTCATCAGCATTTGACACTGTAGATCATGTGGTTCTGCTTGAGCGCCTGAGAATCATCTGTGGGCTTTCTGGGTTGGTTCTCAGATGGTTTACATCTTTCCTCACTAGTAGAACTCAGAGGGTAGTATCGGGAGTGTTTTCTTCTGATCCTGCCTCTCTGTCATGTGGGGTGCCCCAGGGCTCAGTGCTGTCTCCCATGTTGTTTGCAGTGTACATGCTTCCCCTCGGAGACATTGTAAGATGGTATGGGCTGGAGTTTCATTGTTATGCCGATGATACTCAGCTCTACCTGTCTTTTGCACCTGACCAGAATAGAGCACTCTTGGTGTTCAATAGTTGCCTCGGGGAAATCCAAGATTAGATGAGGTCCAGCTGGTTGAAGTTAAACCCTGGGAAGACGGAGGTGTTGGTTCTGGATCCCGGTCGCCGGACAGGGGGTTGGGGGATAAACCATCTGTCAGGTTTATTCCTGGGGGTGTGGAGCTCCCCACCTCTGAATGGGTGCGGAACCTAAGGGTGATTCTTGACGATCGGCTGACACTACGTGATCAAGTGTCGGCCCTCGTTAAAGTTTCCTTTTACCATCTTAGGAACATCGGTAGGATTAAACACCTTGTTCCATCCAGGGACCTACCTACGTTGATCCACGCCTTTGTAAACTCGCATCTCGACTACTGCAACTCCCTTTACTTTGGGCTTCCTGGGGTTGATATCCGCCACTTGCAGCTGGTGCAGAATTCTGCAGCCCGGTTGTTAACTGGGACTTCTCATTTTTCCCATGTTACCCCGGTGCTGCGGAGACTGTACTGGCTGCCGGTTCAGTGGCAGATCACCTTTAAAGTGGGTCTGTTGACCTACAAAGCCCTGCATGTATTGGGCCCTCTGACTACCTGAAAGAGCTCCTGGTTCCCTATCTCCTGGAGCGACCACTCCGCTTAGCCGGCGAGGGGTTGCTGGAGATTCCGAGGGTCATTTTGAAATCTTCTGGTGCCCGGGCCTTTGCGTTTGTGGCTCCGACCCTCTGGAATTCTTTACCACGTCGGATTAGAGAGTGCATGACAGTGGGGGGGTTCAAACAAGCCTTAAAATCCTTTTTATGGATTAAGGCCTACGGGGAAGTGACTGACTGATTTGGGTTCAATTTTATTATTGTTCTATGAAGTTTGTTGTAATGTACTAATTATTTATTGTATTTTTATATTAATGTTTTATTGCGCTGTGATTCCATAACTTGTACTCCGCTTTGATTTTTTGAAAAGCGTATTATAAATAAAGAATATTATTATTATTATTATTATTTTCTATAGAAAGTCTTATCACCTTCTTGTACTGTTTGTGCTACTGTTTCCTCGGTTTGGGCCTTTGCCTGCCTTACTGCCTTCCCTGCTTCCCTTAGGAAAGTTTGGGATGCCTCCCTATCTTCATCCCATTGTGTTCCCTTATATTTCCTGAAGGCCAGCCTTTTGGCTCTGACCTTTTCTGCTACTGTTTTTGAGAATCAAAGTGGTTTCCTTCTTCTTCTTTTACACTTCCTTTTCTCTCTAACACAATGGGATGTTCCTTCAAGTATTGCATCCTTAATGCTTGCGCACTTTGCCTGTACCCTCTCACCTGTATTTTTTTTTTGCCTGGACTAGCTTAACTCTGTTGGTCATCTTATCAAAGTCAGCTCCTCTGAAGTCCCATATTTTTGCCCTGGAATGGGATGATTTAGTTCTAATGGCCAAACTGAACCATACCATGTGATTGATGGTCACTGGCCCCAGGTGACCTTCTACCTGGAGATCTGTGATCCTTTCCATGTTAGTCAGTACTAGATCTAGGATAGCCCTGTCTCTTGTGGGTTGTTGTACCAATTGTTTGAGGCCCTCCCCCTGCAGGGACTCCACCATGTGTCTAGTTCTAGCAGATGTTCCCGCTGGTATTGACCAATCTGTATCTGGCATATTGAAGTCTCCCATTATCAGAATCTCCCCTTTAGCTATCATGTTTTATATATCTTCTAACAGTAATGTGTCTATGTCTTCCCCCTGGTCTGGGGGCCTGTAGAAAATTCCAGTCCGTATGGCTGTCCCATTTCCTGTTTCCAGGGTGACCCACAGTTCTTATGGCTCCTTATGTGTATTCTGAATTTCTGTAGCTTTGATATTTTCATTGACATTCAGGGCCGCTCCCCCCCATTTTGCACCTCAGTCTCTTCTGAACAGTACTTAGCCAGATACTGAAGTCTCCCAAGTGTGGTTACTGGTAAACCACATCTCGCTAATTGCTACTATGTCCAGTTTAGCCTCTGTCTTTATTGCCTACAGGTCTGGGATCTTGTTTCCCAGACTGCGAGCATATGTGCACATGATTTTCTATTGGCCAGATTTCGGTGTGTTAGTTGTTGGGTGAGGTCTGGCATTTCCCATGTGTGTCATATGGGGAGTTGGACCTTTTTCCTTACCTGGTGATGCAAATGAACTGCAAACATACTGAACTCCTGTTTGACCACTAGCTGAGGGGAGAGGGGTGTTCTTCCCATTCAACGTATGGGGTGCTGCACCCCTCTCCCCATTTGATAGTTTAAATATTCAGCAACAATGTTAAACTTCTGCCCTAATGCACTGACTCCCTCCTTAGTCAGATGCAGTCCATCAAATTTAAAGAACTTTTGCTCCCAAAACTGTTGCCAGTTCCCTACAAAGTTGTGTCCTTTCTCCTGGCACCAGCCCTTGAGCCACATGTTTAGCTCCCCTATCTCCCTATCTCCCCTTCTCTGACCTTCCATCCATCTGCCCCCCTCTTCCAGACTGGCAAGTTCTCACAGAAGGAGATGCCGGATGAAATAGATGATAGTTTGCCACCCAGCCAGTCAAGTGTTCCTTGGTCTCCACAACTGACCAGCTGGCAAGATTATTACTCCCTATGTGTACCAGGACATCAATGTTTTCTCCTGCTTCCTGAACAATTTTAGCAATGTGGTCAGTGTCTCTCCACGGTGATGTACCTGGGAGACATCTAACCATTACCCCTAGCTGGAGATAGATATCAACTCCCCAAATCATGGAGTCTCCTATGATCAGAAGTTTTTTGGATTCCTTTTTTTCTTTTTTTGTTTTGTTTTCTGTTTTGGGTGGGTTTTGTTGTGCTAGCTCCTGTGCTGCAGTGTCCTGCTCCGCAGTGTCCTCTGCCCCTTTGTTTGATTTCGGAGATAGAGGCAGATACCTTTTTGTAATTTTTATATGGTTTGTGGAGGTAATATGTTGGAGAGCACTGAGTGATGGGGCACCCGATTTGCTCCTCCTAACCACCTGCCAACCTCCCAGACCAACTACCCTCTGTGGTCGAGGTGCTTCTGTTGGATGTTAGAGAAATGGCAGGTGGTTCTTATAATATATTTCCTCTTGAATATGCAATTTGAGGCATGCAATGTCTGCCCATGCTGCCTGGAGCCAAGCTCTTAGATCTCCAATGGCCCGGCATGTAGGACAGTGTCCTAAATCCTGTAAAACTGCCCTTCTGAAAAGTGTTCCTCAGTACCTGCAGTTAATGATATCCATTTCAGATAAGTTGCTGGGTTTATAACCTGGTCAGAGTAATTAGAAGGAAGAAAATGAAAGCAAAAGTTTGATTTTGTGTTTTGTTTGTTTTTGTATAACTTGTTATTACAAATTAAATTACTAGTACCCCTGTAAATGAGGTCACCTTGTAGCTACCACACTGATCCACCCGGCCCTGCTTTGCCACAGGAAATGTCATGACTGTGCTACCCTATAAAAAGAGTGTAGTGTGGGGAGGATGGGGGTGGGCCCTTCCCCTGCCAAAAAAGAAGAATCACAGATGAAAGAAACAAGGAGGTAAGAGCAGAAACAATCAGCCCAACAAGGAGGCAAGAGCAGAAACAATCAGCCAGCAACAAATGCAGTAGCCCTGAAAGCTTATCCTAATGATAAATAAAACTGTAAAACCTGTAAAGTACCACCTATAATAATTTCACAGAAGATATATCCTGTAAGAAACACTTTGCTACAGAGAAAAATAAAGCAGTAACAGAAGATATACCTTGCAAAACACAATTTGAATCAAAAGATTACAGCAGTAATCTGTTAGCACACACACGTAGGCACACCCTGTAATAATGCAGAAGAAGGTATACCCAGCAACAACAATTTGAATCAGAGAAAAATAAAGTGATAAAATGTTAGCAACAATCAGTAAAAATTCCTGTGAGTAAAAAATAAAAATAACAACACACAGAAAATCTGCCTAGCCAAAAGAAGCCTTAATCCTTTCCATTGCTCTGGTAAGGTTCTTTGCTCTGTCCTTTCAAGCAACCTAGAAGGAAAGAGCTCAGGTGAAGCTAGATGACTTGGCCAGCAAACCTAGTCTTCCACCTTCCTGATTATTTGAACAGCATGATCTAGTGTCGCGTATGACACTGTGCACTGTTACTAACGTTAGATAGGAATAGGAACAGACCAGAGGCCATTCTTGTCTATTCCCCCACTACTCACTGGACTATTTTCACACCAACAACATGTAATTGTCTAACAATCTTTTAAAGTCAGTAATATTTATAGCTTGAACAACTATATCAGGTAATGCATTCCAAGGTCCCAACACTCTTTGTGTGAAGTAAGATCCTCTGTGGTTTGTCCTGTACCTTCTCCCGAGGAGCTTCATGCCATGTCCTCTCATATTATATACAATTTCCTTAAATTCCAAAACCATTTCCATACATAAATTCATGTACCCAAAGTATATAATAAAGTAGTAATAGGTTGCCTCACTTTCTCCTTTGCTTGAGACTGTACAGCCCCAGAGATTTTAATATACCTTCATAATCCTGTCCTTCCAATCCACGAATGCACTTAGTAAATCATCACTGCACCTTCTCTAGTGTTCCAATCTGACCTTTGCATCCTGGCAGCCAAAACTTTGAGCAGTAGTCTAGTTGTGGCCTAATGAATGCTCTATACAAAGGGATAAGATCATCCCAATTTCTACTACAGATGTTTTTTTTTTATTTCCCAGTGTTCAGTAAACTTTATTGCAGATTTCTTTATTGTGTGAAGTGAAAGACAAGTCAGGCTGCACAATTATCCCAAGGGCCCTCTCTTGTTCTACACTATATAGCAGAGTGTTACTTAAATAGTATTGTTTCCTTGGGTTCAGTCTGCCAAAGTACATAACACAGCATTTGTCTTAGTTGACAGTCATGCCCAAATCTTAGCCCAATTTAATATATTATTTAGATCCTTTAGTATTGTTGATGTGTTCTCTTCCGTAAATTCTGGTCCTACATTTTTGTGTCATCTGCAAACTTGGTTATTTTTATTTATTTTACTTATTTTAAAAAGTTTCACCAGGAAAGACAAGCTGAGTTACAATAGCTCATTTCCAGGTGAGTCCTGGGGAAAGGGGAAAGGGATACAAAATAGAATACAGATGCAAAATAAAAATATTCAAAGACTAAGTGCAATAGGCTATACCAAACATTTTGTGGGATAGACAGGCAGCACTTGCCATCAGATATAGTCTACATATATATGTCCACTATAAATATACACATATTTATGTTATTATTCATAAACACTTCGCACTTGGGGTAGTAAGCGAGAAAATGTAGGAATAGGGGTAGGGGGAAGGGGGTGATGGATAGAGAATAAGAATGAATCTTTACCCCTCTGGGATGCACACCTCACAAGGGGTTGGTCAGGAAGAGGGGGGAGCGAAGAGGGATAGTTTGTGGGGCAGTTATATGTACAAGAGAGGTGGATAGACTAAAGTTGAGAGAAGGCTGTGAAAGAATATGGGAAGAGAGAGGGAAGGGAAGGGGTGGTATGAAAATTGTGAAAGGGAAGAACTGAGGAGGAGTGAGGAGGTGGAGGGGGCAAGCCTTACCCAAGGAGCAGAACCCCAAGGGTATAAACACTACTCAATGTAAACCCAGCTAATGCTATAGGCAATCAGCATGTCCAGGGAGGGGTAAAAGGAGGAAAAGCAGTGAAAAAAGAACAGAAGAAAAGGCAGAGAGGAATAATGAAGAGGTGGAGGAGGAGGGTCAGGTGTAATTGTAGGATGTGGAAATGTAGTGATGAAGAAGATAGGACAACGAATGCATAGACAGAGCAGAATGGATATCTAAGGTGAGGGAATTTCAAATGTTTGGAAAATGATAGAAGAAAGCAGAACTCCCTGAATTGGAAATATGGGAAGGTAAGGAGAGGGCCCGATAGGTGGAGTTGTGGAGAGAGTAAGTGGGGGTAGAGGGAATGGAGAGGATGGCATTGAAGTAGGGAGGCAGGGAGCCAAGCCAGAACTTCCTAATTAAAGAGGCACTATGGGCAAGGCATCTGGCCTCAAGAGGGGAGAAAGAGAGAGAGTGGTGTAGAGGTCACAGTGGTGTGCATATGGCAGACAGGCAAGGGCAAAGTGACAGAAGGAGGTGAATAGAGTGTCCAGTCTGGTAAGGTTTTGGGAGCAATGCTATAAACTATGGCTCAGGTATTCAAACTGCGCCAGTCTGTGGCACAAGCCTGGGCACAGCTCAACTTTGTTGCGCCGGGGTGTGGCCTGGGCGATATTCAATGGAGCGGCATTATGGCACAGCAGCTTTGAATATCGCACCCTGGCCACCCCCACTGTGCATGGCGCAGTGGCACTGTGCCAGCGCCAGTGGCCAGAGTGGAGAATGGAGATGCGCTAGCGCAAGTGCCATTGCGCCATGCACAGCACCTGCGGTATTCAAAAGGAGACATGCAAATGGGGGCATAATTTATGCAAGGTACAGGGGGCAATTTGCATCCATCATGGTTCCCATTCGCATGCCATTAGCATGCAGGTGCGCCTGCCCCTGAGGACTTGCACCTGGCACCCTGCCAGGCAGCAGCCGCCGGACCAATGCCCGGGGAGCAGGGCGGGACTCAGTGGGCGGGTGGGGTGGGGGGTACACTAGACCACCAGGGTGGTAGAGGTGGTCGATGAGTTACAGATGCCCACGATTGGGCAGCGATCAGTCCACTGGACCACCAGGGATATTGGACTTGGGTGGGTGTTCTATTACTGATGCCCGGGATCGGGCTGAGTGCGATCCACTGGACCACCAGGGATATTGAACTTGGGGGCTTAATCTTCAGGACACATGCCCGTGATCGGGCACACATAGGTCCACTGGACCACCAGGGATAGTGGACAGGGTGGATTTCACTACACAGATGCCTGCGATGGGGCATGGGGGGGTGCCGCCAGGTGTGGCAGGAACTCGCGTGGCCACCCACAGGTGGCAGCTGCTGTGTTGTGCCCTGCAATGCGGCAGCTCACCTGTGGGTGGCCATCACTTGTTCCTTTTTTTTTGGGCTTAACTTTGTGCAGGTGCAGGTAGGGGTTGTGAATGCATGACTCTGCACATCCCAGGCTGAATATCGGGCTGTGCAGGTTATGCATGGGCACACACCCCCACCTGTGCCTGCATACATTACTGATGCGCTCCGGCATCAGGATTTGTGCGGCACACTTTTCCCTTTTGAATATCGCACCGGGGTGCAGTAGTGGGTTGTGCATGGCGCAACACTGTTGCGCCATGCACAACCCTTTTGAATATCTGGGCCTCTGTCTCCAAAATCAAAGATTGGGAGAGTCAACTTATGGATGATCTCTCTGTAGGCAGGCAAGGGAAGGCAGCTATGGTGTCTATACAGAGCTCCTAGTTTGGGAAGGAGCTTTTTGTGGATAGCATCCACATGACCAGTGAAATTTAGGTTCCTGTCGAGCCACAGCCCAAGGTATTTAAATTAGGAGACATCCTCTACTATGGAATCTTCGAGGGTATGAAAGTAAGGGGTGGCAATAAACTTGGCGAGCTTTTGCCTAGTGCCAAAGGTCATAGAGACCGTTTTATGGCCTTTAGTGACAGTTGATTAGAACAAAACCAGAGCTGGACATTACTGAAATCCAATTGCAGGCTGGACACCACATCCAAGGGGAGGTACCAGAGGCATACAAAACAATACCATCCATGTACATGGGGATGCCTGCAATTGAGCAGGCAGTAGGTAAGTCATTTAGAAATATCAAGAAGAGTATTGGACTAACCACTGAACCTTGAGAGATGCTAGTGTTTATGGGGAGGGGGGAGAAGGAGTTGCCAATCCTAACTGATTGGGACCTACCCATAAGGTAGGAATGAAACCAGCAGATGGCAGTCTCGGAGAGACCAACTGCTGCAAGCTTTTTGAGGAGAAGGGACTGGGCAACAGTGTCAATGGCATTCACCAGGATGACTAAGATGGCAGCAGTGATATGTCCCTGATCCATGCCCAAGAGAATGGAGTCAGTGAACCGGAGAAGGTAGGTTGTGGTGGAGTGGGCCTTATGGAAACCAGACTGGCAGGGGGTGAAGAAGGAGGAGGAGGAGGAGGAGGAGGAGCAAAGGAAAGGAGAAAGCTGAGCCACTACTAGGAGCTCTTGGAGTTTTGCAAGGATTGGGGCAGAGATATCGGGTGAAAATTACCTGGGTTAGAGGAGTCGCCACCCTTGAGAACAAGGATGACAGTGGCAAGTGTCCAGGCAAGTTTCCAGGCCAGTTATATTACTATCAGTCACATTATGTAAATCCAATATATATAATGTAAATAGTGTTGGTCCTAAAACTGAACCCTGTGGCACTCCACTCATAACATTGATGGTATTTGACACAGAATCACCTATTCTTACTACCTCAGTCCTTCCTTTCAGTCATTCTCCTATCTACCTCACCAGTCTGGTGTCCAGACCCATTCCTCCCATCTTATCTACCAGCCTACCATGTGGCACTTGATCGAAAACTTTTTAAAAATCCAAATAGATCATGTCACTGAGGATATTGAAGTCCAGAAGTTCACTAATTGGCTCATAGAATGTTATTAGTTTTCTGGCACATGATCTTTTTGACACAAATCCATATTGGGTGTTATCATTTATTTCGTCACTTTTCATTTTATCATTGATATGATTTCTCAATATTCTTTCCATTATTTTACCCTGTTCCTCGCTGATAAAGTCATTAGCCAAGTTCCTTTCTGGATAGGGCAGGTGGTGTATCACCCCATATTCCCCAGGCTGTTTTTAAGGCACCAGCCCCAAAGGTGATATCTTAAAGTCTGGGAATGGTGGCACACCGAACGGGCCTTCAACCCTGCTCGCATCTATTTCCTTCTTTATCTTCTTTGCCAAGACCAACTCCTTACCTTTCACCTATCCCAGATTCTTAACCTGCATTCCTCTCCTCTGCCCTTCATACTGCACACTGAGGTTCATCACCAACAAATGTAAACTCATGCACCTGGGGAATAGAAACCCAGGTGCAAAATACACGCTTGGGGGGAGGTGCTGGAAGCTACAGAGGAGGAGAGGGATCTGGAAATAGTTATTACTGATGACCTCAAGGTGGCAAGACAGTGTGGGAAAGTGGTGGGGAAAGCAAATCAAATACTTGGATGTGTAGGAAGGGGGATCAACAGCAGGAGGAGAGAGGTGCTTCTCCCTCTGTATGTGGCACTGGTATGATTACACCTCGAATATGGAGTGCAGTACTGGTAACCCTATGTCTGAAAGGACAAGGACAGATTGGAGGTGGTGTAGAGGAGGGCTACCAGGATGATGCAGGCAATGCAGGGGATGTCCTATGAGGAGAGGTTTGGGGAATTGAACCTGTACTCCTTGCAGGTCAGGAGAAGAAGTGGGGATACGACTGAGACATTTAAATATTGATAAGGATTAATAAGGCACTGGTGGAGAGTCTGTTCCAGCTGAATGGAGTTTCTAACACTAGAGGGCACCATATGAAATTGTTAGGAGGTAGGGTCCAGGGAACCGGGAGGAAGTCCCCCACTGAGAGGGTGGAGAATGACTAGAAAAATTTGCCAGAAGACGTGGTGGAGTGGATATGACCAAGCAGTTCAGTCATACTTGGGATAATCATATGGCTATGCTGGCAATGAGAGGGACAGGTTTGAGAGCCCCCCAGTAGATGAATTCTGCTTATGGGTTTTCATCGGCAGCCTAGGTATACCAAGCGGTCCTTATCTGCCAGCTACTTCTACACCAAACCCCCGTAAACCCATCTCTCAGTATTCTGTGCTCTTGCCTCTGGGAACCATTCCAGTCAACACTCCAGCACCTCCACCTTAATCGGAGTCCTTGCCATCTCATCCACCCCCCTTTTCCTTTTCTCATCTGTCCCTCATTTTCCTCCTGCTCCCATTCCTTCTCCCACTTTGAAACCAAAACCCCCTGCCTCAATCCCTCTGGCCCCACACTCCCATCCATGTGCTCCCGTACCCACCCCAAAAGTGCTGCCCCCCCTAAGGGTTGTCCCCCAAACCTAGCTCCCCCCCCTGCACCATGACACTGGGTGTGGCCCCACATATTTGGAACATGCATACCTGAATCTGCAATTCATCCATGTGCACTGCGCTCTGTTGTAACCCCAAAAGAACTTCTGTTGGCTCGTCCCTTCCCCTTTTGCCCCTTCCCCCCTCCCACTGTCTGTACCATCATGGTCTCAAACCATATATCCAGAAGTCTGGTGTCCCATTGAACATCCTCATGTGAGTCCATCCTCTGATGGAACTTCTCGTCGTACTGAAGCCAGCTGTACCCACCCCGCATCTTGTATGCCCTGCAAACCATCAATGAATATGCTAATAACGGGGGTGGCTAATATAATGTTGATTGGTTCTGCAGCAAAATAGCACTAAAATATGTAAACCCCATCAGCCACACCTCCATAGTCTTTCCCTTAAAACTCTTAACCTCCTGAGTCCTCCTCAATATAGCTAATGCTGCTGCCATCTCTATTTTACCTATCCTCTCCTTCTCCTCATTTTTCTTTGCCACTTCTTTGTCCACCAGGGTAAAAATGTCCACATATATATATTTCCCCTTCCATATCTTTTCCTTCAGTGGCAGCAGCACGTGGTCACCTAGCATAACCCTTGGGGCTCCTACCTCACCACTTTTCTGACCTGCTTCTCCTTCCGTCCCCCTACCCTGCCCCATTGTCTGCCTCTTATTCTCTTTCTCTCCTTGAATTCCTACAACACCTTCTGCAGTTCCCCTAAACCCTGTTCTCCTGTTGCCCTAATAATGTCCTCCACATATTCCCTCAAGCTCCCTTACAGCATAATACTCACAAAGTCTTTCTTACTCTGGGTCCCCTCGCCTCTCTTGCCCCCTTTTTTCAGGTGTCCTCTTCTTCGGCCCACCTCCCTCTGTTCCTGTTGCCTTCCTCTTCCCTGCTTTATTCTTTAGCTCCTCCTTATCTTTTGCCACCTCCAACATCACTTGTACCTCTTTAGTCATAGCCATCGCCTGCTGCACTACATCTTCCTTAGGGCTTGCCTTCTGCTTCCTTGTAGCCATACCTACCAGCTCAAAACAAAAATACCATGACAGGCCATTAGTCACTCCCTTTTGTTTTGCATTTCCCCAAGCCCCTTAAATTCTCCTTAGTGCTTCCCATATAACCCCTGACAACCCTCCATATACATCCATATGAAGGAACTAATTTCTCCTTTTATCACCCGCCAGTAGCCCAAAGGAGCTGGTTGGACATGAAATATGTGCAACTTGCTCAGAAATTGGCCATACCCCTGCTATATTTTCTCTCATACAGTTGCCTGATACACATGCTTAACAGTCACCACTTTTTTTTTCATTAAGATACTTAACCTTTAACTCCACTCTGAGGGAAAATTTAACTTAAATACCTGAACACCCATACTCGTTACCATATCCTTTGCCTAAAAAACAACATACTGTATTTGCTCAAAACTAGTATATGCTATGAGAGCCAGGCTGTAAGAGTAAAACTCAATGTAAATGTTGATAGCACTATATCCCTTTGTCCTGCCCAATTCAGTATTTTAAAAACACTCTATAGCAGCTGGTTTTTACATACTAACAATAACTTCATGTTTTGCTCCCTTTCCCCTCTGGAAGGCCATCCCTGATGCCTGTCATTTTGCTCACTCAACCCTGCGCATGACTCACCACCATTTTTTAGCTCAGGGTCAAGATGCTTCCAAAATAGCATCCACCACAGGGCTCTGTGCCACCTTCCCCCCACCACGTCTGTCCCATGCCTTGCGCCATTTAGCTTAGCATTGCATCAATAGAGTTCCATCTTGTACCTTAATACTTCACCTTTCTGCTTGAGAGTCTCTTCCAGTCTAACTGCTACAGCCTGATGCTCCCGTTGTCCCCAAACTCCTGCCGAGAACCCCATTCCTCAAAACCAGCCACATAATTGACCATGTCTAACCTCCTCCATTATAATACCGTATCCCAGTGAAATGCCTGTATTACACTTGCTAAACAGTATGGCCCCAAATTTTGCTAGATCTCCCTTAAGTCATCTGTCTCAAAAACTAGCCTTTCATCACTTCTCATTCCCCCATTTCCCTTTTGCCCACCCTTCCATTACCAACCTGTGGTTACTATGGCTGCTCACGAAAGACAATTCTGCCTTTAATCTTATGTTCCTCTTGTTCTGTTTTGCCCTAAGAGGCAGCTCATCCCAGAATTGGTATCCAGACCTAATCCCCCTTCCCCTCTTCTGCCCACAAGGCAGACTGCCACCATCCTCACCACAGCTCTCGCTCCTGTTCCTTCCACTCCCAAACCCCTCCGTATACCTGTCTCCTCACTGCCACCCAGTGATCACCCATGTTATTCCATCACTCACACCAGTCTCTTTATACTTCAGTCACCATATAGTTGAAAGCTGCCTGGTTATTTATTTAGTTCATTTTTGTTGACTGGGTAGGGTGCACTAGGCATACATATGCATATTTTCAGGCACAACCTGAGAGTTTACAAAGAAAGTTTCACACAATAGATAACATCAACAAATACACTAGAAATTGTACAGAGTACATAGGATATCTGTTTATTTCCTGTTTTTATATATACTATCTCCTCGCTGCCTTGTCTGGAGCCTCCCCATGACTGCTGACATCTGCTCACTGGAAATCCCATACCTAACTTCAATCCACAAAAAAGAAGGGGGAGCCTACTCTCACTCCCCCTTTTAAATCCTTTCATTTTCGCAGGCTTACTCTGTCTCTGATCATCTCCCTTCTTTTGTCTCCGCCCCTTTCTGTGCCGATCTTTTTCCCAGCATTCCCTCACTAGACCTCCAGTTTGGATTGGTGTAGTCTGGGTGGCAATGCGGGTTTGCAGATGGATGGGCAGGGCTTCACTAATCCCCAGCTCCCAGATTTCTGCATTTCTCCTGTCTCTACTGCAGTTGATGTGAAGTGTGCAGGTGGAGACGTGCACACATCACCAGGCCACAGACCCTTCCTGTCATGCTGCCCTAGCCTGCACTATCACCAGGCCTCCACCTGGTGGCAGTCAGAGGCCAGGGAAACAAGCTTCCCCTTCCTGGGAAGAGGAGAGCAGTCCCTTGAATGCACAATCCTCTCCCCCCGACTGACCCCCGAGAACCTGAGCCTGCTTCTGAAGTCAGATCGCTAGCATGGACTGAGTCATGGCATTCAGTATCTCAAATCTCAGCTCTACCGGATCGGCTGTAAGCAATAATTTTAATCTTTTGCATCAAGTTAGTGCAATGTTCACATTTCTGCTGCCATGCGGTAGCTATGATCGTGTATATGATTTCATTAATATATTGAGACATTTCAAATGTAGTTGTAGTACTAGAAATCTATATTTTTTGACAGGATAAGAACTGATAGGACCACCATAGTCCTATTTTCAAATGTGTCCCTTGTTTAGGTACTTTACATTAGTTAAAGCATAAATTATATCAGTTACAGTAGTAGTATGAACAACTTATACATACTGACAGTCCACAGTACAATACAGTTATGGTAGCAATTTTCTAGCAGTCGCATTGATAACTAATTGCTAAACTCAGGAGAATATCATACATAGCTAGACTACAGTGATTTATTTTTGATATACGAAGTCTGGCCCTGAACAGCAAGCTAAATAAGCAACAGGTTTATTAGTTTCCAATGAGAATAATCTGGTTGCAAAATTACAGATGGGTACATGTTTAGATACACAGTTGCAAAACACTAAATTAAATCTGTTAGGGATGAAATATAAAGAGTACAAACTAAGTGGGAATATGAAAAATTAGGATTCAAAGTCTCTGGACATTAGCAAATTGGTTGTGTGGTGTACAATGGGGGTTGAAATGCCATGCAGTGCAGGGTTGGTATTACTCTAATGCTGGCATTGTCTGCGCAAGCGTTGCTGTATCAGTTTCGTTGTGTGACAAGGCAGTGTCGATATTAGGGTAATGCCAGTAGCAGAAGCAGAGAAACCAAGAGGGACTTTTAGCAGTGGTACTAGTCTCAAAGATAAACTGGTCCACAGTCAGTTTGGGGAGATGACACCTAAAACAAGACATTGGCTACCCCCATGTGCTTTGAGCTTTCATAAATCCACTAATTGTAACATTTGGCAATATGGAAGTCAAAATAAGGAATTTCTACACTTTCAAACAGGTAAAAGAGTGGAAATTGGGGAGTTCATCAACTATAGTACTAGTTTTATTATTTGCATTAACTGGTGTTCTTGTGGTTTAATTTCTATTAACAGAATCATTCATAGTTTGAAAAAAAAGGATCCAGGAGCACATTAACACTTGTCAAAAAAGACTGCACACCTCAACTGAGTTACACTTTTTAAGTGAACATCTATCAGATCTGACGTACTTCAAGTTCACTGGGCTTGAGGGAGTTTGCCCATTGAAAATGTTGTGGCGAAGGCCTCCAGTCCCCTTAAATTTTTCATATGTACGTAACTAGAGGGAATGTTTGGTGTGCATACCCATCGAAAAATGGCAGGCAGGCCAGATAGGCATAGTCTCCCTCTTGTCCATATACTCCTATGTTCCTATGAACTGTCTAATAGCAGACTGGGATCTGCCATTCCCTGGTGAACAGCAGGGGGCTGTTCCAGAACTCATTCAGTCTGTGTGTGCCTGCAGTGAGAAGGAGACTGGTGACCATGTGTTGCTGAGAGAGGCAGCCTGAAGCTGAGCTGCTGTACAGACCATGCATCTGAAATAGAATGGGCTAGGAGAAAATCAGACCTCCTGCAGCAGTGAGAAGGAGGTAGTCAGGTGTTAGCTCAGTTTTGACTGAAACTGAAGTTTGGAACTATGCTTCATGAGACATTGCTGTGCTGCAGCCTTGAACCACAGCTGTGACTACAGCTAGTCTGGGAAGTCACACGCCAGTACCACATCCCAGTGCTGGTTACTGTAATACACTATGGACTGGATGTTAGATGTGATGTGTTGGTCAGCTATGATGGGGTATCACAGGCTGAGCTGCCCTCCGTACATAAGAAGATCATCTGTTGAATGAGGAGGTCAGAAGAGGCATGTCTGAACCAAAGTACACGACCATTTGCCAGCTGACACCAGAAGCCTATGGAGAGAAAAGTGTGGGAGAGTGAAACTTGCCAGAAAGGGACCTGCTGCAGCTATGCCATCATCCCTGGGCATTCAGGGATATACCTTGTCTGGGTGAGAACCGTTAATAAAACAGGGTTTGCCCTGCTACAGCATATTGTATAATAGTGCTTGGGGAATAAGTTAATAGACTAGGCCATCCATCCAGGATTTACACATACTCTTTTGGGGTTTAAGAGACCTTGAATTTTTGGGTCTGAGTTTGCAACAAAATAGTGCTGTTTAATTTAAGTGCACCACTTCTGGACAACTACTGTATGTGCAACGTTATTTGGTGAGCCCTCACTGTTTCCATGATTAGACATCCAGCGAAGGACTGGAGGCTTCATAGTACTGTGGCATTTTTTTGTATGGTCCACCACTAAAAGACCCCTTACCTTCTCTGTCATCTGCCAGACCCTTCGGTTACTGCAGGTGCTGCTGGTGAGGACCCCATCTGGACCGTGCGAATAACTAGTCAGCCGCATAAAACAAAGTTATAAGATCGGTTTATTTGCTGTACTGCAGATGTTCTCTTCATGAGGACAAGCTCCAGACTGACAAATCTCTGACTGACAGGCCAACATGGCACTACCAGGCAGTGCAACAATTAGATAAATGCAGGTTCTAAGTGCTCTTAAAGGGGCAGCAGCTTAACATTAAGCCCCATGCTTAATGTGTGCTTCACAGTACTATCTTAAAAGGTTTTTACAGTGGTAATGTTGAGGATTGGGTGATGCCCATCAGGACAGCTAGGCAAAAGCAGAAGTATAACAAAAGTATAACGGTTATCAAAAAATAAATAAATAAATAACAAAGAACAAAAGAAAAACACAAAAATATTTGGGAAATAAAAAATAATCATCTTAAGCAGGCAGTAGATTGAGGAGGGAAACAGACATGATGGGAGTGGTGCAGTGCAGTGCAGTGGTTGTGTAACAGCTGTCTTCAGGAAGACGTTCTGGAGGCTGTGATGCTGCCCTATTTGCAGACACCTCTCTGGGCTGAGGGAGGAGGTTGCCTGTCTCCAAGCAGAGTTGGCCAAGCTGAAGACAGCATCCACCCCCACCCAAAGACCACTGGGTCCACAACTTGTACCTCAAAGGATGCCAGAGAAGAGGAATGATTGGACTATGGTGGGTTCTGGGAGGGTGAGGGAGGGGTTAAAAAGCACATCCCCCAACTGGTCCCACTTAGTAACTCCTGCACAGTTTAGTTTTGGAGAAATGGGAAAGCCCCACTCATGAACCCAAGGCTGGGACCAGGTAGGATGGGAGGGTCCTCCTGGAGACAGCCCCAGGGAAGAGAGGCAGGGGCCCCTGGAGGAGGAAGAAGCTTCTCCTAGTGAGCGACTCTATTGTCTGGGGAGTGGAGTTAGGGGCACCTAGCAGGGAAGAGAGGGAAGTCGAGTGCCTCCCAGGAAGCACTGCGTGGGAGGATAGGAAGCGGATCCATAGGATCACTATCGCAATAGATAGGAGGGAGCTGCTGGATGTCATTGTCCACCTAGGGACCTATGACCTGGCCAGGGGAAGGGTGGAGTTAGCCAAAGTCCAGGAGGATTTCAGGAAGCTTGGGGGAAACCTGAAACAGACAGCATGTTCTGTCTCATTCTCGGAGGTGCTATCTGTCCAGGGCACAGGGGAAGCTAGGGCACTCCACATCCGTACCTTCAACTCCTGGTTGAAGGATTGATGTGGAAGGGAGGGTTTTGACTTCTTTGGGGACTGGGGCCTGACCTGGGAAGATGTGAGCTTATATATGGAGGATGGCCTGCATCTATCTGAGAAGGGGATCTTGGTCCTTTGTGAGAAGTTTAAATGCTTCAGCTGTGACCATTTAAACTGGCCAAGGTGGGTAAGCCAGGAGGGTCAAGAGACTTAGGAACTCCCCCCATGGAAACATGCAGGAACATAAGTTGACTACAGGAACAGCTAAAGCAGGCAGAGAGGGCTAGGCAGGTGAAGAATGTATAATGAGTGATATGGGAGGGGGGCGAGAGCAGATAGAAAAGGAAGCCGGGGTGGGGGAAGATGCTGGAGAGGGAGAACAAGAGCAGAGGAAGAGCAGACTGTAAAACATGAAAGGTCATGTTAATGAATGCCCGTAGCCTTGGAAATAAGGTTCCAGACTTGGAGGCCTTGTTGGCAGATGCAGACTTTGACATAGCAGCAATAACAGAGATGTGGTACTCTGCTAATCATGGTTGGGAAGCCAGTGTACCAGGCTATACACTGTTCAGGAGGGACAGGGAGGGTAAAAAGGGTGGAGGAGTGGCCCTGTACATCAGAGATGATGTAAAGGTTACAGAAGTTCAGGGAAGACAGGGGGAGACTGAGGTAATGTGGGTCACCCAGGAGCCAGGGAATGGAACAGCAATTTGCATAGGGGGTGCTCTACATACCTCTGTCACAAAGGGAAGAAGTAGACTGGGATCTAGTAGAGAACATACATGACATGGCAGCTAAAGGCAAAATCCTGCTGCTGGAGGATTTCAATATGCCAGATGTGGATTGGGTCACCCAGGTGGCTGCTTCAGCCAGAAGCACAGCCATCCTAGAATCCCTGCAGGGGGTTGGACTCAGGCAGCTGGTACATGAGCCAACCAAGGGCAAGTCAATTCTAGACCTGGTATGGACCAATGGGAACAGAGTCAAAGAAATACAGGCAAGTAAAGTAAAGTAAGTAAAGTAAAACTTTATTTTTAAAGCACTTTTCAAAGCGAAAGCACTGTACAAACATATTAAAACACACAATTAGATTAAATGAACAATCATATTTAAAATCCTTCAGACTAAGCTTTAAAAAACAAATATGTTTTAAGCTCTGATTTAAAACTTGAGACAGTCAGGCATTCTCTTATCCGACGAGGTAGAGAATTCCACAGGGACGGGGCAGCATAAGAGAATGCACGTCCCCTAGATGTCTTTAACCGGACCCTGGGAATCTCTAGCAATCCCTCATCAGCAGGTCGGAGTGAGCGAGAGGGGCAGTAGGGAATGAGAAGATCTTGCAGATACTGGGGTCCCTGTTCATGTAGAGTTTTATAGGTCAGCAGCCCGACCTTAAAGGTGATCCACCACTGAACCAGCAGCCAGTGCAGTCCGCGCAGCACAGGCGTAATGTAACTAGACCTAGATGTACCAGTCAAAAGCCTGGCTACCCCATTCTGCACTAGTTGCAAGCAGTGGATATCAACCCCCGGCAGCCCTAGGTAAAGGGCATTGCAGTAAGCAAGGCGGGAGGTGACAAAGGCGTGGACCAGTGTAGGAAGGTCAGCCTGAGGAACCAGATGTTTTTTCTGGGTGATATTCCTAAGTTGGTAAAAGGATGATTTGACAACAGCAGACACCTGAGATTTCAGGGTCAGACCGTCATCAATAATAATGCCCAGGTTACGCACCCAGTCTGAGGTCAAGAGCTGGACACCACCAAGCCATAACCCAGATGGAAGTCCCACCCTAGGGCCCACCTCAAGGTGACCAGGGTCCACAACCAACACCTCGGTCTGATCTGGGTTCAACCTCAGCCAACTAGTGCTCATCCAATCTCTGAGCTCAGCTAGACAGCTGCTAAGCACGGAGAATGCATCATCCTGTCTGTGAATAAAGGACAGCTACAGTTACATGTCATCTGCATAGCAGTGAAAACCCAAACTGTATCACCTAATGATCTTGCCTAATGGCAGCACATAGACTGCGAACAGCATGGATGCCAGAATGGAACCCTACGGCACCCCACAGGACAAAGAAAAGGTGTCAGAGAAGTAAATTCCAGTGACAACTCTCTGTGTTCTGCCTGTAAGAAAAGATTGAAACCAATGTAGAACTGTCCCAGACCGTCCACAAAAAAGCTGCAGCTGCTCCAAAAGCACACCATGGTCCGCAGTATCAAATGCCGCAGAGACATCAAGAAGGACTAGAATAGTACAATCCTCTTGATCTCTTGCAATTAGGAGATCATTTAAAACCCAGACAAGAGCAGCCTCAGTGCTATGTCTTTTCCTAAACCCAAATTGGAGAGCATCACAGACACTGTGATTTATAAGATGGTCATCCAGCTGCAGAGCAACCACCTTTTCAATAACCTTACCCACAAAGGGCAGGTTAGAGACAGGTCTATAGTTAGCTAAGCAGTCTGGGTCCAGGAAGGGATTTTTAAGGAGTGGTCAGATGACCGCCTCCTTGAGGGGATCAGGAAAGACCCCCTACTCCAAGGACTTCCAGACAATTTCAGCAAGGATCGAGCAGATAACATCTACATACCCCACTAATAGTGGTGTAGGGCCTGGATCCAAACTATAGCTGGTTGGTCATACAGTCTAGACAATCCTCACAACGTCCATGAATTCCAGCTTGCTAAAGTCAAACCAAGTGAACCAGGTGCTCATCACCTCTTGCCGATCTCCACAATCCCTTGAAGAGAGAGCTGGGCCGATACCCGATCTAATGTTGGCAATCTTATCTTCAAAGAACTGAGCAAGCTCATCACACTTTGTGAAAAATTTTTCCAGGCTACAGACAGACTGGATTGCACAATCTGTCAACAGCCCTGAAGAGCTGAGCCAGTCAGTTCTGCGCAACAGCAATCTCCCCAGAAAGGAACTCTGCTTTATTATGGGTGATTGCTGATTAATAGACCACATAGTGGTCCATCAACCTAAGTCTGTTAGCATCAAGACCAGATTTCCACCAAGCCGTCTCTAGCCTTCACCCCACTCTCTTCAGCTTCTTCAAGGACCTATCAAACCAAGGGGTCCTTGGGCACGAAGTGAGTGGGCGAACACGGACAGGAGCAATTAAGTCCAGGGCATCACCGACTGCCTTATTGTAGGCAATACAAGATCTCCTGGACTCATGCACTCACTTGAAAGATCTGATAGGTCTAGCACCGCTGATAGACCTTCTGGGGTAACCCCCCTCAAAGGGTGATACTGGATCATCTCCGTAGGGGCAGACCTAATTGGGGGTGCCCCAAAGCTGAATCTTATGGTGTGATGGTCTGACCAACCATTTGGTTCCACCCCCAAGCCCGTGATCTCCATCCCCAGGAGAAACACAAGATCTAATGAGTGACCCCCTCTATGGTAGCAGAGGTAACCACCTATGTAAGGCCCAACATGATCATGAGTTGGAGGAAGTTGTTTCCAAACTGCAAAAGTTCATCATCGATCCAAGCATTGAAGTCACCCAGAAGTAACCATCTGGGCAACTCCAATGCCATGTCGATAATGAAGTCCACAAACTCCTTCAGGAATTCTCCACCATCCCTGGGTGGACAGTAGATGATGAGAATTCTGAACCCTACACCTGCTCCCAGGATACGCTCAAAAGATCGAGTGTAACCCACTGGCACAGGTGGAAGGGCATCTGGGGTCCAGTGACCACCACATGGCATGGTTCAGCATGGCGACATGGACTCAATTAAGCCACACAAGGGCAAGAGTATTAGATTTCAGGAGGGTGGATTTCACTGAAAGGGATAGATGTATACAAGCAGTCCTGGGTAAGGAAGGGGTAATAGAGGGGGTGGAAGAACAATGGGAGAAACTGAAAGGAGCCATAGTGGAGATAACAAACCAATGCGTTAGGACAGTGGCCAATGGGAAAAGAAGAAGCAAACCACTATGGTTCTCCAAAGAGGTGGGGGACAAAGTCAGGGCTAAAAGGCTGAGTTTCAGGAAATATAAGGGGAGCCAAAGGGAGGAGGACAGGGAGGTGTACCTTGAATGTCTAAGGGAAGCAGGGAAGGCTGTTAGGAGGGTGAAGGTACAAACAGAAGAGGGTTTAGCATGGTCTGTAAACAAAGGGGATAAGGCATTTTATAGGTACATCAGTGAAAGAAGAAAAACCGGGAGGGTTGTGAGGCTCAAAGGGGAAAAGGGAGAGTGTAAGGAGGGGGATATGGATAAGGCAGAAATACTGAACAAATACTTCTTCTAAGTATTCACTAAGAAGGGTGAGGATCAAGGACCACAGTTGGGTTGCAGAGGCAATGGGGGGGGGAATTGGATACCAGTCCATTCACAGTGGAGCGAGTTCTGGAAGAGCTCAATGCTGAAGGTGGATAAGGCCACGGGGCCAGACTGCATCCACCTGAGGATATTAAAGGAGCTGGGAAGGGAACTAGCAGTACCTCTGGCGGCTCTGTTCACAGAGTCACTCAACATGAGCATCATTCCGGAGGACTAGAGGAGGGCACATGTAGTCCCACTGCATAAAAGTGGCAGTAGGGAGGAGATGGGGAACTACAGGCCAGTCAGCCTCACCTCAGTGGTGGGAAAGATCATGGAGGCACTGCTGAAAGACAGGATAGTGGCACATATGGAAACCAGAGGTATTCAGGATCTGAAGCAACACAGATTCACAGTAGAAAGGTCATGTCAAACAAATCTAATAGATTTTTTGGATTGGGTGACTAGGGAAATAAATCAGGAAGGGGCGGTAGATGTTGCCTACCTAGATTTCAGCAAAGCCTTCGACACCATCCCACATAGAAGACTGATTAACAAGATGGGTAGCCTGGGCATGAGAGACAAGGTGATGAACTGGGTTAGGAACTGGTTAACATACAGGAGACAGAGGGTGGTGGTAAATAGGGTAAAATCTAGGGAGGGGGTGACCAGTGGGGTACCACAGGGATCAGTACTAGGACCAGCCCTGTTCAATGTATTCATTAGTGACATTGCGGGGGGGGGAGGAAAGGTCTGCCTGTTTGCAGATGACACCAAGATCTGCAGCAGGGTGGATAGATCTGCAGAAGGGGTGCAGAAAATGAAGAGGAACCTAGAGAAGCTTGAAAGATGGTCAGATATGTGGCAACTGAGGTTCAATGTAAAGAAGTGCAAAATAATGCACCAGGTTGGAGGGGGAGGAGCTGACTGTCACCAAAGAGGAAAGGGACCTAGGAGTTATCATCTCTGATGACCTTAAGGTATCAAAGCAGTGCACAAAGGCAGCAGGGAGGGCCAGTGGCATGCTGGGGTGCATAGGCAGGGGTATCACTGGCAGGAGGCGGGAGGTGGTGATGCCATTGTATAAAACATTGGTAAGACCTCATCTGGAGTACTGCATACAGTTCTAGAGACCACACCTGTGCAAGGACATAGATAAGGTGGAGACTATCCAGAGAAGGGCAACAAAGATGGTGCAGGGCTTGCACCACAAAACACATGAGGAGAGACTAAGGGACCTCAATATGTACTCACTGGAGGAGAGGAGACAGCGATGGGATATGATTGAAACTTTCAAGTACCTCAAGGACATAAACAAGGTGCAGGTGGAGGACCTTTTCCAGTGTAGAAAAAGTACTAGAACAAGGGGGCACAATATGAAATTGGAAGAGGGTAGATTAAGAGGTAATATGAGGAAATTTTTCTACACAGAAAGGGTAGTCAACGCTTGGAATAGTTTGCCACAGGAGTTTGTGGGGGCAAGCACAGTGGAGGGGTTTAAGCATGCCCGGCACAGGCACAAGGGAAGCTTGAGAGGGCAGGGAGTGATGGAAAGCCATTGATCACATAGGGTCAGTGGCCACATACAATGTATAGGGCGTACGGGCAGACTGGATGGGCCTTGCAGTCCTTATCTGCTGACAATTTCTATGTTTCTAAGTACTCTGCTTGTATAATTTTGTGTCAGCTACTATTTTTTTAGCTGAGCCTGGAAGAGCACTGGAAGCACAGCCAGGGTTATAGATATTATTTGGCTGTACCTAGAAAAGTGACTTTAGAGCAGCCCTGTGAATTTGGACTGGGCCAGGACTAGCACTGATGAACCAGCAGGGGACTTTATTCCCACTAGGGTTTGCATCCTGACCCTAAATTAAATCTCTTGCTGGTTTGTTTGTAATCACTACCTGAGCACCAATTATTTTGAAGTAGAAGTTACCTGCTCTTTGGAGACTGCAATTGCATTAAGTTGGTTTACTGGCGGGCTGCTTCTCTGGGGAGGTAGAGGGGTACAGCATTGCAAGGGGTGGTACTATGCTTACACCAGACTCACTTAAGCCTTTCTCTCAGTAGAGGTGCCATGCTATTTCATTCTAACTTTGGATAATGAATCCCCCAACTCAGGAGTTTAATGGAGCCAGGCTCCTCAACATTTTTGAACTTGTAAGGCAGGGGTAGCTATCACAACATCAACAGTGACCTGTTATCATCATCTCTTATGCCATTTTTATTCTGTTCATGATAGCACTTCATACACCAGGTCTTGCCATAAAAAGAACGTTGGTTCCAGTGCACTTATCCGGATACCAAAATAAAATAAAATATTTTAACTGAAGTTTTCTAACTATAATTCATTTGGTCCACCAATACTGTATTGATTTTAAATTGATGTTTAGATTATATGGAGAAGATTTTGAATAGTCCTAGTATAACCAACTTCAATAAAAAGTGAGATGCAAGTTTAATGTAATGCTGCAGGTAGCTTCACAACTGAATTATGTTAGAGACAGAGTACAGCGTGAAAATCTTGCTGCAGAACTACAAAACACTTGGACATAAAATTCATTAGAGTAGGACTGCTCCGTCATTTTATTAAGGTTGGTCACTGAGATAGCCAAATCAATAACTTAATTAACCAGCATGTACAATTATTACCTGTTCTGCAGTTGTACTTATTAATTCAGAGGACTTGATAGCAACTCTTTGGGGTTTGTTTTAAAGCGTAAACCCCAGCTCATGCACAATGTTTAAAATTAGCCAGAAATTTACCTTGCTAATGTGAGTTATTTCATAATTAGGTGTTAAATGGGCTATGGATCTCTGTAGTGTAAGGTTGGAAATGGAGATGTGTGCAGGATAGGGGTTAGCAATAAGCAACCTTCTCACATAGTGGACCCAGAAACATTTGTTTAATTGTATCTGGAGTGAATATAATCACATGATCCTTATTTGGAATCTACATAAAGAGGTACTGCACTGTAGTGTTGCCATGATCAGTGCTAAAGATATATAGAAGCACAGACACATAGACTTCGGTGGCAGATAAGGACTGATTGGCCCACTCAGTCTGCCCATTTCCCTACCTATTTGATAAGCTGCAGATCCTAGTTAACCAACAGTCTACTTCTTCCTAGCCCCCACCAGAATTGCCTTATGTATGTCCCATGCACTCTTGAATTCCCCCCACTGTTTTGGACCCCATGACCTCCTCAGGAAGGCCATTCCATGTGTCCACTACCCTATCCATGAAAAATACTTCCTCACATGGCCCCTGAGTGGTCCCCCCTATATATTCACAGTTTATGATAATACATGCATACAATTATTATGCCTGTGCAGTCACCCAGTTATGAAACATTACATTTTCTCCTACATTATATCATAACATTGTAATCTAGGGTCAGAAGGGACTCTTTGCCAACAGGTACACCCACCCAGCTTCATAAGCAGGAATTAATAAGTATGTCAAACGAACACGTATTAGTTTAGGGATACCTTACCCACTTCCACTACCCAGAACACCCAGTACCCTTGGTAATCATAAATGTATCTAGACTTACTTTGATGGCCTGACTGTCTTCAAATCCACTGTCTCCACTCCACTAGTAGGCTTCCCAATAGGTTCTGCCCCACACACTGGGGGAAGAAGTGCTTAACCATTTGATCTTGCCTATTGCCTTGAGTATGTAAGACTGAGATCATGTCCTCCCTTTGTGCCCTTTTCTTCTTCTGTTGTCTATCTATATATGTGCAGATATATTCAAGTTTATTGTAAGGAAAAACTCCATTGAGCAAGCTCATTCACAAGGCGGTCCTATAATACGTATACTAGAAGACTCACAGAAGGATACAATAATAGCACACAACAAGATAATAAGTGCTGTTAAAGTAAACGAGTAGCAGTTATACAGGCATTACACTATATATCATAGAGTAGGTCATCATACTTATATATATATATGTGTGTGTGTGTGTATGCATATTTATTTATAAAATGGGTAGGGAAATTGCTGTTGTTTTATTGGATGATGTGCATCACATGACCGTTCGTACATCAAAGCGCGATCGCACACCTGCACTTTAACCCCCCCAAAACAATTTTGACATTTTATAAGATAGATAAACCACTCTGAGGTGTGCAGTCACTCTCTGATAAACGCACGCCTTGGGCGGTTGGTGCACTTGGCCTGCGGCCTTGTGCGTACAATACACTCCAAGGCGTGCATATATCAGAGCGTGACCACACACCTCCAGAGTGGTATATCTATTACATCTATCTATCTATATATCTATATATATATATATATATATATATATATATATATATATACACACACACATATATATTTTATATATTTATACAATGGGGGTGAGAGCTCCACAGTGATAATAAAATATGTTATTTCCACTGGAGTGTGATATCTGATGATGACATCACCAGAGCTAAAATATCTGCCATTTATCACACCCGCGCTAAACACGTGCTAATCCCATGCAAGCCGTGCAAAGCTGTACAAATATTAACTTTTGCAACAATAGTGCCCCCATTGTATAAATCGCACACATGATGTGTAGATCATGTGATATGCAAAATATTCTCACTCCTGCATTGTGAGCTATGGATACTGTCACTCGTGTCTTTGGTACTCGTGAGTATCCATAGCTCACTCTGCAGGAGTAAGAATATTTTGCCATATCACACTCCTGCCCATCATGTATCCTATGTGTGTGTGTGTATATATATATATATATATATATTCCCACAGGCACTCAAGCCTTGATTGGGTGACACACCTTGGACCCCTGCTAGGAGCTGCTCTTCTGATGGCTCTGCCATATCCTCCAACCACCTACCCAGAACAAGCCGCAAGGTATGGGTCCTCTGAACTCCCCTGCTCCAAAAAAGGATTTGTGAATTTGGCGCTCTTTTACTTTTCTCTCTTTCTTCAACTCTCTATTGGCTCCTCTTTCATTCCAACTACATGCAGCTGCAACCTGTGTAATTTTTAATTTTTTACAACTGGATTTTAGGACTTCCCCCATTCTCTTAGCTTCCCTTCCTGTAATTCTCCCCCAGATTAGCCATGAATGATTTCTCCAGCTCCTTTGTTCAGAACCCTTAAAACTAAATCTGCCCCACTCTCCCACAGACACTCGTGCCCTGATTGGGCAACACGCCTCAGACCCCTCCTGGGAGCTGCTTCTCTGGCAGCTCCACCTTGCCCTCCAACATCCACTCAGAACAAGCTGCAAGGTATGGGTCCTCTGAACTCCTCTGCTTTGAAAAATGATGTATCCACTGGTGCTGCGTGCCGGCTCCGCACCCTTCCCCCACCTGCCCGCCCTATCTGGTACTCTTTACTTACAGTGATAGTTGGTCACGTGATGCTCCGTGATGCACCCCAGTCACTCATATAACTAAGTGCCCATTTCTCCATTAGCACTTTATGACAGTCATCCACTAGAGAGAGACAAAAAGCTCCCAACTTAAAAACCAGCTCTTGATATAATTTCTCAGCACCAAAACTGCTGTTAACTTGTCGTCTTCCTCTTGGAACAGACTTAACATTTTCTCTAAATTTTATTTTCCTTAGCTACTCTGCTCTCTTTCCTCAGCCCACTAAACCTCAACATGCACACTATCTCATCTCTCTTTCTCCTGTGCTCCTTCAACTACTCTCTCTCTCCTCCTCCTTCTCCTCCTCCCCCCCATCCACCCTAGTAATTTTTCCCCTCAGACCCTCCTGTCACCTCTGCACCCCTCTACCTGAAACATCTCACTCCTTTCCTACCAATGCTGAAACCCTCCTTCTCCCAGCTTTCTACCACCTCAAACAAGCTTCTGCATCACACTAATATGCTGCTCCAGACGCAAACCATATGCCCTCAACAATACTAAAGGACGAGAACTCCCAGCTACTTTCTCTGTGCTCTTTCTTATCTTGCTAATTGTTGGAGACCGAAAGAAACCCAGGCCCCCTACACCTACAAAGATGCCATCTCCCACAAAGGCCTGAAGGTCATGCATGTCAAAATTAGGAGTCTCCTCCTCAAAATGGACCTTCTAAACTGCTGGCTAACCCAGAATTCCCCCGACATCCTATGCCTCTCAGAAATCTGGCTATCTACAAGAAATCCTGATTCATCCCTCATCTTCCCAGGCTACCAAATCTTTCAGCAAGACTGTGGCAAGAGAGGAGGTGGTGTCGCTATGCTCATAAGACACCTCTTCTACTCGTCATTGAAAAAAGAATCCTGCACCGGATCCCATGAGTTGATTCTAAACAAATTCTCCCTTCTTCACACTCTCTCCACTTTCATTTGGATAGTCTATGCTTCACCTCAGCTCGGACAAGAAGCACTTGCAGCGGGCATCTCTGCTCTCTTGCCATTAGCTAGCTCTGGAAAACTAGGGGATTACAACCTCAACTGGCTGTCCCCATCATCTAAGCCCTGCAACCTCCAAAATAGAATCCTTAAATCTCACACAGCTAATTATGGAACCAACCCGCCACAACTCCCATTCTACAAAACATTCCCTCATAGATCGGGTTCTCTCATCCCATTCCCACAGAATGTCTACTGCTGGAGTCTTTGACCCTGCCTTAAGTGATCACTGCATCACTTACTGCATTAGGAAAACACATCTTCCCAAATCTGTACTAAAATACATCAAAATATGGCCACTAAATTCACTTGACACAAACTCCCTTCTCTCATACTTACATAATGTCAGCTTGGCACCAGTTTATAATGCAGCAAATGTCGATACTGCACTAGCTCAGTTCATGAACATTTTCACTAATGTCTGGGATTTCCACACCCCACTCAAAAAAGCCAGGGTCAGAAAATGCCACCACCCCTGGAATATTGCACCTATCATTGCCCTCTGCAAAGCCTGCGACAAGGCCTGGTCCACTTTCAAAGCCTCCCAAACCCTAAATTCAAGACATGCCTATAACACCATGAGAAATGTTTGTACAAAGGCCATGAGGCATGCAAAGGCTGACTACTTTAAACACCAGCTCACCACAGCAAACACCTCCTCCTTCTGGAATATAGGACATTCCATTGTCGATCCACCTCCTCAAGTCAAGCACAACGACATTGAAATAATTGACCCCATCCAAGTTGTGGATATCCTCAACACCTTCTTCACTACTTGTGCTTCCCCTAACCCATCTACACCCCTCCAGCATGCCACAAAAGCCATCACACTGCCCCTGCCAAACAAAAACTTCCTTCTTGCACCAGCTTTCATGAATGAAGTACTGCTTGCCCTTTTATCTCTCAAACTATCTAAATCTAGCCCAGATGGCTTACATCCCAGTCTCCTGCACCTATCTGCCTTGCTATTTCTCTCCCCCTCACCTTCATACTAAATCTGTCCTTCTCCTCAGGCATAGTTACAAAAGCCTGGAATTCGGCCTGTGTCATCCCTCTCTACAAAGGCGGAGATCCCACCTCACCCGGAAACTACCGTCCTATCTCCCTCCTCCCCACGTTGTCTAAGCTACAGGAATGCCTAGCACAGGGTTTCTCAAATGGTGAGGCCAGCCTCCCAGGGGAGGCCTCAACCTGTTCTAGGGGAGGCTCAAGCAAGCCTTAAAATGTACTATATTTAAATGTCAACTTTTGGATGCTCTGTGTGAAAGGATGCAGCAAACTGAAAGTGAATAATGGCATGCGAATTTATGCACAAAATGGTTACCAGGAAAAACATGCTCAAACACTTGTTTCATGGAATGACATGGGGGAAAGCTGAATGGAGGAAACACAGTTCTTGGAAACTGTGCAAAACAAAATGCAAAATAATGCAAATGAATAGGAACAAGGTAACAATTGACTCATTATACTGGCTTCAGAAAAGCACAAATACAAAGGCTAAGCAAAGAGATACTAGGAGCAAGGCCAGGAGGGAGCAAAATGGTCCCCGAGAAGGTGTTTAAGAGCAGGGTAAAATTGACAAAGAAAACAGTCTGACTCATGGAGGTGTCACAATGAGGGGTAAATAGGGCCAAAAGTCAGAAGTGTGGAGTGAGTAGGCTGACCTGGGGGGTTATAGAGAGGGAGAACAATACGGTCAATAAAATGAGAATAAACTCAGCTACTCAAATGCACTTCATTATATTCTTCCTGTAATGTGCAAAGTATGATAGTTGTTCTAAGTATGGGGAGGCCCAACATTATTTCTATAGTAGGGGAGGCTCAAGATCTTTTCCAAGGCTTGGGGGAGGCTCACTATGACAAAGTATGAGAACTCCTGGCCTAGCACAATCCAGACTGACCAAATTCCTCACCACCATAAATGTCCTATCCCCATACCAGTCCAGCTTCAGAAAAACACTCCACTATATACTCCCTTCTCCCTGCCACCAGCCACATCCAATTAGCTGCTGACAAAAGACACCTCACTGCCACCGTTTTCATTGACCTGGCTAAAGCTTTTGACTCTGTTTCCCACCCTCTACTCCTGAACACACTTGAGAGTGCCAGGATCACCCCTCCCACCATACAGTGGTTCAACTCATACCTCACTGACAGATGTCAATCAGTTAAGATCGCCAACTCCTCCTCCCTCCTTATCCTAGCAGGCGTCCCTCAAGGCTCCATACTCTGCCCCATCCTTTTTTCTATATTCATAAACAACCTTCCATCTGCCTGCTCCAAATCCCTCATCCATATGTACATGGATGATCCCATCCTGTTCACCTCAGGCCCTGACCCAGTCGCTATCCATTCTGCCCTGCAACAGGATTTCCACTCGGTTCAATCTTGGTTCCAATCTAAACAACTCAAACTAAACACATAAAAAACAGTCTTTATGACATTCAGAACCTCTCAGAGGTTAGCCAAAGCTCTCCCTGCCCCACCCATCACTTCTCTTGATGGCACCCCTCTAAAGGAAGTTCCTTCCTACAAGTACCTAGGCATCTGGCTGGACCCACAATTAAATTTCTCAATTCATATCAACTGCATATCTACAAACTTCACCCATAGCTAGGTATCCTCTACCAAAACAGAGACTGTCTCCCTTTCCCTGTGCGTTGGGAGCTTCTGACTAAAATGATAATGCCTGTTTTTGATGATGCTGATATTATCTATTGCACTGCTCCCACCACCTTACTCACTTGTCTTGACTCTCTCTTCTATGCTTTCTGTCGTTTCAGCTCTAACTCTCCCTACAAGACCCACCATTGTACTCTTCTCTCCTGCCTGGAACTCCCTTCTCTCACTCACAGATGTCTGATCCACTCTGTTTCATCACAAAATGCTGGTTCAACCTGCTCCCTTCCTACATGTCTGCCCTCCTCTGTTCTGCTCCATCCTCAACCTATTCCCTGCGCTCTAGGGATTCCTGTTCCTTCTTACTTCCCACTCCATCTTCCAACATGGGCAAATCTGCCTACTCCTACCATCTCCCCTCTTTATGGAACTCTCAAACTCCTCTCCTATGCAATTCTCTCTCTCACTTATCTGTTAAATCACAGCTTTGCCTCCTGCCCACCCCCATTTGTTCCCATAACTATACATAACAGTTGAAATGATTGTGGTGTCTACACTGCTCTAGGATTTCTCCCTTACCCTGTACCTCAATTATTTTTGTTGGTCTGTATGTTGTAATAGTATATGATGAATTTTTATGTTTTAGTTAGCCTGTATGCTGTATCAGTATATCCTCATGTATATTTATGTTTCCTTATTTGTACTATTATATCTTGTATATGTTTATCCCATGCTTCCTGTCCCCTGGGTCACACCTGGAAATGTGCCTTGGCTCAGTGTGCCTTTCCTGGTCACCAAATGTTTAAATAAAAATAAATAAATAAACAAACAGAGAAAAAATAAAAATATGGAGAATAACATATGGTCATCGGTGTGTAACCACTCTATGCTTGCCTTTGAGTGGTTCCCTTGGCATCTCTGTTAAACCTCAAGAGTGCAGCTCGAGGGGTTTACAGAGTTGCCATGGGAACCACAAGAAGGCAAGTGTAGTGTGGTTACACACTGATGACCATATGTTGTCTTTTATAGTGTATGGTCATTGGAACAGTCATAGAAAAGACAAGTTTTTAAGATTATGCTGGTGGTTTGAACCAGGATTCAGGCTCTTCCCCACCTACCTTGGCTGTGACCCGGTACTGCCGCCCAGCCGCTCTTGCTCCCCTGTGGTCCTGGTACTTCAGGAGACCCCCCAGACAACTCCTCTTGGACTGAGGATCGATAGCCACCAGCCGACCGAACCACGCTGGTGGTTCAGATCAGGATTCAGGTACAGTCGGTCTGAAGTGACTTAGTGAGATCGCTCACAGCTCGCCTACAGCTCAAGCTCTGAACTTTTAAATCTTTTTTAAATCTTTGGCTCCTTATATACTGTTTCAGAGATGTCAGTGTTTATTTTTTTTAAAACATGTAAAAGTTCGGCTGTTATTGGTGTCATGGTAACAACAACACGTGGCAGTTCTATTTTGTTACACCATCGATTTGACGAAGCGGCAGTAGTATAACAAAGTCATGACATCACATCAATGGTGTAACAACACTGTAAAAAGATGATTTTTGAATGTTAACTGCGTTCTACCATACATTATATGTACATAATACAAGAAAGGTTCATCAGAACTGTCATCATAAGCAGGGTCACTGGAAAACTGCAAAACATTTTACCCAAAATTGCAGAGACATTTTGAAGAAGTTGCAGGAAATTGTAGGGGTTCACTATACATCCCTAGTGCTCCCTAATAAATATTTTATTGATTGCTGCAGCATGTAGTGATCACATACATGTTTAGGTAAATGCATTGACACTTGTATATGCTTTCAATATGAAGAAAGGTTTGTGTTTTTGAAATGAACTGCAAATTAATCATTATGTAACATATCTTCTAAAATCTAAAGACATCTACCTCATGCAGTGCTAACTATATTTTATTTAGTAATTCAGTCACAGTCAGTATTGAAGAAATCCTGAAATAACATATTTTGCCAGTTTCTAGATGTTAAATAATTAAGCCTGTTTAAAAACTACTTACTTTGTTGCGTGAAAAAAATAAACACATAACCGGGGTGCCTAATAAAGTTCTAATTAAAAAATTGTTTCTTTTATTCAAAGTAATTGCTGTTCTTAATCAGCACTGTAAGTACAAACATTTTAAAATCACAAGTATTAAATCATACCAATAGCTTTTCACTACATCATACAATAATTTTTAATACGTGGCACTTTTGCTTTACTCAGGTTGCAGTGATTTTTGTGTATTTGAACGTAACAGTTTAAATATATACTTAACCTGTTTTATCAGCATGTTTTCAGAAATGTTAGGTTTTCTTGTAGGCTTTTATTTATTTACTTATTGAAAAGTTTTGCCAGTAAAGGCATACTGAACAATATAATTAAAAGCAGCATGGTGAAAGGTTACAGTTACATTTGTTAAACAAATACAGTATATAAAAAATTCTATGATTATATGATATTCTAGATTTCATTTAGATGATTAACTGATGTGAATTTGTTATTATTATCCATTTTTTTTATCATTGAAAGCTATATTTAATTTTTTCTCTCATTTGGTCTGTTATTTATCTAGATTACTTGGGATCTTGTTTAGAATTAAATAAAACATTTTTGAAATATATTTTATCCTAGTAGTTATACTTTTAAGGAGATCCAAGAGAGGTGGTACAGCTGGGGGAGGTAAAGATTGGCCCAATAGTTTGTAAGAGCTGGTTTTAATTGCAGATATCTGAAACATCCTTTCTATCTAAATTATACTTTAACAGAGGAACTCAGTAGAAAATATAAAATCAAAGTACCAATGGTACTAAAGGTGCCAAATAAGGTCTGTAAAGGGTGAAATAATTATGTATTAAAATACTATATACTGTAACTGGATTCAAATGACTGATCTTTTGCCTGTTGAACCAACATAAATTCAGTGTGTCACTGAGCTACAGGTAAGGGAATTGCAGTTCATGTGGTGTTGCTGTTCAGTCACAGCCTGCAAAACATGGGAATGGGAATCTAATCCCAGCATGCACTTTACCTTCACAAATTGTTGTTCTTAGCTTAATTTACTTCTAATAGAATTTACTGTTCAAACTCCACACCACCATAAATAGCCACATAAGCAAGTTTCCAATTTACAAAGAAATTAAAAAAATGTTTAAATCCCCACCAGGATCTGAACTGCTGATCAGTTGTCTGCTAAGCAAACACACATTTAGAGTTCCATCAAGCTACAAGTATGTAAATTACACTTCCTATGGTGTAGAGGTACAATATGTCACAACCTGCAAAACAGGCAACTGGAGATCTAGTCCCAGCAGGAGATTTATCTTCAAAAATTGTACTTTGTTAAATTTACATCTCATTTAATTTACAATTCCAACTCCACACCACCACTAATCACTACTCATGAGAATTTCAATCTTACAGAAATATTCTGAAAAATATTTAAATCCTTGCCAAGATTGTGTCTATCTGTACTTGAACCACTGATTTTTAGTCTGCCAAGAAAATTAACACATTCAGTGTGCTACTGAGCTACAGGTAAATCAGCTGCATTTCCTATGATGTAGAGGTTATGCCACATCCTGCAAATTAGAGGACTGGGATCTAATCCCAGCAGGCAATTTCATAGCAGCATAGAATCTTGATGGCAGAAAATGACCCCATCAGTCCATCTAGTCTGCCCCTTGCCCTTTACTTATCTCTACTCGCTCTGGTCCCCTTCCCCCCTTACCAACCCTATATGTCTGTCCCATGACCTCCTGAATCTCTCCACCATTTCAGCCCCCACCACCTCCTTCACTGGTAGTCTGTGCCAGGCCTCCACCACCCTCTCTGTGAAGAATCACCCCCTCACATTGCCTCTGTATCTTCCTCCCTGCAGTTTACCCCCCGCTTCAGAGCACCTACTGGATTGGAAACAAGTCAGAAGCCCATCCAGAAGAGGCCCACCGGATGAATACCAGACAGATGGAGATGGGGGTTAAAGCAACAGCTCTATTCCTGTCCCCTCAAAACAAAAGTGAAAGTGGGGAGCCTCATCCCCCAACTCATGTTTGGGCTCACTTAAGGACAGTGCATAATAGGTAAAAGGAACAGTAATGGGGCTCATTTCCTATGGAATGCCTCCTGGCAATTCAGCCTTCTAGCAATGTGTCACTCCATTTTGAGAATTTGGAGGACTTCTGAGTGTCATTCTCTAAGAGAGAGGTCTGGTCTGATCTAACCAGTGTCGCACTACGATGAGTTTAGCCACCACCGAAATTAGGGACATAAAGGCTTTGCGGCAAGCTAACATTTCTTTGGGAAAGTGACCCAGTAAGCAGATCTGTTGGGTAAAGTAAGAGTCTAGGCCCAGCATTGGGTCCAGAGCAACCCAAATTGCTTGCCAGAAGGGAGCCAGCAGGGCACAGTCCCAGAGAATGTGTTTTAATGTTCCTTCTGAATTCCCACATCTGGTACAGAGTGGAGACGCTGCCCTCCCCATCCTATACAACCATGCAGGAAAAAAATAGAGGTTATGTAGAATTTGGAATTGCAAGAAACGAAGGTGGTCCTGCTTTATGTATTTGTATGGATGCTGCCAGACTTGATGCCACTCCATCTCACTCAGATTAAGACCTAATTCATGCTTCCAATAGAAACATGTCCTCTGAGGTCTGTTTGGGTTGTGGTGTTGTAAAAGGTTGTAGTATTTGGATATAGGGTGTGGTAGAACAGCGGTGTCAATGAGCTTTTGTAATAAAGGGCTGGAAACATCCTGCCATGGGAAGGGGACCCAAAAATGATGATATCCACTGTTCAGTTGCAGATGCTTAAAAGGATGATAAGTGGGAATAGAGAACCTGTGCTGAACTATATTGGCAGAACTGATCCTTCCATTGGAAAACAGGGATAAAATTGAAGCCCTACTGAGAGGTGGACAGAAGCTCAAGGGAATAGTGCAGTTCATAATTTGGAAATGTGGATTTCCAAATAGAGGTTGGGATGGATCCTTATGTGGTGAGAGACCAAGATGGGAGCATATCTGGTGAAGAGCTTTAAGAGACCACCATACCGGAGAATCATGAAGTGATTTAGGGAATTCAGAGGGTTTGGCATATATAAGACTACCTATATCAATGCCCTGAGAGTGACACGTTCCAATGAGAGCCACAGAGGAGTGTAAGAACCATCTAGAGAACCGGCTGTGTGAGAACTCCACCTAAACATTTTACAACAATGTATCTTACAGTAGTAAAGAAAAAAGGTAGGCAATCTCAGTCCACTCATCTCTTTCTGATGGGTAGGCTTTGAGTATGCCCTACGAACAGCTTTACCATTCCAGAAAAAATCTGAAAGACAGGTTTGAAGATGAACAAACTAGCATTTGGGACCCCTCCTTCCTTTTAAGTAAACAACCCTCCTTCACTTTGTTGATCCCCTTCACATACTTAAAAGTTTTAATTATGTCTCCTCTCTTCCTTCTAGTTTCCAACGTGTACAGATCCAATTCCTTACACCTCTGCTTGTATCTCTTTCCTTGCATACCCTGCACCATCCCAGTTGCCCTTCTCTGAACTCTCCCTATCCAATCTATATCCTTTCACAGGTGTGGTCTCCAGAACTGGACTCCATACTCCAGGTGTGGCCTCACCATGGCTTCGCAGAGGGGCATCAGTACCTCCCTCCTTCTGCTAGTAATTCCCCTGCTGATGCATGCCAACATCCCATTGGCCTTCCCCACCACCCTGCTACATTGGTTACCTACCTCAAGGTTGGTTGATACTATAATCCCATGATCCCTCTCCAGCTCTGTTACTTTAATGACTTCCCCTCCTAGGGTGTCTCCTGCTCATGGGTTTCTATTCCCCAAGTGCATCACAGTGCACTTTTTGGCATTGAATTTCAGTTGCCATGTCTCTGACCATCCCTCAAGAATCTTTGGGTCCTACCTCATATCCTTCACCCCCCCCCCTCCGGCGTATCCACCCCATTGCAGATTTTTATGTCATCAACAAATAGGCACACCCTCCCCCTGGACCCTCCCCCTTAGCCCCTCTGCTATATCACTGATGTAAATATTAAAAAGGAGGGGTCCCAGTACTGAACCCTGGGGCACCCCACTCATCGCCCCCATCCTGGAACACACCCCATTTACCACCACTCTCTGGCTTCTGCCCATCAACCAGTTCTCCACCCAGCTGGTTATTTCCCCACCCACCCCTATACTTTCCAGCTTACTTACCAACCTTCTGTGAGGGATGGTGTTGAAGGCCTTGCAGAAGTCAAGACAGGCTCTGTCCACTGCCCCTCCCTGGTCAACAACCTGCATCACCCAATCGAAGAACTCAATGAAGTTCATCTGGCATGACTTCCCTTTCGTAAAGCCATGCTGCCTGTCATGCTGCAGTCCACTACCATCCAGGTAGTTCACCACCCTCTCCTTTATTAGTGCCTCCATGACCTTTCCCACCATTGAGGTGAGGCTGACCAGGGTGATAGTTCTCTATCACCTCCCTGCAACCCCTCTTGTGCAATGGCACCACGTCCACCCTCTTACAGTCCTGTGGCATCCTCCCTGAGTCCAGAGACAAGTTGAATAGCCTCATCAGTGTGACAGCAGCTCCTCCCTCAGTTCCTGGATCACTCTTGGGTGCATACCATCCAGCCCCATTGCCTTGTCCACCTTCAACCTGGCTAGTTCCTCCCTAACCATTTCTACACTGAACAGGCTCAGGTCTAACATTTTGTTCTCACTGCCCCGTCCCCTGAGCCTAGGTCCCCTTTGCTCTTCCTCCTCCGTAAATACCAAGCAAAAGTACTTATTGAGTTCCTCTGCTTTTTCCAAGTCCCCTTCCAGTGTTATCCCTCCCTACCTCCTCAGCCTTGCAATCCCCTACTTTCCCTTCCTTCTTTCCCTCACATATCTAAAAAGAGTTTTGTTTTCCCTTTTGGCCTGCTTAGCTATTATCTCCTCAGTATCTGATTTGGCCCTCCTTATCTTCTGCCCTGCTAGTCTCCTCATCTCCCTATAAGCCTTCTTGTCCTCTTCCTCCTCCATTTGTGTCCTCTTATATTTTCTGAAAACCTTTCTCCTGCCCCCAACCACCCCCACCACCTCTCTTGTAAACCAAAGTGGTCTCCTCTTTTTTCTGTTCTTCCTTACCTTCTTTATGCACATTTCTGCATCTTTCAGCACCCCTCATTTAATGGTTTCCCATAACTCCTCCACTTCTCCTATATTCCCCATTCCTTCCATTTCTTCCCTCACTGTTCTTCTCATCTTGTTAAAGTCTGTGCTCTTGAAGTCCATAACTGTTGTGCTGGTCCAGTTGACCTCCTTTCCTGACCTTACCATTTTGTGATCACTGGTGCCCAGTCCGTCTCCCACCTCTACCTCCTCCACACTCTACCTATTTGTCAGGACCATGTCCAGCAGGTTGTTTTTTCTTGTAGGTTCCATAACCAGGTGCTGTAAGAATACACCCTGCAGTGCCTCTAGCATCTCCCTGCTCCTAGCCGACACTACATCCGGGATGTCCCAGTCCCCATCTGGGAGGTTTAGATCCCCCACCAGGGGCAGTTCCCCTTTGTGGGCCATCTGTGTGACTGCCCATATCAGCTGCCTATCCCCTTCCTCCCCTGTGTAGGAGGTCTGTATACCACCCCCAGCTGGAATGATTACCCATTCCTTTTGTCCAGTGTCATCCACAGGAGCACTGTCTCCCCATCTTCCTCCTGCCCCATGGTTACTCTTATGTTGTCTTTGATGTATAAAGTGACTACCCCCCTTTCTTCCCACCCTGTCCCTTCTAAACAGTCTTTTTCCTGGGATAGTCATCTCCCAGGTATGATGTTCTGTCCAACAAGTCTCACTTATCACTACTATGTCCAGTTCTTCGTCCTCCATGATGGTCTCCAAGTCCACTATTTTGTATCCCAAGCTCCAGGCGTTAGCTGCTAACCCCTTCCAAATCCGGCCCTTCTCCCTTTCCCTTTGCCAAGCTTTTGTCTAACCTTCCAATAAATTATCCTGCTGCCTTTTAATTGGTTTTATATCTGTATTTATTGTAATAGATGTTTTTCTGTGATGTATCTGCACTTTGACAATTTGTAAAGCGCATTACAAATACATTTTGATTTGATTTGATTTGAACATACTATCCCTATCTTGTGGGGGAAGCTGGTAGCCCCATATCTCTCCTAACTTTTGGTGTGGATTGTTTCCAACCCCCATCTAGTTTAAATTATACGTCTTCCCTATGAACTCTCCTAATTTACTTTTGAGCACTGCCACTCCCTCCCTGTTCAGGTGCAGTCTGTCTGGGGCAAACAGGCTCTAGTCCTCCCATGTTGAATCCTAGTCCCCCATTAACCCATATCCCATCTGCCTGCACCATCCTGCTAGCCAGTGATTAAATCCCTTAATCCTCTGCTCCCACACAGTACTCGCTTTTGGCAAGGGCAAAACCTCTGAAAAAAAACAAAGATTAAAACCACAGACTGCTACAGTACCTAGCAAGCTCCCTGAATTTCACCTGCACCTCTAATAGGCTATTGCCCTCCAGATCATTGGTGCTCAGGTGGAACACCAGGTGCGTTTTCCCATCCTGCCATTTGCCCCATGAGGGTATATTGTGCCTTACCTTTAATGCCTTCATACCCAGCAGGCACTCCACCCAAACTGCCCTGCTCCTGTCTCCCCTGCCCCCATCTTATTCCCTTTATTATTGAGTCACCAAAGAGTAGGACCCTGTCCTCCTTCTCCCTTTGTTTGTTCATTTGTTCTTTTATCCTACTTCTTTTACTTCCCTTTTTCATTTTCCCCGTTGTCTATCGCATCCCAGTGACCAGTCCATCTCCCACCTGTTCCCCCGTGCTACTCTCGCCATATCCCCCCACTAGTATCATCTCCTGTTTCACTCACCCCAGCTCCATCTATCTCAAGCACTGTTCCCTCCTTTTGTCCTTCTGTTGCTTTTGCTTTGACTGACCTCAGTGAGCTGGTGACCTCCACCTTCCATACTTCAATTGGCCCCTCAAGTCCCGGGCTTGCTGCCTTCCCTCCCATGGGGCTTGTCCTTTCCAGGAGTGTGTTCACTGCCTCTCCTTTCTTCTTATGTTTGCATTCCTCTTGGTGCCTTCTCAAAGAGGCTTCCCCCTTTCCCCTTCCTCCAGAACATTCCTATGTTTTTTCCTCTCCTTTTTCTCTTAAGGCCTCATCTTCATCCTTCTCCTGCCTCTGTTCCTCTACATGTGTCCCTATGGGTGTGAATCTGTTTTCCTGCTCTGTACCCACTTCCACACCTCACTGACTTGGGCTCCCCTCCTTGCTTTCTCCCCTTTTTCCTTCTGTTCAGATCTTGTACCCTTGTACCTTATCATTTGCCATTCGCTCTGGCCCCTCATGTCATCCTTGCCACCTTTTCCTTGGTCCCATGCTTCCCCCGTATGCCCTCCTTTACTCCTCCCTCCTTGCTTGTGTACCCTGTTGTTCTCTTTCAGCCCCTTCCCCTTCCTCTCCTGTCCAGTGCTATTCTTGTTTCTAGTGCCCCCACAGCTCCTCTTGTGTTCCCTCTACTACCCTCACCCTTCTTATTCCCCTTGTGGATCCCTGCTAGTCATCCCCATACCCCTGTCCTGTAAGCTGCTCAGTGTCCATCTCAACCACCCCACCTCCTCCCTTAGCTGTGCCAGCTGACTGCATATGGTGCATCCCCCATACTTCCATGCTATAGCCAACACTATGGCCATCCCACATCCATTGCTCCCTACCACCCTTCCAAGGCTGTTTCTTGCCCTTACAGTCTGGGGACCATACCCAAGACTTACCTGCCCCCCACCTAAGCTACCCCTTTATTGTTGCTGCCCCCCATTTGTCCCTTAGTCTTAAAAGCAATCAACCTATAAAAGTTTGGTACTTCCTATTTAGTGGCAGGAAGGCATAATACCTATGGGCCCACACCCTCTATAGGTGGATGAGTCCAGGGGTGGGTGGCTTACACCAGTGCTCCACTTGTGAGATAATCAGCCCAGTCCCACCCTTGAGTTGCCTTCACAAATTGCTGTTTCTGCCTAAATTTACTTCCCATATAATTTACTACTCCAACTCCACACTACCATGAATCACCACTCAAGGGTGTTTTAATCTTACAAAACAAATTAAAAAAACAATGCTTAAGTTCCTGCTCAGATCTGAGCCACTGATCCTTCACTTGCTAAGCAAGCACACATTCAGTGTGCCACTGAACTGCAGGTAAGTGAATTATAATTCCTATGATATAAAGGTTATGTCACACATGCGACTGGAGATTTAATTCCAACAGGCAACTAACTAAATTTATTTCACATATAATGTACTTTTCCACTCCACACCACCATGAATTGCTACTCAACTGAGTTTCCATCTTACAGAAAAAGTTGAGAAAAGTATTTAATTCCTTGCTAGGATTCAAACTATGTCTACCTGAATTTAAACTACTATTTCTTTGGCTGTTAAGAAAACACATATTCAGTGTTTTACTGAGCTGCAGGTAAACAAGTTACATTTCCTGTGGTGTAGAGGTCATGTCACAGTCTACAAAATAGGTGACTTGGGATCTAATCCCAGCAGACACTTTGCTTTCACAAATTGTTGTTCTTTGCTGAATGTACTTACATAATTTGCTATTCCAACTCTGCTCCATCATGAATAGCCACTCAGGTTAGTTTCCATATTAAAAAAATAATTTGAAAATAAATGATTAAGTATCTGCTCAGATGTGAGCCACTAATACTTTGTCTGGTAAGCAAACACACATTTGGTGTGCCACTGAACTGCAGATTACTGAGTTATAGTTCTTATGATGTAGAGGTTAAATCACATCTGCAAAACAGGCGACTGTGGGTCTAATCCCAGTAGGTGATTTGCCTTCATAGATTGTTGTTCTTAGCTAAATTTACTTCTCATATAATGTACAGTTCCACACAACACCACCATGAGTCACTTCTTATGTAAGTTGCCATCTTAGAAAACAATGTGAAAAAATGTTTAAGGCCCTTCCAGAATTCAAACAATGTCTAACTAAATTTAAATCACTGATCCCGTACCTGCTAAGCAAACACACATTCAATGTGCCACTGAGCTACAGTTAAGGGAGCTGTATTTCCTTTGATGTAAAGGTTATGTCACAACCTGCACAACAGGTGACTGGGAATCTAATCCCAACAGGCAATTTACCTTCACAAATTGTTATTCTTAGCTAAATTTACTTCTCATATACTTTACTATACCAGCTCCACACCACTGTGAGTCACCACTTATGTGACTGTTTATCTTGCAAAAAAAAAAAGTTTGAGTCCCTGCCAGGATTTGAATCACTGATCCTTTTCCAGCTAAACAAACACATATTCAGTGTGCCAATGAGCTACAGGTAAGTGAGTTGTGGTTCCTGTGGAGGAGAGGTTATGTCATAACATGCAAAACAGGTGACTCAAAGTTCATTCAAACCTAGACAAGCCTCAACCAGGACTAATTTAATTGACTACAACATAGTGTAGAACTAAGCTCAATTATATGAAAGTCTGCTATTTAGCACTGCCGAAACCCTTCATTACAACAGATAACAACTCTTATACAACAAAAAGTTCAGTGAGAAAGAAAAAAATGTACAGTACTGGGGATCAAACTCAGACTTGTATAGCTCTGAAACCCTATGCCTAAACCTAAAAGCCCTATCGCTGACATCATCAATGACATCAAGCAGTCAAATCACTCATGATTATAACTGTAAACCTCAATAAATGCTCAAAAGAGTATGCATAACCGCAATAGGTTCCAACAGATATTCTATTGGCACCAAAAAAAAACAAGTTGATATCTTTTTTGTATTCATAGAACAAAGAAAGAGTAAACAGATTATAGAACAAATGGCAGAGTTGTCTTAAGATCCTCAAGAAAGGGTTTGCATCTGTTTTGAAATGTGAGTTCCATAGATTTGCACTTTGTAATAAAACTCTAATGAGTGATACTGTAGGACTAGAACCAGAGCAACAAAAATTAGGTCATACACTGTGATCAGTTTCTATATTTGTGATGCAAGGAGTCTTTGCTGTTGTTCTGAGTTGTGTTATTTGAACCCATAGATTATGTTGTTTTTCATAGTCCAATGCAATAAAAAAATGTGACTGAAACATGAGCAAAATCCATTATACGTGACTGGAATTAAAGCCAAGATTTGTATTTTTCCAGCCAGAAGTTTTGTAACCTTTCAATATGCTATACTTCTCCTTTTCCCTTGATAAATGTGTTAAGGGCCTGCAGCCTTTCCTCATAATATTTGTCCCCCATACCACTGATAATTCTGCTGACCCTGCTTTACACCCTCTTGGCTGCCTCAATAATTTTTCTTGCTTTGAGAGGCCCACATCTGCACAGAGTACACTAGGTGGTGTCTGACCTGGGCCTTGTCAAGTTGCAGGATTACTTCCTGTGCTCTGTTGGTCATCCTCTTTTGATATACTCTCAGCATTCTGTCAGTTCTATTGACAATGGCTGTGCCCTACTTGTCCTGCTGCAGCCCTTTGTCTATTATGAACCCAATTTTCCTTCTCCACTACAGGAAGAAAAGACACACACAGTGTGTAGGTTCTACCTTTTGTTGTTCATTAATTATGAACAGCACAGAGGGGCACACATTTAGTCTATGATTGGGAGATATGGTGGATATGTGCATTCTGTTACAGCATGTGTGTGTAACTTTTTATATGCTAGATAACAGAAGGGTAGGACTGCAGTCTAGACATTTGAAGAGCTTGTGCAAATGCTTCATTTGGGACAACAGATTAGATAGGCCTATCAGTCATTTACTGCTGACAAATTCTATGTTTCCATGTTACATACATGATGAGAAGTGTAATTACAGCATTTGGCTGACTACAGCCTATTCCAAAGTAAGCAAAGATGCTGTGAGCTGGTTGCCAATGTGTCAGCTAATCTGAAGGTTTCCTGAGCACTTAATAGACTTTCTGGGATTTCTACTATCAAGGTTATCTATGGTCTGGAGAGCAAGAAAAGTGAATGCCAAAGCTAGGCATGTGTGTGGGCTTAATAGGACCATCTGATGCTTTGGCTGCAGGTACTGTAATAAGTGGATTTCCTAAGTCATTGCATACAAGCTAGCTCATAAATTGGGTCTATCTGTGCTGGAGAATTGATTGATGGTTTTCCCTTCAGCTTCTGATAAGGCAGTTGCTTCATATAGGGTCTGTATGCCCATTGCTTAAATGAAAGTTAGAGACTTTTTAAGGGAACATTGCAAACAATTTTATTTCCTCCAACACAAACAACTTACCCAAGTTTTTTTTTTTAGGGGGGGGTATCTTTCTTAGATTTGTCATAAGTTTTATTAACATACAGTATTAGAACTGTAGACAACTGGGCCCAACATAAAGATATGTTTCTTAGTCTGCATCCTTTGAGATATCTGGTTATGCTGTCAGAAAATTCTGCTTCGGAATCACAGCAGCTTCCACATCTGAGTTAATTTAAGTGCCAAATAAGTATAACTATTGTTTTGAGGAAGGTAATTGCCTTAAACTTCAGTCATTGAATGATTCTAAGTATAGTAGTCCCTCATTATAATGAACTGTTTTGGGTCCAGCATTTTGGTTCGTTATAGTGTTGATACGCTATAGCTAAAATAGCTGAAATAGTTGATTAACATATACATTATGCCTTTTAATGAAGTGCGCACAAAAGAGTTTAACGGTATCAAAAGGAATTTATTGTTTACATGAGAATGTGCTACCATGGTTGGGCATCTTTGTTTATTTATTAAAATAAGTGTCCAAAGTTGTTTGTATCATCATACCTCTTGTTTGCTCTGCACTTGCCACAGACATAATTGTTTTTTAATTTAGAAGCTGCAGAGAGGTTATGTATGGCTGGCATTCAAGGAATTTCAGACCAGTCTCCAGTGCAGAAAGTCCGTTTTCAGCTGTAATTTCTGTCAAGTCTGGCTCCTCTGTTTCAGCATTGGGGCCATCGGGGTCACATTCAGAAATAACAGAATGGCTGTCACTTTTAATTTCGGCAATAATGTCCTCTTCTGTCAGTGGAGCAGTGATCAGGCAACTGTCATCAACATGTAGCCAGTCATTGGTGAGCTGTGTGTCAGTGTTGAGATTCAGGTCCAAAGCTAGCTGTTCAGTTTCTGTGTCTGTATCTGCATCCTCTGACTCAGAAAGGCTAAATTCAGGGTCATCCATTTGTTGCCCCTCAAAAAAGGGATTGAGAGCATCCTTCCAGCAGTTATAAATTTTTTGTGGAGAAATCTAGTCCTATGACTGGGCAGTCACATAGAGCATGGCCTTCAAGTTGTACTGCTTTAGGAATGTCACTAGCGCTGAACCGGTGTCTCAGGAGATGATCTCCCATAGCAGCTGTTTGCAGTACATTTTCTTGAGACTGGCAATGACACCTTTATCCATTGGTTGCATATGAGCTGTGGTGTTTGCAGGCAGGTAAAGAACTCGGATTTTGCCATCTCTCAAGTGGAGCTCCTCTGCATCAGGGTAGGCTTGGCGCTAATCTAACAAAAGCAATGCCTTGGGAACTTTACCTTTGCTCCTTAGGTAGTCACACTGCTGGAATGAAATCCATTTGAAACCACTTTCTAAAAATATCCTGCATCATCCAAGAGTTGCTTGAGTGGGATTACAGCAGTGGCAATGCTTCCCTGTTCATATGGAGGAAGCAGCGGGGACTGGCATATTTTCCTATGCATAGGGGCTTTAATTTGTGTTCCCCAGTTGCATTCATGCATACAAGGATTGTGACTCGATCCTTGAAAATCTTGTACCCTTTGGAGGCATCTGACTCCGAGGGAGCAGCACGAGTGCGATCAGGAAGGCATTTGTAGAATAAGCCCATTTCATCTGCGTTATACAGCATGTCACTATCATAGCCACCAGTTTCAATTGTCCTTATCAGCAACAGTATAAAGGCACTCACAGCAGCTGAATTGGAAGATCTCTGCTCTCCAGACATTTTTAACTGCCGTATCCCATTTCTTTTCTGGAACTGCCACAGCCACCCTGGACTTGATTTAAAGTGATTGTCCTCACCATAAAGTGCAGTAGCAAATGACTCAGCTTTCTCTTGCAGAATGGCCCCTGACAGAGGAATTTCGACCTCCCGCTGGCTTTCAAACCATAGGTGAACAACTGAGTTGACCTCTGTGTTTGCACCTAGTCGAATTTGTTTCTGGTGCAAGCCATTTTTTTCCGAGCAGTGAACTGCAAAGTCCTGGAACTTCTCCTCCTGCTTTCTTAAACCAGACACTATTGACTTCAGCAGACCATATTCATTTGCAAGCTTCGATGTGGACTCACCATTTTTCATGCAGTTCAGAATCTCTATTTTCTGCTCAAGATCCAATGCTTTTCTTTTTCTTTTCTCAGCCATGACAGACCAGGCCATGATTACAACCTGAGTAAGCATTTTATTTAAACATTATCGCCTCATTATTGCTAATAGCTGTGAACTGTGAATTGACAGGGGGCAAACACCACAGAATACAGAGAAATTTGGGTTAATTAGGAGTTCATGATTGGTAAACAATAATCAGTTAAACACAACCTTAATGTTTTCATTCATGTTTTTATTGATACAACTATTGCTATGCAGGCATAATGGATGTCAGACACTGCAGGAACTGAGATATGAGCACAGTAACTGACTAAAAACTGACAGAAGAAAAAGCACTTGCACCTCCTGCTGAAAACAAAAGAGTTGATAATAGGGTCCAACCATCCAGTTCCTTATAACCAGGGTTGGTTATAATGAGGGACCTTATAACGAGGGTCTACTGTATCGCTGTGCAAAAAGGGAAACATTGTTTTATACAGGGAATTTGTGAAGTCATGAGCCCTCCCCTTTTGTGCAAACATCTGATCACTGTATTTTCTGCCTTTATTTCAGACTGGCATGTTCAAGGCCCATTTCTGGGTTGGGATTAGTCACAGTGTATTTTTTTCTGTATGAAATGAGCGGAAAGAAAAGTACTTTTTTGTAATGTCTTTTCAATTGCTACTCAGCCACACTTGCAGTATCTGGCCAGCTCCTCTGAACCCTCCAATAGAATTCAAACCGAATCATGTGGACATCAAGTATGCCCAGCTCCTTTCAAACAGTAGACCTTTGTTACAGATGGAAACCCACCCCAGAGCAATGAAAAAGCAAAAGTCCAGTAGGAAGGGAGCAGCATGTGGTCCAGTGCCACTGGAACTGACAACACTACAGGTAATTAGCTTTTTCTTCAGACAATATAGATTCATCCACAATCACACATCTTTGTCTATCTGTGAAACTAGGTTATTGCACTAATAAGAAATAAAGACATGGGTAGATACCTGCGTAGCTGCCTTGTAGATCTCAGTAAAGGGTATGAACCTTTAAGAGATAACAGAAGTGCCTATATTTATAGTCTAGTAGGCATGCAAACTTTAACATATGGCAAGAGGCAAGGCTGTAGCACTGGGAGATACAGGACTCATCCCAATGGAACCATTTCTTTTTGGCAACAAAGTGACCTGGGGAAGGACCACTAGTAGAAACAAGAACTATTTGACTTTACCCACACAGTGTTCTCAGCCCTATTAATATTGAAACAAAGTGCTCTCATGTCTGGATAGTTACAGCTGCCCTGCACTGCTGTTGTTATAAGGCCTTGGAAAGAAATAAACCAAGTGCAGTAAATGGATTTGTTCATACAAAACAGTGGTAGAAATGTTGTATGTATCCAGAACCTGTTTTCCACTTTTAGAAGGCCAGATAGTTAAGGGTAATACAGACCATGTTTAGTACACTTATTCTTCTGGCTGAGGTTGCAGACACCAAAAATGTAATTACCACGAAAACAAGTTTAAATTGCAAGAGTCAAACAGTTCAGTTGATCCACTAAATTCTGAAAGGCCTAAATGGAGATCCCAAGAGGGTATGGGGTCCCAGCAAAGGAGAAACAAATAATGTGTACCTCACAGTAATTTATGAGATATAGGTACAGATGCTGGATAGGGACTCAGAACCTGCTCTAGATCAGTATGTGCAGATGACTACAGAAAGAACCTTCAGGGAAACGTGCTTGAAGAGCACCTGATGCCATTGGGACAACTTGAAAAAAAGATGTGATAGTCAGACACAATTCAACTTGTAGTGCATATGTTTCTGTAATTTTTACCATTACTTCTTTATTATTAAAGAGATGTGAACAAAAACAGAATCTTTACCCAAACTGTTCTGGCTTCTTGTCTACATATGACATCACAGTTCTGTTTATGAAATCACTGTCTGTCACTGTGGAGATAATTATGACACCATAAACAAGGGATTATGATGTCAGATGTAGACAAGCAGGCAGAGCAGATGAAGTCTAAGAAACAGAGATCTTGTTTTCATGCAACTCTCTGTAAAACTAAAAGAGGGGAAATAATTAAAAAAAAATATATGAAATATAAACTAAATGGTGCCTAAATCTTACATTTTACTATTTTTTTCCAAAGATGTCAGGGACTCTTTAAGCTTTGGAGAGACTAGTGACATATGGAAGTCCAGAACCCTGGCAAGAGGGAAGGAGGTAAAAGAAATACTGTAGCATTCTAAATGCACTAGAAGGTATCATTTTTATTTGACATTATATGCTATCCCAGTATTTGCTTTACTTGAGATCACTGGGATCTCCAAGACCTCATCTGAAAGGTCCAAGTCATAGAATTCTAGCCTTTCAGGAACATAGCCTTTGGGTGCAAGGACCAGAAATCCAGATGAGCCGCACTGCCACACTCCCCTTCGACCTGGTGATACATCCCTGCCTGAGGGTAGCATGAACAGATGCCCTGGTGAAGATCGGAGTACCTTCTTGGACTTTGAGAACCTTCAGCATGATTTTTTAAAGAACAGGGAAGTGGTGGAAAGCATACATGAATCTTTCTTCCCTGAAGACTGAGAGCCTCCACTGAGATTGTACCACTTTTGGCAAGTATGGACAGAAGAGGAAAAGTTTCCTGCGTTCCTGTGAGATCAACAGGTACTACTGTATGCATCTGAGGATTGAATTTACTGTCCGGGACCTTCTGGGGTAGGACCATTCATGGGAGACTGTCCCATGGTAGTTGGGACTACCCCTTAGATGATTCAATTAACTCACTATAAGCATGGCCACTAGCTCGGTTCAAGTGGAAAATGTCTGTTTCTACAAATCTACAGACGGGCTTCCTTGCAAAGCCTGGAAGACCTCCCCCCCGTTTGTTCAAGCAGAACATCACAGTGATGTTGTTCATGTTCACATCAACCATCTTTTCTGCTATATCAGTATAAAAGCATATAAATCCAAGCAAATATTGCTCCATCAGTACTAGGCATCTGCTTTGGTGTATGGCAGAAACCGTGACTTGTGATAGTGCAGGAGGCATAGAAAATTTTAACTTTAACCTCCACTGTAAGTCTTTCACCCTCCCTTTGGTTCCCCTTAGGCTTTCAATTACTGCAAGTATAATTCAGACTGCCCTTTATGCAGTATTCACCTCAGTGCTTCTAAGTCTATTTTGTACTTTCTCCCTTCAGTGTACATTTTCTGATCTTTGGGTGTCTAAAAATCCAGCTCCTGCAGCTCTTCTTTAGTCCACCTACACACAATTCCAGTCCCTGGGGGCTACAGAGGGCTGAACAAGTGGGCTCCATCAAGCCAAAGTAAGTGCCATGCATTTGTGGGGGATACATTCTCTCCAAGCTAATGAATGGAAGTTTCATTATCTACCTTCTAAAATATGTTTTAAGGCTCAGTAGTATACTGTTGCTTATGGATAACAGCCTGGGTTTCTGGTTGTTTGACTATCTCCAGTTCAGCATTTTCAGAATGAATGTCTATCTGCTCAATCAGCAGCAGATGGTTCCTAAGAAAGATCTGACTCTTGGGCTCCCCTTCTGGCTAAATTCTATAGATAGGCAGGTCTTGAATGTGTTCCACTAGGACATGAGTTGTATTTCCCTATCTATCAGCAAGTTTGTGCTTTCCTGCTAAGACCAAGGTTCTCTTAAACAACCAGTCCCCAGGCAAAGTTCATGAGCCTTTACTTTTTGATCATAGCTGACCGTGTTGGTCAGATTCCTCTTTCTGGCCATTTCAGAGGCCAAACCATTGGCAGTATTCAAGTGGTCTTTGCGCCAATGCACATACTGCAGGTACATCCCAGGGCAGGCTCTATCCATGGAAACCCCAAAACACAAGTCAACAGGTAGCCTGGCCTCTCTACTGAACATCAGGTATTACAAAGAAAACCCAGTGGCACCACTTTTGGTACAGTTGTACAAGTGTATAAGGGGCACTGACCTGCTGGATCCATTTGGTTTTGTCTATTGGATTCAGGGTGCCAACATGTTATGCAAGGTATGATTGAAATGCTTTGGCTGCAGATCATCTTGAGGGTGGTACAAGATTGAGCATGACTTCTGAATCCTCCCATAGGGACTACAGTTCATTTACTAAGTCACATTCAAAATTGCATCCTTTATCTAATTGGATTAGTTTTGGAGTACCATAATGAATTATGAACTTTTCCATCACTGTACAGGAAGCAGTAGTGGCCTTTGATCATTTTCTGGGTAGGCCTATGCATACCTTGAAAAATGGTTAGTGACCACCAGTATATTGGCAATGATCTTGGAATCAGGTTTCAAACTGAGAAAATCTATACAGATTAGTTCCATTGGAGCACTTGTCTCAATGTTGACAAAAGGGGTAGCCCTTGCAGGCAAAGTCTTACATTAGTCCTCTGTTTCACTTCCCATTCATGGTCAGTAGAACTGTGAACAGGTAAGGTCAAGAGTCTGTTCAGCTCCTAAATGTCCCATGTTGTTGCGTAGAAACCTGAGTACCATTCATCAAAATCTGGTAGGTAAAAGAAACTATTGCCTAGGGAACCCATGAGGATATTGAATCTCTCAACTGGGCAGACTGTCTTTCAGACACAGCTTGGGCCACTGTATAAGCAACAATCAGGCATTCCTGTTTTTTTTTTTTTATTTAATAAGTTTTATTGTATCAACTTGTGCACTTACATTATGCATTACATAATATGTAAAAACCATACATCTTATAATTAGTTGCACAAGCTATACATATATCCCTCCTCCCCCATTAACCCTCCCTTCCCTAAGATACCTAGCCTAAAATACAAATAAAATCAATAACTAAAAGAAATTGAAGGGGTTATGTCTCATGGGTTTACAGTAAGTTTATAAGAACTGTTACACAACCTTCATTTTTACCAATAAGATTGAAGCCATGTTATATAACCTTATATGTTCCTTTAACATTAATAACAAAGAAAAGGTAGTTACACCATTAACAAAGTCTCCAATTTGCCCCATCTCTTGACATATCCCTGAGGCCGATCCCTAAGACTGGCAATTGTTTTTTCAATCCTTAAATTATACAAAATTTCTTTCAGCCATTCCGAGTAAGAAATTTCTTCCTGGTCTAACCAATGATGCAGTACCAGCCTCTTAACCACTAAGGATATTAAGGAGATATGAAACCTTCTTTCCCTAATAGGGATCGATGAAAAACCCCTGCAATACATATTTCAAGGGAAAATAGCTCAGTTAAGCCTAATAGGGGACTAATTGTTGTCTTGATTCTCTCTCATAATGAAACTACCTTATTGCATTCCCATAGAATATGAAATAAAGTGCCTTCTGTAGAAGAACATTTAGAGCATGTTGCTGAGGGAAGTTTTCCTATTTTAAATAAATGTCTTGAAGTAAGATATATGTTGTGGAGAATATAGAATTGGGTAAGGCGTAACCTATCATTTGCGGAGTATTGATGGAGAGCTACCCAGATTCTATCCCATTCTTTGGGTAACCTGGGAAGTGCCATCACCCAGTACTGGGATTCCCCAGATATTGCAGGATATATATAGGGGAATATAAAGTTTACTAAGTTTGACACCTAATGGGGCGATCTGGTGAAGTGTTGTATGTGGGAGAGAAAATCCTTTTGATTAATATCCCATGTTCGCATACTAAACCAATCCAACAACATATGCCAGATCTGATACACCTTAAAAATTTTTGATTTTGGAAGTCCCAGCTCCAGGAGTAGTTTGGGACTTTCAAATATCCTTTCTTCTTGTATAAAGTCTGTAACACGTTTCTCTGGTATTTCTGGACTACAGATAACTACTCCCTGAAGTTTAAAGTTGGGGTTTCCACCTAGTGGTTGGGAAATATCTTTTATATTGTCGTATTTCATAGACCTACAAAGCTGAGTATGTACTTTAACCGATATTCCGATAGCTGAACTCTTTAATTGCACAGGTAATCTATTTCCCGAAACAAAAAACATAGATTCTAAAGAAATTCCCATTGCCCTAATCAAATATCTCTCCACTTGCAATCAAATAGGCGTATGTTGTAGGGGATTCACCTCACCCGGTTGTATGGTCCATCGGATGTATTTAGAAATATGGTTGGCTAAGTAATACAAATAAAAGTTTGGTAACCTGAGTCCCCCCAAGGGTTTTGGGGTGCCCAGTTTAATATAGGAACAACAAGGGCATTTCCCTTGCCAGATGAAATGGGATATTAGTGCATGAAGCTTTTTAAACCATGCCATAGGGATAAATAAATTGAGCATATGAATGGGATAAAAGATGCTGGGGGAGAATATTCATTTTAACCACACTAATTCTAGTCTGCATTGACATCAGGAGTGTTCTCCATCTATTAAGGTCTCTCACAATAGTTATCATCAAATTCTCCAGGTTCCACCTTTTCCTCAGGCCTACACTCTGTGCAAGAATTATTCCCAAATAGACTAGTTTGGTTGATTTTTTCAGTCCTAAATGTACATAGTCCGCTGGGCCTACCCAATTATTTAATGGCAGTAGGGTGGTTTTATCCAGATTTAACTTGTAATGCAAGACCAATCCAAACTGAGAATTAATTTGCAATGCAGCTTGTAGTGAGGCGGCAGGATGGGAAATATGGAGTAAAAGATCAGCGGCATAAGCTGAGATTTTTACTTCCAGAGGGCCTAATATGACACCAAGCAATTGTGGTGCTGAGTTCAGGAGTCTGATTAGGGTCTTGAGATAAATATTAAACAAACATGGGGATAAAGGGCAACCTTGACGAGTCCCAGAGTGAAGAGAGAAACCTTTCGACAGGATGCCATTACAATAAACTTTTGCACTCAGGCTGGTGTATAAAAGTTTCACCCATTCAATAAACCTAATGGGAAAACCAAATCTCTCCATTGTCAAGAAAAGAAATTCCCAATATACCCTATCAAAGGTTTTCTCTGCATCCAGGGAGACCAAGACCATTGGGTCCTGAGACTCCCTGGATACAGAGAAAATATGTTCTAACTTCCTCAAGTGATACAGAGAGGATCTCCCCCTCATAAACCCTACCTGCTCAGGCCCTATGAGTCCCTCCCAGACTTGCATTATTTTAGCAGCCAGGATTCTTGCTAGGATTTTTATATCGCAGTTCATGAGAGATATGGGCCAATAATTGGTAACCTTATCGGGGAGTCTATTGGGTTTAGGTAATACTATTATAAGGGCCTGCAAAAGTGAGAAATCCGAGATACCCTTTTCACAAAGAAAGGAGAAGACCTGGGCAAGAATGGGGCTAAGTCAGTTGCCAAGGCCTTATATAAATTAGCAGGAAAGCCATCCAGCCCTGGAGATTTATCCGATGTCAATGCCTGAATAGAGGTTAAAATTTCAATCTGTGATATAGGCTGTGTTAGAAAAGTTTGTTGAGCCTGAGATAAATGTGGGAGTGGGATCCTCTCCAAATAATCTTGGGGCATTTGAGGGAGGAGAGTATAATTGGGAATAGAAACTGTCAAATTCTTGGGCAATCTCTTCTGGGGAGGATTTAAGAGTACCATCAAGTTGTGAGGATATAGCTTTAACCCAACGGGAGGCTTCCTGTTCTTTGAGTCGCATAGCTAACAGATGCCCTGCTTTATCTCCCTGGTCTATATATCTCGACCTCGTCTTAAGTAATATATATTCAGACTTTTCCCTTAGCAAGCCAGCATATTGATGTCGTAATTTAGCTAACTCAACTTACTCTCGTTCGGAGAGTTCCAGGGTTGAGCTATGTTCAAGCGTTTCTATCTGTTCTAAAAGAGACTATAGTGAAGCCTTCCACTTTTTCTTGTGGGTCGAGGCAATCCGAATACACTTCCCCCAAAGGGTACATTTTAACGCCCCCATATTTTATCCACACTAGCAATAGATCCTAAATTCGATTGCCAAAAGTTTCTGATAAGAGCTTGCAGTTTCTCTATGACCCATGGGTCTTTAATAAATTTGTGTATTTAATTTCCATACTTTATCCCGTTTAATATTCTGATTTGGATTATATACAATCCATACCGGTGAGTGATCTGACAGTACTCTAGAAGCTATGCCAGCATCTGCAATGTGGATTAGAGCTTCAGTGCTAACTAAAAAATAGTCTATCCTTGACAGGGATTTATGTACTGAGGAATAAAAGGTATATTTTCGAGTAGTTGGGTGGAAAGTTCTCCAAGGATCACATAAACCTCCCATAGTTATGAATTCTTGGAGAGCTTGCTGTGTCGAGGATGGTCTGATAGCCTGGCTACTCGATTTGTCTAAATTAGAGGTTATGGTGATGTTCCAATCCCCTGCAAAAATTAAAGGGAGGTGTATAAATCTGGATATCACTTTCACTAGCTCAGCAAAAAAGTTAGGAGATGGGATATTTGGACCGTACACACACCCTAGAAGTAATTCTGTCTGGCCCAGAACCCCGTGCAAAAAGATGCATCAACCCTCTGGATCCACAATAGCTGTATTTAACATACTAACATACTAACATACTATTTGCCAGCAGATTAGGCCTTATGGTCTATCAAGTCTGCTCGAACCTAGATCCTTAGTTGGGTGCCGAGACCCTCCCATCCCTTGTGCTCCAGAAACCCCTATCATCCATCCCAACCCCCCCCGGGACAGGCCATCATCTGATACATCCACTTTCTGTGTCTGTCCCACCCTCTCTAAAGCTCTCACTGTGGATCTCTGAACCAGCTCACCAGGCAAAGCATTCAAGGGTCCACCACCCTCTCAGTGAAAAACCTCCTCCTCTTTCCCCCTCTCACCCTTCCACCTTCCAACTTCAAACCATGCCCTCTGGTGATGCCTCCCTGCTTTAGTCTAAAGATCCCCTCCATGTTTACCCTATTTATTCCCTTGAGGTACTTGAAGACCTCAATCATGTCCCCCTGTCTCTCCTCTCCTCCAATGAAAACAGGCAGAGCTCCTCAAGTCTGTCCTCATACGTCAAATCCCCTAGCCCTCGTATCATCTTTGTTGCCCTCCTCTGTACCCTCTCCAGGAGCTGTATGTCCCTCTTCAAGTGTGGTCTCCAGTACTGTACACAGTACTCAAGGTGTGGTCTAACCAGTCCATTGTACAGTGGCAGAATCACTTCCTTGCTCCTAGAGGTGATCCCCTTGCGATGCATCCCAACATCCTGTTTGCCTTGCTAGCTGCTCTCCTGCACTGCTCAGTGTTATTCATACATGTATCCACCATGACCCCTAGGTCTTTTTCCCCTGTTGAGGCTTCAGCACCTCCCTCCCAGAGTGTACATGTGTTTAGGGTTTCCCGACCAAGATGCAACACCTTGCACTTGGTGATATTGAAATTTAATTTCCATGTGTGAGCCCAGCTTTCCAGGGTGTCCAGGTCCCTTGCAGGGCCAACCTCCCTCTTCTCCCTCAACTACTGCTCCCATCTTGGAGTCATCCACGAAGAGACTCATTTCACACCTATACCATCCCTGATGTCTGATATGTATGCATTAAACAGAAGTTGGACCCAGGACCGAGCCCTGTGGTACCCCACTACCAACCTCTGTAGGGTTGAGAGCTCCCCACAGACCACTACTCTCTGAGTGCGTCCAGCTATCCAGTTTCAATCCATCTGACCATCAAAGGGCCTACTCCTAACCCCATCAGTTTCTCCACCAGACCATTGTGGGGACAGAGTCAAGCATGTACTGAAGTCCAAGAATAATACATCCACAGGCTTACCCTGTCCAGTTCTGATGTTACCCATTCATAGAACTCCACAAGGTTGGTTTGACATGATCTACCTGGCACAAACCCATGCTGCCGACTATCCAGACCTCCCACCTCCTCCAAGTAAAACCCCAATCGTTCCTTTAGTATACTCTCCATTAATTTTCCCACCACCGAGGTTAAACTGATGGGTCTATAGTTTCCTGGTACTTCCTTGACCCCCTTTGGATTGGTACCACATGTGCCTCTCGCCAATCCCTAGGTACCCTCCCTGTCTCAAGTGACCTGTTGAAAAGCTCCGCCAAGAGTGCAGCCAGTATGTCCCCAATTCCATAGTACTCTCGGATGAATGCCATCCGGCCCAGAGATTTGTCTTTCTTTAGGGCCTTGAGGGCAAACCACACCCTTTTGGTGGGATGGCATCATCCGTCCCTCCACCTTACTGGTCTTTTATCCTTATCCAGATGTGACACCCCTGGGGTACCTTTCCCTCCCTTTTGCTCCATTTCTGTTGCTCCCCTGATCCCACTCCCTGCCGCTTCTATCCCCTTTGTGCCTTGCTTTGTAGATATCCCATCCCCCTCCCTAGTGAACACAGAGGCAAAGTACTCGTTAAATACCTCTGCCTGGTCCCTCGCCTCTTCCACCCACCCTCCTTCTGATCTCAATCTGCTGAGATGGCCCTTAGTTTTTCTCCGCTCCCCAATGTACCGGAAGAACCCCTTTTCCCCTCCATGTATCCCCTGTGCCAGCCGTTGCTCTTTACTGGACTTTGCTCCCCTCACCATACGGGTGATTTAACTGAAAATTTAATCCCCTTAGGAGGAGAATAGCAACTCCTCGCTGACTAGTGGAGTTTCCCCCAGTATAGCTGTGTTCAACCCATAAACGTCTAAGAGAAAAGTTCTCTGAGGTTAATAGATGGGTCTCTTGGAAAAAGGCTATCTGGTATTGTAATGCCTGCAAGTGAGCTAATGCCTGATGCCTTTTAATAGGGGAACGAATCCCTTAATGTTCCATGAGACGTATTTCATTCTGTATTTTCCTTTTACAATGTGTACTCAGAGCTCCCAGAACTAAAGCTACCCATTTACCCCTTCGATTAGGTATCTTACCTTCCCTTACGCCCCCCCAAAACAGAAAGACAGGAACCAAAACCACTCTATCTAAGCCCCCATCCCCAAAATTAAAAACAAAAATTAAAAATTCTTTCCTTCCTCATTCTGGTTTCATCACCAGAACACTATTCAAGTCTGGGTTGTGATGTAACCCTCCCCTAAACACTCCCATAAGTCCCCCTGCCCCGGCCCCACATTACATCAATTAACTAGAAACATTAAGGTATCTATTAACTTTGTACCTCATTAATACGGTCTAACTGGTCATTTTGGTTCTTACCAACCATAGTCAGGCTAAACTACTTCAAAGAACCTAACTTCTTATTACATCCAAGTACTCAGCTGATGATTAATTATGTCTCATTCACCTATTCTGCCGAATACCCCCAGTAGTGAAACAAAAGTGAGAAAAGCCAGCTGAGAAGAAAGACCTTGTTAGACTAGCCCTTGCGCTAGCTCTCCCAGGGCTCAACAAAAATAATTAGCACTTAAAAACCAAAAGCTGAAACCTATTATCCCTCAGTAATTCTGTCAGGCTTTGGTTAACTAGGAGTTAAAAAAAAAAAAAAAAAGACAGGCCATGGTAGACACATTGTATTTGTTTGCCTATGGACCACATTTCCCCCCTAGAGATTTGCCAACCCCAGAGAACTCTTTAAAATTACAAATTAACATGTCCGTTTCCAAAATAATAATAACAGGACACTGGCTACAGGTTTTTGAGTACTTATACACTGTTATGCCCCTCCTGATACGTTTCCCTTCAGATTATTAATTTCAGTCTTCACCACAATACAGTTCAGCAATGCTCTCAGTATCCAATTGAGCATTTCTACCATATTTTCATTTAAACAGATCCGGGTACAACTTCTGCAGCTTTTCAGCAGCTTGGAGATGCGATTCAAAACTATGCGATTCCTCCATATGGCACACCTGCAATGTAGCTGGGTATTTCATTTTGAAACGGATTTCAGCTGCAATAAGCTTTGTGACTATTGGGTGGAACTCCTTCCTTTTTTGTCTCACAGACTTTGGGAGATCTTGAGTCATCCGTATTCATTTGCCTTCCCAGAGCAGTTCACTAATGTTCCGAATTTTGCCAAGAATATGTTGTTTATCTCTAAAATTTAGCAATCTAAAAATTATAGGACATGGAGGGGCAACTTCTGGAGGAATTGGCCTTAAGGATCGATAGGCCCACTTGATCACATACTCTGGGCCATTAGGAGATGGGCCTGCCAGCTTGCTGCATAGCTTCTGTACAAATAACACCGGCAACGTGCCCTCTTCGCCTTCGGGCAGCCCCAGTATCAAGAGATTGTTCCTTCTCGACCTTCCCTCCAGGTCTTCTACCTTATTTTCCATTGCCTTAAGTCGATGGCGCAGTTGGGACATCTCAGGTTTGATTCTCCCCCTCCAATCATCAAGGGAGGAAATTCTTGCTTCATTGTCTGCTGTGCGCTGAGTTAATACAGCCAGAGAGGAGGTAATACCCTGAATTGAAGCTCTAGTGATTCTTTCAGAGGGGCTATTCCCTTCCAGAATTTCCCCTCCTTGAGTGCGGCCTGGGAGTTGGCTTCAGCTGTTGCCCCAGTTGGAGTTACCTTTGAGCGCTTGGCTGTTTTATCCCACGTCACTGTTGTAGGTGGGGTATGGCGAGGTAGATTGTCTCGCATTTCTTCATCCATTCTGGAGGGGACTCACTGCTGCGATACTCCTTGTGGCATCTTAAATATAGGGTAGGCCAGTTTTAAATGGTAAAACCTTAGAATCAACTTTAAACCTACTTTAATTAGACCGTGGAGCGGGAGCTAGGGAATATGCGACCGTTCAGGCAGCCATCACGTGACCTCCCAGGCATTCCTGTTCTTTGGTATTATCTTGGTTGCATCCTTCCCTGTTGTAGGGTACTCACAGTGTCTCAGAGGCCTGGGTCTTGTCTTTGCTCTCATTGTAGATCAAAATGGCTCAAGTGTGGTGAAGATGTTTTGCGGAGGGCTGCAAAACTGCAGTAGGTGGGGGCAGACAGTCACTGGAGACCCCAAGCTTTCCACAAATTGATGTATATTAATAGGACATGGTTGCTAATTCATTTAAAATCTCTTACAGGGGGCTTTTACTGTGGTCTTGGAAATCTTGACCAGTTGTGCCTATAGCAACATTGGTGTCAGTCGAGCACTGGGACATGGCATCCACATCAACATGATTCAACCCTGGGCAATGATCCACACAATAGTTGCAAGTGGACGATATCAATAGCCATCAGTATCCAGTCACATCCAGTTTTGCCATGGTCTGCACATTAACAGTATGTTGTCAGTTTTGATGATGATCTGTATACCAGTATATAAATAATTGTGAAATTGGTATACAATGACTCACATGAGTGTTACAAACTCTGGTTTGTGGATGGGCTAATTTTGTTTAGCTGGTGACAAACATCTGCCGGTGAAGGCTATGGATCTTCAGTCTTTATGGAACTCCTGGTTAAGGACAGCTCCTAAACCACTGAAACTGGCATCTGTATGCAGAGCATAGGGCTTAACTGAGTTTGCATATGCCAAAACTGGTGAGTTAGCCAAGCAGATGATGATTTCCCAGAAAGTTGCATCACAAAAAAGCATGCTACTGAGGTCCAAAATACTCATGGACATTGAAGTATGCATGAGGCTGTTTTCCTTCTTTAGGACTGATCTGCCAAGCTTTGCTGGTGGCCAGCAGCATTGGCAGAGGCATCACTGCACAGGTATAATCTTTGATGAAACACCTTAATATTGTGCCCACAGAAACCAGGAATCATGACATGTCTTTAAGATTTTTAGGACACCACCAGGTCATAACTTTACTAGATAAGTTGCGAACTTTCATGTCCATACCGATGATACTTGGAGGGGATTGGAATCTACCCCCCACGCAGGATCTAGATAGATCTAATCCCTTACTTAAACCTTTATCCACCGCCCAAAAGGCGCTCGCAGATTTTATAGACTCACTTGGATTATGCGACCCATGGAGATTGCAAAATCCAGTAGCTCGCCACTTTACCTTCCAATCTATGGTGCACTCCACGTGGTCCAGGCTGGATTATATATTATTTAGCAACACTCTTTGCAGGGCATGTGATTCCGTATAGAACCTATAGTTATATCGGATCATGCAGCAGCCTGGGTGGCCACGATGCTTGACAATAATTTTCATAGAGATCTAATCTGGCGGCTGAATAACCAACTTCTAAAGGATGATTATATAGTTGCTAGAATATCGGACTTGATTCAGTCCTTTTTTACTTTTAACCAAGGTTCAGTCGCACGGGTTGATCATGAATGGTGTGCACTAAAGTGTTATTTGAGAGGAGAATTTATTCGCTTGGCCTCCACCCGTAAGAGGAAGAATGAGGCTAAAGCCACCATACTCCTGGCTCAAATTAAAACACTGGAGAACTCTCTCTCCCCTTCATCTTCATCAGACACCTTGGAAACCCTTTTGTCCTTAAGGAACCAATACTCCCTTCTACTTCAAGAAGGAGCCGAGTTTGCTATTTTGAGAACTCGGGCAAAGTACATTGAACAAGGTGAAAAGGCAAGCCACCTTTTAGCTTTGAGGTTAAGGAAATTGGAGACCTCTAGACTAATAAACTCAATTGAAGATTCCACTGGGGAAGTTAGAACCCGCCCTAGAGAAGTGGTATCGGTGCTCAAGCTCTATTTTTCTTCATTATATAACAAAGCCACCCCCACTCCCTCTTCAGATGAGATGCTGAATTATTTAGCATCAATTCCTCTACCTTCGATTACTCCCGAACGGCAGTTATTGTTGACTTCCCCTATCTCCACCCACAAGATACTGGCAGCGATCAAAGATTTGGCTCCAGATAAAGCTCCTGGTCCTGATGGCCTATCCCCAAATTTTTATAAACAATTCGCCAAGGATTTGGCACCAGGTTTGCTTTGCCTATATCAATATTTGCTCTCAGGGAACACACAAGACCCAACACTTTCAGAAGCTCTTATTACCCTTCTTCTTAAACCAGGTAAACCAGCACATCTTCCATCAAGTTACCGCCCCATTTCCCTATTAAATTGTGATATTAAAATTTTAGCCAAAATGTTGGCTAAGAGGATAGAGCAAGTCTGGATCCCTTTACTTAGTTCAGAACAAATAGGCTTCGTTGCCAATAGAACCCCAGCAGACCACCATCAAAAACTCCAATATATCATCAACACAGCCAAATCATCCTTCATGCCAATGGCCCTAGTCTCCCTGGATGCAGAAAAAGCATTTGACAGGGTAGACTGGACGTTTCTCTGGGCAACGTTGCAAATCATGGGTTTCCCCTCTTTATTCATAAAATGGGTGCAAGCATTGTATTCCTCACCTAGAGCTAGATTGTACTGCAATGGGATTCTATCTCACTTTTTTCTCCTCACGTCAGGTACGCAACAGGGCTGCCCACTCTCCCCTCTTCTATTCAATTTATATCTCGAGCCCCTTCTTAGGTGCTTAAACTTATCTCCATTAATTGCAGGTATTCCCATAGTTAATAACACTACCAAAATCTCAGTGTTTGCTGATGATATACTCCTTCATCTTTCAAATCCAGTCTCCTCACTAAAAGAGGCCTTGACAATAATTGAAGACTTTAGCAAGTACTCGAATTATAAACTCAATATTAGCAAAACTGAGATTTTCCCTCTTAACCATTTTACTCATAGTTCAAGCTTTACTCATTTTGGGATGAAATGGGCTCCGCGTTCCACTAAGTACTTAGGGATCCACATTACCCTAAACTCGTCTTTATCATGGAGGTTGAATCTGGAAGATTTATGGCGTGATATCCAGCAAGACTTAACAAGATGGTCTAAACTTCCATTATCGCTTTGGGGCAGAATTAACACTATTAAAATGAACGTGTTACCCAGAATCTTCTATCCCCTGAACATGTTGAATATATGGTTACCAATATCCTACTTCCAGCGTATTCATTCAGGAATAAATCTATTTATTTGGAATAATAAATCTGCCAGAAAATCCTATCATAAGTTATCCCAGCCTAAGGATTTTGGGGGGCTTCGTCTACCTAATTTCCTATTATATTATTGGGCTTCGCACTTGAATAAATGTGGAAAATGGTTATCTTCATCTGACCCCCTTGCTCATCAAGGATATATCCAGTATGGTTGCAGGCCGAACTAGACCTTCTGAAAATTTATAACATTGATCCAATGGCCCTCTTTTATATATCTGAAAAAAATATCCCTACAATGCTCCAGTCTTTACCGCTTGGGGTCTCTCTCAGGGTTGTTTCCCAGTTGTTTAGGTATTTCAAGATTTCCCCAGTTTTGGACTTTTCTCAGCCTATTTGTGCAAACCCAAACCTGCAGATAGGTAATTCTATGATAGCCGGAAGATGGCTACCGTCTCTCTCTGAATGCAAGGTGGGAGATTTCTATTCACCAGATCGTATTCTAACTATAGAAGAAACCTTAGCAAAATTTAGGTGACCGACAGTGGCGGTCTTCAAAGTTATTCAGCTGAGGCACCTTTTAAGTAGAAGATTTGGGGTGTAATGCTAAAGCTTCCTTATCTCACGATTTTTCTTCCCCAAATCTCCATAACAGTTAACAAACTGCATAGTATCTCTAAGCTGTATAATTTGCTCCATACATTTCCAGAAGCTTCGTCAGTCATTGGCCCAAAAATCTGGCAAAGTCTGTATCCAAATAGAGATATTAACTGGCGAAGCATATGGAGAGACCTTTATATTTATCATACCCAAGATAGATACAGGATTACACAATACTGTATTTTGAATAACCTTTACTATACCCCAGTTAAACTTGTACAAATGAAACGTATATCTTCGTCAACATGCTCCAGATGTAACAAGGAGAAGGGTTCTTTGCTACATATTTTGTGGTCGTGTGAATCAGTATCCCCTTTATGGAAACAAATAGAATCAAATCTTGATCCAATGTTGGGGTTATATGGATTATTTTCCCCTAAAACTTGTATCTTTGGTGACTACTCCGAAATTCAAGTGAAGGAAAAGAGATATCATCTGGCCTTAATATCAATGGCGGTTAAAAAGCTAGTACTTAGACATTGGAAAGACCAAACTGTTTTAACATATACGGAATGGTTACATGAGCTCTCCTTTGCACTTCGCTTTGAGAATCTGATAGCGCAAGTGAACCGCCGTCTACCTTCCTTTACTAAAAAATGGGGCAAGTTGTACGCCCTCTATTTCAAATGATGTCTAGATATAAAATGGGCTGCGGGCTCCTCCATGTCTTTATGTACCTATGTTTCTAAGTCTCTCATTCCCTATTCAAGTATCTCTTCCTACACCATTTTAGATAGGAAGAGAACTTCACTGTAAGCTTGGGTCTGTCTTTTTGTTTTTCTACTCTGGTTTTGCTCTTTATGTAGATGACCCAAAATGCTTTTCCTTTCTTCACCTGATTAATCAGCATAGCCATATGTATGGGAACTAGTATGCACCACAGCATGGGAAGGGGGAGGTTAAGGAGGGGGAGGGTAAAATTGTTAAATTCAATCTTAGAATTGTTTGATTGGTTTGTGGAGTTTTTATTTCTCTCTCTCCATTCTCTGGTATTTTATACGTTCTCTTATAACTGTGTTATTTCATTGTTACTTCCTTCTTCTTATGGTGTTATGGTCTTATTAAGTAATAAAATGCATTAAATAAAAAAAAAAAAAATAAGACAAGGCATTCCAACAGGTCATGTTATCCATGACTCTTTCCATAAGGCATTGAAGGATGGCAGGTGCTCCAGAAGTTAAGGCAGTCTTTTCCAGATCTTCACGGGCCACTGGAGAATGTTAATATCCGCTCTTTAAATCAAACAATGAGAATCAGCTGCTTCTGTTAAGGTAGTCCAATGCATCTCACAATTACAATTAAAATTAGAATACATTTTATATCTTAGATGCACCTTGTGCAGATTTGCACTCAACATGAAACCAGACTCCCACTGCTGTGACCTCTACTTTGCCAGCAAACTGACTTCCTTTCCACCTCCAAGTTAACCTCAAAGAAGCCTTTCTATGCAAGACAGCACTTCCTGATCAAATGCCACCAGGTGTCTGCAACCTCTTCTCCCCAATCATGAACTAGTATGGAACTCAATAAATGGGGGATCAAAAACTCCTGCCATTCAGAAAAAAATACTCTTTACTAATGCTCCTTTGCAACTAAAGTAGTCAAATCTTGGAATTCCCTGCCCACAGCCATCACCACTCTCCCCCACTTCTCCCCCTTTAAAGCCCAAGTCACTGCCCACCTATTCCAGAAACTGCACATCACATGTACTTAAACTGTATCTGCAAGTTGTATTAGCTTGCACCCTTGTTGATGCCTCCTGCAATTGCAGAAGCCTGTTTTTAACCCACTGCTCCTTATGATATGATAATTATTGCAATATCTGTTGTGCAATGTGTTGTATTGGTCTGCTGTTGAATGTAACTTGCTCTTCTGTTGCATGTAACTTGATAGACTTGGACATCTTTGAAAAAGAGCTCTTGAACTCAAAGGTCCTCTGATCACAAATAATTAATAGATAAAACTTGAATGTATAGCAGGGCACTGCATATTGATTAGGAATGGTGTACTTATTAAGGGCACAATAATCAACACAGATAGGCATGGTTCCATTCCTTTTCATACCACAATAATGGGAGATACATATGGGCTTCTGGACTCCTGTATGTTGCCAGCTGTGAGCAGTTCTTGCAAGTGAAGATGCACATCATTACTGTCAGTGGACAACACATGGGATCTTTCCCTGAAAGGGTGGTGATAATCATGCAGGAACATATGGTGCTCCTTTCTGGTCCTGCAACCATGTCCTATTCCTGCACAGAAAACCTGTTAGTTCTGGTAGTCAGTTTCTGGTTGATCCAGGCTCTCCACTCCTTGGGAAGAAGTGACCCACCAAGTCAAAAGCAGAAGTGTCCAGTTCTTCTCTTGGCCCATGACTGCCTTAGGCTTTATGGCAGTGTCAGTGCAGTTCACTTGGGCCAAGGTCCTTCCATTGTGAACTTTGAGGATCCTCTCTGTCACATTCTTAATCTGGACAGTAATCCAGAGCACCATAGCATGGCATAGGTTGCTAAAACAAGTGGTTTGACTAGTAGACCATCAAGTAAACTATGCAACAACTCACTGGAAAAAGGAATGGTTCCAGAAGACTGCAGGAGGATAGATCTAGTCCCGCTTCATAAAAGTGGTAGGACTGAGGAAGCTAGCAACTATAGGCTAGCCAGTCTGACATCAGTGGTAGGAAAGCTAATGGAGTTGCTACTAAAGGTAAAGATTGTGGAGTGTCTTGAATCCAGTGGCATACAGGCCCCAACTCAGTACAGATTCGCTAGGGGGAGGAATTGTGACACTCAGATAGCTGGTTCTGATTAATCTATGATTTTTGTAATATAAAAATGTGTTATTGAATGTCTCTCATGAGAGATGCTGACAGCCTGTGGAATGACACCCCCTCCCAGGTTTTAGCTATAACGTGTTACCTGGAAGGCCAAGAGATAATTACAGGCTAGAAGAGACTTAAAATTTAGGATCTCCTTTTTTATGTGACTAATTGCAGCTTGCCAACTGCCTAGATAGATCATAAACTTTTAAAACGTTCAGAGGAAACACAGTTAATTTCACATGGTGATACCAAGCATGTCACACCTCCATGAGATCTGGCAGAGTCATAACAAGTCCTTTGATGTCCTGGAAAGGGGGAGCTGCTCCTAAGATCAAAGAAAGTCATTTGAAGAAAATGAGTTGTGCTGAGGTCACAGAATTTAATACTTTGATAAGACATCCTGTTTTGCATAGATATATTTCTTTTATATTCTGACAGGGAGGAGCTAGGTGACCTCACGCAATGAGGTTGGCAAAGCCAGTTTTTAAACAGTATTCTGTTTTCCATTTACACACAAATGTTTGTACTCTGAAAAAGCAACATCCGGCACTATTAGATGAATATATCTAAGAAGAGACAATTCTAAGAGTACTGTGGTAGGAGATTTAGTCTGCACTTTTAAACCTGTTTTGTTTAAGTGATTTGTATATTTTGTGATATATGGTTCTGTGTTTTACATTTTACATGTTACATTCTTATCTAATTTTAAGTAAACAACTCATTTTTAAATAAACTATGTGTGTCTTCCAAGTCCTTCTGTTTTTGCCTGTGATGTGGGGATAGTTAAGAATATGACAACACTGTGCATGAGCTTATATGGTTTTACCAAACTGGGAAAAAGGTAAAAGTTATCTGAGGTCTTTATTAGAGTTTTTAAGGGTTCACTTTGTACACCTGGTTAGGTGCTCATAGGTGAAAGATATCTGCCCCCCCTCGAAGAGCAGAATTATCTGAGCCTATACATTAGGTACGCTAACAAGAGGTTCACAGTTTGAATCTCTCCAAGACTTGAGACCAAAAGTTGATTCAAACCCACAAAACAGACAATAGGGTTACCCTGTTTCTGTTAACTGTTCACAAAACTGCGCTTGGAGGTTGGAACTTTTGGAGTAGAGGGCTGACCTGCTGAGTGGGTTTGTGACAGATTGGTTGGCAGCAGTGCAAAAAATTTTGGTATTACAAGCTCTGATTATTTAGTGTGTCAGCTTGAGACCGTCTGCTCACTTGCAAAGAAAGAAAAAGGCAGTGATTTATTTTTAAAAAGGAGACAGAACTATATCACTTGGCATACAGGCAATTTCCCACCCATTTTATTTTTTTTCTAAAGTGCAAGTCAGAGTAGCCATAGATAGAGAAGAAGATGGCTTCTAACTACAGCAGGCACACTGTAGACTACTTAAAGCAGTTATGCAGGGACAGAGGAGTCCTGTTCAAGGTGAAAGCCAGCAAACAGAACCTCGTGGATGCTCTGATGGTAGCAGATACCCAGAGCACCGAGTCACAGACAGTGATGGTAAGGGACCAGACCTTGAATGTGGCAGGGCTAGTGGTCAGTGCAGTGTCCAGATCTGCTAAGGAGGGCAACAGGGCCACTGTCAGCGAAGGGCCACAGCGGCAGGGGAAGGTCATCAGTGTCCTGGATCCAGAAGTACTCAGGCTGCAAATTGAGTTGCGCAGAATGGAGCTGGAGTTCCAGAGGGAGAGGGACTGTGAACAGTGGGAGGTGGACCATGAGGCAGAGTGAGAACAGAGAGATGCAGACCATGAGGAGCGTGTGCACCAGTGAGCTACAGAAGAGGAGAGGGAGTGAGAACGCTGAGATGCCGACTGTGAGGAACATGAGCGCCAGAGGCAACATGAACTGGAAAAGCTACAACTCCAACCACCAGCACCAGAGCAGGCAAGTGGCTTGGGTTTAACTGGGACTGCAGGACTGGGTTACAAATTGAATTCCAAATTGATAGCATAATTTAAAGAGGGGGAGGACATGGATGCCTTTTTAAATGCTTTTGAAAAAGTTTGTATTCAGGCTAGAATTCCTAGAGAGTCCTGGAGCTTCCAGCTATCCCCACTGCTTACCAGGAAAGCTTGGGATGCATTGGGTCAAATGGACAATGAGGACAGTGATGATTACAGCACACTTAAAGCTACACTGTTAAAAAAATTTGAATTAACTGCTTAATCATACAGAGCTAAATTCTGTAAGCTCAGGAGAAACCCTGACATGAGCTATGAGGAGCTAGTCATGAAACAACATCAGTTTTTAAAATGTCGGTGGGAAGAAATTGAGGCAAACTCTGTTGATAAAATTGAAAATATGATTTTATTAGAACAGTTTTATTGGGCATGCCCAGCAGAGCTGAAAACCTGGCTGGAGGACCGAGATCCCAAAACAGTGCAACCTGGCCAGGGAAATTAGGAGAGGGAACAAGGGGTTCTTTAGATACATTGGGGAAAAACGAAGGGTGAAGGGAGCAGATTAGCAGGATTAAATCAGGGGAGAGATGGGCACAAGACCCGGGGGAGCAGGCTGAGGTACTAAATGAGTACTTCACCTCAGTTTTCACCAAGGAAACTGGGGGTGCTGCATCATACATGGGAGGAGACAGAGATACTGAGGAGGGGGGGACCCTTACCGATCGACGGGTCTGGGGAGAGGGGGAGGCATCACTGGCAGGTGGGGGGAGGGCTAAGCAGGGAGAAGAGGTACCAGAAGTGGAAATCACAGCAGAGAGAGTGAGGGAAGCCCTCAGCTCCCTTAAGACGGAGAAAGCACCGGGCAAGATAAATTACATCCCAGAGTGCTGAAGGAACTTATGGATGTCCTGGCGAAACCCCTGGCGGAGCTTTTCACCATCTCTCTGAGGATAGGTGGTGCCCCAAGACTGGAAGGTGGGCGCATATAGTGCCTATCCACAAGGGGGGATCAAGGAGGTGGTAGGGAACTACAGGCCTGTCAGCCTGACATTGGTGGTGGGCAAGGTGATGGAGGCATTGTCAAGGGAGGCTGGGGGATCTGGATAAGTCAGGGTGCCTGGACGATAGACAGCATGGATTCATCCTGGGGAAATCGTGTCAGACAAACCTGGTGGAGTTCTATGACTGGGTGACAAGTGCCTTGGACCTGGGTAGACCCATGGATGTCCTCTTTCTAGACTTCAGCAAGGCATTTAACTCTGTTCCTCACGTGGGCCTGTTGGATAAGCTGGGAGAAATGGGGGTGGGGAACCAGATGATCAGATGGATAGGCAATTGGCTCCAGGACCAGACCCAGAGGGTCATAGTTGGTGGGATAGTCTCATCCCCAAGGTGCATCATTAGTGGGGTCCCACAGGGATCAGTCCTTGGGCCCCTTCTGTTCAACGCCTACGTATCTGACATAAGGACAGGAATCAGGAGTGAGATGAGTCTCTTTGCAGATGACTCGAAACTGGAGGTGGTGATGGATGGGGAGGAGGGGAAGGTGGCCCTACAGGGGGACCTGGAGGCTCTGGAAAGATGGTCTAGAAAGTGGAAGCTGAGGTTCAATGCAGGGAAATGCAAGGTACTCCACCTGGGGGCCAGAAACCCAGGCCAAGTGCAACTCTGGGTTGGGAAATGCTACAAGTCTCGATGGCTGAGAGGACCTGGGGTGGTGGTGGATGTCAAGATGAACAACTCTGAGACTTGTAGGAGGGCAGCAGCCAAGGCCAACAGGATGCTGGGATGCATCGCTGGGGGATCACCTCCAGAAGGAGGAAGTGATACTCCTCTGTATAACTGCTTGGTGAGGCCGCACCTTGAGTACTGCATGCAGTTTTGGAGGCCACACTTAAAGAGGAACATTAACCTCCTGGAGAGGGTCCAGAGGGAACCAAAATGATTTGGGGCTTGGGGACAGGACCTATGAGGAGAGGCTTGAAGAGCTAAATATGTACACATTGGAAGAGAGAAGGGACCGGGGGACGATGATAGAGGTCTTCAGGTACATGAAGAGGGTAAATGGGAGGAACAGTCAGGGTGCTTCGAAGGAAGGTGGAGGGGCCACTAGAGGCATGGGGAAGCTGGAGGGGAAGATTCAGGGAGAAAGAGGAGGTGCTACTTCACTGAGAGGGTGGTGGAGCCATGGAATGCACTGCCTAGGGGGCTGGTGGAGGCAGAGACAGTGGAGGGTTCAAGAGGGGTGGGACAGGTACAGGGAAGGGTTCTGGAAGCAAAATCCAATGCAGCAAGAATATCCGGAACTAGGAAGGGAGAAGCCAGAGAAGGTGAGGGGGACAGCAAGGTCAGCACCCAGGGTGGGGGTTGACCAAACGAGCAGACATGAAAGACCGTTAGGCCTATTCTGCTGGCATTTTAGTATGTTAGTAAGTAAACCCAAGCTGCCCTGATTCCCTTTCCCATAGTGGAGGAGCCATTCCAGAGGGTGGGAATGGATATTGTGGGGCCTTTAAATACCCCCAGCTCCTCAGGGAAGAGATTAATCCTGACTGTGGTGGATTATGCCACCCATTACCCAGAGGCAGTCGCCCTATCCTCACTGAGGACAGACAAAGTGGCAGATGCCTTACTTGGGATTTTCTCCCATGTTGGGTTTCCACAGGAGGTTATCACTGATCGAGGGGGTTCCTTCATGTCCGACCTGATGAAATGTTTATGCGGGAAGTGTACGGTGGTGCAGAAATGCACAACACCGTATCACCCACAAGCCAATGGGCTTGTGGAAAGATTCAATGGTACCCTAAAGTCAATTCTCTGGGTGTTTGCTGAACAGTATGTGAGGGACTGGGAGAAGTACCTTCCCCACCTGTTGTTTGCATACAGGGAGGTACCCCAGGAGTAGACAGGATTTTCCCCCTTCAAACTCTTATATGGACACCAGGTACATGGGCTCCTAGGCTTGATCCAGGAGGACTGGGAAGGCAAGCACACCACCCAGTGATCTCCCATTGTGGATTACGTCCTTAGGTTTAGGGAAAGGCTGAAGGAGCTTATGGGGACAGCCCGGAGCAACCTGGCAGCTGTCCAACAGAAACAAAAAATGTGGTACGACCGCAGAGCCAGAGCTTGCTCATACATGGTGGGTCAAGAAGTCATGGTCCTTATTCCGGTCCGGAAAGACAAGCTGCAGGCTGAGTGGGCAGGACAGTACAAAATGGTTAGGAAGGTAAATGACGTGAACTATATTGTGGAGTTACCTGACCGAAGACAGATAGACAGGATATACCATGTCAGCATGATGAAGCCATATGCAAATAGGGCTGACATGGTGTTTGCAGTGTGTAGTCCTGAGGAGGGGACAGACAAAGGAGACCCCCTTCTGGACTTGCTGGAGGAAAGTAAGTGGGAGTCCTCTGTGTAGGCAGTAAAACTGTCTCCCCAGCTGGCCCCAGACAAGATCCAGGAAGTAAGGGAGGTTTTAGTAGACTTTGCCCCATTGTTTAGCACCAAGCCTGGACTAACCCCCTTAGCAATTCACAATGTGGAGACTGGAACACAGACGCCCATATGGTGGACAGCATATAGGGTGTCAGAGGCTGTCCAAAAGGACATTAGGAGGACATTAGGAGGGAAGTGGAGAAGATGCTGGATTTAGGGGTAATCCAGAGATCCCACAGCCCCATGGGCCTCACCTGTAGTCCTTGTGCCCAAGCCAGATGGCTCTACTTGTTTCTATGTGGACTATCATGGACTGAATGCAGTCACAAAGTCAGACACCCTTCCGATGCCCCAGACGGATGAACTCCTGGACAAGTTGGGAGGGGCTACCCACCTTACAACGATTAACCTGACAAAGGGGTATTGGCAGGTAGAATTGACAGACAGAGCTAGGGAGATGTTCTCCTTCATCACTCCGTCAGACTTATTTGAATTTAAATTAATGCCTTTTGGAATGAAGAAGGCCCCGGCCACGTTCCAAAGGTTGGTGAACAAGGTGTTAAATGGTGCAGAATTATCTGAGCCTGTACATTGGGTATGCTAACAAGAGGTTCACAGTTTGAATCTCTCCAAGACTTGAGACCAAAGGTTGGTTCGAACACACAAAACAGACAGGAGGGTTACCTTGTTTCTGTTAACTATTCACAATACTGTGCTTTGGAGATTGGCACTTTTGGAGTAGAGGGCTGACCTGCTGAGTGGGTTTGTGACAGGTATGACAGACAAATGTGATAGATTTCTTAACTGGGTGACCAGGGAACTAGATCAGGGTGAAGCGGTGAACATAGCCTACTTAGATTTAAGTACGGCATTTGACACTGTACTACATAAGAGACTCATATGAAAACTGGGCAGCTTAAGGGTAGGTTCTAAGGTAGCAAACTGCGTGAGAAATTGGTTACTGGATAGGAAACAGAGGGTGGTGGTGAAAGAGTTAAATCCTGGGAAGGCAAGGTGACCAGTGAGGTGCCACAGGGCTTACTACTGGGACCAGTGCTCTTTGTTGTCTTTATCAGTCACATTGCGGAGGAGCTGGAAGGGAAGGTCTGTCTCTTTGCAGATGACACCAAATTCTGCAACAGGGTTGAAACTCCCAGGAAGGGGGGTGGAAAGAATGAGCAGAGACTTGAGAAAACTTGAGGAGTGGTCAAGGGTATGGCAGCTGGGTTTCAATGTGAAAAAATGCAAAGTAATGAACTTGGGGCACAGAAATCTGGGGCAAAGTACAAAATGGAAGGAGTGGTACTGATGACCACCAAGCAGGAAAGAGACCTGGGTGTGATCATATCGGATGACCTTAAGGTGGTCAGAGAGTGTGACAAGGCAGTTGGGGGGGCTGATGGGCTACTGGGCTACATAGGGAGGGGCATCAGTAGCAGAAAGAGGGAGGTGGTATTGGCTCTGTATAGACTGCTAGTAAGACCCCATCTGGAATACTGTGTACAGTTATGGAAACCACATCTCAGGAAGAACATAGAGTGGAGATGGTGCAGAGTAGGGCAACTAAAATGGTACAGGATCTGCATCAGAAACCCTATGAGAAGAGACTTAAGAACCTAAATATGTACAACCTGGAAGAAAGGAGGGAGGTAGGATATTATAGAGACCTTTAAATACCTCATGGGGGTAAATAAGGTACAGGAGGGAAGTATTTTAAAAAAGGGTGCTCAAGGACAAGGGGGCATGATATAAAGCTGGAGGGAGTAGATTCAGGAGAGATGTGAGGAAGTACTTCTTCACAGAAAGAGTGGTGGATTCCTAGAACAGTCTTCTAGTGGAGGTGGTGGGGGCAAAAACAGTTGTGGGGTTCAAGAATGCATGAGATAGGCATAAGGAAATCTTAGGGAAAGTGAAAATGGGGTGGGTGAATGGGCCAGAGATAAAATTGGATCTGCAGTGACACTACAGGCAGAGAAAATGGTCAGACTAGGGGGCCAAGAGGTCCTGCCAGCAAATTCTGTTTCTTTGTATCTATACAGGATTTTGACATTTTCACATGTGGTTGTTCCCTTTTGAAAAGGCAATGCAAGTTCCATGGTGCTCTTCATTTTATTTTCAATACTGTCCAAAGATCTAAAGTAAGCAAACATCACTGGGAAGACAACTTAAATGACCAAATATTTCTACAAAGCACTCCCCCAATCTCCAATCAGTCAACTTTACTATTATAATTAAACATGGCTACAGGTACACAGTTTTGGGTAACCACCTACTCATTTTGTTGTTTAGAATCCTCCTACCCAAAATTAGAGTGCTCTTCTGTCTGCCCTCATCATCATTACACACACCTATGCAGTATTTGAAAAGCGTTTTGCTCCCTTTAACCTTCTTAGCTACTGTGACACATTAAAAGCCATCTTTCACTAGCTGTTTTTGCCAGTGCCAGTCAGGTTTCCTCTGGGATTATCTGTCTGTAAGGAAGGGAGATACCAAGGGCGGAGGACTAAATTTAACAAATAACATTGTTAGTCAGCTTTTGCACTTTAGTAAATGTGGTCTGGGCGTATTTTACCATGTCTGAAATGTCCTTTTCATTTAGCAAGCTAGCAAGCAGAGTATGTGTGTGTGTGTGCAAGGGTAACTGCATGGCTTTCTCCCAGACTTAAAATATCAAGAGCATGTCAGCCTCGGGATAAATCCATTCAGATACACATGACAGTAAATCATTAAAACTCCCAAAATCACAATGCTCCAAAATTCTGACCAGTAGTTCAAAAGCCAAACAGCTCTTCATATTTTGCTTACTTCAGGACAACAAAGACAGGAAAAATGGCCATCACCTCCAAGGCATCAAACCCCGATTAAGAAAAAAATAGACCACATTACACCTCTTTTTGTTGTTTAAACACTGTTGGATCCACTTCCTGTTCCTTCTGTTTAGACAATTATTATTTATATTCAACCACTTATTTTGAATGTACTTCATTTGCTGTTGCTTACCAGTTTTGTTACATTTGCTTGTGCATGTACAAGAAATGTTTTGTTACAATAAACAGCATTTTTAGAGGTATGTCACTGCCAAGCCCATTGCAACTCAAGCTGGAAGGGGCTCAGCTGTCCAGACCAATGACCACGCACTGTGGTCATGACACCACTAGTTTCTTGCTGGCAGACACTGTGCAGTTGAAAGGACTGAGGCCGCTTAGGACTTCAATCCTTTCATTTGCATGAAGCCTGTCAGGAAACAGCTCATCAGCTTTCAGCATTAAGAGCTTGAGAGTGATTGCACAATATCTATCTATCTATCTATCTATCTATCTATCTATCTATCTATCTATCTACCTACCTAATTAAGCAGACTGGGGTGCCCACCCCTGGTACCACTTCTTTCTGCCTTGCCCCTCCAGGTCACCCAGTTGTTATGTATTTATTTAATAACATAGAAGCAGACCAGGGTGCCCACCCCTGATACTACTTCTTTTGACCTCCCCTCCCCTACAGATCACCTGCCCCCATTCTACTTATGTAGGTGGCGGCAAGGGAGTGTCTACCCTGGTGCCAATCAACACAAGCCCAATACTGGGGTGCCCAATCCCAGTGTCAGAATAGCCCTGAAATAAAGAAAACAATCACTCTATTTTTCGTTACCTGTAAAACAGAAAATGGCCCCTCGCCGACCTGCCCCATCACACACACACACACACACACACACACACACCCCCACACCTCGACCTCCCAAGCAGCACCCACCACCCCACGCCCCCCACCACCCTCGCTCACCTGAAGATGTCCCAGGGTGAAGATCCACTCTCTGATCGAAGACACGTCTTGCTGCTGGAATCGCCAACTGCAGTATGAGAAACTAAGATAAGTGCAGTTCAGTGTATTTCAATTGGGTTTGAACTTTGATGCATAACTTTGTCATTTTTGCATATTTTGGCCCCACATTTTCAACATGGTCTCCTTAGGACACCACCTCATGACCAATGGCAGTAGAATTATGTAAATCAGTCCACAAAGGTGATTTCATGGTTGTGTTGTGAAATCTCCTGTCAGGCAAGATTCAAAAATTTTCACCACCTTTGCTCATGAGGTGGGGTCATAAGAAGGCTGTGCTGAAAATTTGGGTTCAGAATATGTAAAAATGGCAAGGTTATGCAAAAACTTTGGTAGTTTGTAATTTTTTTTACCCCAAATTTTTAACATAGCCATTTTTTCACACCACCTCATGAATGCAACAGTTGTCATTTTTCAAATCTTGGCCAAAATTTATTTTCACACAGTGCAGAATAACATTCTGGTGGCACATAATTACTTTTTGGCATGGATTTGAGCATTTTCACCTACTGGGTTCATGAGGTGAGGTGATAAGAAGGCTATGCTGAAAATTTGGAGTACAGATATGGTAAAATGTATGTTACATTACATAGAAACATAAGACTTTGATGGCAGATAGGGACCGCTTGGCTCACCCAGTCTGCCCATTTTCCCTGCCTACTGTAATACTGTAGACCCCATTTAATCTCCGGCTTAGCCCTTCCTTCCCTAACCACTAAGGTTCCCTTATGCCTAGCCCATGTGCTCTTGAATTCCACCACAGCTTTCACCCTCGCCACCTGAGTTGGAAGGCTATACCAAGCATCCACCACTCTCTCTGTGAAGAAGTAATTCCTTATGCTTCCCCTGAGTCTACTCCCCCCAGCTTTATGGCATGTCCCCTTGTTCTTGAGCATCTTTTTTCTGAAAAATGCTTCCCTCTTGTTCCTTATTTATACCCATGAGATATTTGAAAGTCTGTATCATAATCCCATTTTCCCTTCTTTCCTCCAGGGTGTACATACTGAGGTCCTTTAGACTCTCCTCTTATGGTCTCTGGTGCAGACCCTGCCCCATTTTTGTTGCCCTCCTCTGGATTGCCTTTACTCTGTCTATGTCATTCCAAAGATGTGGTCTCCAGAACTGGACACAGTACTCCAGGTAAGGTCTCACCAATGATTTATACAGTGGTATCACCACCTCCTTCTTTCTGCTGGTGATACCCCCCATGCACCCTAGCATCCCACTGGCTCTCCCCACAGCATTGTCACATGGTTTGGCCACCTTTAGGTCATCAGATATGATTACCCTCAAGTCTTTTCCTGTTTGGTGGTTGTTAGTACCACTCTCCCCATCTTGTACTCTGCCCTTTGGTTTCTATGCCCTAAGTTGATTTTGCACTTCTTTGCATTGGAACTTAGTTGCCACATTCTTGTCCACTCCTAAAGCTTTCCTAGATCCCTTTTCATTTTTCCACCCCTCTCCTGGAGTGTCTACCCTTTTGCAGATTTTAGTGCCATCTGCAAAAAGACACACCCTCCCTTCTTGTCTCTCTGCAATGTCACTAATAAATACGTTAAAGAGGACTGGCCCCAGTACTGATCCTTGTGGCACCCCACTGGTCATGTTGATCTTCCTGAATATCTTTTCCATTGATTCAGATACATGAGTCCAGGGTCGGAGGCACCAGGACCCCCTCTAGGGAGGGAGCCGTTATTCGTCACCAGCATTGCATACATATAGCACGCATCCATGTGGTGCTGTGCAATGGCTAGCAACCATCATCGACTCCCTCATGCACCTCATTTCTATTTGTCGGGAGAGAAACAAAGTGGAGAAAAATAAAGAGAGGACTGGAGACTTTCTAGCCCAAAGGGATAGAAAAATAATATAGCATATAAAATAAACAAACAAATAGAACCTGACTACCTACTTGGAAAATAAGGGTTGGGCCTACTAGGTGGCACAAGGTTAATGGGTCTAAGAGCCACAGCCTCTTATCACTAGTCAGACATATACTGGGTAGTGATAGGAAAAGGTATGGAGCAGCAACCCTGAGCAAGTGTCTCTGGAAGAAGTAACAGAGGGGTAGCCCAAATTCAGACCCTTGTGAAAGTGAGATGGCAAGGTTCACTCATAACTGCACTCATTTTCAATATTTTGACTCTAAACTTTTAACATAGCCATATTTCCACACCACCTCATAAACATGATATGTGCCATTTTTTTTAAATCCTGAATAAGACAGTATGGACAGCAATATTAGCTAGCATCTGCTCAATGTTTTCTCTATAAAAGGGGAAGGGAACCAGAACTGTACTGAAACCTTAAGAAAAACACTTTAAGGTTATAAATTATACATAATATATACTATAAGAGAAAAATCAAGTTAAAGCACATTTTCTGTCATTGTTGGTATTTGTTGAATCACAATGGGAGAGGACGGTGCACACTTCTTCGAAGGGACCGAGAAGCTGATGGAGGTGTGGTTCACGTGACAGGACAAGAGCAAAGGATTGGGAGATCTACATGACATGCCGAGGTTTGAGTGGGACGAACATTTGGAGAATGTGCATTGTTTGATCATAAGTGTGACAAAAACTGACAAACAGGAAGCTTATATACTCAGTGAGAGTAGCATGTTTGTCTCTAAGAGACGTTTCATTTTGAAGACATGTGGTACTACCCTCTTACTGCAAGCACTGGTTCCCCTGTTAGAGCTTGCTAGGGAATATGCTGGGTTTGATACAATTGAGAATTTCTTTTATTCTTGGAAAAATTTTATAAAGCCATCCCAACAAGAGTATCCTCACAGGAATTTTCAGAAGAAGGTGGAATTCTTGAATGAGATACTTCCAAATGGAGCAGCTTACAGCATGGGACGTATGAATTCTGATTGCTGGTACCTGTACGTATTGGATAACTCAGAAAACCCCAAAATCAAGCACCCAGATCAAACTCTGGAAATCATGATGAGTGAACTTGATCCAGCAGTTATGAACCAGTTCTACATGAAAGACGGTGTTACTGCAAAAGGTGTCACTCATACGAGTGGAATTCGTGACCTGATACCAGGTTCAGTCATAGATGCAGCATTGTTCAGTCCATGTGGCTATTCAATGAATGGAATGAAATGTGATGGGACTTATTGGACAATTCACATCACTCCAGAGCCAGAATTCTCCTATGTTAGTTTTGAAACCAACGTTGCTCAAACAGCCTATGATGAATTGATCAGGAAAGTTGTGGAAATTTTCAAGCCAGGAAAATTTGTGACTACCCACTTTGTTAATCAGAGCTCCAAATGTCGTACTGCAATTCCTCCACCCAGAAGATTGAAGGATTCAGGTGTCTTGATCTTCCTTGCTCTTCTGGATTAAGTTGCACTAGGCCAGCTGGGTGTTTCATTGGCCTCACCTATCACCCTTTTGTTATCTCCTTGATGTACTCTTCTACCCCTAGCCTTCACATGCCATGTTGTCTGCTATACTCAGCCAACAATTGGCCTCCTAGGTACGATGTTATGATCTTCCTACCACGGGGTAATTAAGGTCCTCTGGTGTTGCTGCATTTACTATGTTTATGTTTATGACTGATGCCCTTACTTGTACCTGCTCTTATTGTCTGCCTGTTGTACCTGAATGTATCCTTATTATCATGTATGTATCTCTGTAATCTCCCGGGTCGCACCTGAAAATAGGCACCTGGTTGTCTAGTGTGCTTACCTGGTAAACAAAAACAAATAAATAAATACAATTTTGTGTTTACTAATTTTACAAAGAATCAGCAGCAGAGTTGAGTGATAAAAATGAAAAAGAAGAAACAAAAACAAACATGCAAAGAAGATGGTGATGGCTGTCTTGATAAATGTGTAGAGGGCCAAAACTTCCAGATCTGCCACTTTTTAGATTCAGTATGCCCTAGGTGTTACTATGACATTTGTATGATGTCCTGTTTGAATTTTATGCATCATTGTGTAACGGAGTTAGATATCTTGCATGAATGCTCCTTTCTCTGTTTAGCTATGCTAGGCTAGGCCACTCTTGCAGTGAAACTGAAGTGCATGTAGAAAACATTTTTTTTTTTACTGCATGAGGTTCTACAACATTTGTAAAAGTAAGATCATACCTAATGTAGCGTTTCTCCAAGTGTCGCCAAAAATTCCTCACAGACAAGGCTTCTGTGCTCACTAGTTGTACACCCTGGCATGCTTAGCTGGACTTGCTGGTTGGACATACTATGCAACTTACTAACTTTCCAAACATGTCTGTAATTAAAGCTCCCACCTTGAACTAAAAATGGGATCTCGGCATACATAATTTATTGTTGCACACCCTTCCCTCCAACTGAATTTGAGAGGAAAGCAATAGGTCATCAAAGCAGTAGTAAATCTATAAGGTCAGTTGGCATTCATCTGTATCCCCCTCCCCGGGTCATGCCTGAAAATAGGCAGAATTTGTCTAATGCACTTTCCCAGTCAACAAAAACTAAATAAATAAATTAATTAATAAGACATGTTTTCACACCTCTGGTGCAAAATGACATTTCGGCCAATATACTATAAATGGTGCATGTCATGTTTATAAAGCAAATCATAAAACCAGTATATTGAAAGGTTTGGTTCAAAATTAAAAAAAAAACACAGCACATACATGTGAGTAAACATTTGGCATTGACAAATGCTTATTGTGCTAGTGTAGTCACACTCAACTTGATTTCTACTTCCAAATCCCTCAGTTAAGTTCTTCTTTCACGAGGCAGCTCTGCAGTAGTCAGTGCAGGAAGGTATTATAGTCTAGGAGCTAATTTGTTTGTAGGTTTACTATATTAGTACATAAAAAAACTGAAATCCATAAGAATCCATAGTGATGCTGCCCTGGCTGCTGGTGCGTGTAATGACATCTTGACTCCAGAAGCATTATGTTTGTTAGAACAAGAGCAAGAGCAAGCTGCTGCAAGTAACAAGTTGATTGAAAGAATTTGTGTTGCCATTGGGTTGTGCATTTGAGAAGGAGTAATGTGCTCTGGGACAGATCAGGTTCCAGTTGTCTCGGTGGTGCAGCTGGTTAGTGCAATCGAAATGGTATTCCAGGTGGTCTGGGTTCAAGTCCCAGTTGAGGTGCTTACTTCTTTCTCACCTCTGTTTGTATGCGTTCCATAAATATGCACACCACACTCCTGTGTGATTGATACAAGTAAATATGTGTGTTGTCATTGGGTTGTGCATTTGAGAAAGAGTAATGTGCTCAGGGACAGCCCAGGTTCCAGTTGTCTCAGTGGCGCAGCTGGTTAACTCAATCGGAATGGTATTCCGGGCAGCATGAGTTCAAGTCCCAGTTGAGGCACTTACTTCTTTCTCACCTCTGTTTGTATGTGTTCCATAAATATGCACACTGCACTCCTGTGTGATTGAGTGAAAGAACCTTTACCTACAGTACTTAGGAGAAAGAATCTGTAATATATTGCAGTCTTATCAGGGCCTAAAAGTATTTAAATTACTACTCACTCTGTCTTTGATCTCTCTATCTCTCTGTCTCTAACTTACGGGACAGAGCTAAAGCTGGGGTAAGTGCCATTTTACTTTTAGGCCTGGATAATACTACAATACATCAGAGATTACTTCTCCAAAGTACAGTAGGTAAATGTTCAGCCTCTTATCACACTTGCTTTTTTAAGTTGTCCTAACAACATAACACTTCTGAAATCAAGAGAGATCCAGTACAAACAGCCGGGGCAGCAATAACAGAGATTAATGTTATGAGATAACACTCGGATCAACTACAAAACAGGGAGCAGCTCCCTTATAGACTGGCCCCTTTCCACAGATCCAGAGCATATATCAGTGATCACTCCCCAGTGAAGTACACCTGGACAAACAATTCCACCAAAGGCCCACCTAAGGTGTCCAAAAAATTGCTGCCTGAGGCTGGACCTACTTTACCATTTCAAGCAGTACCTATCACAATTGGACTGGTCTCCTTTGGCAGGCGATATTGATGGTAATGAGGCCTTGAATTATTTCATAATGAACTTCAACCATGCTTGTGATATTTTTGTTCCATACAAAACAAAGAAAGTTAGGGGTACCCCTGACCCATGGCTCACTAACCCCCGATCAGTTTAATGAAGAATAGAGACAATCTCTGGCACTTTGCAAAATCATCTGTTACTCCTGCATCACTCATTGCCTACAGGGCAGCTAGAAACACCTGTACCAAGTTCATTCGGCAGGCAAAAGCTTCCTACTATAAGGACCTCTTAAGCAAGAGCTGGGGTTCTGGTAGGGCATTCTGGAACTCCATCAAATCCCTAACAGGAAAGATCCCTAAGGCCCCACCCGATCTACTAGTAACAAAGGAGGGTCCCCTACAGGAACCCATTGACATCACAAATGAGCTCAACCATGCTTTCACAGACCTATCTGGAGTACTCTCTGCTGAATACTTTAAAGATCAGCTCAAGCAGCAACACCCCACTACCCCTTTTAACCCCCCAAAGGATTCAATACAACCATTCTACTTTAAGCAGGTCACCAAGTCTGAAACCACCAAGCACATTAAGAGGGTTCTTGGCAAGACCAGGATGGGGTTGATCTATTGGATATGAAACTCATGGGTCTTCTCCTGAATGAATTGGCCGGTCCCCTCTTGATGGTGTTTAATGCACCTCTAAGAATGGGGGTGTTTCCAAAACTATGGAAGTTAGCCAATGTCACGCCTGTCTTTAAAGCCTGGGACAAAACTCTAACGTCCAACTACAGACCAATATCCATTCTCCACCCCTCTCTAAAGAACTTGAAAGAATGGTCTCGGAGCAGCTTACAGAGTATCTTGATAAATATAACCTACTTTGCCCATAGCAGTATGGGTTCCAAAAAAAGCACTCCACACTTACCACCCTTGTTGATTACTCTTCCCAGCTTTATGATGCCTTAGATAATGGGGAGGCAGTTGGCTCAGTCTTCATTGACCTTACGAAGGTCTTTGACTCTGTTAATCACAATCTACTCCTAAACTGCCTCCATTCAACAGGTCTATCCCTGGACACAGTACTGTGGTTCAGAAGCTACCTCACAAACAGATCACAATGAGTCAAAATTGGAGACACCCTATCATCTGCTAGGGAAGTGTCCCTCGAGGTCCCACAGGGCTCTGTTTTCGGCCCACTGCTTTTCAGCCTCTTCATCAACTCTGCACCATCTACATGTACAGCATGCACTATTCTCTATGCTGATGATGTAGTGATATTGGTCGCTGGGAAAGATCACAACTACATCACAACCGAACTCCAAGACAGCTTCCTCAAGCTTGAATCCTGGTTCACACAAAACAAACTACTACTAAACCATAAAAAAAAAAATGAAAAATCTACTCTTCTCTACCTCCCAAAACAAAAAGAAATACCAGCCTTTGCTCATCCAGAACCATAATGGTGAAACACTAGAAAAAGTAACAAAGTTCAAATACTTGGGCATCACCTTTGATGATACATTAACCCTCTCCAGCCATATAGACTCAGCCAAGTCAGCGAATACAAAACCTGGGGTCCTCTACCGCCATAGGCACTCTATGACACCAGATGCTCTGAAACTTGCCATCAGTAGTTCAGTGATGTCCTCCATAGATTATGGGCTGCCTGTCTATGGGGCAGGCACTAAAAGTGCCCTAAACAGGGTCAGCACACTAATAAATAAGGCCTGTCAACTAGCCATAGGGGCTGCCCAGGACACCCACACCTGCATGCTCTGCACCGAAACTGGGTGGCTCCCACTCCATCTTAAAGCACAATACCAAACCCGCCTACTTCTGAAAAAAGTGCTTCTTGGGCTCCCCCCCCCGGACTGGGCAGCCTCTTTATGCCGGCAGTTCCCACCAAATCAACAAGAAGCACGGCTACAGAAAGGTTGGTGATTACCTTCAAAAGGACAAAACTCACCCAGAACTCCATCCTGTACCAAGGACAAAATGGTACAATGAGTTACTTGCTAACCTTACAGAATCACCCAAGATTAGTACCTTCAAATCTGGGCTTAGATCCCCTTCTTGGCAGAAAAAAGAATTGTGCTTGCCTGCAGTAATATGGCAGAATTTCAGCCACCCAACCCTCTCCCTTTCACCCCTCCCCTTTTATCTCATCAAACCCCCCCCCTCCCCAAATGAGGCTGACTCAGCTGACAAACCACTTCCACCACAAATATGCCATCCCTGGCTGACCCCCTACCCCCCCCTTAGGCTAGACTGACCAACTAAATAGTGAACTACAAGGCTGAACCCTATTTACCCTATCCTCTTCAACCTTTAGTTGGATATATAAGATTTCTTTGGTATTTGAATGTCTGTGTAACTGTTTTCTGTTCTCTGTAAACACTGTTATATTTGTAATGTTTGTTCAACAATGACCTGGAACCTTTGAAAACGAGTCCTGGACTCAAAGGTATTAATCCTAAACTGAAATAAATAAATAAAATAATGTTTTTTTTACCAGCACAATGCATCTGGCTAAATATCGTAAGGATTTCCATTTTTTATATAAAAATATAACACAGTGTAACCCTTTTCCCACTGCACAAGTTAAGTTGCCCCCCCAAAACACAAACAAGTTTTCAAAAACAAAACCGAAAGTACCTCAGGCTCCGGTCGTGCTGTATACCCCTCAGAAAAGTTGGAGTCCTCTTTGACTACAACTGATTTCTACACCACAGCTGAGAACACATTTGCAAGACAAATAAACAAAAAAAACATGAAACCAAAAGTACCTCAGGCTCCAGGAAAAGGCAGTGACCAACATAACGTACTGTGTACCCCTCCACTGCACAAGTAAGATTGGAGTCCTTGATTGTGATTGATTTCTACTCCAAAACATCAAAAAACAAATTCATAAAAAAAAAAAAAAAGTGCCTCAGACTCCAGTAACCGACCAGTACCTGTTCCCAACACAAAACAGTAGAATGTTCTTCTCTGGAACTAAATTGATTCTCATTCAGGGCAGCACTGGGTGAGACACTGCTCCCTGACAGATATGTCTCACCATATGTACATTCTGCTGCAGCAGTCTTAAGTACAGGATAACCGACTGAGAATATTTTAATTTTTTCTTTATTTTCTCGTGAAGGAAGGCTGAAACAAAGCATGGCCAGCTGGGTTATGTTATGGGGACAGGCGAGAGTTCAGCTGAGAGACTGTAAGACTCCACATAACCTGGCTGGCCTGTAACCATTACCTACTATTTATTAAACTGATATATAGACTGCCACTTGACAGTATGATGGTCAAGATTCTGATAGGGTATGTTGTAATTTCATGTCCTTTTTCCTTTTTGGTGGTTTCTTGGGGTTAGGTATAGCATTAATCACAATAAATTTCAAAAAGGGTGTTTGTGGTGGTGGTGTGTGCATGGGAGAAGAGAGGTACTCCCAATTTTGGCATATGAAAGCATATTTTGTTAAAAGTCAAAACAAGACCTCTTCTGCCACACTTTAGAAGTAGATTCTATGCACATTCTGAGGGAAAAAGATTGATATAGTTGTATATGTACTTTTCAGCTCCCACAAATGCGCGCACACACACACACACACACGCGTATACTCCTTAACTATGTACAGTATACAACACTCTCACTTTTGAAAATGAAAACACTATTCTAATCAGCAATGTCCCCCCTCAGCAACTCTGAAGTTTAGCCTAAGACCACAACACACCTTAACAGGTAAGTTTCAGTGCTGACACAACATCAAAACAAAAGAAAGTAAATGTGAAGAAAAAGTATGTTTTACAGTGTTACCACAACACTGTTTAAAACTTTCAGAGCCCCCAAACAACTTCTTATAACCAGGACTAGAGCAAGTCACCGCATGGGGCAAAAAATATTATAATTATTAATGGTTTAATTCTGCTTGCATTGGCTGTCAATATATTTGGGGAGAACTTGTGGAGTGAGGTATGAGTGAGGAAGGAAGGAAGCATTACCTGCTTTATGTAGTAAGGAGCCTGACTAACAACTGCCTGCAGACACTTGGCACAACCATCCTGGGGGATTCTGATACACTGATGAGCACAGCCCCGGAGGGGGGGAGGGGAGTTCCTCTGACTGCTAATTTCAATGATGGATTTAAAAAAAACAACATTCTATGCTAATTTTTTTTTCCCATGCCTAATGCCAGCCACTGAACCCTGACTCAACCAACAGACCAGCAAAGGGCAGCCAGCTCTGGTAGCCTGCTACTGACCTACCAACCACTATGACCTCAAAGACAATTAAATTTAACCAATCTTCCCTTACCACAGGGAATCTGGATACAAGTTTGGTCCCTGTGAATGTTATCTGAACACTGAGTAACAAGTGGTGGTGTAGCAGGTAGGTGGTGGCAATCATTAAAAAAATGCAAGTAGGTCCGACTGCAAATAGGGAAGCAATCGGAAGGGAGGCAGCATGTATGCAGTTGGCAACAGGGAAGTAATGGTGGTGCTATATGCAGTGGGTGGGATTGTATTTTAAATGCAACAGGCATTGGGGAAGTGATAGGGAGGGGGTTGAGAAGTGCAGAGGAGCCACCGATAACACAGATGACCACCAGCCATGGGGGGAGACAAACCGCAGGCTGATAAGGACACCACTTTGCTGCTTACTGGGCAGTGTCATACAAATGAAAGGAGCTAGCTGCTCTGTAACAGAAGCAGCTGGTTCCTTTCAACTGCATAGAGCCTCGCTGATCATTGACCTGTCACTCTCAAACACCACGCAGCCTCAGCTGCATTGGACCTGACAGTGACACACCTCTGAAAGCTGGTACTGTAACAATATGTTAGATTTGTGCATGCACAAGCAAACATAAAAAATAGATGCAAAACAATACACAGCAAGCACTACAATGATGGTCAAATACACTGAGGGCTGGATATTCAAACTGCGCCATTCATAGGCGCAAGCCCTTGCGCTGCGCAAAATAGTTGCGCTGGGGTGTGTCCGGGGTGATATTCAAAGGAATTGCTTATTGAGCAACTCCCTTTGAATATCACCCCCAGCCACAGCCACTGTGCATGGCGCAGTGGAACTTGCGCCACCGCAAGTTGACAGAGTGGAGCATTCAACTTGCGGTGGCACAAGTACCATTGTGCTGCGCAAAATCCCGATATTCAAAAGGTGACATGCAAATGGGGCTATAATTCATGCAAGGCACAGGGGGGGCCATTTGCATCTGACTATGGCCCCATTTGCATGCCATTAGCATGCAGGTGCTCCGATCCCCGAGGACTTGCGCCTGGCGCCCTGCCAGGCAGCAGCCGTCAGGGATCGACGCCCCCTGCAGCCCGATCACGGGCAAAACAGTGTAGAATCCTCCCCACCCTCCCTCACTGGCCCAATCGCGGGCATGGTTTAATTTCCCCCCCCACCAGCCTGATCGCGGGCAGCAATGTGGCTCACCCCCCCGAACGTATCCCTGGTGGTCCAGTGGACCGAAAAGCCCGATCGCGGGCAGTAGTTGTGTAAACCACCCCTCCCGAATTCAGCCCTGGTGGTCTAGTGGCACATCCTGATCACAGGATGTAAATGCTGCACAAATCCCCTAACATTGCCCTGGTGGCTAGTGTCCCCCACCCACCCACAAAGCCCCACCACCCGCTCCCCCACAGCCAGCAGGTGGCAGCATCCCTCCGCCTGCTGCCTGCACCGCCCGCCGACTGACAGCCGGTGAGGGCGCCCGACTGGTGCAGAGAAAGAGCCAATGGCGTGCAGCCGCCACCGTACGCCGACAGTCAGTTTGTCAGATAGATCATTCCTACAAACCACAGATTCTGTCATATCACATTATGAGCTGCGCCCATAGGCTCTTTCTCTGCACCAATGAGCATTGCGCACTGAGCGTCAGCAGTCGGCGGAGCGGATGGACGGAGGATGCTGCCGCCGCCCGGCTGTGGGGGAGGCGGAGAATGAGGGCTTCATGGGTAGGGGGACTACTAGCCACCAGGGCAATGTTGGGGGATTTGTAGCATTTACATCCGCGATCAGGATGTGCCACTAGACCACCAGGGCTGAATTCGAGGGAGGGGGATTCTACACCACTGCCCGCTGATCGGGCTTTTCGCGGTCCACTGACCACCAGGGATACGCCTGTGGGGAGCACATTGCTGCCCACGATCGTGGGCTGGTGGGGTGGATTAAACCATGCCCGCGATCGGGCCAGTGGGGTGGTGGTGGGGATTTACAGTTGGCTGCCCGTGATCGGGCTGGGCGGGGGCACAGGGACTGGGTTGGGGCCAGCTACAGGTGGCAGCTGCTGTGTTGCACCCTGCAATGCAGCAGCTCACCTGTGGGTGGCCCTCAACTAAGCCTTTTTTTGGCTCAAAGTTGTTCAGGCGCAGGTTGGGGGTTGCGCCTGTACAACTCTGCACAGCCCTGCTGAATATCGGGCTGTGCAGTTTACGCATGGTTCCTCCCCCTCCAGTTCAGCATGCATTCATTTGCATTGTGCTATTGCTCAGCATGTTTTCTGTGGCTCAACTGCCTCCTGCTGAATATGGCAGAATGGAGCAAGTTTGGACTTGCGCAGGCACAACCCTATTGCACATGGCACAACCCTTTTGAATATCTGGCCCTGTGTGCAGTACTTTTCCTTGACATAATGGAAAGCTTCGTCCATGTTTGCCAGTGTCCAAAAAGACATTATTTTTGGAACCAGCAGCATTCACGCATTGTAGACACCCACATTTTTGTCTTTATAATGTTGTAAACCAGCATAACCTGTCATCATATATTACAAACATTTAATTTCCTTCCATCATGAATCACATTGTTTGGCATGAAAATACTAAAAAAAAAATAATTATTATAAAAATACATGATATAGTATTTATTTTGCAGGAAGCCTCATCCATGTTTAGAGTGCACAAACAGATATAATTTCAGCCAGTAGCCTTCACACACTGTGGGCTGCTGCTCGGTTGACTCAGATGTATGGGCCTATGTAAAGCATAATCAAAAAGCTTTTAGCCAAATTGGTCAAGTATTCCATGTGCAACACTTATCCCTAGTGTAACAGGAAGCCTTGTCCATGTTTGGCAATGTCTGCCTACAACTAACATAATTTTTGGAACCAGTAGCCTTCACTGTGGACCGCTTCACCATTCTGCTTCTTTGTGTATTTCTTGTGCCCTGGCAGAAAGAAAATGCTCCCCAGTACATTCTTAACCATGAACCAATGGTTTTCTACAGTGGAACCAGGAAAAACTAGTTAAAGAAATAAGAGAATTTTGTTGAACTTTACTGGATTTGATGGACCATGTCTGCAAGACCAAACCTTAGGAAGGCTCAGACAGCTCTAGTCTAGAAACTTAGGTCTGGTCCTGGCACTGGGCCAGACAGAATGTTTGACTGGTTCGCTATAGCTCAGCCTTACAATACTGAAATATACCCCATCCCACCCAGCTGCTGGAAGGGCCCACTGAGCCCTTACTGCTACTCCACTTATCACTAAGAATTTAAGTTGTACCCCCCCACCCACTCCCCAATCATCCTCCAACCACAAGCATACACTTCCAATTCTCATCAGAAAAAAAACAAAGGATCCCAAATCCCATCTTGACCCTCCCAACACATCTCAATTACCACCCACAAATGTTGGTAGGCCAACATTTAACTATGAGAGGGTTCTCATCTTTTAGGCCTCCAGGTTTCAGATAATTCCAAAAGAATTAATCTCCTTGCTAGAAAAAAACAACTCTGAAGACCATTAACTGCTGGTATGCAAATAGAGGGTGAAGATTAAAAATTGTGTATCAACCACAATGTATCCTTTGGTGCAGTATATACAGACAGCAGGCCCATGGTGGCCTACTGAAGTCATTAGGTGTGACTCAGCAGGGTGTAGATTGTGAGTCAAAAGGAATTAGGATTTGTTTTTCTTATTATGGGGGTATGGACCCATGACTGGGGGCTGCTTGGGGTAGGGGTGAAGTCAAGGGCACAGTTTGAAAACTTTAATGACTGTAGTGTGTGAAATGGTGAGCAGGGTTTAGTGGTATCAGCCATCTAGTCACTGTAGGAGATCCAGTAGTGTGCCAGAGGGAGCTTGAGTTAGGCACAAGGGAAAAGTAGACTAAGCTTGAGTTTGTGGCCTGCACTGTATCTACTGTATATACATTATAAATCGCTAATGTGATTTCAGCCAATCAGCGCGCAGTGTCACTGTACATTTTATCCTGTTTACAGTGTGCTCTTGTGCCAGAGTGCTAGGGAAGAGTGCTCCACTTCAGCACCACTGGGGAGGAAGGCATAACTAGTTTTTTTTTTAAAAACTCTAAAGCTAAGTTCTAAAGCTATTATAAATCACTCAAGCTAATCTTGAGTGATTTATAATAAGTTACTAGGGCCTCCAAGAGATGTCCCTTATCATATAAGTGATGCCTCTTGTGAGGTTTGGGCAGACAGAACTGCACAGCTTTGCTTCACGATCCTCTCACCCAAACCTAATGCATGTTGTCCCTTATACTTTAAAAGACACCCCTCAGAGGCCCTATTAACTTATTGTGCATCATGTTCAAGTTTAGTTAAATTAATATTTCCATCTGTTGTGAAACCCAGCCCAGGCTTTTTAGATCATAATCTGTATCTGGAAGGACTACAGAGAAGTCTGCAGTAAGTAAACAGAAGCTTTTTTCTGCAGATGAAATAGTTTTGTATTTTATTTGTTTTACTGGGAGAAAACTGCATTGTGCACATTCATATATAAGGAGATTCTGACCAGGACAGACAACTGATAGAGAGATAAATTGAACACGGATTTAGATTATGCATGGCATATCTATCTACCTGCATGTCAGTTTTGCAGAAATATCAAGGCAGCTACAAGGCAATTCAAAGAGCAATGATTGAATAGCTAATTACATGGCAAAATTTTCAAAAAGATATCAAGGCAATTACAGACAATCCAAGCTCAGCAGAACCAGTAGGCAGATTTGGATCAGTAATACTGTAATTACTGTGCACAGTGACATGAGAGATGGCAGTTGTGATTCTGACCATTTCTCAATGGGAGTAGTAGAAGTGCTAAGGGAGGTCGCAGCACTCTAGGATTATGAATTAATCTTAATAGCAGATGGAGCTATCTGTGCAATGTTTTTCCATCACTGACTTAAAGGCGCTGAAACAAGTTTCCTAGTCTTAGATCACTCTGCACCTTGTTCAATAGTGTAGGGGTAAGACACTTGAATGCAGATTTGCTGTAAGAGGTATGGTGTCTTGGAGTTTCTACAAAGATTACACAGTTACTCCTCATGCCATACAAGCATGTAGTTCCTTGACAAAATTCCATGATATATGATGGTAAATTATTCAGCAGGAATTTGGAGATCCACAGAGAGAGATTTTTTTTAACCTCACTCTAGAGGACCAGACTAAGGAAGAACAGAGTGCAGTGATGCTCATCTGACTGCCTAGAACCAAAGCTTCTGAAGCTGGCTGCCCCCTTCATTGTGGGGCCACTATCTAAAATATTTACCATGTCCCTTGGTGACGGCATTGTACCTAATATATGGAAAACAGCCAAAGTCACTCCAGTTTTTAAAAAAGGTGACAAGAAGAATATAGCAAATTATAGACCGATAGCAATACTTTTGGTCTTAAATAAAATCCTGAGAAACTCGTCACAGCACAAGTAACTGAACACCTCTTCAAGTATAATCTCCTATCCCCAAATCAACATGGATTCAGAAAAGGCCACAGTACCCAAACTGCTGTTACAACTAATGATGTGTTTCATGCCATGGATCAGGGTCTCCTAAGTGGTGCAGTGTTTATAGATCCAATGAAGGCTTTTGATATTGTTGATCACCCTCTCCTACTAGCAAACTGCCTATCCCTGGATTTCTCAGCAAAATCTGTAAGCTGGTTTAGTAGTTATCTATCCAATAGGACTCAAGTTGTAAAATTCAACTTAGCAACCTCTGACAAAACAGTCATTGATGTTGGTGTACCAGAGGGATCTATTCTGGGCCCTCTTCTTTTCTTGACCTTTATTAATAATATAACACAAATGCCTCCTCCTGTTTGTTGCTACTGTATGCCAACAACCTTGTCTTTTATACCAGCTCAAATTATGTTCTTGCCCTTGACCATAATCTGTCCATGGCTTTCCTAAATGTACAATCCTGCATCACCAGTCATAGGCTTGTTCTCAACGTTGGTAAAACACAGGCTATGCTTCTCAGTTTACCTATTGTGCGACATCCAACTGCCCAACATCCCCAACAGCAACAGACACAATGCTGAGTGTCGGTATTGTACTGTCGGGGATGCCAGTGTGTTTTCATTGGGGGGGCTGCACCCCTGAACTCCCCATGTGGAGGACTCTGTCTCCCACATACCCCCCGTCTCCAAGTATACAACTCTGAGTCGGGGTTGTCTCAGGGAGGGGTTGAAAGCCAGGAGATGCACCACCAGTGTCTGCAAGGACCATTACAGTGACCCAACACTTTTCATCAAAATCTGTCACTGTGATGGTCTTCACTGTGGTGGTGTCAATGTGCAGTCAGCATACCACGCTTCTCGGCTCACCTGCCAAACTAAAATGCAGTCATGACCTCTTTAGGATCTCCTGTGCCGATGGTACCCCACTGGAAGTGGTAAACTCCTTCAAATACCTGGGGGTTCTACTTAATGAATCTCTTAATTTTAATCACCATATTACCCCCACATGTAAGTCTGTCAATGCTAAACTAGGGTTAGCCTAAAAAACTAGGCACGGTCTCACCCCTTCCGTGAGGTTGGCCATAGCCAGAGGAATCCTACTTCTGTCACTCACATATGAACTGTCATCTACAGCAATGTATCTAAACCTTCCCTACACAGATGGGACACAATCTACAATAATATATGTTGATATGATTCTGCATTCCCTAGATTAAAACATCACTGCCTGCTATATGCAGACCTAAACTGGTCCTCTCCAATGGCCTACCAGCTCCTTTCTCTTGGGGCTCTTTTGGACAGTATATTAAGATATAACAAGCCTAGCTCCCTCACCTCTATGCTTGCCCCTCAGTCCACCTCCTATGGCCTCCAATCTGCTGATCTTTCCTTATTCCACATTCCCAGATGTAAAACATCCAAAGGCCAATAAGGATTTTCCTGTGTGGCACCCAGTTATTGGAACTCACTGCTCCTTGATATACTCCTGACCCCTAGTCATGCCATATTTAAAAAGAGGCATCACTCCCTCCTTGCTGGGTGTGCTCATTGCACCTGCTTCAACCCACCCTAGATCATGGCATTCTGCACTCTACTGCTCCATGGTTTCCTATAGTAATTATTTTCCCTACATCCACCTGCTTCCCACCATCTTCTACCCTTGGTCTCCTTCCCCATCTTTCCTCTCTCTCTCTCTCTCTCTCTCTCTCTCCATGCTATGCACTGTTGTACTTACTACTCTGCTTCCTTGCTCCCTATCTTTTAGAATATACTGTAACTTGTGATTGCATAACATAGTCAATACTCTAATTGTAATCTTTGGCACTTCTGCTGTTTTGAATTGTCTAATACTCTAACTATAATCATGGGCACTTACTGCGCTTTTGTTATGTCTAATATCCTACTGTTTCTTTGTTATTGCAATTGCCTAATTGTTTTCTGATTAAAATTAATTCTCCTGTATTCCTATATGTTGTATTCTGACATTGTCTTGCCTTTTCATTTGTTGTACCTGTTGCCTTTGCTATGTTGTAACCTCCCGGGTTGAGTCAGAAAATAGTCTTTTCTGTGTCTAGTGCACTCACCTGGTTATCAAAAACTAAATAAATAAATAAATAAATAAATTCTAGGGCTGAGGCCAATTATAAAGTGAAGAGCCCTGTAATATAGCATGTCTAACTTGAGATGGCTTAAAGTAAATGTTGAAGGTTTCCCAAATGCCTGTTACACATGGCATGCCATTACCAGACATGCGTCAAACGTTGAAGCTGTAATTTGTTTTGTAAAAATATCTCATTGTCATTTTTTTACTGTTTTATCAGGGTTTTGTCCTCCAGTTTCATGTGTGTGGCCACACTGCCAACATTATGTCACACCAGGAAGCTGTCATTGTTTTACATACAGCAACAGGGAATTCTGAGTAATTTATAATGTTGCCTTAAATGTGCCTTATTCAGATGTACAGTCCCTTATGTTGCTGGTGGTGAGCAGTAATATGTAAATAACTGTAGCAAGGCATTGTGGGTAAAATACAAACCTGTTTTACAGTTTCCTTACTCTGAGATGCTGTCCTATATTTGTGTGGTGGTGTCAACAATATAAGCTTTTGTTTGTTTATTTTCACAACAATGCATTGTACATACCATATCTAGCTACAAGACTTCTATGCTGAGAGATGTTGGCTCCTATTTCTTCAGTGAGCACAGAAATATAATACCCTGTATACTACTTTACATAGTGAGGCATTGTGGTACAGTAACTTTGTTTCCTTGGTATGATGTCGCAGCACTGAGAATAAAAGGGGCAGGTTATGCAAATGAAGCAGAGCACCAAAATAAAAGGATTTTTTCAAGGAAAACAGCACGATTTGGCAGTTTGAATAGTAGGACACTGATTCACAACACCTACAGGGTACTACTCCCATTTATTTATTAATGTTTTTGGTAACTAGGTAGGTGAACTGATCCAGGGGACCATTTTCAGTCACGACCTGGGCCAAAATCAGTGTCAGTAGCTCAGTAGGTAGTACACTCACCTCTGAGGCTGGGAGATCAGAGGGCTGTGGGTTCAGTTCCCACATTTGGCACTTGGGTTAATATCCCAGTACTGACACTGTAGTGCAGCATGAGAGGGATGCTGCACTTCTGAGGTGCCGTCTTTCGGATGAGATGTTAAACCGAGGTCCCATCTGCCTGGATTGGTGGTAGTTCAGGTGGATGTTAAAGATCCCATGGCACTTATCAAAAGAGTAGGGAATTTTTATTTGTACAAACATCAAGGACAAATGAAAACCAACAGTGTTAAAGCACACAAAACATAAAGCAATCATTAATTACTAAGAAATCAAATTAAATATCACATTGTGTTAAATCACACACACACACAAAAAAATAAATAAATGAATAAATAAATAACAATAATTATGTATATCAGATCAAGAAAGGCATACTATTTATATTTGATAAACATTGGGAATCCTTTCCACCAACTGGTAACCTGCCAAGAAGTGGAGTGTTCACAATCTTGAACATAAATCCTTTCCATAGCCCCTGTAATTAATATGCTAACAGTTTCATAGGACATCCTCTTTTGGTACAAGACCCACTGACATCGGGCTTGCCATAAATAATAAATTAAACAACAACAAAAAAGGTGCCATGTTTCCCTATCATAATGTCTATTCGACTGGAAATTAATGCCTAAAATCAAGGTATTATAATCTGTATATAACGGCCAAGACATATTCCATTTAGCAGACAGGAATTTCCATAAAGACGTGGCATAAGAGCAAGAACATAAAAAATGTTCCATTGTTTCTTCTTGAACAATACAATCTGGATAAGGACAGTGTCTTTCGGTTACAACTTTATGTTTAGCATTGCCCCTTATGTTCAAACGACCATACAAGGAAAGCCAAATCAATTCCCACATACATTCAGGCAATCTAGGAGTATTCAATCTTTGAATAGCAATTTTGACAGGAGTCATAGGGCAATTTTAAAGGCAGGTTCAGACGGATAAAGCAATGTCATTACTTCTCTATACAATTGCGGCCCAGTCTCCCTTGACCAATTGAACTGGAATACCCCAGGTAAACAACTTCTTTGCCACTGACAAAAATAGTTTGGCACTTTTAATGATTTGATCAGTTTTGGGGTAAATTTTGTCAGGCTAAAAAGTAGTTAGCCAAATGTGTTTAAACAAAGACCCATAAGGGGTTATTTGGGGAAGAAGCCCTGGTCGAATATTATGTGAAATGAATAAAGTATGAAAGAAAACTACCGGGTCCACCATCCCAAGTCCACCTTTCCTTTTTTCTAAATAAGTATACTGCCATTTAATCGGATTTAACCGATTACCCCATAATAATTTAAAATATATACTATAAAGTCTGGTTTCTAAGGACATAGGTAAAGGAAAAACCATAGCCGTATACAAAAAGCAAGGAATAATAAATTGCTTCAATATCTGAACTCTCTTAATTTTTGACAATTTCCGTTTTCTCCATAAGTCAATTTTCCCCTCAATTTTATGCATTGCAGTCTTCCAGTTAGTTCTGATAAATTCTGCGACCCGTAAAATAAGCCCAAAATTTTTATAGGCCCCGATGAAATTGAAATTCCTCCAATACTTTCCTCTACAACATCCCCTCGTCCTATAACTAAGCCCTGACTTTTTGTTCTTGAATTTTAGAGTTAGATACCTAGAAAAGAACCATTAATTCCAGAAAATAGTGATAGATTCAGTTTTGGAAAAAATATACATAAATCATCAGCATAGGCCTGAATAAAATGCTCAGACAAGCGGATGGCCTAACATCCCTCCCATTTGGGAATGGTAGTCACTGATCTTATTAAAGAATCTATAGTAAAAGAATATAAAAGAGGGCTCAAAGGGCATCCTTGACGAACCCCACTAGGAATGTGGAACCCCACACCACATATGCCATTCACAATTGGGTGGGCCAGTGCCCCGTCATAAAGTGCTGTGATCCAATGAATCATTACCTTAGGTACTCCATAGTGCTGCAAGGACAAAAACAAGTACGGGCGATACACCCTATCAAAAGCCTTTTTCTGGTCCACTGAAACAATACAGCCCCGTTTCCCTTGAGAAACTGTGTATTCAATGAGATCATGAAGGATCATGTGGGCCTGCTGGATTTTTCTGCCAGGTAGTCCACAAAATTGGTAAGGGGAAAGCACCGTGACAGCAAATTTTTTTAGTCGGTTATTTAAAATTCCTGTGAAAAGCTTATAATCAGTGTTTAAAAGTGTAATCGGTCTCCAATTCTCCAAATGGGTTTGCTTCCCCGATTTGTACAAGAATATTACCAATCCAGCTGGGAACCACCCTGGAAAAACCTTACAAGAAAGAAAAAAATTAAAACTAATTCTAGACACTGACTGAATTCCAAAAATGTCTTGTAAAGCTCTGATTAAGCCATCTTGTCCTGGAGAAATGCCTACTTTTTGAGATTTTATTACATCCTCTATTTCTAAACGTGTTATAGGTTGTACCAGAACATTTTTTGGAAGGTTGACTCAGGAATTTGAATAGAAGAAAGGAAATGTTCCATTTCTGCTACGCTGGGAGGTACTGCAGATGCATGTGCTAGAAAGAAGTCTTTTATAATGTTCTGTATACTCTCATTATCCGTCACTATATTTCCTGCTTGATTGACTAAGACATTTAAAGAAGTATTAGTTCTATACTTCTTAAAGGCCTCAAAAGGGTCACCTTGAGGTTGCTTTTTTAGCCCATATTGTTGAATAACTGTAGCAGTTTTTGCCCTGTCATATTGTACCGATAACATTTCCTTTTTAAGTATGTGTATTTGTGATGAATAATCGAACTTTGAAGTATTAGCCTTAGAAAACAAATAATACAATTGTTGCCGTAAAGCTAAATAGCGAAGAAAATAAGAATTTGATGCTATTTTTCCTTGATTTTGAAAGAATTTGCATAAATCAGCTTTCGTATCCCACCACCATTGACTGATGTCATCATATAAAAAGGTAACTGACAACCTTGCCATCAGTAAAGAACCTAATTTATGCAGAATCTCATAGGAGCTTAATAAGGGAGCACTTAACTTCCACCTGGATTTCCTCCAATGGGGAAATGAATCAAGAAATGTTACAATGAAGTAACAGATGGTCTGAAAGGCCACACGTATAGTCTGAAAAGAAAAATATAATTTGGAAGATAAAAATATAATCAATTATAGAAGAGTATTTATTTTTGATAAGTAAACCGAGGCCTCCTTCTGTTTAATACTGACCGAATCCAGCCCAGATGATTGTACCAATGCCCGAAGAGCCATAGTATCACAATATATTTTCCCTGTTTTAATGCAGTTGTCAATTTCTTACTGGGGTCCAATTCACAATTAAAATCTCTACAAAAAAAACTGCAAATGAAGTAATCAAAAAGGTTTAATCATTTGCATTAGTGCCACCTTTTCAGCTTTTACTTGCAAACAATAAACATTTATAAATCTACCGTCAAAGACTTCCAAACCCCATCCAAAATCATCAACCTCCCGGGATCAAGTCCATTAATTTTATCAAAGAAAATCATAAGTACCAAAAGAAACCCAAGTCATCAGCTGAATGTTGTCCAAAGGACCAGTAAGAAGGACCCAATACCATTCCTTCTGAAATTCTGACCTGGTCAATGGTGTAAATCCAAGTTTCTTGTAATAAACAAATGTCCAAACGATTTTCATGCATATAATTAAACTCAACATGATATTTTTTAAAGTTTAACAAACTATGTACATTTAGAGACCCCAATTTAAATGATTCCAGATCTAAATATGAGTCATTCAACTATCTTTTTTCCTCCTTTTCTTTTTTTTACTTTTGTACCCATCTTGAACCATAAATGGGAAGGGGGGACTGTCCCTAGCTGGTTGTGAGTCCAAGTCCTGACACTCCATGATGGAGTCTCCCCACTGAGAAGAAAGAACCTCAAAAGGGTTACTGGTTTCCACATCTGTAGTAGAACAGCCTACCAAAGGAGGTTTTAAATTTCTGGAGGACCGTCTTACTTGTAGAGGCACTGTTGGAACTGCCTCTTTGGGCCAAGCTTCCTGATTGTCAGCATAACATACTGGGACTAACATAGGCAAGGTATCTTTCAAGGTATCAGGTAATGAAACTACAAGTCCACAATTAAAGGTTGTGGGTTAGGGACTGCAGTGGCACCACCAGAGGCCTGATGTCCCGCCCTGCTTCAGAAACCAAATCCTGAGCTTTTTGAATAAGAAGATCAGGACTACTAATAGTAGCCTTATTCCTAGCCTGCCCACACACATTCAGTGAAGACATGACCTGTGTCATCACAGAGATCACACTTAGTATGGTTCATACATTGGAATGCAATGTGACCAATCTCTCCACAGTTGTCACAACGGGGTTTATCACATGAGCTAGATAAGTGTGTTCTAGCACCACATTTGTAACATGCCCTAGGTTGGCCTGCATAAAAACAGACCCCCCGATCCCGGCCCAACAAAAAAGAGTTTGGAATATGCAAAATCCCTGAATCTGACTGCCGAAGTTTAACTTTAAATTTCCACCCCGTCCAAAACTGTTGGTCATCTAAAATGGCCTCTGGAGAACTCAAGACATCACATTTCTGGGACAACCAATACACAATGTCATCAATATGCACACCTTCATTCTGAAACATAACTGTTACAAATTTAACCAATGGTTTAGTCAGGGATTACCAAAACGGGGTCCATAAGGGTGAGAATTTGACCTGGTTGTAACGTTCCCAGAATAAATCAATGCATAAGCTGAGAAGCTTATATCAAAATTATCCTCACCAGATATATTGATAAAAGCAAACACTTCATATGGGGTAAAATGCAAAGAGTCTTTCAACAAATATTTCCCACATAATGCCTGTCTGGCCTAGCTCCAGACCACCCTTATATCTTAATATAACAGCATTACGTCTAGGGTTGCTTCCTTCTTTATTTTAGAAATAAGTCCGACAACAAAGGTTTACTAAGTCCACAGTTTTTTATCAGTATGAGGATGTTCAGTATGTAAATCAATTAAAACCTCTGATGATGGAACTTGTTCCTGGGGGGGTTCTTGCTTTTCATCACCTGGTACCAAATTAGCTTGCGTCATGGGTAAAACAGAAACATTAGGCCACCATGAAGGCTCGTTTTGAGAAAAGTTTAATTTAGGGTCCCAATCAGGAGAAGGATGCCATGAACCATTATTAAAGGACCAACCAGCTTCCCGCAGTGCTGTTTGAGGGGTCCAATTTTCTTCCGACAATGGGTTATTAACAATACTGTCCTGCTGACAAGAAGGCTCAGAGTCCTTAGTAAGTGTCCCAGTAACTACTGGTTTATCTGTTGGGGTCACTAAATGTCTTTTAGCTGAAAAAACAGTTGCCCATTTTTCCTTTCCCTCAATCCCCCACAGAATCAATATGAGCAGTTAATTTCTTGGCAAAAGTAAATTCCGACACCCCAACCTGATCCAAAGGGTTTGTTTGATAGATACAGCTTACCTCAGGCTGTTGCTACTGCGTAAAAGCAGCAGAGGGGAGAGGCTTGAAAACAAACCCAGCATCTTTGGAAAGCGGTTCCTGCGGTGTGCAAATCACTGGATGAACTGACTCCATAGCCCGTATTGCAGTGTTGACTCTAGTATCCATGACAACTGAAGACACGTTGTCAGTAGTAACCTCCAAGGAACTACAAGGTTTTGGCTCTTGGCACTGGAAAACAGCATTTTCCTCCCTGCCAGCCAATAATCCCATGTCAGTGTTATCCTGGAAAAAAACTCTCCTCCTTTCTCGGTTTCTGTAGTAAAGTCGCAAGAACTGAAGGCTCTGGTTCTTGCAAATCCCGTTTCTCTAGCACTTCAACAGCTGAAAAAAACTCACTCGCCCGAGGAGCCTCGAAAAGTTCCACCCGGTCTCCTTCCACTGATTCTTCCATCTCCCCTGCTACATCAGTACTTCCTCCTCCTCTTCTGGCCGGCTCTAAACTGGGCTCCTCCATTCTGCTCCCAGGAAGTCAAGCCCCCTGCAGGCAGAGTAGGGGCATTTCCCAGGTGTCCTGGCCAAATTTCCCTCATTCACTAAAAATACCACCAACAGCTTAATCTGGTTCAAGGTCAGTTGGCATTCATCTGTATCCCCCTCCCCCCGGGTCGTGCCTGAAAATAGGCAGGATTTGTCTAGTGCACTTACCCGGTCAACAAAAACTAAATAAATAAATAAAATAAAATAAATAAACATGATACATAGTAGTATACACAATATACACATTTGACTAAACTGTACAAACAGTATATACATTTGGAATTGTACTGTACGAACACCAATGGATGATGAAACAGCCATTTTTTACATGTGGTATGCAAGCATGGGAAAAATAAGGTACCGTAAGAAATACAGGCGGTAGTGCAAAGGAGAGGTCTTTTTTACAAATTGATAAGGAGCAGTTTAAGCCTAATGGACAGAGTAATATCTGTGTAAGTGCCACACCAGATGACCTGGGAGAGTTGGTGGCAAGCAGGGCATGACACCCAGACAGAGTGCCTGGCTCAGAAAAGAGGGGTAGCAACCAGCTGAAGTGCATGTAGGTGAGGAAGATATGCTGAGCCTTGCCATGGGAACCTTCAACGTTCACTTTAATGAGCAACCCCTGTATATTAGGTATCTTTAGTCCAAGAGTGGCAAGAATGTTGCTTGTACCAACCTTCTTGGGGCATCAGCTGCAAACCAGCTCTTGTTCCCAAGATAAAAACCTAGTCTCAAGTTACATTTTTTGCTGAGGATATCAATGGTTTTGGCAAAGGATAGCCTACTATCAATCCATAGCCCCAAGTACTTGCATATAGTAACTAATTCTACTTTGTCACCCATCATTGTGGAAACAGAGAATTCAGAGGGATTCATAGGGCATTTAATTTTCAATGTGAACAGTTTAACCTAGGTTTTTGATGAATTACAAAACAATTTATTTCTAAGTAGATTGAACTGAAAGATTTAAAAAAGTCTGTACATCAGACTTAAGTAGATTGATGGAATGACTAGCCACATATAAGGCAGTATCATATAACTAAAAATGTAACTTGGCTCCCTCTGTGTTTACACCAAGATCTTTCATATAGATCATGAACAGTAGGGGCCCAAGCACTGATCTCTGAGGTACCCCATTGCACAAAATAGAAGACAATCAAGTAAGGTCTTTGGATTTTAGCTTCTAGTAGTGTCCAATAAGGTAGTTAATGAACCAGCAGAGAGCTCGGGCACTAATGCCTAGCATCGAGAGATTATCTAGCAACTCATCATAGTTAATGTGTGGTCACAAACCACGTTAAAAATATATAAACAAACACTGAGTTGTGCACGCTGGTTTGTTCACTTGGTTTTCGACCCCGTGGCACTTTCTGTGCTATCTTCATGGTATCTGATGGTTAACCATATCAAATGCTTCAATGATTACTGAGATCTAGGAACATGGTGCCAGAAAAGAGCCTCTGAGCAAGTGAAATTAGTCAATCATTAGTGACTTTGACCAACAGTGTAGAGCTACTGTGAGTGGGTCTGAAGCCAGATTGCAAGGGGGTGATCATGTTACATTGAATTAGTTGTTTTATCTCACAGTTGTGCATTAACCAACTTTGCAACCAGTTTGAACAATATCGTTAAAATAGATACAGGTCTGTACTTCTTTAAGTAATTTTTGTCTCCAGCCTTGACTATTGGTGTTATGTGAACAGTTTTCCATACAGTGGACATTATATCAGTGGCTTGGGAGAAACTGAATAAATATGTTAATGGAGCTGCTAGAATAGGACTAGCCATTTGTGGAAATAGTGAACTGGACTGTCAGGATCCACACTTTGTTAGGTTCAGTCTCCATGAGGGATTTTTTTTTAACAGCTTGATCATGATAGAACAGAGTACTATCTCCCAAATCTGAATCACAGTGCTCAATATCAGGTGGCTGATGTTGGCAGCTTCAGACCCATCGAAAACCATGCCGGTAGAGGTGATGTAAGTATTAAGTTCATCCACAATCAATCATTTTATAGTGTATAGTAGAGTGTTGTTCTGTATAGAATTTCATCCCTTTCAAAATGCTGTTGTACCACAGTTCAAAAGTCATGGAATGTCATTGTACCCTACTGTAGTACAACAGCATTCTGGAACCTCTAGAGACTGCATGAGTCAGTTTCATTTTGAAACCGAAAGAACTGATGCGCACACATTTCACACAGTACTATACACTGTAAGAAATACAGGATGAGCAGCTTTACGCACAACCAATGCGTTCTGCCACTTCGGGGTTCTGATTTCCACGGACCTCTTGAGTCGTTCTGCTGCAGTAGTGACGTAGCTACTAATGCAGAATGACTTTTCATTCTGTGGTAGTAGCTATGTCACAATGCTGGTGCCCACATCAGTACTGTTGCTAGAGCTAGTGGCAGTTGAAGGGTCAAGCGAGTGAGCTGACTGATGGGCATTTTGGCAGTGAAGTGAGTGCTGCGGAAAGTAAGGACAGTTTTTGGGACCACACAAAGTAAGCTTTTTTAACAGCATTCCACCAAGTACTATATAGAAAAGTGTATGGTTGCCCTGATACGCCACCACAATCTAACTCATTATCATGACATCAAAGGGACCTCTCGAGCTTCACCCTCAAGGTCCTTGACGTCATGGTAACCACTCAATGTAAGAATAGCATTGCTGTGTATGGGCTACCATACACTATCCTATATATCAGAGCTGACCTTGCCACTGACTAACATTTGTTTTGGTAATGATGGAATGACTGGTCCCCCTATCAGCATCTTTACCCTTTTCCAAAAATTTTGAGGAGTAATTGTTATTCTCACCTATCAGACTGAGGTAAATTTAGCAGATCTTACTAATGTAGTGCAGATAATATTTTTTTATTGAAATATACCATATTCACGTTCAGTATAAGTAAGCCTTGTTTTAGCCCAATGCCATTCTCTGTCATGTAAGGCTAACCGAAGGGCATGTGAAAAGCAGAGCACATCTTTTTTACTCTCATCTTTCTGAGGGGTGGGTAAGTTTATTGGCAACATTACAAAGCTGAGAGTTAAAGTTATTGGTAACACTATGCGCTTAGGGGATCAATTTTTATGTCTGCCAAATAATAGCTGCCAGGTCAAGCAAGAAGACCTGTCCATTGAAACACTTATAACTCCTTTTATGTATGCATTTAGGCAGGGTTGTAGTTTTTTATAGGCCTTTAATGCTGGTGACAATATTATGATCTTACTGTCATTGTCTAAGGCAGCAGTATATGTGATTTCTGCTGGAGTCTACTCATGAAAATATTGTGGTTTGGTCTTGTTGGCTCTTTTTTAAGTTGAGTGAGGCCAAGCTCATTGCTACAAGGCTTAAAATAATCAGATATTGATGAAAGTCAATCATAATTTGGATCACTGAGAATAAAGGTTTCATTGTTTTGTGACTTTATACATTTGAAGAGAGGACCCATAATATAATCACACAACCTGTGAGGGGCCTTTAGCAGCCGGCTATGTTTATGACCTCTTGTCTGAGGAGAGAGATAGCTGGTTTTATACAGTCAATGCTGTAGGTAATGAGAGAGAGCTGCTTAGTGTGGAGGACAGCTTGTTACTCATAAAGAGACCAACTCACCTCCCCAGTGGGGCAATGGAGTCTAGAAAGGGTATAATCAGGTTGAAATGCTTCACTGCTAGCACCTGAACTGTTGCCAGGCTTCAGTTACGAGTAGCTTATCAGAATTGGAGCAGGCTGCCCCAAATAATATGTTGTTCAGTTTCTTATGCATGCTATGGGCATTGATGGGCATGACTTTGATACCATTCAATGAAGCAAAGTTTGTGGGGGTTAAACATTGGATACTGGGACCCAGGTTCACTTCAACATTACCTGAGTGGAATAACCATAGCAGAACAAGATATTTACACAGCTGCTGTGATTCAAGGGAAACCATCTTACGTATAGCTGAAACATTTTTTTAATTAATACATGATTAGCCAGAAATTTATTAACAGATGAGATTAAGGCAAGGGCTTGACAGTAATGGGGCTCAGCAGCAACAAGGCACAGAGCCAACAGAGCTGTACTGGCATCCCATCAGTCTAGGAAATGCCCTCCTGTATGTGAAAAGACATTAGTGTACTGTGTTCATCAATCCCAAAGTTGTTAGCGGAGCTAAATAATTCTGGAGTAGAATCAGCCATTTTACCATTACCATTATCAGTAACATTGCTGCTTCAGCTTCAAATCCATGTTTACAGTTGTGTTATGGTCCAGGCAGCCACAGGGGGTGGGCACAAGCCTCAGATGGAAATCTGAACAGGAGTTTATAAGACGGATCAGTCAGAGCTTAGCAGAGGAAGTGGGGTACTTGCCTTTATCATTATGTCAAGAGTGAAGATAGCAAGCCAGATAATAACCAAAACAGCAGTGTGCATTACATGAGCAGCTCTTCTCTCAGATCTGCTAGTCCCTGTATCTCCACACTTAGCTTTACCACCCACATCAACCACTTCAGCTATATCAGACAGACAAGACTTCACTAACAAACATCTGTAAATGCTGAACATCCACCTGCTGCACCACGGTTATTGTGGAGGCGTGGGCGGGTTTCAGATGAATGAGACCAGGGAGAGAGAGAGCTGAGAGAGAGATAGAGCGAGGAGGCCACCAATAAGTAAAGCTGCACCACAGCTAATGAGAAGCCTGTGTGGGGGATCACAGGAGCGAGGACTGGGTAGAGAGAGTGTGGCAGGCAGCAAGAGAAGTAAAGCCGCACCACGGCTAATGTAGAAGCCTGGGGGGGGGGAGGAGCAAGGACCAGGGAGAGAGAGTGCAATGGGCAGCAGGAGCCACCAATAAGCAAAGCAGCACTGTGCCCAACGTTGAAGCCTAAAGGGGAGCCAGAGTAGCGAGGACTGGGGAGAGAGAGTGTGGCGGATGGCTAGGGCCACGTATGTAAAAGATGTAGCCGTGACTTTGAGCATGCGCATTAGTGTCAACTCTAATGCGTATGCCCAGAATTACGATCTTTCAACTACTGAACATGCCACATCGGCAAGCAGAATTACTGTCATGACCATAGTGCCTGGTCATTGGTGTACATTGCCAAGCCCACTGCAGTTTCAGCTGTAATTTGCTTGGCAGTGACACACCTCTAAAATGCCATTAGTAGCAAGATGTTCCTTGCACAAGCACAAGTGAACGTAAAAATCAGGTAAGTCTATGCCAGGGAGACTAACCTGCTCCCCCGTCCTGTTTGGCATCTGGCGAAAAAATAAATAGAAGACCATTTATAAGCCTCTTTCTCCCTGTTTCCCTGTAGGATACAAAACATTTAAACAGAAAGGCACAGAAAGGGATTTTTTTAAAAACTGATAATGCTTAGACTGCATCTCTTTGGTAAAAAACATGTAGAGCTGGGGAGGTGGGGTAGGTAGCAACCATACCCCACTCTAGACTTTTAAAATCTTATGCATTGGTTAGCTATCCTGAATTCCATTGTAAAAAATATGATAATCCTATTATGGAGCAAGACTGAGAAAATATCGTCTCCTGTCTAAGTGATGTAGCTTAGCAGCGGTGTGAGTGCGGAACTTCCTTGCAACATATGTCTCTTTTGGGCTGGCAGCCTTAACTCTGCACCAGAAATCTCTCCAGAACTCAGCCAGTTTTCTACAACAGCCTAGCAGTGGGTCTGCATACAGCATGTGTGTATAGTGCAGCAAACTTGCTGTTTTAAATATTAATTACAAGAGCTTTTATAAAGATTAAAAGGTTATTTCAGAGTCATAAATTAAGCTGGGAGGTGTGCAGTCTTGATCATCTCTCTGCAGTTTTATTGTCAGGTTCACAAGTGTGCTTTTTCAATGGATTAATCAGCAGGGTAGCACAGAATAAGATGCTACACTGGGGTGTCTTTCTATATAGAGTTTGGTTTTATCAGCTCTGCAGAGCATCATTATCATAACATTTGCAAAAACAGAAGTGCACCTAACATAACTGGCAGTGTGTGAATTACAAATTAGAGGAACACACACTTTCTAGAAATGCTAATCACAGAAAGAAATCCTGCATTGAAGTAAAGCAGGAATGGTGTTATTAAATTGTATTTATTTGCATGGCCCATTTCTATGCATCCTTTCAGTCTCAGGTTAACTGTGGTTCAGAGCTCTGTGCTCATGTTTCATACTGTAGCTGGATGCTGTAGGTTGTGCTTGGATACAGAGGCCAGACCAGTAAGTAGGATAATGCTTTCAGGGTACTAGTAGTATGAAATGATTCATGCTTAGGTACTTAGCATAGACATGAGCAAGTCAGTGATTATAGTACATATGAACTGGATAGTATATGCAAGGTGCTTAGATGCATGAACTGATGAGTCACTTGTTATGATTTGATAGTTTTGGCCTTCCTCTGTATCCCACCATTGGAAGGATGCTTAGTCCAGTATTATGAGACCCCCCAGTGGGATAAGAATGCCATAGAAGGAGGAGGTGTCAGGGGATGATGGTGGGGAGTGCGACTCGCTCTAAGCAGGGCAGTGCGCAGCCTGCTGATTTAAATAGGATCTGGGGAGGAGCTCTTTCTGCATTTAACTACGGGCATAGCCCTAAATTTAACTGTGGTTCAGAGCTCAGTGCTTATGTTACATACTGTAGCTGGATGCTGTAGGTTGTGCTTGGATACAGAGGCCAGACCAGTAAGTAGGATAATGCTTGCCAGGTACTAGTAGTGTGAAATGATTCGTGCTTAGGTACTTAGCATAGACATGAGCAAGTCGGTGATTATAGTACATGTGAACTGGATAGTATATGCAAGGTGCTTAGATGCATGAACTGATGAGTCACTTGTTATGATTTGATAGTTTTGGCCTTTCTCTGTATCCCACCATAAGAAGGATACTTAGTCCAGTATTATGAGACTCCCCCCAAAAAATAATGATATCAATGATTGTTCTGTATCCAACTGTTGAAGGAGCCAAGTAGGATGACACCCCTAAGAAAATGAGTAGCAGTATGATCACCTCCTCCAACTCCGAAGAATGTGACCAGTAGCATGCAGGAGAGGAAACACCCCACAGGGGAAAACCTCTGAGGACCCATGGCTACTGACCTACCCATCCTTCTGGGCATACTAAAGGAGAGTAATCCTAAATAAATTTTAAGTTAATTGGCTAATCCAAATCCCAAAGTTGTCAAACCTGATCCAGAGAAATGGAGAACTGAAGAAGTAATGAATCGTGACATGTCAGGTGAACAGAGAAAGCATCCTCTTAGTAAACTCCAAGTTCGAGAATCCATGCGTGGACTGGAATGATAGTAAGGTGGAATCCATGGTCGATGTGAATTTGAAGGTGACGAGTTGCAGTGGTGAAGCTTTCCAGCAGGTGAGGACTTCTCAGAAGAGAACCAGGAATCAAGGATAAGCGTCCATGTCCTGAGAATGAGGATAGTTGAGTCTTGTTCCGCTTGGCAACCATTGCAAGAAGACCATAGCGATGAGGCCCAGGATCTGGCATATGCTGTGATCGGGGAGGACGGAGCAGCAGGAACCTCCAATCTGGAGAGAGAGGAAGAGGGGAAGTGAAGCAGATAGATACCTTAGTGCTTATAGGTAGACAAGTTGGATGTACTTCCAGCTGGAGGAGCGAAGTAGATTGTAAAATTGGTGAGTTAGTCATGATGATCTCTAGGCCCTGTAAGGGCGAAGCAGGTAAAAGAGCAGTAGGGTAAGAAGTGGACCTGTACGTAGGTCAGTAGTAGTAGTAGTAGCAGTAGTAACGAATCTGCAAGATGCAGGCATAGTAGCAGAGGAGTAGTACATCAAAATATATGCATGGTATACAGCAAGGAGCATGAGGAATTGGAAACAGCAAAATTGAAGTATTGTCTGTGATCAGAATAGGTGCATAGCGATGAAGGCATCCACATTTTGAAGCCAGAATGGTACAGTAGCTAGAACTGACTTGGTGAGAATTGTCTGACAAGTCCTGAATAGTTGAGCGTATGAGTCATAACTAGGGATAACTGAAGAGCTGAGTCGAATGAAGTAGCGTCACAGGGTCCAAGGCGTAGAGCATAAATCATGAGATTGAAAGTCTTGGAGAAGCTCAACTAAGTGTCCTGGAAGGAGTGTAGTAGGAAGTCGTGAGCCTGAAGTGGCAAGGCAGAAGCAGTTGAATAATAGTGAACATATGGCTAAATAAATCCTGGAAGTGAGTACATAGTAGAAAGCAGCTCCTAAGGCTGGCAGACACAGTGGCAGGCAGGCGTATAGTAGAATATGCGAACCTCCAGGCCCTGAAGCTGGGTGAGGCAGGTATAGTGAAGAAGTAGCTGAACCCCCAGGTCCGATGGGCAAAGCAGGTCATAGAAGCAGGCGATTATGGTGTAGTAATAAAATAGCGAGGGACCTCCGGCCCTGGCGCAGGTCTGTCAAAGTGCGATACGGTGAACCTACAGCCCTGAGGGGTGAGGCAGGTTGTAGAGCAGTGGGAGATAAAGCAATAGTAATGTCGAATTACATGCTATGCAAAATAGTAGCAAGGTAGTAGGGACTAGATCATAATGATATCGTAAATGGTAGCATAATCTAAGCCCTTCTGTGCAGCATAGAAATAATCTGAGGCACACGAATGAGAGCAGTAGAAGGGTGCTGTAGACTGTCATTTCCTGATAATCGAGGATGGTAAGTATGTAATGAAAATACTCGTTGGCATCTCGACCAGAGGTAATAGGCATCTGAAAATCTGCAGTGAAACTATGTCGTATGCTCAAGCAATGATAAGGAAGGCAGTATGAAACAGTAGTAGCAACCCCGAAGGAGTTGAATCAGCAAAGCAAGAAGCATCCTAGGGAATTGAGGCAAATGTTTGATGTAATCCTGAATTAAATCCAATGGAGGGAAGAAGCATGTCCATGTCAAATGGAAGTAAGGGAGAACGGCATATGAGGCCGCAATGTCCAGGATCCGGGTAGTAGGACTGTAGGCGAGGAATAACTGGCGGTGTATCCAATCCTGGGTAGTAAAATGAATGGAGAGTGGCAGCTAAGCCCCACAAAGGCTAGCATGTAGCTAGATCACATGTAGGTTGGCTAGTAAGTGAGTGGAGTGGCAGCCAAACCTCAACGATAGCATGTGCGGCTGAACCCCTTGTAGGTCAGCTGGTAAAGTAAGTAGAGAGTGGCAGCTAGCCCCACGAAGGCTAGCATGCACAGCCAGATCCTATGAAGGTCAGCTGGTAGGTAAGATAGAGAGTGACAGTCTAACTCATGAGGCTAGCATGCTCAACTGGACCCCACGTAGGTCAGATTGTGAGGTAAGTAAAAAGGTAGTAAAGCTCCATGAAGGTAAGCTAGTACGGCGGACCATGCATAGGTCAGTGAAGTACGGCAGCGCAGTTAACTTGAAAATGAATGAACCGCTCAAGCATCCAGGCAGTGATGTAAATTCTTCAGAATAAAGCACGGATGGTCTTGGAGGGATGGAGGAACGAACACAGAAGGTGAGAGTAGCAGCATCCTGAAATCCATAGGTGGACCAGAAGATCCTGGAGTGTAGCTGTCCATGCCATAAGGAGTCGCCTGTGTAGCAGGGTAACCGGACTCGTAAAGGATGGAAGAGAGATGGGTGTGCATAAGCCGGGTTAGTTATACGAGCTGCAAAATGAATGAGCTCAGGTATGACAAGTGGATGCAGATATCCTGGTACTGGTGGTACAGATTTGAGGGACCCTCATGATTAGATTCTGTCTAGTACCGAAGCAATTGTGGCTTCCCATGGTCTAAATTGAGTTGTGGAATACAAATATGAGAAGCTAGAGTCTGCACTGAACTATGGTGCCATCTATCAGTCTGATGCAGAATGTGCAGGGATGGACTAGACTGAAATAAATGTGGGATAAGGAGAAACGCTGTAAAGATAAGCAAAAGTACCCATCTGACGGACTGGGAACATTTTGAGTCCTGTACAAATGTCGGCGCACAGAATGCATATTCGTGGTAGCAGATTTATGTGGTATGAGACAGCCCAGGGAGTGCTGAAGTGTGATTGGATAAGTGCTAGCAGCATGATTAGATCAGAGAAGCCAGATGGCAGACGGCAGTGTGATGTCGCGGGTCAGATATTGTAAGGTAGGGATTGATACTTAGGTCGAGTCCACCTTATAGCTGGCCAGACAGGTGCGTAATCTGCAGAGTATGTTCTATTACTGAAAAGTGGCATTGCAGATATTTATAACAAAACGGTTCTTAGGCTCCATGTCCACCCGAAATACCGTGTGTGAAGCAGAACACATTGGACAGGGTAGTCGTGATGTCAAGCTGACCGGTGAGGTTCCTGGTTGGTAGTAGAATGCTGATTGGAAACAAGGAGTTCGTTGCATCCAACGCAATGGAGGCTACTCGGGTAGGAAGGTTGGTAAACCAGTGGGGAAGGTATCCAGGATATGGAAAGTGTAGTGTCTGCAAGGCTGTAGTTGCAAATGAAAACAGGAGCGAACAGCCAGGTTAGCAGGAGTAGAAACAAACAGGGGCACCTAAACAGTGGCTGGGAAGTGTACAATGAAAGCAGAAAGAGCCAAAGCACTAGCTAGGCACTGAACCCCCCCCCCAAAAAAAAAAGAAGGAAAATGGACAAACAAACAGGGCAACGAGCACGAAGAAGAGGGAACGGACCAAATGAAAAACTAGCAAGACAGGAGACGAACAGGATGCGGGGGGGGGGGGTGGCGCAAGCAGAGGAGGAAATGGAGAAGCAACCACAGCAGAGCAGCATGCAGCAAGTGCAACTCGCTCTAAGCAGGGCGGTACGCAGCCTGCTGATTTAAATAGGATGTGGGGAAGGAGCTCTTCCCCCACTTAACTATGGGTATAGCCCTAAATGTCTGTGGCAGTACTCCAAAGCTTCTGCTGCCACTTTCCTTCATGACTGTGACAGAAATCGTATACTTCTGTTGCACATTTCTCCCCAGCTATTGGCTAACATACCACATGATGTTGTTGATGACATCAGGAATTAAACTGACACTGTCAACCCCTTTAGGCATCAAACTGACACTAGTTTAAAAAACAAATGTTATAGTTGCTCACCATCTGTAGAATGTGCTGATGTAGCTGGTAGTTTGATTCTGATTCCTTTTTCCTTTTTAAAAGTGAATAGCAGACTGCTCACCATGCTGGTGTTACCGCACAAAAACATGTTTGTTTACATTATTTGATCAACTCACACTGCATCTTTCCTGGACCTGAGAAAACAGACAACACAGTCTAGACACACAAGATGCAGTGTGTGGGGCACGGGGGACCATTGGATCATGAGTGGCTGCATTTTTTGGGACGTTCCTAATGTTTGCAAAGTGTGCAATAAGAGCAGATCAAGAATCTGAAACAAAATGAGGTTGTGTTCAATTACACCATTAGCATGCATTTCAGTTCTTCTGAAAAAGGAAACAAATAAAATAACCATCAACACCAATGAATTTTAGCAAAAGTAAGCAATCATAAAGATTTTCTTTTTTTTACAGACACTTTATCCTCCTTCTGCCCCTAGCTGCCCCTTCTGACTGACCCCCCCCAGCCCTGTCACCCTGGTATCACCAGGACTTACCCCTGCCCAGTTGCTGGGTGTGGAGCCTGCGGGAGGTAAGTCGTCATCTTGCAGCCGAAAGTGTTTTTCCTCTTTTTTTATCTCTTCCCCATTGCTGTGATGCACACACAGGACATGAACATGTAGAGGCATGTGCGCGTCCACAGCAAACCCACAGCACCCTCCCTCCATCTGGCCCCTCTGACCCGCACTATCTTCTGGCCTCCACCTGGGGGGCAGTCATTCGGCGGGAGTATCAGTCCTCCTTCCTTCCCCGGGAGAGGAGAGCTGTCCTCCGGATGCTCGATCCTCTCCTTCCCCTGCCAACCCACTGATGGCCCGTGTTTATTCCCGAACACGGGTCGCTGGCATGTCACAAGGTATGGCGTCCAGCACCTAAACCTTCAGTGTCACTGGGCTGGCCCTATCATAAAGATTTTCATCAAGAAATAATATAATGTAAAAAGGGTTGACAGTTCCACTTTAAGTATGGAAGAGTAAATTAAAAGTCCAACATGGCCTGCTGATCCTGAGTGGGAGGAGTCCTATCTAATGGGGAACCAGCCCTAAACATGCAAACATAACTGGACTAAAAAGACACTGGACTGGATTTTCAACAGTCTTGCCACAGATACAGGACCCAATTTTGATGTGCGCCTGTAGCTGGAAAATGTGGCAAATCATTTGAATGCTATTTTCAAATGCTTTTCCACATTTATGGCACCTGATGCCACTTTACATTAAAATAATGACATCTGTGCCAAATACTGATGCATGCGTCATTAAATGGCAGCTGTTTTACCGCAACTCAAGGCACATGCGAACAATACTCAGACAACCTTGTAGGTGGTCTAAGATATCAGCACAAGCAAGCAAGGCCTCACCTGGAGTACTGTCTGCAGTTCTGGAGGCCACACCTTTGTGAGGATATCAACAGGGCGGAGGCGGTTCAGAGAAAGGTGATAAAGATAGTGCAGAGCTTGCACCAGAAAACTTATGAGGAGAGACTAAAGGACCTCAACATGTACTCGCTGGAGGAGAGGAGGGACCAGGGTGACATGATAGAAACCTTCAAGTACCTGAAGGGTATAAATAAGGTGCAGGGGGAGACATTTTCCAGTATAGGAAGAGTACAAGAACAAGGGGGCATGATATGAGATTAGAAGGGGGCAGTTTGAGGGGTAATGTGAGGAACAGTTTCTTCACAAAAGGGTGATGGATACATGGAATAGCCTGCCACAGGAGGTGGTGGGAATGAGGACAGTGGAAGGATTAAAACAAGCCTGGGACAGGCATAAGGGTACCTTAGAGGTGGTGAGGAGTGGGAAGAGGCCGGTGACCAGGTAGGGTCAGTAGCCACACAAGTGTAGGGTTACAGGCAGACTGGATGGGCCTAGCAGTCCTTATCTGCCGACAATTTCTATGTAAGCATCAGTGATGCAGTCCCTGATGCATGGCTAAAAATCCAGCTGCCACTCACCATGTAATATATATCTTTCAAATAACTTTATTCATAAAAAGGGACGGGGAAAGGCCTAATATGCCACCAACATTTCACAACAAAAAAATTCCTTCTTCAGAGTAGCAAAATAATAAATTCACTTGCCATATTTATATTTCTAACTTCAAGCTTTAATTCATTTTTTCAGTTATTATTAGGCATACAGGACTACTCTTAATCCTAGCGAGCTTAATGGACTTTTGTCTTTATTATGCTCTGTATAACCTATGATACCTATGATATGGGTCAAAGCATAATGTAGCGCAACCAAAATTCGAATACATAGTTAGTTTTTAGAATAAGTAATACTGTAATTGTTTACCTCTCTATTTTTCAACTTAGGCTTCCCATAAAAAAAATTAAACCTTGTAAAATTGCGTGCAGATTATGTAATTGTCCATGATGCTATTATTAATTTTAGAATGTATTTACCCAGGAGAGCCCGGCTGAGATGCAGCATTTTGTTTTCAGTAGAGTGTTGCTTTCACCCAGTTTCACAGCTGGGAAGATGGAAGCACAGGGTACCGGGAGGTCAGATGACTTTCTCAGAGTCACCCAGGGAGCCAAGAGCTGTGTTGTTGTCATTCACACCAATGATCTCCTGTTTGGCACTTCAGTGCTCTGATCACCAGACCACACTGCTTTCCCAAACCTTTGTCGTAGAAGAAGCAGAATTACGTGAATATGGCTCATGTTGCATTCCCATCATGCACCAGGACTGGGCTCATACCAAAAATGCTGGCACCAAGTGCAGTTCCAGGGGGATACTGTACTGTTGAGGTGTGCGTCCTTCAAATGAGACATTAAACCAAGATCCTCTCTGCCTTTACTGGTGGTTGTTCAGGTTGACATTAAAGATCTTCCTGCTTTTCAAAAAAAATACCCTTGGCCAATGCTCCTTTGCAACTAGAGCAGTCAAGGCCTGGAACTCCCTACCCACAGCCATCACCACTCTGCCCCAGTTCTCCCCCTTTAAAGCTCAAGTCACCACCCACCTTTTCCAGAAACTGGACTGCATGTGTACCTAAACCATATCTGCTACTTGCACAGTATTATCCTACACCCCTTGTTGATGCCTCCTGCAGTTGCAGAAGTCTGTTGTTAACTCACTGTTCCTTATAATATAACTATTGTTATACCTGTTGTGCATTATATTGTATTGTAATTTATTGTATGTATTGTATTGTATTGCACTGCATTGCACTGCACTGCACTGCATTCATTGTATTGTAATGTATTGCATTGGTTTCCTGCTGAATGTAACTTGTTCTTCTTCTGTATGTAACTTAATAGACGTGGACACCTTTGAAAAAGGACTCTTAAAACAGCAGTGCAATGAAAAAAGTTATTCTAAAAACTAACCTTTTGCTATGGTTATGAAAAATATCGGGAGAACTATTGATTTAGGTTTTCTGGATGTTTCCTATGCTGTGTACTGTACATTTGCATTTTTGTCTGGACTCTTACCCTCCTCAGGTCTTCAGTATTATTTCTATGCAAAACTTTGGCACCCATCTTTTTTTCTTGAGAAATAATTATTTTAAAACTTCATAAAATTCTTAAATGATGTTGAAAACTGAAACATTTACCACCAAAATAAACTGGAAGAGATCTGGCATCAGTTAGGAAGAAAAAAAGGTGGGGTCAAATTTTTACCCATTTTCATTGCACTGCTGCTTTAAGTTCAGTGGGCCACTGAACACAATAAATAAGTACATGCATCCATCAATCCATCCGTCCTATGGCAGTTTTCAAAAAGAGTAGGAGAATTTCCTCAGTCTCCCGGCCAAATTTCCCCCATTAATTAAAATACCACCAACAGGTAGTTTTAGTCAGGTTCAATTTCAGTTAGTTTGCACCTGTACCCCGCCCCCCCCCCACCACCACCACCAGTACCACCAGGATGAGGATGAAAACAGAAATATATGAACATACAAATTTGCCAGCAGAAGGCCTTTCATTAAATGGATTGGAAATGTCCTGCTTCCTCATAGACTAAACAAGTTCTGAGGCCCATACAGAGGATTGTGTATTGGCATCCATACACAACAAGCCTGTGTCTGAATTGAGAGGTCACCATGACAACCAGAAACCTCGAGCGCGCAGACAGTGGGATTTGGCATTTGTACAACTCGCTCTTTACTTCTAACAGCTGTGACACTGAACAGACAGCAATTTAATTTCTCAGCACATCTAGTCCAAATATATTCTTACTTTAGGTTGGTATACTCTTCAGATTTAGGATCTGCAGGGTAAAATGCCAGCCGCAGCTTGAGCTAGTGTGATGATCTATGGGGTAAAAATGGCAGCCGCAGCCTAAGCTTGTGTGAGGATTTGCGAGGTGAAATGGCAGCTGCAGTTTGAGCAGGTGTGAGGATGGCGCAGCCAGGTAGGGGGACAGGGCGCTGCTTGGTGTCTTCTCTCTCTCTCTCTCTCTCTCTCTCCTAGAATTACTTTAAAATAAAAAAATGCAGCTTCAACAATCACAGGCACTGATTTGTTTATGTCAGCGCAAGTGATCAGAGCTGCGGCTTCAACAAGGTGGGCGTGAGTGAACGTTCAAAGTTATTGTGCTGAAGTAGTGACATTCCTACTGCAGCATAACAACATTTTGATGTCACCACTGCAGCACTGTTCTAGGCATGGATTTCCATGCAGAATATGTCCCACCATACACTGTATTTTAATTATTCACAGCTGTACAGATTTGAACAAGTTCAGACAGTGGGATTTGGTATTTGTACAACTCACATACAGAATTCAGGAGCCACTTCACTCATTACTGACTGTCATCACAAGCATGGCTGCTGCCTTTACTCATATATAAAAACCTTCTGCTAGGACCTAACAATAAAACTCTTCTAAATTACACAAAATTAGTAAACAATTGAATGTTCTTTCCAATCATGAGCCCCTCCTTACACACACAAATTTAAAAAATAAGGTACTATTCAGAATTTTCATTTCTGGTGTTTCTTTGATAACCATGAAAATTCCCTTCCCTCCTATCCTTACCAGTTTGCCAAAGAACTCTTTGCTTCTTACCCTGAAAAAGATGAAATTGAGGTTCTGGCTCCACTTGAGGCCTGTGTGTGTTTGTCTCTGTGCGTATGTCAGTTGAATTCTGTAGAAGTTTAAATTAATGTATTCCACGTTACCATTCCATGTGTGGGGGGTAGAGGCAGGAGCATTCTACTAGTTAAATACTGAAGAGTTTTGAATTCTTGTATTCCGTGGTAAATAAACACACCAGGTGGGATATTCAAAAGGGTTGCGCCATGCGCAACAGGGTTGCGCATGCTCAAGTCCTACATTGCGCCATTCTGCGATATTCAGCAGGAGGCAGTTGCGCAACTGAAAACAGGCTGAGCAACAGCACAATGCAAATGAATGCATGCTCAACAGGAGGGGGAGGAACCATGCATAAACTGCACAGCCCGATATTCAGTCGGGCTGTGCCGAAGTGACAAAGCGCAACCCCAGCCCGAGCCTGCAGGACAGTGCCAAAAAGGCTTAAGTGAGGGGCCACCCACAGGTGGAGCTGCTGTGTGCAGTGGCGCACCACAGCAGCTGCCACCTGTGGCTGGCCCCCAACTCAGTCCCTGTGCCTCCAGCCCGATCGCGGGCATAGTGTACTCCCCACCAGGCTGATCGCAGGCATCAATGGCTCCCCTCCTGTTCACATCCCTGGTGGTCCAGTGGACTGAAATGCCCATTCATGACAGAATGTAAAAAGAACCCTCCCCAACATCTCTGGTGGTCAGTGGACGTAATGCCGATTGCGGGCTGTGTAAATGACACCCCGCCCTTCACAAATCTGGACTGTCATATGCGGTATGGGCTGCATGCCCATTGGTTCTTGCTCGTGCACTGGGCTTGCAGCCCTACAGGCTGATCATCGGCCGAACATGAGGCGGCAGGCAGGTGGGATGCTGCCGGCCGGGGAGAGGCGGGGTGGTGGGGCTTCATGGGTGGGTGGGGTGGGGGATACTAGCCACCAGGGAGATGTTTGGGCGGGGGGTGTCATTTTACTTGTGCCCTGATCGGGCATTACGGTCCACTGGACCACCAGGGAGATGTTGGGGGGTTCTTTTTACATTCTGCCCGTGATCAGGCACTAGGGAAAGTGTTCGGGGGTTCTTTACATTCTGCCCACGATCGGGCACTAGGAAAGTGTTCGGGGGTTCTTTACATTCTGCCCATGATCGGGCACTAGGAAAGTGTTCGGGGTTCTTTACATTCTGCCTGCGATCGGGCACCAGAAGTGTTCAGAGGGTTCTTTTACATTCTGCCCGTGGATCGGGCATTAGGGAGAGATGTTGGGGTTCTTTTCACATTCTGCCCACGATCGGGCATTAGGGAGATGTTTGGGCGGGGGGTTCTTTTACATTCTGCCCTTGATCGGGCTGCAAGGTGCGTCGGTCCCCGATGGCTGCTGCCTGGCAGAAGCGACCAGGCGAAGTCCTCGGGATTGGCGCACCTACATGCTAATGGCATGCAAATGGGGCTATAATCAGATGCAAATGGTCCCCTGCACCTGCATGAATTATGGCCCTATTTGCATGTCACCTTTGAATATCATGATTTTGCGCATGGCGCAATGGTACTTGGCCACCGCAAGTTGAATGCTCCACTCTGACAACTTGCGGTGGCGCAAGTTTCACTGCGCCATGCACAGTGGCTGTGGCTGGGGGGTGATATTCAAAGGAGTTGCTCAATAGCGCAACTCCTTTGAATATCGCCTGGGCCACACCCCTGCGCAACTATTTTGTGCAGCGCAAGGACTTGCGCCTCAGAATGGCGCAGTTTGAATATCCAGCCCACCATGTATTGAATGTGTAGAAAGACAGGTAACTGACAATTAGTGGAGGGACTTTTTCACATTGTTTCGCAATATTTTTTATTTTATATCTTTTGTGTCTTTTAAAATGTTAAGATTGTTTATTGTTAGAAGTTGCCTGAGCCAGACTCCTGCCACACAACCTTTATAACAGTGATACCAAAAGTGGGAAAACAGAGGACCAATGTGATTCATACCATCCTATTTCACTATCAAATATGTACTCCAAAATTTATACAAAGGTGTTGGCCATGAGGGTAAATAAATTTCTTCTGAAATTAGTGTACCCTGACCAGTCAGGCTTTGTGCTGGAAAAATATATCTCTGATAACAGTCACTGCTGCTTTAACATCCTCTGGGGGAGGGACAGCATGAGCACAACATATAGCGCTCAACCATCGATGCCAAAAAGGTGTTCGATAGGTTGAGCTGGGAATTTCTCTTTACCACCCTTAAAAAATTTGGGTTTGGGGAATAGTTTATATATTGGCTATAAGAAATTTAAGGACCCAGCTGCAAGGGTCAAGGTTAACAGGACAGTTTCAGATCACTTTCCCATAAAAGAAGGAGCACTCGGCAAGGCTGTCCCCTCTCCCTGTTACTCTTATCTTTAAGCTCTTAACCACTGGCAGCAATGGCACAGGCACAAACAAACTAGAAGGGGTTAAAGTGGGAGGATGAGCACTGAATATGTGACACTGTGCTTTATCTCAGAAACCCGGTCTAAACATTCCCCACCTTAGAACACATCCTGTCGGACTATAGTGAAGTCTTGGGATTAAAAACTTATGTCAGCAAAACAGGAGCTCTCTTCATTAGCGGTAAAATGACACCCACACTTGAGAACCTCACACCATTTAAATGGATGACTGTGACATCCCAGATTAGATATTTAGGCATACAAATCCCAACGTGTTTCTTTCGACTATACCAGATAGCCTATGGCAAATTGATACAGGAGGTATTTACAGATTGTTCCCTCTGCATTTGAAAACACTGTAGGATCCATTTTAGAAATAGTTTGAAATTGTTTAAATTATATATATATTGAGTGTATATCTGCACATATAGTTAAGTACTGTAACTTTAAATGCCTATAATGCTGTGGTGTTTGCACATATTTAAGGGTCCACTTTAGATGTAATGGTAACTTTCTGATGACATAACCGTTGTGAAACCGGTAGCGGTCTGGTGAGCAGATGCTGTTTGGTGTGTTTTTTTAAAGATTAAAGATGCCTTTTGATATCCATGCTTGTGTGGTGTGGATATTTGTTGCTTTACTTAAAAGCTGGGCAATTTTCCTTCTCTCGCTCCTGGGGAAAGTAAACTGTCTCCATATGAATGTACTCCTAGATTCCTGTTTCTCTTCCCAAGTTTACCAATAAAAATCCCCAGAGTAGCTAAAGCTTCAGAAGGCCATTCATCATGTTTTTTGGGATGGGAAATGATCAAGAATAAATTGGAATGACATGAACAGACCTAGAAAAGATGGGGTGTAGGTGTACCTAATTTGAAATTATATTACCGAATGGCATAGCTGCTGCCCTGGGTTGTGTACAAACAAAGCAACCGGGACAATGCTTGGCTAATTATGGAAAGAAAGAGCAATGGAGGACCCCAAACTTTAGACCACTGATTCACCACAAACTGCAGCCCACCTCTGCTCTGTCACTTATCTGCGGGTGAAACAACTCTGCTCCACTTGGAGCCAGGTGCAACAGGATCATAAAATACAGGGTCCCATAATAAGATATACCCAACTAGACCAGTGCATCGATGTCACACCACCAAAATTAGATCCTGCCTTTCAAAGATGGAAGATTTTAGGATCAATTAGATTCTCTCAGTTCCTATAGTAAGAGATGCCCAAACCATTTGCACAAATGCAAGCAGTGTTCACACTCTTTTAGGTACTATAGGTAATATCCTTTCTTAAGGTGGGCGCCAGGACACAGGCGATTCAGAAAGAGCCACACCCACTAATAACTCTTAGAAAATACAGGAATGGGGAGCCTCACCACAAAATAACTTGCATTTCACACAAGGGTATGGTACACAGCAAATCACCCCACCCCACCCATACCATACAGTGTGGGAGGCAGACACCCAGCTGACAGACAAGGACTGGCAGGAAATTTGGGAAATGATATTCTCTACCTCAGCTTCCAACAATTAGAAGGAATTTAGTTGGAAAATAGTCTGTTGATTCTTTCTAACACACTCAAGGACAACATAACTTACAGCAGAGGGCAATGATAAGTGTTGAAGAAGATGTGGTTCAAAGGGGACACATTATCATGTGTTCTGGGATTGCCTCCTAGTTAGGCCATTCTGGGAGGTGATAGGCCTGAAATATAAAGAATTAGTGGGCATGGACATGGACCCCAGATCTGAACATATGATTTTGGGGAAGTCCCGCCTCAAAAGAAACCCAACCAACAAAAATCATTTGTGGGGAGCCTTCTAGCAGTGGCAGGCAAAGCCATAATAAAATGTTGGCTAACACCAATATGCCCCACTATGGAGGATTGGGTCACTATCATAAAATCGATCTACTGTATGGAAAAGATCACCACAGACCTACGCCTTCAGACAGACAAATTTATGGGGGCGTGGCTACCATTCATGAATCTAATAGAGGCGCTGGAAGACATATCAGTATTGTCCCTGCAGACAGAATGGTGTTGACTTGAAAGACTAAAAGGGGTCTACCCAGGTAATAGTTCACGGAACAGGGAAACTAAAGTGTCAACTTTGTTGTATGTTACATTCTGTCTTAATGTTTGTTTATTTTATTCATGAACTTTCCTAATTTACCCAAAGTTGTGGTGCTGGTATAAACTATTTTGGTAAACCAGAAACTGAAACAAAAAACATGAATCCACACAAAGGGCAATGGAGCAGAATAACTTTTCATTTTATAGGAAGCAACTGGAGACAGAAAGAGCTGATGGAATCATGGAAGTCATCACTTCATCAATTGAAGTCCTTTCGGAACTTTCCTTTTCTGAGCTTTTTCAGTACTGTAAGGTCTTGTTAATCTGCAACACATGAGAATCTCTCTAATGTTCTTTGCCAACACTACATGAAACGAAGTTTTAAAACAAATTGCTGGTGGACCCATTATATAAGCTCAATGAGACACTTTTGTGCATTGGTTGTGCTGGTTTTAACTCACTTCCAGGGGCTGAAGACTTACTACACCCTGACCCATGGACATGCCTTACTACATGCCTGGGCGTGTGGTAAAACCAGCACAACCAACACCCCATTGTTTGTTATTGCTCATACAGTCTATCAAGTCTACCCTGTGGAGCCAATGCATTTTTCTTTATATGACACTCTGCCCCCTCTCTCCAGACACTTTTTCTCCTCAAAATAGGCAGTATTGTCTAGCCATCCTTTCCCTGTCAACATCAGAAAAGTAAATAAATAATGTTTGACAACTTGTGGGTTGCAGCATTAGTCTCAGTTCTTTCAGTTTTGGCAGAAATGGAATTTTTTATTATGGCCCACCTTGTTTGGCATGTGTGAGCTGTAGAAGTACAACCATAGTAGTCAACAGAGGGAAACTGCTTTGATATGACTGCCTATCCTGCATCCTCCTGTTTCTTCTGATGCAGTATGGTATACATTTTTAGACTACTGGAAGCCTGCATCGTGTGGGCTGCTGCAGTGGGACTGATACACCTAGGAAATATATTTGGCTTGTTGCTCCAGTGTTCTGCTCCAGGCTTGCTGTATACAGTGCCTGCTCCAGTGTTCTGTTCCAGGCTTGCAGTATACAGTAACTGCTCTAGTGTTCTGCTCCAGGCTTGCTATATACAGGGCCTGCTCAAGTGTTCTGTTCCAGGCTTGCTGTATACAGTGCCTGCTCCAGTGTTCTGTTCTAGGCTTGCTGTATACAGTGCCTGATCCAGTGTTCTGCTCCAGGCTTGCTGTATACAGTGCCTGCTCCAGTGTTCTGTTCTAGGCTTGCTGTATACAGTGCCTGCTCCAGTGTTCTACTCCAGGCTTGCTGTATACAGTGCCTGCTCCAGTGTTCTGCTCCAGGCTTGCTGTATACAGTGCCTGCTCCAGTGTTCTGCTCCAGGCTTGCTGTATAGCTGCTCCAGTGTTTTGCTCCAAGTTGACTAGGTAGTATGGACTCAATTTTTGGAACTGTTAATACTAAACTTGACCACAGAAGTGTAAAGACTAAGGGCTGAATTTTCAAAGCTCGTGGTTCAAGTGTAGTTCCCAGTTTTGGGCACAGCAAGCATCATGACAAAAGTGTCAAAATGTTTACAGGCTATTTTCCAGGTTTTTGACATATTTGTGACAATTTCAGTCCTTTAGACAGATAAATAAGCATGTGTTAATATTTTGATGCGTGCATTATTTATTTGAGTGCAACTTGTGGCACCTTCAAATTGCCATGTGGGGACTGCAGCACTGCACCTTGGGGGAGTGGGATATGGACGTTCCTTGTCATTATCATGCCAAAATGTCACTAAAGCCCCAAATAATTCTCATTGAAGTGGTCTTCAGGTTTGAACCAAAGCAAATTTTGACAAACACCTTTAACTTTTCTTTTGGCAATGTTTGCAATTTTGAACTTTCAGATGTTTGCACATCTCTTCTACAGCATTGAGTTTTATAATAAATACTATATTATCTTTATATTAACAGTACTTTTCTTAACACATATATTTAGCCCCTTCCCCACTCTCCCCATTAAGGAGCTGTGGCATATTCCACAGTTCTCCTCCAGGTGGCAGTGTGCTGTTAGTTGGTACAGTCAGGAGAGGTTGACACCCTGCAGCAGGGTAGGAGTGTGCAGCAAAGGGAAGAGAGAGCAGGAGTACTTAGCTGGGGACCTCCATAGTTTTCAGGCCTGAGGCACCCTCAATCAGCCAATGGGTTATGGTGGTGGCTGCCAATAAACTAGGTCCCTGAGGAGATTCAAGAGTCCTGACATCCAGAACAGGGGAGGTTGTTAGCAGGTGGGAGAGAGAGTATGAGGGAGACAGACAGAATGCCATAGAAGCTGCTGCAGTTACTCTGAGTGGAGAACAGAGTACTTTGTCCCATATAGGGTAACAGGGCCAGTGGGTCCTTTCATGTCAGTTCAATACTACAAAAGAACCTTTCCTAGGGCCTTTCATCAGGTTTAGAGAGTAAGAGTCTTGCTATGAGGTGAGATGGGAAAGTCTCTGCTGGGGTGGTCAGAAAGGTTAGCCTACTGGGAAAATGTTTTATGCTGATTAAAGACCAAGAGTAGAGCTATGATTGGAAACAATAAATGGGCATCTTAGTAAAGTAGTGCTAATGTCCAGACTAAAGATGATGACATAGTCAGTACACCATCTGGTGAAAAAATGGCCCTGAAGCTAAAATGAAATTAAACGTTTAATAAAGTTAAAGTACTGTTTTGACTCTCAACTCTGTGTGGCTCTGCCATGTGTGAGTGCTATATACTTGTACAGCTCCAGGTAAACTCAGACATGTTATGCATCGATGTAGGTACCCTATTATATTGCCCACTAAAGTGAACTAAAAGGTAAGACAAACCCTGGTGAGCCTCCTAATGAGGGGCTTAACTACCAGAAGAACCCAGTTCCATATGGCAACATCTAGACAGGTGGGTGCTGCACCAGTCTACATTGCATAGAACAAAAAAGGTTAAATACATGCTGAAAAAATTGAAAATAAGACAGAAAATTGTGTTTTGACCAGCTCTGTAGCGCCCAGCAGTAGGATACTGCAGTGTTAGACACCCTGGTGGCCTTTGTTTACACCCTGAGATAAGGATGTCAGGAGATGAGAGTGGCAGAGAGAGACTGAGTACCCAGTCAAACACACTCCTCCTTCTCAGAGAAAAGGGGGTCTAGGAGTTCTGCTTCTTGACTGCCTCCTAGCAAAAGGAAGATGACAAATGGGATTGCATTACAAGCTGGGATGGAGGGGTGCCAATGATGTCTGGCACTCAGGGGAGTGCGTGAAGTAATACCTTGTGAACCTGGATTTGGGTGAGGTGAAAAGAAGAGATGTATGTCCCTACAGTTGGATGCCAGTGGTAATATTCTACCACATCCCAGGGTCTATCACCGGCATGTCCCACTCTCCTCAATAGCCTTACTCCACTCAGCACCCTGGGTTCACTTTAGTGTTTCTACCCCCTACCACTGGGAGAGATAGAGAAAGGGATGCACCCCTTTCCAAACAGGAAGAGAGAGAGAGACAGAGCTGAAGATAAAGGTAGGCCTCTTGGGGAGCCAGAGGGGTGGTGGCCTCTGTTGTTGGTGGTCTCCAAAGTATTGTGGTCCATAATTAAAGGCAGAGGCTCAGCAAACCCAACCTAAAGGAGTGGTGGAGAGAACAGCAAGTGAGGTACAAAAATTATTGGATGGCTATGAGGCCATCTAGAGGTGTAACCTATATAGGAAAAGTAAATATAGGTATGCTTTTACATGCTGTTTATTTCTTTCTAAACTGATTACTCACTCCTGAAGCCAGCCAAGGGATTATTCTAGCATTTATTTCTGTTATTTTCGGCATGTATGTTACCACGGTCTATTTTTGCACTATAATATGTAGAGGCTAACAAGGGTTAAAGATGTGATCATTTATACATGAAAAACATGGAAAGGCATTCACATTATCTTAAGCCCAATCTCATGACATAAACTGACAGCCCTTTTAATGTGAAGTAAATCAGCCAGGATGAGAAGTGTCTTGGAGAACATACAGATTGAGTGCTGATTGACAGAGCTTCTATGAAGCTCACACTGTCTGCCTTCATTTTTGTAGCAGCTAACTTGAGAGGATGTCAGCAACTCTAAAACATATCAAATGTTCTGAAGGGGAAGAAAAAAAATGTTGTAGGTGCCGCATTGGTCCTTTTAAGAACAGATCCAGAAACAAATGATTTGATACCTTTTATTGGACCAACATGGATGTTACAGAAAAGAACAAAGTGCTCTAGCTTTCGAACCTACCCGGCCCTTCTTCAGAAGCTTTATGGCAGTTATTTTGAAAATCCCATACTATTAACACCAGATTATGTTGAAAAAACAGAAATAATTCTCATTAGTTTAACATATACATTTAAAACATAACAGAAGATTACGTCAGAGAAGCTAATTAACACCAGTATGCTTTTAACTGAGGAGCCTCAGAAGGGCAAAAGTTATCAAGAATTCTCAATAACCAGGGAGTTCTTATCACATACATTTTATGACTCTTGTACATACAGTATATCTAATTCCTACTAGTTACAGTATCTTTCCCAAGAAGAGAGAGAGAGAGAGAAGGAAAAAAAAAAAGGATGGGCCTAGAGGATTTCATCCTTGGAAGTTTTCATTTAGATTCCAGACTGATTCTGTGCATTTTTGTTATACACTGACTCTGTGTTGAAATCTGCACTTATCAGGCTCATGGTCTCATTTTCTTGGGGGTCCTTGACAAGTATTTTTATTTGGCACTTACACTTACAAGTGATACTATCATGCATCATGTATATATGTATATGTTTAATTTGGGGCTCTTTTTGAACTTGCATTTATACCTAATTTCAGGATTTTGTCTCTCATTATCTGTTCTTTAATATACCAGGACACTTGGAATGTAAGTTGCAACCTCATCTTACATGTATTAGAGAGAATGCTATCCCAGGGTTTTTTTATCACTAGAATGCTTTCTTAGCATACTGAGACATTTTAAAATTTATGTGATAAGAACTGTTCCCAATGGAGGATTATATGTGCTCCACTGCACAACCCCGTGGGAAACATGGGTTTGTATCCTGAACCTGACTTCCCTGTCCTTGACCAGTGGAGTGTGGGGTGCAATGTGGAAGCATCATGTCCTGATCCACAGGGAGGGTGATGTGTGTTACACTGACCCATCCCGTGGAAGACACAGGTTCATATCCTGAGCCCGACTCCCCTGTCCTGGGCCAGTGGGGTGTGGGACACAATGTGCAAGCATCATGTCCTGATCCAGGTGGTGGGGTGATGTGTACTCTGATGCCTGAGTGGAGTGCATCCTTTGGCAGAAAGTAGTGAAGTCCTTGATCTCATGGGTGACCACAAGATGTTAGGCACCATCCACCAATTAGAGTGCCTGGCCAAGGGGCATAGTCTTTGGCCAGGGAGTTGGAAGAGTAAAGAGTCTGGAAACCATCACCCCTGCGAGTATGGCAGTATCAGTATCCACCCACCACTGATGCCACAGAACACCCCTTTTATTATTATGGTTCCTCCTCTATGGCTAATAGAATGAGGGTTGCATGTCAGGGCCACACTACTAGGAGAGGGGAGTTATTAAAATTTGTGTAGCACCTGACTGTGCATTTGAGAATGAAGGGGTGTCTTGTAGAGTGCCAGGGACATGATTTTAAAAGACACCATTAGATCGACACATGGTGCGGTGAACCACTGGCTGTTCCAAACCAGGGTGCGACAGGGACTGTGCACCTGATTTTACAAAAAGTGGGATCCAAGTGCCAAAGTCCCCAGGTTTGCTGCAAGCTGACAGCTGCACTGAAAAAACAATGCACGCGGGACTGGCTTGCAGCAGCAGGGGCCAGTCTCCTTGGTGGCTGGTGGGTCATCCTGGGCATGCCCTGGTTCATGGGGGGGGTGACAGGAGGCCTGATTTTGGGGGGGGTAAAACATTACCACCACCTGTAGTGCAGGTCTGTGGGGGTGTAGATGCAGCAGCACTACTATGGGGGGCAAGGGACCCCAGGCTTATACCTTCCATGGCCACCATCCCCTCCAGCAGTGGTCTGGCAGGCGTTGGGGGCTCTGAGGGCACCTTCCCAGGAGGGCACAAGATCACACTACAACCCAGCAATGTCTCCGGGAGTAGCACACAGCAGGTTAGACCAGAACCAGGCTCCATGCTCCCATGGGGAGGCTTGCAAAATCCCACTTTAGAGGATATTGCTACGCTACCCCAGTGCAAGCCCCCTTCTGCAATGGTGCACTTGTGCGGCCATTGCAAGGATGGTGAAAGCCTGGTTGGTGAAAGCAGTCTCCCCAGTGGTGTAGGGTACCTTCTAAAATCTGGACTGGCATAAGGTGTGGCTCATGGAGCCCTTTGCGCCATTTCTCCTTGACGCAAGCCCCTTGTGCCAGTCCTGATTATTTTAAAATCAGGCCCAGGTTTCCAGCTGCTTGGGTGGCATAACTGGTAGAGCAGTGGAATGGAATGCAGAGGGACCTGGGTTCAAATTCCAGCTATGGCCTTTAATTTGTTCTCACTTCTGTCTGTTTGTAAGTCACATACAGTATATGCACATTGTGTCATTTAAGCAATAAGACACGAGGGGGTGTGGGTTTTCATCGGATTTACCATGGCTGGAGTGGTTTGCCCACGAGGCACAGCAGAGTGGGTAAATCCTCTCCAGCCGTGGTAAATCCCCCAATAACCCACATCCTCCAAGTGGCTTACTGCAATTATACCAAGGTTCATTGTTTTTACTATGATAAAATGCAACTTTTAAAGAGGTTGATTTGTTTGTTTATTTTTATTGTATTTATTCCTGTGCTGCAGATGCTTAGGATTAAGATTATATACTCATCAACAGCCGTTGGGTATCAGAGGATTTACACCAGTGGTAAACTGCCAGTCTGACGATTTCATTGGCTATTCACTCATGTCCATGGTATAATCTGAAATAAATGCCTCAGTAACCCAGTACATAAGGAAGCAAGCCCTTGTGACCTCTGCCAGTCGCTGACCCTCCAGACTCCAAGCCTCTGGAGTCCTCATTCTATATCTGAAAGTTTGTGGCCATCCACCAAAAGTGGGATCACTGTGGGGCAGATAGCTGGTTATTAGGTATACACATAGGATAGCCCCCACACTCAAGTATCTACCACACAACTACCTCACATCCCAATATTTGACCAGAGCCACGACAGACCCCATATACTGCTCACAACCACTATCATTCTTCAGTGTTTGCTCTACAAATTTTCTTAACCCACTTTTCAACTTACAGCTATTACACCCCTGAAAAGATATGCGATCAACTCACACCCCAGTAGCTGACTCTGTACTACTCTTTAGTGAAGTGAGGATTTGTTCTGGAATGGATAATGAGCATGAGGTGGTTATGGAGCAAATACTGTGGTATGGTGGTAATTGTGGGAAGATACAGATATATGGGATGGTCTACACAGATAATAGTATGTGGTGCAGTTGTATGGCAGATACAAGGATGAAGGGTGGTTTCCAGTCAAGTGCCATGGTGTTAGGGTTATTATAGGGCAGAAACAATGATGAATGTAGGCTATTGGTAAATACATTGATTGGTTAGTTACAGTACAGTTGCTGGATGTGACAGTATATTGTATAGTTTTGAACCTGATACAGGAATGTGGGTATCCAAGGGGCAGATACTGTAATTTGGGATATTTACTAGTATGTCGAGTACTAGTTTAGAGCAGATGATGGTGCATGGAGCAGTTGTGAGACAGATATAGGGGTGAGCCACAGTTGCTGGGCAGATACCACAGTGTGGGGATAGTTATGGGGCAGAAAGAGTGGTAAGGAATAGTTGCAGGGCATATATTCAGGTGTGGGGTAGTTGTAGAGCAGAATGCTGGGTAAGTGTGTTGGGTATTCGAGCCAGTGATCACACTGGAAATGAGAAACTGCACACCACAAAGCAAGGTTTATTGAAGTAACACATATACTGCAGTAGCACCGGCAGCGCAGCTTTCAAGGTACAAGAAATGATCAGTTACCTTCCCCCTGGGAGGATGAACCAGACAGGCATGGAGGCTTCAGCACTTCATTCTAGGAACTGTAGTTCCTCCCAGGGGAAGGTAACTGTTCATTACTTGTACCTTGAAAGCTGGTCTCAAGGTGGGACCCCCTTGAAAATGAGATGGTACAGATGTGCCACTGCGATGGAAAAACTACCTGGCAGCTATTGCTTTGAGTGCTGATCTGTGCTTTTAAACATATTAACTTTGGTCTAATGTATGCTCATCGCCATGCTCCTTCTGTATTTTATTCTTTTGTTCTATAATTATTAATAAGCTCATCTAACCTTGTTTCAAATGTTTCTCTATTAAATTTTTCTCTATATTTATGTTTCTGTTCTACTATTGTAAATAGGCTTGTACAGTCTTATTTCAAATGTTATCACTTGACATGGAACCGTTGTAAACAAGCCCTTGGCTCAAAGGTAATTGTAATCTGATAACTAAATAAATAAATAAATAAATAGACTTCAAGTGCAAGAGTGTTACCAGACGAAGTTAGGTTGGGAGATATTTATTTATTTATTTACTTTCTGTTTATGCTCCCCCCCACCACCTCCAGCACACCAATACATCGTAATTCTCCAAAGGCATCCCCACAGCTGTCATCCCCTCCTTACCTTGAGCCCAGTGACCGAGGTCATCCCCCATGGAGCCGTGGCTACACCCCCCCCCCGTGCAGGGATGAGGTGGGCAGGTCTTGCCCTCAAAATTCTACAGTTTTGTCAGGACACTGGGCCATGGGACAAGCAGGGAAGTTCCACATCTGTGCTGGGAACTCTGTCTTCCCAGTGTGCTGGGGCCATTTTTCTGATATTCTCAGGAGGCGTGAAGTGTGCTGTGATGTAAGGGTGCATACACCAATGTCCATCATGCCTCCCCCTCCAAGTCTGGACTGGTGCTCACGGTGCTGCCAGCTTCTGCCAGAGGCCAGTCAAGTGCCGAGCCTTACCCCATTCCCCCCCCCCCCCGGAGGGTGAGCAGTCTCACGGATGCTCAAGCCACCTCCACCAGCTGGCCCTCCAACTCCCTGGGCTCATTCCCAAACCTGCGTCACTAGCATCACTAGTGGTAGCGCAACCACTGCACCAGCAGGCTGATTCCAGGTGGAGAAGATACTAGTTGTGGGGCAGATATTGTGGTGTAGGGTAGTTGCAAGGCAAATATTTGGTCACTAGGAATGTTTTACTAGAGTTGTGGTAGTTGTAGGATAGGTATTGGGGAATGGGGTAGTTACATGACAAAATATTAGTGGATTTCTGTAGTGTTACTAAGGTGTTGGTAGCTTTGGGCAGATAATGTGATGTGTGGTAATTGCAGGGCAGAATATTGGGTAGCTGTGACAATCTTACTACACTGGGGTACTTGTGGGGCACATATTGTGGCATGTAACAGATGAAGGGCAGAATACTGTGAGGACGTATTAGTGTTGGAAGAGTGAGGGTACTTGTGAGCCAGACAACAGGGTCTGGGGTAGTTGCAGGACAGAATATTGGGAAGCTGTGAGCATGTCACTAGAGTTAAGGGATTTGTGGGCAGATATTTGGGTGGGGTAGTTACAGGGCAGAATATTATGTAGTTATGAGAGGGATGCTAGTGTGGGGGTAGTTGTGAGACAGATATTGGGATGGAGCAGTTCCACATCAAATTATTGGGTGCTAGCTGTAGGGCATTACAAGAGCAGGAATACCTGTGAGGCAGAGGTTGGGGTGTGAGGTAGTTGAAGTTAGAAAATGGGCTTTTTATTTGCAGGGCTCTATTGGCTGGTACCCCTGCCGGGGGGGGGGGGATACATTAACTTCAAATAGACGCCCAGCAAATAAAAAGTTCTGGTACAAGTGCCCCTTCACCCATCCAAGTATCTGTGTGCCTATACTGCCTGCCCATTGGCTGAAAACACCCTATTCAATTTGAAAATGTTGCCATTTTTATTTCTTGCTTAGCGAGAGATACTACCCTACTAAGGCTCCCTAATTCATTGTTAGCTGCCACAAGAAACCACACCCCAACCTTTGCTGGGCTCACTTGTCTCTACAATATCACTCCTTACTAGCCGGTTGCTGCTTGGCAACATTGCTGAGATTTACTGTACAGGTCTCACTACAGCCCCAGACCCCACAGTAAAAACGCTGTGTCAGAGTGGGAGTGTGGTGGGGAGAGAGACATCGGTGCCCAAGACTTGCCAAGCTGAACTGTAAACTGTAAAGCAAAAGCTGTACCACACATTACAAAAAAAAAGAAAAAACACGAAATAAGCATTTAAAAAAACGAAGCCGTTAGACCGATCAGCTTCACGTAACTGGTGGAGGGCAGAGCGTGCTGTCCCATGGCAACCACACTCACAGTACTCCTATACTGTACCAGTAGCAATACATCCTCCGGCTCTGTCCAAACACAGATTTTTCCATCGACACCGAAATACACATTTTTTTGCAGGCATTTCTGTACAAAATTTAAGTTTCTCCCTTTTTATGTTTGCTTGAAACATAGTGCCACCATATGAGTTTTCGTAGGTGTGCCTCCCCCACTCCCAATGCCCTGCTTCCTTTTGCAGTCGCGGCTGCACTGCACCAATGAATGTCCGAGCTCTCTATGACAGCCATCCAGATGTAGTGGCATACGGTTGAGAAGGAAACACTGCCACAATCAGTGGTGGTAACATATAGGCAACGTATGTCAGCACTGCATCCGAACTGTCATTGACAGTTCGTCATTCTCCCCCACAAAACACTACTTAGCACACTGAGACCCCACCCCAGGGTGCTCATGCTCTCCCCTCCACACCGTTGTATGACCGACGGTGGTGCCCAATCCCCTGTCAGCTCCACTGCCCCCACCCAAACAGACTTCTAGGTGCCACATTGGGATCTCACCCCAGCATGACAAAAGTCCTTATGGCCGACAGGGGTGCCTAATCCCCCGTCTGCTCCAAGGTCTCCCCCCAACAAAAAAAACTCACAGACTTATAGGTGCCACACTAGGGGCCCACCCCAGTGTGCAAAAGTCGGTATGGCTCATGTGGGTGCCTAATCCTCGTTGGCTCCATCTGCCCCCAACAAGTGTCCAGTTGCCACGCTGGGAGCCCACCTCAGCATGGCAAAAGTCACATGTTGTCTTCCTAAATAAAAAGAAACCTGTAAAAAACAAAAATGGTCCCTCATTGACTGTCTTCTCCCCTCCCCAATCCACAGTCACCCTGTGTGTACCACCTCCCCGCCTAATGCTTACCTCTGGAGCCCAGCGCCGACGATCTCGTGGACGGAAGCGGTCTGCACTCTTCAAAGCCGACCGTGAACTGAAGAAATGCCAGTAAGCTGTATAATGGCATAAATGTTTTTTTTCAACTTTGGTGCATATCTCGGCCATCTTGGAAATGTTTCACTAAATTTTTAACATGGGGTTTTGGGGCCCCTCCTCATGAATTCAGTCACTGTCATTTTGTTATTTGGTCCCAAAAGGTGATTTTGCGGTCACTGCGGAACAACCTTTTGGGACTGAAAACAACTAAAATGACAGTGTCCCAATTCATGAGTAGAACCTCAAAACCCTATGTTGGAATTAAGTAAAAAATTCCAAAATGACTGTTTTCTGACGTGTATTGCTCAGTTCCCACGCCTTCGTAACTTTGCAAATTTTAATATTTTCACTCCAGATTTTCAACATTGCCATTTTGCCACACCTCCTTATCAGCAGTACAGCTGTCATTTTTCGCATTTCACCCAAAATGTGTTTTTGTGCATGTAGCGCACAATGGCGCAGTCAGTGTGTGAAATCAATGTTTGGGACAGATTAAGAAAATCACAGTAACACTGTTCATGAGCAGAGGTCTTAAAATGGCTATGTTGAAAGTTTGGTGATAGAAGTCCATAAAATGACTGTGTTATGAGCGTGCATTGCGCAGTTTCCACACACCCTCATAAGTTCACAAATTTGTACTATTTCCAGTCCAGATTTTCAACACTGGCATTTTTCTACATCCTTATGAACAGTACAGCTGTCATTTTTCACACCCTAGCCGAAATGTGTTTTTGCACTTCCGGCACAGAAATGCGTGGTTGCTGTGGGACATCAGTGTTCAGGACAGATTAAGAAAATCACAGTGACACTGTTCATGAGCGGAGATCCCAGAATGCCTGTGTTGACAATCTATGGTAAAAAAATCCTCAAACTAATTACATTATGGGTGTGCATTGTGCAGTTTCTATGCACGCTTGTGGTTTCAGTTTTTTTATATTTTCCTTCCAGATTTTCGACATTGCCATTTTTTACACCTCCCCATGAACAGTACAGCTGTCATTTTTCACATCCTGTTCAAACTGTGTTTTTGCACCTGTGGTGCCAAATGGTGTAGTCACTGTGCAAAATCAGCTTTCAGCTAACAAACTGATATTGCCACTGTTCATGAGGTGGGGGGTCACAAAAAAAACATGTTGAAAATTTGGACTGAAAATATCAACGAATGCCTGGGGCATTAGGGTTTCCGTCCATAATGCCCCAGCCTGCAGAGACTGACAGGCATCAGGGATGTGACTTGGGATTGTCGCCTGTAATGCTCATGCCATTCTACCCCAACCCACACCCTGCAGCCACTGACAGGCATCAAGGTGTGCCTTGGACTCTTCAGCCCCAAAGTTCACCCCATTCTCCTATACTGTGCTTATCTCACTGTATTTCCTTATGGAATGGGGTGAGCATAAGGCCCAAAGACCCCAAGGCACACAATGACACTTGTCGGTGTCTGCAAGGTAGGGTGTGGTGAAATGGTGTGGCCGTTATGCCAGACAACCCAAAAGCACACCCCAATGAATGTCAGTCTCTGCAGGGTGGTGGTGGGGTTGGCTTCAGTTCAATACTTCACCGTCATTCATATTATGCATCTCTCTAACTCCTACACTACCAATGCCAATGCCAGCAAGCAAACATTCGGCATTGACAAATGCTTGTTACATAGAGGTGTTACTTCCCGGTCTCACCTGCAGCCCAAATGTAATTATTGTCTCCTTTACCACGCACTTCTCCCAAAGCGCACATAATTCCTGACTGCACTTTCTTCTCTGTCCCGATCTGAACTGCAGCTGCTCCTGGCCCCAGTAATTAAAAGACACAGACATGGACACACACACAAAAAAAGAAATATACTTTTATGTCATAAAAGTATGCTCTGCTGTGAAATGCACTAACACTCTCTCTCTGCATTTGTCGTGATCACTATAGCAACAGCTGCTGGCTCGGTTAAAGTAAAAAAGTAGTAAACTTCCATTCTGTGCGGGGGTTAGGGGGAGACACTAAAGGAGCAAATTAAGTGAACACTCTGCATGACGGAGGGTATAAACAGACTGCTATGAGAGTCATGCAACCAGCTTTTTTTCTTTGCTACAGATTCTCATAGCGCATGCAAGCGGAAGAACTATTTTATTACAAAACTCATCTTAAACATTTATTAGCAATTTTTTATTAAACTTTTTTTTATTTTAACAGTGCCCATTTTCTAAGCGCAATAATACCCCCCAGGATGGTCGGTATCGGGCAATACCAGCCCACCCAGGGGCTATAAGGCCCTCCGCCTGCAGTGTTGGGCCTCATTACACCCCTGGGCGGTCCGGTATTGCCCAATACCACCCACTCTGTCAGGTATTATTGCTTGCTTAAATACTGTATTCTTACTTTTCTGTGGAAAAAAAAATGCCTTTTGTCTGAATCCTAAGTATACAGTATACTGTAGACAAAATGGTCATGTTACAATTGGAGCCTATGTAAATCAAACTAGATAACTCTCGGACATGTAAACAAGTGCACTGAATCAGATTATTAAGAGAGACTGCATGTAAACAGCACTGCAGAAAACTCAATCAGGTTTTCAAATTATCTGATCTCTTCAGATATCTGATTACTTCCTGACATATAAATGTGGTAACTATGTTTACACACACTCAGTAATCTGGTTTGAACTGGAATGCTAAGAAATCTGATTCCGAATCAGATTATGCAGATCCACGTAAACAGGAGAATTATCATTTGAATCAGATTTTTTGAAGTAGTTGAAATCTGATTCATATACTGTACCTGTGTTTTGTTGTTCAAATCTTTTTTTGAATCTGATTACTGGATCATGTAAACAGATCTGATAGCATTTTCAGACTAACCAATATTACCTTCTGAAGTTTTAACAGGCAAAACCTGCAAGAACAATTAAAGGCTGACAGGTGGAGGGGAGTGATGATAGGTTTGTTAGGTGATTGAGTGTACTAGATGGATATATATGTGCATGAAAATGTTCTAGAATTTTAGTTAAAGTGCTTAAAGGAGAAAGAAAAAGGAGGTAGTATAGTGCAGTGGTTTAAGGCTCTGAGCTGCAAATCTGGTGACATCCAACAGACCAGACCTGGGTTTAAATCCCACAGCTTCCACTTGCATACTGTGTGACCCTAAGCAAGTCACTTAACTTCCCTGTGCTCCCAGGTCACTCCTGTGAAAAAGCTTTCAGCTTAGTGTGCTACACCTGGTTAAACAACTAAAAATTAATTAACAAATTAAATTAGGAGAAAGAAAAGGTTTTTTTTTTAAAGAAAATATATATTTTTTATAAATTTTTTTTGTTGTTTTGAAAGTTGCAGTGCATGTTAGAATAAACATTTTCACCTATATCTTTTTATTTCAGTTTAAATTGACCCCTGCCTCCTGTCTTGTATGATACCCTTCTTTCCAAATGTTGAATCTGCTTAGGCCTTTGTTTTACATTTGGAGTAATAAAAGAAGTTCCTTTGGACCAGGTTTACAGCAGTATTTTCAGAAGTGCATTGCCTGTTCTTTAGTATGCTAGTTCTGCATTTCAGTCACAAGAAAGCAGTGCTTGAGGAAAACATACAGAGAAGCCAGCGGAGGAAGACCATTTGATCTATCAAGTCTGCTCATATTGCAGGGTCCACAGCTTGAGGTAATGTCCCTGCTCTCCCTCACCACACCTCCCATCATCCCTACCCATGGTCCTTACCTTCCCCCATGCCTATCCCAGCCTCTCTTAAAACTGACCAATGTCTTCAGCGCGTTACAAAAGTCCACCACCCTCTCTGTGTAGAAATGCTTCCTGACCTACCTCCTAAACCTCCCACCCTCCAGCTTAAGACTGTGCTCCCTCATGTTATGGTTGCCACTCAGTGTAAAGAGACTCTGCTTATCAATCTTATTTATCTTTTTCAAGTACTTGAAGGTCCCAATCACATCCCCTCTCTCTCTCTCTCTCTCTCTCTCTCTGTCTTCCAGGGAGTACATGTTCAGTGCCCTCAACCTCTCCTCATATGCCTTACCCTGCTGACCCACTATCATCTTTGTAGCCCTCCTCTAGACCTTCTCCAGTAGGTTTATGTCTTTTTTGAGGTGTGGGCACCAGTACTGAACTCCATACTCTAGATACAGCCTTACCAGTGACCTGTACAAGGGCAGTATAGCGGCCTCTCTCCTACTACTGATCCCCATAGATATGCATCCCAGCATCTTGTTTGCCTTTGCTGCTGCTTTCTTGTACTGTGTGGAGTGCTTCAAGTCACTAGTTATCATCACTGTCAGGTCCTTCTCCTCCTCTGATGCAGATACTCGGACTCCACCCAGGAAGTACTCTGTCCTGGGATTCTTGGCTCCAACATGCATAGCTTTGCATTTCTTGTCACTGAAGCCAAGCTGTCAGATTCTGGATCACCTCCCCAGCTTTTCCAAATCTCCCTGTAGGTCCTATATCCCCTCAGCTGTGTCCACTCTCCCGCTGAGCTTGGTGTCATCTATGAATAGACACATTTTGCCATTAATACCATCCCCAATGTCATTGATGAAGACATTAAACAACACAAGCCCCAGCACCGAGCCCTGTGGGACCCCACTGGTTACGTCTCTGGTGCCAGATAACTCTCCCCCCCCACAACCACCCTCTGGATTCTGTCCCTCAGCCAGTTTTCCATCCATCTGGCCATCTTTTCCCCAACCTCAAGATCCACCAACTTCCTGATCAACCTTTTGTGGGACACAGAGTCAAATTCCTTGCTGAAATCAAGATAGAGAATGTCTACCGCTTGGCCCCATCTACTGTCTTAGTGACACAGTCAAAGAAGCCAATCAGATTCATTTGTCATGATCTCCCCCCCCATGAACCCATGTTGTCTCTTATCCTGGAGACCATGCTTCTATAGATATTCCACCAACCTTTCCTTCAGTATGGTCTCCATGAGCTTGCTCACAGTGGAGGACAGACTGACTGGTCTGTAATTCCCTTTGTAACCCCTAGGTGGTGCTATCCCAAGGGCTACTACTCCTGCCTGCTTGGCTAGGAGCAGGTTAAGGGGACTGAGTTCTGAAACAGGTGCCTCCACCTGGAGGTCAGGGTCAGTAGTGGTCAAGCTAACTTGGGCATAGCCCTCCGGGACACTGTAACCCCCCTGTTTCCTTACTAGTGGCCAGAACAATACACAATAATCACTTTCACAATACCCCGATACACCAAACAGTTTGCACTTACCACCAGGGCTTTCCTCTGGCTTGACCCTAGGGACCCCCTGTAAAACAAGGTTATACACAGCAAATAACAGCAGTACAGTACTCTTGCACAAACTGGAACTACAGTCAGGGTAAATGCAAAAAGAGATCTGATTTATTTAAGGGACTTGAACAAGGGAGGGGGCGTAATCAGGTTAATTTGCTTAAAGGCTATATCAATCAAACAGTTTTGCATGCACTTCAGGGTCCATAAACAGTCACACACTCTGGGTACCCAGGTGAAGAAGTGGTGAGCTAGCCAGGATCGTTGCCCAGGGTAGGCCAGCGTTGCAGCTGGTTTGGGCCCAGTGATGGAAGAAAACAACACGCACTACACACACTAATTGTAATCCGGAGCCAGAAGGCTCAGTTCGTGAAAGAAAAGAAACAACAAGACAATATGATGACACACTGAGATTAAGCTGTTGTTGCAGGGAGCTACCTTGATGGTTACTCATGATACTCAAGACTGGACACAGGCTGGATGAAAATTGAGACTGCAGGTGGTTGATCTGGAATGTCAGGAGAAGCAGGGCCCACACGATTTGCTGAGGCATCGTTCCTGTTCAAGCTTGGAGCAGGGGGGTTGATCCCCAGGCAGGTCTCTTTCAATGGCTTTCTCTGTGCAGTGGGGTAGTCTGGCAGGGCCAGTGTGGCAAGGCCCAGGCCATATGGAGATGAACGCGGATTCAGTCTGGTCTAGCTGGATACAGCTTCCAGCAAGCAAAACACAGCTCACACAGTGGGGAACCAAATCATGACCACTATAAACACACAGCACATTTACATGCAAGGGATTCTACTACACCAGGCAAACTGCTCTCCGGTCACAATCTCAAAGCCTCTGTACACCGGGAGTTATGGGGTAGATGGAAATCCTGACAGGCCAATGCATTCAGCAAATCTTCTGTCTTCTTCAGGTTGATCCTGGTCACAACTCAGTGGCTTCCTTCGTTCTCACAAACTTGGATTCAGTCCGAACTGATTCTCTTCTCCCTCTCAGGGGCAGCAGGCAGGCATTCAGGCCAAAACTCTGGCCTTTCCGCAGAGACTGTCTCGAGCTATTGCTTCTTCAGCTCCCAACTTAGATCTGACTCAAATGCCAGCAAGCCTGGGAATTTCCTCAAGATCCAAAAGGTTCGGTTGGCTGATTCATCTGTCAGTCACAACAGGAGCTCCCCCTTCAGGTGGAAAAAGGCGCCAAAAGCCCCAAACTACAATTCCTACAGATTCTGACTCCAGACAGCTCCTTTAGTCTGGCTCCATTTTTGGTCCCACCAGTACTGATTGGTCCAATTTGGCAGTCCAGGTCCAAGATAGTGGAGATAAACAAAACAGTCCTTGCTGCAAAGAAGGCAGGTTAGACAAACTACATTATCATTATCACCGTAAATGATTTTCATCAAATAGTTACATCTTTCAACAGAGCTCCCTCTCAGATTACTTATGACTGCAATCCAGGCAGCTCTTAAAGAGACAGTACACAGAGGCTATACAGACACTCTCTGGCAATCACATTTAAACTGCTAAAACACAGGACACCAGCCTGGCAGTGAGCATTTAGGCAAGCTCAAGGAAGACTTTTTGGGAACCCCCATTTGTGGGCGGGGGGGGTTACACCTGGGTCATCCTTGGGACTGCTTTTGTGGAGGGGCAATACATGTGCTGTTCTCCAGTCCTGCAGTACCACGCCTGACTCTAGTGAGCTATTAAATAAGTCTGGCAGTGGCCCTGCCAGTTCCTCAGCCTGTTCCTTTAGTATCTTTGGATGCACTCTGTCTGGTCCTGGTGATTTGTCCACCTTCAATGCCAGCAGCCCCTCCCTCACTCTATCCGCCTCTATCACTAGATCTGTGCTCCCTTCCCCCTTGCTCCTCTTTTCCTTCCTGAAGGCACTGGTCTGTCCTTCTCCCTGGTGAAGATGGAACAGAAGTATTCATTTAGTATCTCTGCTTTCCCCCCATTATCCTCCACTCACTCCACCCCTTTCTTAAGCCTAACAATCCCTTCTTTTTTGTCCCTTTTCTCACTTATACAGTAAAATGAAATAAATTCAAATTTTACACACACCCTCAGTACTGGGTGTCTAGATAAACTCCTCAAGCTTCCTCTCAGGATTTATGTGGCACCCAACACCTCAGGTGTGGGTAAAATTCTCATTACACACACCACCCCATACTTTATTCTATTTTTAATGCACACTCCAGGGGGTATGCAGCACACAGCTGAAGGTTCGAGTGTCCTTACACCCCTGAAAGTTGCAATTTTAAAATGGTTTACTGCTGTTTTGTATTATATGTGAAGTGAAACATTTTTAATATTTGTTTTATATAATCCATTTTTTTCTATATGTGTTTTTTTAGGTTTTTACCCCATTTTTCCTTCCCAACCTGGGACCCCAGCAGATATGCATGTGTGCTTCCGTGAAGGCATGTGTGCACACCAGATACTGGCTCAGCCCCTTCCACCCCACCACTAGTCCCACCCACCTATGCGTCCCACCTGACCTCCACCTGGTAGCAGTGGAACTATGGGGGGTGCGGGCAACCACCCCTGGTAGAGGAGAGCTGCCTTGTGGCTGCTTGATCCCACTCAGTCCTTCCCCCCCCCATGCCAACTCCCTGATGATCCTAGGTCATTCCCAAACCCAGATCACCAGTGTAGCTTTTGGCAAGGCATCCAGCACATCAGCCCTCAGCACCAACAGGCTGGCTTCATAATCCATTTATTTAAATCGGCTTCTCTTGGAGAGATAATAGGTAAAACTGCTGCAAACCTCCACTCCTGCAGGTATGACGATACAAGTGTTCACTCATCACCAATATTTTATTTATTTATTTATTGGGATATTCAGAAAGACCTTTGAGTTGAAGACTCATTTACAAAGGTTCTACGTCATACATTAAGGTACAGAGCAACATTTGTTAAAAGAGATGACAGTACATTATAATACATATTAAAATACATTACATTACATGACAGTCAATGTTGATCAGTAGGAGGCTTAAAGTCAGGATAGTTAATGATTCAGCATTTTAGCACAGCCAAATAGTTGCAGTAGTTCTGTAACAGGCTAATAGTCATATAGCAATATAGGTGGGATTTTGACACCAGGATTGGAAGCAGTTAGGTGCAGTACAGGACAACATACTGCAGGACAATGTCAGGGGCAATCACATATGTTAGAGTCCCGGAGGTGCTCCCTTAGTCTAGATTTAAAAGAGGGCCTAGTCTTGTTTCATTGGTTATTTGGCTAGGGAGAAAGTTAGTAAGGGGCTTGGTAGCTGAAGGTTCTTTCAAATTGGGAGGTTCGAGGGCGGGGTACCCATAGTAATGGCTTGTCCGAGTTACATGTGGATCTGACTGGTGATGCTGGGAGAATAATAGAGGAGAGAGTGGGAGGTGTGAGACCTAGAAGTATCTTTTTTGTCATTAGGCAGGTGTGATACCTGATTCTGCTGTCTAAGTTTAGCCATTTTGTGGAGCTGTAGAGTGAACAGCTGTGAGTGAGACAATCACATCCAAGGATGAGACGGCAAACTTTATTGAGTACAAGGCAGAGTCTGTTTAGTGTGGAAGTGGGGGCTGCACTGTATATGGTAATACCATAGTTTAGGAGGGAGAGGACAGATGAATTGACGGTGAGCCATAGCGCCTCTCGGAAGTGAGGCAATGTTTGTAATGATAAAGCACATCTAATCTCGAGTTAAGGGCAGAAACTAGGTGGAGAATATGGTGCTTATAGTTGAGGGCTGAGTCTAGAGTGATCCCTAGGTATTTAAAGTTGTTAACTTGATCTAGAGGGGTGTGGTTGACAGTAAGAAATTGGAGATAGTGGTTCTTGAGGGGATTCTGTGGATGTGAGAAGATCATGATTTTTGTTTTCTTGTAGTTGATTATTAGTCATTGGGTGGTGAACCAATGCTCTGCTTCGTCAAAACAATGTTGGAGTGTTTGGAACACATTCCGAAGAAATGGGGGTTACTAGTGGAGTACCTCAGGGCTCAGTACTGGGTCCAGTCCTCTTTAACATCTTTATAGGTGACATTGCAGAGGGTCTGGAGGGAAAGGTATGCCTCTCTGCAGATGACACAAAGATCTGTAACAGAGTTGATACACAAGAGGGGGTAGAAAAGATGAGAAGGGACTTGGTAAGGTTGGAGGAATGGTCAGACATATGGCAACTTAGATTCAATGCAAAGAAGTGCAATTAATGCACCTGGAAACAAAACCCAGGAGAAGACTACACAATAGCAGGGAAGTACTAACAACAACAAAAATGGGAAGGGACCTGGGGGTAGTCATATCAGATGACTTAAAGGTGGGTAATCGATGTGAGAAGTCTGTAAGGAGAGCCAGGGGGATACTGGGATGCAAAGGAAGGGGCATCACAAGTAGAAAAAGGGAAGTGGTTATCCCTCTATACAGACAGTTGGTGAGACCCCATCTAGAGTACTGTGTGCAGTTTTGGAGACCTCATCTGCGCAAGGACATAGACAGGATGGAAGCAGTCCAGAGGAGGGCAACTAAAATGGTGCAGGGTCTGCAGCAGAAACCATATGAAGAGAGACTGAGAGAGCTTAATCTGTATATCCTTGATGAAAGGAGGGACAGGGGGACATGATAGAAACTTTCAAGTACCTCAAGGGAATCAACAAAGTCCAGGAAGGTAGCATCTTTCAGAAAAAGAGATGCATAAGAACAAGGGGGCACAATTTAAAGATAGAGGGGGGATGGCTCAGGGGTAATGTGAGGACATTTTTTTTCATGGAGAGAGTGGTGGATACATGGAACCACCTTCCCGGGGAGGTCTTTGGGTCTAAAACAGTGGGGGAATTCAAACATGCATGGGACAGACATAAGGCAATTATAGTGGGGGGTTGCAGAAGTAGGCTGTTGGTTAACTAGAATCTGCAGCTTATCCAGTAGGAGGGAAATGGGCAGACTGGGTGGGCCAAGTGGTCCTTATCTGCCATCAAAGTCTATGTTTCTGTGCTGGTGGAGTTTAAGTGGGTCGGGATCGGAGGAGTACAGGACGGCATCATCCGCATAGAGGAGCAGATTGCCTGAGACGACCGATGGGAGGGAGTTGAGATATAGGCTGAAAAGTAGAGGGCCAAGAATTGACCCCTGTGGAACACCGGAGTGGACAGGGAGGCTAGGAGACAGAACAGTGTCTACCTTGACCTGTTGTGTTCTATCTGACAGATAGCTGGTGAACCTGTTTAAAGTATCATTGGAGAAACCACTGGAGGAGAGTGTTCAGCAAGATGGCATGGTTAACAGTAACAAAAGCTTTAGAGAGGTCCACGAAGATAGCTCCTGTGAGGTGGCCATGATCCAATGCGGAGTGGATATGCGAGGTGAAATCGAGGAGGGCGGTGGTGGTGCTGTGCCCCTTATGGAATCCATGTTGTTGGTTGCAGAGAAGATTTTATTTTGTGAGGTGGTCAGTGATTTGGTCAGTGACAATACATTCCAAGGCTTTAGATGGGGGGGAGAATGGATATAGGGTGGTAGTTATTAGTAGAGGTGCGGTCCCCACTCTTATAGATAGAGGTAATGGAGACCAGTTTCCAGTGGATGGGGAATTTCCCTTGACAAAGGGAGCGATTGAGAATATGAGTGAGTGGGTAAAGGACTTCCTGGAGAGTAAGGCAAAGAAGTCTCTGGTCTAGGGAATTGCTGCAATAGAGTGAATGGCTAAGGGCTTTGGCTAGGTAGGGTTTGGCAGCCTAGGGGGAGAGAATGCATAGATGTAAGGGAGGAGAAAGGGGAGGAGGGGGGTGGGCCTGGACAGACAGGGGGTCGAAGAAGTTAGGGGGAGGACATGGTTGAGATTAGTGTAAGCGGAGTTTAGGGCTGAGGCTATACTAAGGAGATCCGTGGAGATGTTACTGTCTATTTCTTATTGGTCTGGAGGCTGGTTTGGGACTTTACTGCAGAGTTCTTTAATATTATTCCATAATTTTTACCCATCTCCCCAGGTGGATGTTAAGGATGCTTTATAGTAGTCCGCTTTGGCAGTGCGTAGGGCCCATGCGCATTTGTTGCGGACCTCCCTATACCATTGCCTGTCAGCTGGCAGTTGGGTCTCATTAGTAATGTGCCAAAGTGAGTCACGCTGACACATTAGGCCCAGGAGGTGATCAGAGAACCAGGGGACCTGGTTACCTTTGGACATTCTCTTGGTAAGGGGGGTGAATTTATCACAGATTTTATTGAAGGTGGAGATAAATAGATCAAGCATACGATCGAGGTCTGGGGTGTTAATGAGGGATGTCCAGTCCCACTTTCTGAGGTGGGCCTTGAGTTGGGAGAGTTTGCCAGGGCCAATTTTGCATTGTAAAGTAATTTTGGGGGTGGTTTTGGGGGCATTGCATGACCAAGTGCAGAGTACAAGAGAATGATCACTTTGAGCGTTGGGGAGTACCTGGGTGTTGGTTATTCTGTAGCGGCAGTTCATGAAGACCAGCTCCAGGAGGGAGGATGTCCCTGTACAGGTGTTTACTGGGGTGGGGGAGGTGACAACCTGAGTGAGGTCAAGTGCTGTGGCATCATCAATATATGGGGCAGCTGTCTTTGCCAACCAATTTATGTTGAAATCACCCATAACTATTTTTTCATGTTGAGATGGTAGAGTGGAGAGATAGGTCAGAATGGCCAGGAAGGTTAGTTTGTGTTCCTTTGGAGGAATGTAGACAATGGTGAGTAGGAGAGGGGAAATAGACCTGCCTAGAGTTAATTTTAGCATCAGAACCTGTGCCCTCGATGCTAGTTGTGGTGTAGGGAGTAGTTGGCCTAACAGCGAGTCTTTAAGGTAGAGAGCGCAGTCACCACCTCACTTACCCACTCTGTCGGAGCAATAGCAGAGGTATCCGGGGAGGTTAACAGCAGAGTCTGGTACAGAAGGGGAGAGCCAGGTTTCACCCAGTCCAATGATGTCAGTGTGGTGTTGGAGTACCCACTCCTGAAAGGGGACCCATTTTCTTGGAAGGCTGCAGATGTTAATTGAGGCTATGTGCAACCCACTTGTAGGGGAGGGTCTGGACTGGGGGGCAGTCTGCAGGCCAGGGTTAGGGCGGACATTGCCCATCAGGAGTAGTAAAAGGATGAGGGACCTGAGGTGGTTGTTCTTGTTTGAGTATATAGTTGATGACATTTTCGCAGCATATACCCCTTGGTGGGATGGAAGATGGGTATCAGAAGTTTCAGGGCTTGGGGGCAGCCAGGAGGAGGAGAAAGTGGGGAAGGGGAAAGGGTGCAGTGTTGGGAATACAACTGGGGGTAAGCAGGAGAGAGAACGGGGCTACATAGAGTCAATTGCCCATAAGGATGTCTACTGATGGAGAGGGTGAAGGTGGGGAAGTTTATGGTTAAGTTTTTCATGGTAGTAGGGGGTGAGGGCAGAGGGGTACCTGTCTGCCGTTGTGCAAACTCCATGCTCAGGAGTAAACTGGAGAGGGGAGAGCAAGGAGATGCGTACCAATCTGCTTGTATATGGAAAGCGAGAGTGATGTTCCAGTTCGTCTGAGAAGGAAAAGAGAGCAGCAGAGTGATAGTGAGGAAAGTGGGCAGGAGCATGGTGGGCTGGAGAGGTGAAGTTATAGCTTTAACAAATAGGGAGCGAGAACCTTCCTTACTATTAAGGTTACTCCTCTGTTGCCAGCAACTGTGGGCTGGATGTTGGGGTCACATGGGGGAGGGTTGAAAGTTATTAAAATTTGTGTAACACCAGGTTGTGTATTTGAGAAAGAATGGGTGTCTCTGGAAGTCACAGGTTTCCAGTTTTTGGGTGGCACAGTTGGTTATGCAGCAGAATGGTATTCAGAGTGGCCTGGGTTCAAATTCCAAATAGGCCACGTCTTTGGTTCTCATTTCTTTTATTAGTTCATATATACATATCACACTCTTGCTGAAAAATGTCAAAGTCACCTAAGGAAGCGGGCCCTTGTGACCTCCACCAAGATCTGATTCTTCTGGCTCCTAGCCTCTGGAGTCTCCATTCTGTGTCTGGAGGTTGTGGCCTCCCACCAACAAATGGGAACATTGTAGGGATGACATCTTGATATTGGGTAATTGATGAGAATACTGCTGTAAGGTAGTCCTCACACTCAAGTATCTACCCCGCCACTACCCCCGTTCCAGTATATGCCAAGAACCACCAAAGACCCCAGGTTATGCCCATGACCACTATCATACTTCAGTTTTTGTTCTGCAAATTGCCTTACCCTTTTTTTGACTCACAGCTACTACACTCCAATACACACCCATAATCAACTCACACCCCAGTAGCTGACTCAGTACTACTCTTCACTGAAATGGGGATTAGTTCAAGAAATGATGATGGGTATTTGGTAGCTGTGTAGCAACTACTGGGGTGTAGTGGTGGTGGGGCAGATACTGATATATGGGTGATTTACACAGATACTGTGGTGTGGTGTAACTGTGACAGATATATGGACAAAGGGTAGTTTCTGATCAGGTACCATGGTGTAAGGTTATTAAGGGGCAGAAACCATGGTGTGTAGGCTGTGGATAATACATTGATGGGTAGTTGCAGGGCAGATAATGGGGTGTGGTGTAGCTGTTAGAATAATATTGGATAGTTTTGAAGCTGATAGTGTGTGGGTATTTATGGCTCAGATACTGTGATTTGGGATGGCTACTGTACTAGTATGTGGTGTACTAGTTTACAGCAGATGCCGGGGTTGGGGGCAGTTGTGAAATATATGAGTAAGAGGTAGTTGCTGGGCAGATACCATGGTGTGGAGTAGTTATGGGGCAGTTACAGTGGTAAGTAATAGTGACAGGGCATATACTAAGGTTTGGGGTAGTTGTATGGCAGAATGCTTAGTAAGTTTATGAGTGTTATGAGATTAGGGTAGTTCTGGAGCAGATATTAGGTTATAGGGTTTTTGTAGGGCAAACAACTGGGTAGCTGCATGAGTGTTACTAATGGGGTAACTGTGGGACAGATATTGCGGTGTGGAGTAGTTACAGGGAAGAATATTGGGTTATGGTAAGTGTGGTACTTGACTGGGGTAGTTGTGGAATAGATATAGCAATGTGGGGTCGTTGCAGAAAAGAATATTGGGAAGCTGTGAGAGTGTTACTGCAGTTGGGTAGTTCTTGGACATATATTATGGCATGGGGTAATTAAAGAACAGAATATTGTGTTACTGTGAGTGTATTACTAGTGGTGGGGTAGTTGTGGAACTCATATTGAGTAATGGGGTATTTGGAGGCCAGAATATTGGGTAGCTGCAAGAGTGGTACTAGAGCGGGGGTAGTTTTGGGGGCAGATATGGAATGTGTGGTAGTTACAGGACACACTACTGGGCTCCTGTGAGTGTAATACTACTGTGGGCAGTTATTAGGCAAATATTTTTGCTTGGAATGGTTGCAGGGCAGAATATTATATAGCTGTGAGTGTGTTAGTAGAGTGGGGTAGTTGTAGAGCAGATATTGTGGAGTGGGATAATTGTACAGCACAATGCTGTGTAGCTGCAATAGTGTTACTAGAGTGGGGGCAGCTGTGGGGCAAATATTGGGGTGTGGTGTAGTTGCAGGGCAGAGTATTAGATTGCATAGGGTAGCTGTGGGGGAATATTGTAATGTGGGGTAGTTGCAGGGCAAGATATTAAGTAGTTCTAAGAGTGTTTCTACAGTGGGGGTAGATGTGAGACTGATATTTGAGAGTGGGTAGTTGCCGGGAAGAATATTGGGTAGCTGTGAGAGTGTCACTAGACTGGGGTAGCTTGGGGCAGATATTGTGGTGTCAGGTAGTCACTGTGACACTGACAATGTTAATACAGTGGGCAGTTCTCAGACGAGTATTGTGATGTGGGGAAGCTGAAAGGCAGAATATTGTGTATCTGTATTAGTGTTGCTAGAGTGAAGGTTGTTGTTATGTGGCAAATACTGGGGTGGTGTAGCTGCAGGGCAGAATGCTGGGCAACTTCAAGAGTTTTACTAGAGTGGGGGTAGTTATTGGGGCAGATATTGGGGTGAGGGACTTAGAGAGCACAATATTGGGTAGTTACAAGAGGGATACTAGAGTGGGGGTTGTTTTGAGCTAGATATTGGGGTAGTGGTAGTTGTAGGGCAGAATACTGGGTAGTCAATATGAGATGGATATTGGAGTGAGGGTAGTTGTGAGCCTGATACTGGGGTGGGGTAATTGCAGGCCAGAATACTGAGTAGCTAGCCATAAGACATTACTAAAGTGGGGGTGTCACAAACCCACTAGCAGCTCAGCCCTCTATTCCCAAAGTGCCAACCAGCGAGCCCAGTCTTGTGAACAGTTAACAGAAACAGGGTAACCCTCCTGTCTGTTTTGTGGGTTTGAATCAACCTTTGGTCTCAGTTCTGGAGGGATTCAAACTGTGAACCTCTTGCTAGCGTACCCAATGCACAGGCTCAAATAATTCTGTCTTTGGAGGGCCAGATATATTTGCCTACGGTCACCTAACCAGATGTACAAAATTAACCCTTAAAAACTCTAATAAAGACCTCAGATTATGCTTACCTTTTTCCAGTTTGCTATTAACATTCAAGCTTATGCATAGTGTCAGCTTTAACCATGATACTTCATTTGATAAAGATAGAAATTCAAAGACAGACCAAGTAGGCTCTAAAAATAGAGTTTTACTAAAATAGATAAAAGTATGTAAAACATAAAATACAGAACCATTTGTACAATTTAGTTAATTATCTAATTACAAATTACATATAGATTAGACTATTGTATTTCCCCTCAACCACAGGGTTATTAAAAGAGCCATTACAGATCTGGGCCTAGCCTGGAAACAAGATTCTTTAACATATCTGGGAATTACCATCTCCAGGAATCCGGCCCTCCTCCAGAAGTTAAATCTAGACTCTCTGGGCTGGATATTCAAAAGGGTTGCGCCATGTAATGAGTTCGCCTGCATAGAGTCAAAAGTGCACCATTCTGCTATATTCAGAGGAGGCACTTGCACCCCCAAGTCAAGCTGAGCAACAGCGCGTACTAATGAAGGCATGCTGAACCAGAGGGAGGAACCATGCATAAACTGCACAGCCCGATATTCAGCGGGAGTGAGACAGAATATACAGGCCAACCCCAACCTGCACCTGCACAACTCTGAGCAAAAAAAGGAGAAAGTTGAGGCCGCCCACAGGTGAGCTGCCGCATGCAGGAGTGCAACACAGCAGCTGCCATCTGTGGGTGGCCCTCAACCACCCCTGTGCCCCCTGCAGCCCAATCACGGCATATAGTAACTCAACCGGCGCGATCAAGGGCACAAGTGAAAATAACCCCCACTAGCCCGATCGCTGGCAGCAAAAGTCAACCCCAAGAACATATCCCTGGTGGTCCAGTGGACATGAAGCCCGATCCTGGGCAGCAAAGATTTCAAACTCCTCCCAGGACATATCCCTGGTGGTCCAGTGGACCACGAACCCGATCGCGGGCAGCAAGTGTTCAAACTTCTGGCGACCACCTACCCTGGTGATCTAGTGGCCTCACCCCACCCACCCAGGACTCCCACCCCCGCCTACTCCCCATCAGCGGGTAGGCGACAGCATCCCACCCTACTGCCGCCCTCCACCCACAGACTGACGGGGTCACGCCATATCTGACTGCCTTTATCATGGGCTGCACGCCCATTGGTTTTGCTCTGAACAAATGGGCAGCAGCCCTACTGGGCTGTCAGTCGGTGGCAAGGGGCAGCAGGTGGTGGGATGCTGTCGCCCGGCCGGCTGACAGGGAGAGTGGGGTGGTGAGGCTTCTGGGTGGTGGGATGGGGCCACTAAATCACTCAGGGTAGGTGGTCCTTGGGGGTTTGAACACTTTCGCCCGCGATCAAACCCCGCGGTCCACTGACCACCAGGGATATGTTCTTGGGGGTTGACTTTGCCGCCCGGATCGCCAGTGGGGTGTGGGGTTATTTACCTTATGCCCGCGATCGGGCCAGTCGGGGCGAACTTATGTTCACGATCTGGCCAGTCGGGGGTGGGGAGGCTTTAACTTGTTCCACGATCGGGCTGCAGGGGGCATTGGTCCCCGATGGCTGCTGCCTGGCAGGGCGCCAGGCGCAAGTCCTCAGGGATCGGTGCACCTGCATGCTAATGGCATGCAAATGGGGCCATAAATAGATGCAAATGGCCCCCCCTGCGCCTTGCATGAATTATGGCCCCATTTGCATGTCACCTTTTGAATATATGAAATTTGCGCATGGCGCAATGGTACTTGCGCCACCGCATCTTGAATGCTCCACTTTGACCACTTGCGGTGGTGCAAGTTCCACTGCACCATGCACAGTGGTTGGTCAGGGTGATATTCAAAGGAGTTACTCAATAGCTCAACTCCATTGAATATCGCCCCGGCCACACCCCAGCGCAACTATTTTGTGCAGCTCAAGGGCTTGTGCCACAGAATGGCTCAGTTTGAATATCCAGCCCTCTGGTTAAAATTATAGGTACAGCTCTAGATAGGTGGTCCAAACTTCCTATTTCACTTTGGGGAAGAATTAATTTGATTAAGATGAACATATTTCCCAGGCTTTTTTATCCCCTTCATCTACTTAATGTTTGGCTACCTTTTTCATGGTTCAGTCAGGTCCATGGGCTTATTACGAAATTCATTTGGTCTAACAAACAACCCAGACTTGCCTATTTCAAGCTAGCTGCCCTCTAAGAAAAAGGAGGATTGCGCCTCCCTCATCTAACTTTTTACTACTGGGCTAGCCACATTGTTAAATATCTTCAGTGGCGGACTCCCAAAGAAGAAGTCCCTGCTTCACCTTTCTTTCCCCAATGGCTTAAATTTGAACTCTCTCTCATACAAACGTATGGTTTAACTCCAACGGCTCTTTTCCATATAAAAGCCAAGCCTCTTCCTGTAAGTTTAAAATCAGCCCCAATCATGACATCCATTAAAGTTCATTCGCAGCTCTGTAATTTTCTTAAATATAATCATACTCAAGATCGAATACAACCCATCTGGGGAAATCCAAATTTTAAAATAGACAATAAATTACTTTCCACCACTTGGTTATCCATATTTGATTGATCCGTGCCTCTCCTTATTTGTCTCAGCAGAATATTCCTGGCTTTCTTCTGCTGAGATCTTAAGCACTCAAAATATTCTCGTAAATTATACCTTTTAAATCCTTCAATTACGACATTTAATTCTGAAGGTTTTCGGTCTCACCCTTCCCCAACAAGGTCCATCTTTTTTTCAAACTGATTTAGGGTCCTTAGTTGACTCATCACAATTGGTTTCCAAATGTTATAAATTCCTATATAATTGGGCTTACCCAACGTACTTCACCCCGTCGATTTACTGGGCATCATTTTTTCCTACTCAGGTACTGGATTGGATTACCCTATGGCGAAACTGTCATAAATACATTACCCAGGATAGGCTACACCTTACTCAATTCCATATATTGCATAATTTATATTACTCCCCACAAAAGCTATTTAAGTTTGCTCTTCCTCCTTCTCCCATGTGTACTGCATGTCTGAAAGAAGAAGGCTCTCTATACCACATCTTTTGGACTTGTTCTAAGGTTACCCCACTCTGAATTAACATTCAACAAAAAATAGACCCTTTGTTAGGTCTGAATGATTTATTTACACTGCAAATAAGTTTACTGGGTGTATATACAGAGATTTCCGGACCTATTAGAAGATATCAAATGGCCCTTATCTCCATGTCTGTTAAGAAAGTAATTTTACGTCATTGGAAAGACTGTGAAGACATTTCCTATTCCGAATGGCTCAAGGAACGTCTTGCAAATCTCAGGACAGAGGAAGCAATAGCGAGCCTTAATAATAGGCCTGAGAAATATGTGAAGATATGGGAACCTTTACACACTTTGTATTCTCTTTAATATAATTTTTCCACCACACCTCCCGTCTTCGACCTATGTGGTCTCAAGTGAACAACTGTGTTGAATGGGGGGATTAACGAGGTTTGGGGGGTGGAGAACTGGTGGGAGGGGTGAGAACAGACTCATTATATTGTGTACTGCAAGTTACTTGTATATTGTTTGTCTGGATCTGTTCTCTTTATTGTTAAAACTCAATAAACTTTAATTAAAAAAAAAAAAAACAGAACCATATATCATAAGAACCATACAGTCTTTTAAAAGAACAAAGTTTTAACAGTGCAATTCCTACTACAGTACTTAGATTTGTCTCTCTCTCTGAATACCTGCTTAAAGTGCTCAAAGATGTGTCTTTATCAGAGTGTAGGTAGAAGTATCTCTGAAGGAAAACAGACTACTGTTTAAAAAACTGTCTTTGCCAACCCCTTTGCGTGAGGTCAACTAGCTCCTCCTCTGTTTATTAAAAATCATGCACCCAGGATGTTTTATCAAAGGTAAATTCTGTGATCTCAGCACAACTCATTTTCTCATATGACTTTCTTTGATCTTATGAGCAGCTTCCCCTTTCCAGGATATCAAGGACTTGTTATGTCTCTCTGCCAGATCTCACGGAGGTGCAACATGCTTTGTATCACCATGTGGATTTTAACTGTGTTTCCTCTGAACATTAGAAAAGTTTATGATGGCCTCTTCTAGCCTGTAATTATCTCTTGGCCTGCCAGGTAACACCTATTAGCTAAAACCTGGGAGCGGGGTTTGTCATTCCACAGACCATCAGCATCTTTCATGAGAGACAATCAATAACACATTTTTATATTATAAAAAGCATAGGTTAATCAGAACCAGTTGTCCAAGTGTCACAATTGTGCCTATGGGGCAGAGCTTGGGGTCTGAAGTAGTTGAGGTCAAATACTCTTACTCTTTTTATGGATAAGATTTCGATTTCATTCAACAAAAACTAAATAAAAGTAAAATAAATAAATGTGTACTGCATATTGCAGACAAAACAATAATGTTACAAATGGACCCCAGGTAAAAGAAACCAAATTCCTCTCAAACATGTAAACAGGCATACCTAATCAGATTACTAAGAGAGCCTATGTGTAAACAGCACCACAGAAAACTCAATCAGGTTTTTAGGGAATCTGATTCCTTCACAAATCTGATTACTGCCTGACATGTAAACATGATGAGTAGTGTTTCTGTGTTACCACCCATGCTAGCATAGGCTGCGATTGTCCCTACAGTCCCAGAGTGACCCACACAATTCTTTATGATTTTATTTCCCATGCACTTAACTCACTTTTACACAGGCTTTCTCAGTGGCTTGCCCTAACACCACCTCCAGGCATACTAGAGTCTGCCGACTGCCAGAATCTATTAAAGATTGTACTTGTTGATCATCATTGGTGGGTGGAGGCCCGTGGGAAGTGACTAGGTGGTTACAGAAGCTCTTGTAAAACACACCTTTATTAACATTTGGCAAGATCACCCAGCAAGGATTGCATCAGCTCAGGGAAATGGTTTATGTACTCTGGAGATCTCAGGCATCAAGGATATACTCACATTGCTGCATTAAAATTTGAAACTCTAACGGACTATCAACCAGATAGCACCCCAGGAAAATACCAGGCTCTGAACCTTGCAGAAATGGAGAACAACTTCCCCAGGCAGCCTGTGTGGCTCTGTGCAACCTTATTGTTATTAGATAGCAGAATAAAATAAAGTTCATATAATAAGTGCTTATGAATATCAAGGTAAGATAAAGGTAAAATAAATACTTCGCCAATACTATTGCAGGGGAAAATGAAGCTCAAATAATAAGTGCTTCGTGAGCAGTTGGGTAAAATAATAAAATTATAAGTACTTCATGACTGATGGGGTAAAATAAAGCAAAATATAAATACTTCATGAATAGCTGGGAAAGATGAAGCTCACATAAGTGTTTCATGAAAGCAATATAAAATAAAGCAAAAATAGAAATATAACATAGAAGCAGATGTCAGCAAAAAAAAGACAGCACTGTCCATCAAGTTTGCCCAGCCCTGCAGTACCTATCTAATGCTGATTTTGTTTGTGTGTTTGTTTTTTGTTGACCAGGTAAGTCCATTGAGTACAAGTACCTATTTTCAGAGAGACCAAGGTGTATAGCACAACCAAATACACGGTAGAAAGTACTCTACAGTAAATACAGTGCAGACATAGTACACTGAGCAAAATTAAATACAGGTACATTTACATGTAGATAAGAAGTACATTCTCAATACATTTTTTAAACATGCTCAATCAGGTTGCCGGTCATGGAGGTGAGTGAAGGGCAGTGCCGGTGGCCCGATCGGGGTACTGGGAGGGGGAGTTGGGTTGGTGCTGCTATATACTGATGGGGTGGGGTCCCACTAGACACCAGGGAGTGAAGGGTATTTTTTTTTTTAAAACAAACAATGGAGGAGCCGGGTTAACTTGTTGGGGGGGGGGGGTTGTGCTTATAAATGTTTATAGCCAGTCACTGCCGGAGGAGACCACTAGACACCAGGGAGTGGAGGAGGTGGGTGACTTTTTTTCAAATAAAACAAATAGGGGGATGCAGGGCAATGTGTGTGTGAGGAGGTCAATTTACATTGTGGCTAGCGGTGATGGGTGAAATTATGAAATTTCGCTGCAATTTTCATGAAACATTTTGCCCGGGGAAATTGTCGACTTTGCGGCACTTTCGCTGATGAAGTTTTATTTTGCTGTTTCTCTAGTTCCAAAGCAGCTCATTGATAGTCTAGATGCAGTGTTTCCTAGTTGGTGGGACTTGTTTTACCAGTGCATTGTGCTCTCACAATGCATGGTTCTCAGCCAATCAGGACACAATATTTAACCTACCCATTTCATAAAACTTAAGCGAAACTAGTCCAGTTTTATTTTGGGAAAATTAAATTCCACACTGAAATATCTTCAAAAATGTAATTACAGAACAATGGTTGGACCTGGTGATACTGACATGGGAATTGTGAAACTAGCTAAGGAAGAGATTGCCATCCCTCTGACAAAAATTATTTAATTTGCCATTGTGCACTGGAATGGTGCCAACTTTATGGAAAGGGATGGACTTTGTCCCAGTCCATAAGCAGGGATCTAGGACATCAGTAGATCATTTCTGTTACTCTCCTCTTTCTTGAACATAGCACTGTTGTATAGTCACAACATAGCTTCTTGTGTCTAAATTACTGGAAAGAGTCATATGTGACCAGTTGCAGAATTATTTGGACAAATATAACATCTTACCTACATAGAAACATAGACTTTTACGGCAGATAAGGACCGTTTGGCCCACCCAGTCTGCTCATTTCCCTACCTAATGGATAAGCTGCAGATCCTAGTTAACCAGCAGCCTACTTCTTTCTACTCCAACCCCCTAGAATTGCCTTAGGACTGTCCCATGCATGCTTGAATTCAACCACTGTTTTTGACTCCACAACTTCCTCCAGAAGGCTGTTCCATGCATCCACAGTCCTCTTTGAAAAATACCTCTACATTACCTCTGAGCAGCCCCACCATCTTTAAATTGTGCCCCCTTGTTCTTGCACACCTCTTTTTTTGAAAGATGCTACCCTCTTGGACTTTGTTGATTCCCTTGAGGTACTTGAAAGTTTCTATCATGTCCCCCCTCTCCCCCCTTTACTCGAGGCTATACATGTAAACTCCTTTAGTCTCTCTTCATATGTCTTCCGGTGCAGACCCTGCACTATCTTAGTTGCTCTCCTCTGGACAGCTTCCATCCTGTCTATGTCCTTGTGGAGACTGGGTCTCCAGAACTGCATGCAGTACACCAGATGGGGTCTCACCAGCTGTATGTACAGAAGGGTTAACAACTTCCTGTTTTCTACTGGTGATGCCTCTCCTATAATCCCAGTATCCCCAGCCCTCCTTACTGCCCTCTCACATTGCTTGCTCACCTTTAGTCATCTGATATGACTACCCCAGGTCCTTTCCATTTTGTTGTTGCTGTATCTCACCCATTGTGTACTCTTCACTGGGTTTTTGTTTCGGTGCATTATACACTTCCTAGCAATGAATCTAAGCTGCCATACATTTGACCATTCATCTAACCTTGCCAAGTCCTTTCTCATCCTTTCCACCCTACCTTGTTCATCAACTCTGTTACAGATCTTTGTGTCATCTGCAAAGAGTCATACTTTTCCTTCCAGTCCCTCTGCAATGTCACTTATAAAGACATTGAAGAGGACCAGTTCTAATACTGAGCCTGCACCCACTAGTAACCCCTTTCTTTCAGAGTGGACTCCATTTACTATTACCCTCTGTGTCCTATTCTCCAGCCACTTGTTTACCCAGGCTATCATCTTGGGACCCTCCCCAGGCTGGCTAACTTGTATATTATTCTTTTGTGGGACTGTGTCAATGCCTTACTAAAGTCTAGGTAAGGCCATGTCCACAGCTCCTCCCTGATCTACTACTTTGGTCACCCAGTCAAAGAAATATATTAGATTCATCTGGCATGACCTTCCTGCTGTGAATCCATGCTGCCTTGGGTCCTAGCTCCTACTGGCCTTTAGGTACTCAACAATTCTTTCCTTCAGAAGTGATTCCATCATTTTCCCTATCAGTGAGGTTAAACTAACAGGTCTGTAGTTTCCTGCTTCTGCCCTGCTCCCACTTTTGTGAAGGGGACTCACATCTGCCCTCCTCCAGTCCTCAGGTACCACCCCATCCTCCCATGATTTGCTAAACAGGGTAGTCAGTGGTGTCACTAGTTCTACCCTTAGTTCTTTTAGAATTCTGGGATGAATCCCATCAGGCCCCCTTGCTTTGTCCACCTTCAGTTTTAAGAGTTCTTTCAGAATACTTTCTTCTGTAAATAGGCTGGTATCAACTTCTGTATCCAGAGTGTTTCTATTATTTATTTTAGGTATCTCCTCCTCTTCATTTGTAAATACTGAGCAAAAATATTTGTTTAGTATCTCTGCCTTTTCACAGTCACCCTCTGCCCACCTCCTCCCCTTTATTAAGCCTTGCTATCCCTCCCTTGGTCTTCCTTCACTCCCTGATGTACCAAAAAAGGTTGTATCTCCTTTCTTAACTGAATTGGCTATCTTTTCCTTGGTTCGGGCCTTTGCTGTTCTGACTGCCTTCCCTACTTCCTTTTGCTTTAACTGATACAATCCTCTGTCCTGCTCCTTCTGTGATTCCTTGTACTTCCTGAATGCTTTCTTTTTCTCTTGAACCTTTGCTGCCACCTCCTTTGAGAACCATGGTGGTTTCTTACATCGTTTTGTTTTGTTTATTTGCTTCACACAAAGGCTTGTTACCTCTGTGACGGCAGTTTTTATTATTCCCCATTGTTCTTCCTCCCCTTCTTCCTGCCCATTTGCTAGTGCATTCCTTAGGCATGCACCCATTTTGGCAAAGTCAGCCCTCCTGAAGTCCAGTACTTTTGCCTTTGTATGGCTTGACTCTATTCCTGTGTTTATTGTGAACCATACTGTTCGATGGTCACTAGTTCCCAGATGGCTACCCACTTCTACATCTGTGATCCTCTCTCCATCTCCATTTGAGAGAACCAGGTCTAAGATTGCTCCCTCTTGAGTGGGTTCCAATATTAGATGTCTAAGGCATTCCCCCTGTAGGGCATCTAGAATAACCCCACTCTTAGAAGTGGCTGCTGCAACTGCACTCCAGTTAACATCTGGCATATTCAGATCACCCATTAGCAATATCTCCCCTTTTCCTGCCATTCTAAGCATACTTTCTATCATTTCCTTGTCCATTTCCTCCCTCTGGGGGGGGGTCTGTATACAACCCCTATGCAGATTTTGGTGCCATTGCCTGTCTCCAAATTGACCCACAGTGCTTCTTCTTCTCCTGTTTACCCTTTTGTTCTGTTGCTTGATTCCTTCACTTATGTAGAGACTCCTCCTCCTCCTCTTTTACCCTCCTGTCCCTCCCGTAGATAGTGTATCCTGGTATGTTTACGTCCCAGTCATGGTTCTATGTGTACCATGTTTCTGTGACTGCTACGATATCCAGATGTTCCTCCTCCATCAAGGCCACTCATTCAGGAAGCTTGTTACCCAGACTATGGGCATTGGTACTCATTGCTCTCCATTTTTTGGTGGCTTTACCTTCTGTAGCAGCATCCCCCAATGGCCTTTCTACCTTGGTCTTTTTCTCATTTAGTATCCTGTTTTGTAGGAGGAGGCTGGGATTTTCCTGCTGCTTATCAGTGCCTCCCCCCTTGACTAGTTTAAAAGCTTGCCAATGAAGCATTTAAACCGATTGCCCAAAATACTTGTTCCCTTCCTGGACAGATGCAGACCATCCTGCCAATATAGGCTGGTGTCCCTCCAAGAGCATGAGTTCAGACAGCACCATAGCACTAACATGGCTTTATTGGTGTTTACAAATTATTTGCATACTTCCATTGATATTGGGTTGTCTGCTGCTTCTATTTTTATTGATTTTTCAAAAGCATGTGATTTAGTTAACCATAAGTTGCTTCTTCTTAGTGTAATAACTGATGCTGTCTGAACCTTCTGGAACAGTTAGAAAATTACCTGGGCAGAAGAGAGTACAAAACAAAGGTTGAAGATGCATTTTCAGAATATAGAGAGGCCAGAACTGGGGTACCACAGTGCTCAATCCTGGGCCCGATGCTGTTCAGTTTATTTTGTCGCTGTTGGGTGTGCATGCCCCTGCTAAGAGCCATCTGAGTTATTGTATACAGACAACACAGTTATGTATTCCGCTGCTAAAGATGCTACTAATGCAGCAAAATGTATACAGAAAGATTTTAATACCTTTCAGATTTGGATTTATGAACACTGTCTTACTCTAAACATAAAAAAAGATGATGCTTTTGCTTTTTGCTGGTTCTTAAACCTGCAGCCAAAAGATTCATCAGTTCTCAATCTATATACCTGATAATGAATCTCTTGAAAATGTCCCTTCATTTAAATATTTTGTTTTGTTACTTGATGGTGCACTTAATTATTGTACATGTTGCCACTTTGACCAAGACAGTGAGTAAACCAAACAACGGAGGTGGCAGGGTAACTTTGGGGGAGGTGCTTATTAATGTTTATGGCCAGTGATGGCCGGGGGGACCACTAGACACCAGGCAGAAGTTTGAACACAATTTCACCATGGGAGGTGAAATTACTCTTGTAGGTGGTGAAATTTTACCATGAGTGGCGAAATTTCACTCCTGGATGTGAAATTTCTCCCGTGAGTGAAATTTTGCCGGCTTGGAGGCAGAATTTCACTCACAACCATGGGCAAAATTTCACATTTCACCAAGTAAAATATTTTGTGTAATGCATTAATTATGTGAAATATTTTGCTCTGTGAAATATTCCAGTTCCGTACAACACTATTTGGAACTCTGACATTTTAAACAGCAGCCTTTTTTTCACATTTACTAACCAATGCAACCCAAGGTGAAAACCAGTTTGTTGTTTTGCCCCCCCCTCCCCCCAGTTTAGGACAACTTCCCCACATTAACAAAAATAAATATTTATTATTATTTTAAAAATTCACATCTGTGTCAGTATCATAATTGTAATATGTAAAGTAAATTTAATTAGCCATTTCATAAGTGCAATAAGACACTCTGGGGTTTGCACTTTATGCTGCCACAATGCACACCCATGGGTGGAAGTCACGCCGCCTGCAGTATCTTCCTAACAACTCCCCTAGATATATGTTGTGACAACACAGTCCACACCCCATCATGTCTTATTGCTCACTTACTTGAGGTTCCAGTTTCCACTAGGATCTGGGGCTTTAAATCAGGCAAATCTTTTAACAAGTGACCATAGTCTCCAAAATAGTTATTGAAGCATTCGGCAATCTTTTCTTTCTCAGTCAAAGTTACTGTTATTGGCATTTGTAAAATTACCTATCAATTTCAAGAATCTGGGAAGACCCTTTTGTTTTGATGTACAGTACTTTGGATATCCTGAAAATACTTAGTCTTAGCCATGCTTATCATAAGTTTACATCTCTTTCTTTTGTTCTTATTCTATCGGTAATCAACAGTCTCTCATTCCTAGTGGCTTTCCAGTCCCTGTCCCTTTCTTTCTTCTGTGCAAGAAGCTGATCTGTAATCCAGTTATTCTGTACAGTACTTAACCTTAATTTACAGATTGGAGTTTAAAGAGCTGCTGACAGCATTAGTAAAACTTTGAAAAAAGTAACATTTATATTCAGCTCTGTCCCATTTTCTTTAGTACTTCATATACTTTCAGTAATTAATTCCCCATTTTCTTTATTACTGAAAACAGCTATATGAAAAAAAGATCCCTGTTCCCTAGACTCTGTCTACTGTGGCTGCTTCACTACACATGACATCACAATCTCCTGTTTACGACATCATAATTACCTCCACAACCACGTATTTTGATGTTATAAACAGATATGCACTAGGATAGTAAGCAAAATGATTAATGAAGTGCTTAAGTTTCATTTAAATTGGCAAGGGGGGGACCTGGTAATCAACAATAACAGTCTTAGTAATAAATTCCAGGAGGCCAAAGATTTATCAGAATGGAAGTGGATACTTATTAATGCCAGAAGTCTGGTAAATAAATTTGATGAATTTAAAATCTTACTAGAATCACAAAATATTCAGTTGGTCCTTATTACTGAAACATGGTGGGATGTAAATGATACCTGGGAGAAATCTATACAAAGTTATAATTTATTTTCAAAATCCAGGGTACATAGGAAGGGAGGTGGTGTCACTATATATATTCATGAGTCAATAAAATGTGAAGAACTGCAAGGGGATGAAGCTGATTTGGAGGCTATGTGGGTTAAACTGTTCCCCCAAGATGGATTTAAAATCAAACTGGGCTTAATTTATATAAATTTAATTTCTGTATCATCAGCTAATGATAATGTTTTACTAAACCATTTAGGTAATCCAGATCCTGCTGACAGAATTTTGCTTTTGGGTGATTTCAGCCTACCCAACATCGATTATATGTTGATGAAGGGAACTAATATAACTGACACGATGTTTCAGCATGCTTTTGACCAAATTGGGTTAGAACAAAAAGTTCTAGACATCACAAGAGGTAACAATATTCTTGATATTGTGCTAACAAATATGGGTAGTTAATAATATCATGATAAATAGCCCGCTTGGAAATAGTGACCACTCTGTAGTCCAACTTAGTATTAAGGAAACTCATTTTACTATGGAGTCAGGATCTACAACTAAGCTGAATTTTAGTAGAGCTGATTTTGCACAGTTTAGAAATGAATTCTCATTTATGGGACTGGGAGAAAGATCTCAAAGATCTATTGGTAAATGAGATGTTGAACTTGTTGCTTACAACATTAAAAGACAAGACCAGGAAATACATACCTAGCTTCCACAAATATCATAATACAATAAAAAAAACCTGGTTGGTTGAATTCATCTATCAAAAGTCTGATTAACAAAAAGAATAGATTGTTTAAAAAATATAAAAGGGACAATACTCATTCAAATGATCAGAAATATAAGAATCTTGTCAAGAAGGTTAAATCTAAAATCAGAAAGGCAAAAGCACAACAAGAGGTTCGATCATAAAAAATCCTTCTTTGCTTACATTAACAGCTTAGAAAAGAATACTAGTAGTATTGGTCCTTTTAAGGACAACATTGGCATATAAGCTACTAACAAGCAGATGGCTGACATTGAAAACAACTATTTCTGCTCAGTTTTTATAACAGTGTTTCAACCTCAAATACAACCAGGATTCTGTCCTATCCTGGGCAAATAATTATCACCTCAAATGATGTTTTAGATAGATTACGTAACTTAGACATCAATAAATCCCCAGGGCCTGATGAGGTCCACCCTAGAGTGATATATGAGTTAGCGGACTTATTGTCATTACCACTAACTCATGTCTTCCAATCATCGCTTGAGAGAGGTGAAGTTCTATATGATTGGAAGGTTGTGATGGCAGCTTCTTTCCTAAAAAAGGGCCAAAGATCCTACCAGAAAATTTCAGGCCAGTGAGCCTAACTTTAGCCATTGGAAAAATTCTTGAAGGAATTATAAAAGAGAACATTCTTCTTTTTTAAGAAGAGAATAGCCTGACTGACCCTCTTCAGCATGGATTCACCAAATCAGGGTCTTGTCAGACTAACCTTCTTACTTTCTATGAGAAGGTAAGTACAAAAAGTATGACTGCACCAGGGCAAAAGCAGTGCTTGGTTAAAAATTATGAGACCAAGGTGAAGAAATACCAGCACTTGCTTAAAAGGATTCACTTAGCTTAGTGTTTGCTCCAAACCATTGTTTTAAAAGAATGTAGGCCCAGCGTGTTCACTTATTCTTATGCTAAATTTATTGTCTGTGCAAAAACACATCAAGACATACAGCATATGTCGTCGCCATTTTGATGACCCAGAAGTGAAACCAACAAAACTGGTTTCACTTTCAGCTCGTGGATCACAAAGGCAGACTTTTGGCTTTTGATAAACATATGTATGGGGCAGGTTTGGTAAGGTGATCAGGGACACCTGCCCAAATATAACCCCAAAAACCCAGCAAATAGACACTAGTGAGGCCTGTGTACAGAACTGCTGAGTGTAAAAAGCTACAACTGGTGGCTGTGGATTATTTGCAACAGAACATTGTGGAGGAGCTGGAGCAACATTGTTGCAATGCAGGCATGGTATCCTAACTCTTTCATGGCCGAATCCCTGATTTACATGGAAAACAAAGATATTTTGTCAGTTTCCATCCAGGTTTTGTTAATTACATTAAATTTACCACCAATATATTTTATGGCCCAAAATGCAAGGCTCTGCTCTCAGTAACTACATGCATTAAGGGATGCTGCATAAATGGGAGACATAGATTTAGACATGTTAAATAAAAATATGCATTTAAAAAAAAAATGACTGGCATTGAAATGGCAGATCACCCTGGCAGCAAAAGGGTTTTAAGCTGTGCTGCAGAAAAAAATGGATGATAGACTTAGACTCACAATATCAGGCACCCCTGAGTTAATGGGACCCAGGTTCGGGTGGACATTGCCAGAGATGAGCAGCAACTAAGGAATGCTTTATCTCAGGAAATGTTATTACCTTAGAATTCTGGTGGTTTGACAGAACACTGTCAGCCTGCAAGACCAGCCTTTTAAATATTAGCCAATGAGTCACAGTGTTCAGCCATTTGACCAGATTGCTAGTCCAAAAATTCATCAATTGCTCATTAGTGTGATTACTTGCTGTAACATCCCCAGAACAATAAAAATAACCATGTGTGATATTAAAGGAAGGCAACAGGTGCAAATCCAGTTTACTAACCAGTTGCATAGGAATCCGAGTAAAACTCACAAGCAGCATCCCAGTAACGAGCAACAGTTTCATGCTGGCTAGCAGTCTACAGCTTAACCATTAAGTAGACAGTTAGTAAAAAAAAAAAATACTATTTCAGAATGCTGTAGACTTCAGTGCCCTGTGTATCTAGAAAGTGCAAATGACCTTAATTTTTCAACAATATACAGTGCATGCAGTTATAGCAACTAACCTTCGAGCTTGTTAAGCAATGTTAGCATGAGCAAAGCTTTCAGAAATGAAGAAAAAAACAACTTAAGCCTCCTGTGCAGCCTCCTGCTGGTGGACTCACCCTGCGTGACTGACATCACTCCAGTGAGTGCTACTCACATGAGTGGCATGTGGACGGTACATGCTTTTATTGTAGGTAACCTCACTGTCTTGCTAACAGCTGCTGGTTCACCACCAAACCTCATGCCGGCCTTTCACAGTGTCTACAAACAGAATTTGCCTGCTGTAGCTGCTGACTTCAATGGCAGTCTCTGTGAGGTCTGTGCAACCAGAGATGTAAAAAGCAGACTGTTGCTAGATAAGTGGGTGGCATGAGCTTTTATTGCAGGTAGTCCTGCCACCTTCTTATGGCCATTTTGTGAGGGCCCCAGCAGCTCGTCTCCCCCATTACTCCTTCTCCTTTTGCCACTGTTTTAAACAGCCCTAAATGCCTTTCCCATCCATGCATGAATACCCCATTGATTTTGCACAGACTACCTCACTTGGTAGCCTAGTCCAACCTCCACCACCTTTCCATTAAGAAATGTTCTCTGATATCTCTCTTAAATCCCCCATCCCTCCAGCTTCATTCAGTTCCCCCTGGTGCTGGTGTTCTTACTAATCAGCAACAGCTCTCCGCTGTCTACTTTGTTAAAAGAGTACTACAGTCAAAATTTACAACAAAGGTCTGTTGTGCAGTGTGTTTTGATTTGTGTGTGTAGTCTTAGTGTGCCTTTCCTTTGTTCACTGTTAGTTTTTGTTTTTTATTTTTTTATTTTCCTACTTGTTTTATGGCCCCTGGGACTCTCCACGTCCGGTTGTTTTTTGCCTTTCCTTTTCCTAAAATCCTGTTCTATGTGACAGTGATCTGTCATGGACCATTACTTCAATAAGGGCTGGTTTACTGTTTTAAATTAAGTGCCTCTCCTTATCCAGTGAGCAATAATAAAGGCTAGATTCACAGCTTGGCAAACACCTGAGGGATAATTGAGTAGGTTACTGTTTTGTAGTCTTCTCTAATGATAACATTAATGACCTGGGGTGATGTGTGTGCTTTTATGGCTGTGTGGGGGTTTGATGAAAAGAAATGCTTTAAAAACAAAACATTCACTCCTGCTGGCTAGATCTGGGCATGCATCTTAAAAACAAAATGATCGGTTTAGGATGTTATTTATTTGAGCCCAAATTACAGAGATAGTGTGCTGCAAAGTGAATAGTAAACAGGCACTCACTGAATCAATGTACCTGGACATCATATTTTGCACTCTGTGCACTAACTAATTTGTTATTGTTTTACTATGTACCTTTCTTGGACTATGTTTAGAATTGTAGGATTTCGAAATTTGTCTTTGTTTGTTCTATACTGGAATTGTGTTCTGTATCCTCCTGGGTCATACCTGAAAATAGGCATTTACTTGTCTAGTATACCTACCCAGTTACCACAAAGCAAATAAATAACATCAATAAATAAATGTTCTCAAATGCATCACTGTGACATGTGACTGGAGGCTTTGAAGGAAAAGGAATGACAATAAAACATATACATATGGAAATCCCCAGGGGCCATAAAACAAGTAGGCAAATTTAGGGGGAAAAAACTCCTAACAGCAAACATAGGAATATGTGCAATGGAACTACACACACAAATCAAAACACTCTGCACAATATATATTTTTGTGAATTTTGACTGGAGTTCTCCTTTATTCCCGTGGAAGCATTTGTATGTCTGTTATGTAACCCCCTCCTCCTGCTTGCCTCCAAGGTGTACATGTTGAGATTTTATAACTTCTCCATGTAAGTCTTGTACTTCTAACCGAGGATCATTGTGGTTACTCTCTTCTGCACTGCTTCCACCCTGTCTCTGTCATTCTTCAAGTGTAGATCCACCCTGTCTCCATCCTTCTTCAAGTGTAGGTCCACCCTGTCTCTGTCCTTCTTCAAATGTAGGTCCATCCTGTCTCTTTCCTTCTTCAAATGTAGGTCCACCCTGTCTCTGTCTTTCTCCAAGTGTAGGTTCACCCTGTTTCTGTCCTTCAATCGTGTAGGTTGCGGAATTGCACAGAGCACGCCAGGTGAGGGTGAACTAGGGCCCTGTACAGAGGCAGAATAACTTTGCTCCTCTGGATGCAAATCCCCCTTCCTATGCATCCCAGCATCCTATACCCCTTCCCCACTGACCTTTTGCACTGTGTTATTGTCTTCAAATTCTCTAATATTATTATCCATAGGTCCCTTTCTTCTGTCATACTTTTAAGAACTCCCCCATTCTCTATTCAGTCCTTCAATTTCTTCTCCCTATGTGTATTACCTTGCACTTCTTGGCATTGAATTTTGACTGCCAAACTTGAGACCACTGCTCCAGACCTTTTAGATCTTCTTACATGCTTCTTACCCTCTTCTCATTGTCCACTCTTCTACAAATCTTAGCATCATGTGCAAAAATGCATGTCTTCCTTTGGATTTCCTTTCTAATATGGCACATAAAAGTGTTTAAAAATGACCGGTCCCATGACCAAGCCCTATGGAATATCACCCCCCTTGGTGACCCCCAACCTCTGAGTGTTTCCCCTTAAGGGCTACTCTTTAGGCCCTGTCATTTAGCCAGTTTTTTTACCCATTTTGTTATTTTATTCCCCACCCCAGGTTCCCTAGTTTCTGAATCTACCATCCATGTGGGACAGAGAGGGAGGCCTTACTGAAATCAAGGTACAGTATGTCCACCTCCTGTCCTTTGTCTGCCCCTTCATCCCCCAAATGTGTCAGTTGGGGGCTGTTTACATTGTCTGCAGTGGATTGTTCTACAACTGACTATTTTGCTGACTGTGGCATAGAGGACAGACTGGGGCCACAGAGCTGATTGTTGGCCATAGTTCTGGAAGAACAGATCCTGAATCATTGAGGTGATACTGGGGCCATACGGATGCTAGCCTGATATAAGACTGACATAAGACTGTGGGAAATTGGGAAACCATGAGTACCCCATCAACAGCACTCCACCAGAGCTGTTGTAAATTGCAAAGTTAAACACATAGTCCTGAGGGCAGTGTGAATACCTATGAGCTGAATTAAAGAAACTATTCAGTACTATTGTGGTGTCTGTGAGAGAGCCAAATATAAAAGGACAAATTATTCATATTAAATTTACCGTTCATTTGGGAAGTGAGAGTTCCTGATGTGCGTAGAATCGTTTGGCATTGGGAAGTGAGAGCCCCATTGCATTTACACTGAGAACTGTATAGATGTTTGGACTGGCATACATTATGGACTCTTTAAGAACACTGTAATAATTTATAGGACTGCCTGTGTAATAAGTTTTGGTTTGGGAATGGGTGGGTTGGGGAGGTTTGATATGATTAGTGTAAGTGGTTGATGTGAATGTTTGGATGTATGTGTGGATGTGGTAATATTGTTGAGCGTAAAGAGGTATTAATAGTATTTTGTTTTTGGAGTTTTAATAGGATAATTTTGGGGTTTAGTGGGAATTTTGTAGTAATTAACAGTCAGGATGTGCTGGGGATACAAGCCCATAAGTTGCAGATACTCGGCAGCCTACCTCCACGATCTCCACCCATTTGAGCTCCCCTCTTTACCTGCAGAAACATATAGGAGATGCAGGACTTTGGGGATTGCTCAAGGGAGGGCTGAGCGAATGGCTACTGGGGAGTCGGTGATAAGGGTGTTGAGGTCCAGGAGGTGCCATGAGGCAAAATAGGAACTGGAGAGGGTTCCCCCCCTTGTGTGATTCATTTACCCAAAGGCTCCATCATTGATAGTGGGCAGGTGGTTGGTGATCCAGCAGCTATCTCTCATCTGACCCGGGCTGTACTTTGTAATGCCAGGTAGATGAGGAACAAGACTGCAGTAATAGTGGACTTGGTTTCCTCAGTAGACCTGGCCTGTATCACAGAGACCTGGCTGGATGAAAATGCTGCCCCCATTTTGCAGGCAGCGGTGCCGGCCAGGAACTCTGAGATACACACTCAGAGGAAGGCTCACAGAGGTGGGGGAGTGGCCATTTTATTTAAAGCCAGCCTGGGCCTCATGGTGGTACTGGTGGGCTCTACCAGGTGATTTGAGAGTGTTGCCATGTGAGGGAGTCCTGACACAGGCTACAGGATCCTTCTGATTTACCATCCACCAGGTGGAGAGAAGGAATTCCTGTGGGAGGTCAGAGACTCTGTTACCGGCCTGGTGTTGGAATCCCCCAGATAGTCCATTTGGGGGATTTCAATGTCTAGGTCAACGACAGACTCTTATCATTTGGGCATGACCTCCTGCAGCGTATAGAAGCTCTGGGCCTGTCACAAGTTGTCACCTCAGTGACCCACTTGCACGTTCACACTTTGGACCTGGTGTTTACTCTGGGTCTTGGGGTCAATGACCTCAAGATTGATCCAGTCATTTGGTTGGATCATAACACTGTGAGGTTCATGTTTGGGGCCACCCCTGAGGGTCCATCCTCTGTGGAGATGGTCCTGTACCGCCCATTAGGGGGATTGTCCCCAATAGGATTACAGGCAGTACTGGATCTATCGAGTGTGGAAGCTGTGTGTGTGTGTGTGACAGGGCCAGAAGGGGCAGTGAAGGCCAATAATAGGGCCATCACTGTGGCCGTCAACTCGATCACACCCATATGTGTCCAACCCTTATCTGCTCACAGGAGGCCCCCTTGGTTTGATGGAGAACCTCAGGAAGTCAAAGGTAAATGGCTGGAGGTTGGAGTGGCACTGGAGGAGATCTGGACTGATGGAGGACAAATTGGCCTTGAAGTCACATTAGTGTGACTATCAGGTGGCAATCTCCCAAAAGAAGGCATATTTTTTTGTCAAGTAAGGTTGCTGCAGCAAGTAACAGACCAGCTCAGCTCTTCCGCATGGTGGATGGGTTATTACCTGGTTACCACAGACTAAAAATAAAAAAATTAAAATAAAACTACATCCAGCTTATCTCCGAGCAGGAAGAGCAGCTTCAAGAACAGGGTGTGAAGAGTTTGCTCTGTTCTTTGCTGACTAAGTGTCCTCTATCAGAGCCGCAATCTCTTCCAGTGTCATTCAAAGAGCTTGTGGGGTTTGACCTGAGATGTACCAGGCATCCCTCTTGTATGGGCTGAGGTTGATCCAGCTGGAGTGGATGCGGTGGCAGAGATAGTCTTGAGGCTGTGACCAACATATTCTGATCTTGACCCAGGTCCAACCTGACTTTTGACTGGATTTATGGACTTGATTGGATCTGTGGTTGCTGAGATTGTCTGGAGTTCCATGGGGAGTGGGGTCTTTCCAATGGCTCTGAAAGAGGCCTTGGTTAGACCACTGTTGAAGAAACCCTCATTGGACCTGGAGTGCCTCACCAACTACAGACCAGTCTCAAACCTCCCATTTTTAAGGAAGATTTTAGAGAAAGTGGTGGCTATCCAGTTTGAGACTCATCTTGCCTTCTTCGCCACTTACGAGTGTTTTCAGTCTGGATTTAGATCTGGGCATAGCAGAGACCACCCAGGTGAAGGTGCTGAATGATATCCTAATGGTGAGAGATGTGGGCGAGAACACACTATTCTTTTTATCTCTACTTTGTTTCTCTCCTGCTCCATGTGACCCCCATCTAACCAACTCCCCCAGCTCTGTCCCCCAGAATTACCAGGGCTTACCTTATGCCAGGTCTGGGAGCAGTGCCTGCAGAGAGTCAGTCACCATCCTGCCACCGGCTGCCTTTTTCCGTTTCCTTCCCTTATTTCCTGAGGACCCCAGGATAAGGACACATGCATGTGCCTTACAGCCCTGGTAATGGCCATCCTCAACCCACCCCATTGGCCTATCACTGGTACCCTCACTTGCGCAGCCCCCGGCCTCCACCAGGGGTAGCCAAGAGTGAGGGATGCCACCCCACCTCCCCGGAGAGGAGAGCAGCCTTGCGGACACTCCATCCTGCTCCGCCCACCCCCCCGTGCTGATCTCTGATGATCCGGGCTCACTCCCGAACCCGAGTCGCCGGTGGGCAGCGAGGTGAGACGTCCAGCACCTCAGCCCTCTGCACCACCGGGCCAGCGAGAACATACTATTCTTGTTCTCCTGGAACTCTCAGTGTCGTTTGACACCATGGTCCATGAGGTGCTCCTGGACTGATTGCAGAACTGGTGTGAACTAACCGGTAACGTTATCAACTGATTTAGGTCCTACCTCATGGGTAGAATGCAAAGGGTAACAATGGGATTATCATTGTCTAACATGATGCTGCTACACCATGGAGTTTTGCAAGGGTGGGTCCTGTTGCCTTTGTTCATGGTGTACATGCTGCCATTGGGAGATGTCATCAATGGGCTGCATTTTCATTGCTATGCTGATAATAAGCAGCTGTACCTGTCCTGTGCACCTGGAAACCAGATGGTGGCCTCGGTGTTTAACACCTGCCTGGAGGAGATCCAGAACTGGATGCCTCAAAAATGGCTGTGACTCAACCCAGACAAGATGGAGGCACTGATGGTGGATCCAGGCCATTGATATGATGCAGGGGGATCAGGAGATGTCCCTGGTTTAGTACGGGGAGGCCTTCCCTTGGCCTCCTCTGTTCAGATCAAGAATCTGGGCATGGTCCTCGACAACAGTCTGACACTTGAGGTGCAAGTGTTAGCTGTCATCAAAAGTGTTTTTTATCATCTGAGGAACATTGCTCGGATCCAGAACCTGATACCAACCGAGGACCTGGCCACCCTGGTGCATGCCTTCATCACATCCAGGTTGGACTACTGCAATTCCCTGTACTTGGGGCTATCTGGAGGGAACCTCCATCAACTGCAGTTGCTGCAGAACATGGCAGCTAGATTGCTGACTGGCACATCAAGATCAGGCGATATTATGCCTGTCTGTGAACAGCACTGGCTGCCAGTGAGGTGGAGGATTGCCTTCAAGGTCAGATTACTTAAGCAATGAGGCACGACAGGGTGTGTGTTATCATGTAATAACGTCACTCCTTGGGTGGGTTGAAGCACGAGGCGTAGCCGAGTGCTTCCACCACCCCAGGAATGACGTTATTACACGATAACACACATCCCTGGAGTGCCTTATTGCTATTATACAATGGCTCATTGTCATACAAAATAAACAAAAAAAAAATGATTTTAAGGAATCCAAATCGTCATCATCCATAGCATAAGGATCATCATCCATAGCATCCAAAAGCAATACAGTGATGTTATTGTGTAATAACATCACTGTCTCAGGCACACATTGACCAATCAGAGTCCAGGAAATGTTCTTGCCATTGTATAATGACCAATAAAGCCCTGCATTGAGGAGGACCAGACTACCTGCAAGATTTCCTGGTCCCTCACTGCCCATCTCGTGCTCTCCTTTCCTCTGAGGGTTGCCTCCTAGTGGTTCCCAGGGATAGGTTGCAGCTCTCCGGGGACCTCGCTTTCTCAGTTGTCTCACAAACTCTGTGGAACTCATTGCCAAGACATCTAAGGGAAGCACCCTCAGTGGAAACCATTAAAAAAGGGCTTAAAACATTTTTATTTATTCAAGTGTATGACCTACATAATTGGCTATGAGTAGAAGGTCATGTGATGAACTGACTGTTGTTTCACTGATGTTTTATTTTAAGTTAAGAGAGGCAGAGCGATTATGCTATATTTTAGCACTGTACTATATATTGGAATTTGTATTGATTGTTTTTAAAAGTTGTTAAGCACTTCAAGCCTCCAGAAAGGAGCACTATATAAATAAAGTTTCTATCTATCTATCTATCTATCTATCTATCTATCTATCTATCTATCTAATTAAAGAAGCCAATCAGGTTTATCAAACATGACCTCCATCCTGTGAACCCATTAAGACTGACATCTTGAAGTCCATGCACCTCCAGGAAATCTACCAGCCTCTCCTTTATCATAGTTTCTATTATCTTCCCAATGACAAACATTAAACTGACAGGTCTGTAATTTCCAGGATCGTCCCTACTTCTGCTCTTATGAAGGGGAACTACATTTGCCATACTGCAGTCTTTCAGTACCACCCCTGTCTCCAGTGAGCTGTTAAAGAGATCAGCTAGCGGTGCAGCCCCATCTCCTTCAGTACCCAGGGATGCAGCCTGTCTGGGTCCATGTAATTAACATGGAAACACAGAAACAGAATTGGTTGGCAGAAAAAGGCCTGCTGGCCCATTGTGTGTTCCTGTTCCTACCTAATTAATTCTGAAAGAGTCCTAGTGGCACCTCACTCCCCCCCCCTTACTTTCTGGTATGGTCTTTATCAAGCCCTTGTATATGCCCCACCTACATTTGGATCCCCAGATTGATTTTGCAATGACTACCTCCTCTGGAAGGCTATTATATTCTTCCACCAGCCTATTCTATCCTTCCACAAACCCCTCTGTGAAAAAGGTACTTCCTGGTATCTGTCTTAAACTTGCCCCCTCCTGCTTCATGGAGTTAACCCTGGTGCTTTTGCTCCCATTTAGTCTGAAAGACTCCTCCCTCATCAATTTTATTTACTCCATGGAGGTATTCATATGTTTCAATCATATACCCTTTCCCTTCTCGCCTCAGGTATATACCTGCTCAGATCTGTTAACCTCTTCTTGTATATCCTCTTCTGCTGCCCCCTGAATCATGCTGGCCTTCCTCATTACTGCCTCCACTCTGTTCCTGCTCTTCTTCAGTGCAGACTCTAAACCTACACACAGTTCGCCATGTGAGGGCAAACCAGTGGCCTATACAGTGGCAGCAGCACCTCCTTCCTCCTGCTGGTGATCCCTCTTCTTTATGCACCCCAGCATCCTATTTGCTCTGCCCACCACCCTGCTGCAGTATGAGGATGCCATCAGACTGTCTGATATTGTGACTTCCAAGTTCTCTTCCTCTGTAGTGCTTTCCATTACTACCTTCCCCATCCTATACTCAGTGCTAGGATTTTTATTTATCCCATGTGCATCACCTTGCATCTTTTGGCATTAGACTGTTAACTGCTATACCTTTGACCACCTTTCTAATCTACCCAGGTCCTTCCTCCTGATTTTAACTCCCTCCACACAATCCACCTGACTACAGATCTTAGTATCATCTGAGAAAAGGCATATCTTGCCCTGGATACCTACAACTACTGCATGTCACAGATAAATATGTCAAAGAAGATCAGTCCCAAAACCAATACCAAGTCCTCTTGCACCTCGCTAGTGACACTCCTGACTACTGAGTATTCCCTACTTACTACCACCATCTGGGTCTTGTCACTCAACCATTTTTACACTCATCTTGTATTTTTGTCGACTACTCCAAGGTCCTGCATCTTCTTAACCAACCATACATGTGTATGTATCCCATCCTGTCCTTGTCCAACTTCAGTGTATTCGGTCCCTTCAGCACATTTTCCTCTGAGAATAGAACTTTGCTGACACCCTCTCCCTTACTGTGACTATATAGTCTGCTAATGACCTTTTATCCTCCTCTTTGAATACCAAACAGAAAAATGTATTCAGTATGTCTGCCTTCCCTTAATCCTCCTCCTCCTCTCCCTCTCCCTCACATCCTTCATCCTTTTTCAGCTTGACTATTCCCTCTTTTGTGTTCTTCGTGGATTTAGTAAAAGAGCATTTTATCCACCTTCCTCATCCCCTCTGCTATTCTTAACTCTGCATCAGACTGCACTCTTTACAGCCAAGCCAGCTTATCTCATCTTGCTTAGATACTTCATCCTATCTCCCGCATCCTGGCTGTTTTTGTTCTTTCTGAAGGCCTACTGTTTCCCCTTCATAGTCTCTCCCACTTCCCATGGGAACCACAGTGGTTCCTACCCCTCTTGTGTGTTCCCTGCTACCTTGGCACAGTGATTTGTGGCCTTCAATAGCATCCTTTATCAGTTCCAATTTCTTTTTAACCCCTTCTACTGCCTTCACCCATTCTAGTTTCTTCTGCAACAACTCTGGCATCCTGTCAAAGTCCACCCTGCTTAGTCCTGGACTTGTGCTTGTACTTCTTTCTCTCCACTTTTAATATGGCACTAAAAAAATGGCTTATTATTTCTTAGTCTCTGACTGGCTGAGACCCAGGCTAAGCTAGTACATTAAGTACCAGTAGAGACCATGAAATAAGTGCCAACCTGCCCGGCCTCAGTACCAAGCTGGTACCACTCTGCCAGTTTGGATTTTAAACCTTAGGAGCTGCCATTTTCCCCCACTTGTTAAGCAAGAGGAACGAGTGAGTCAGGCCCACACACACATGTAACTGAAATCCACTATAAGTGGTTTAAATGCAATAAATAATGTTTTTTGTTAAATAAATACCTTCACCACTCACCTCCTTTGCTCACAACCTCCTTAACGTACAGTTCCGTACTCCTGCTACTCATCCATTCTCTGTGCTGCCACAACCTGGCAGTGCATCTCCATCTGTGGGAGTGGCATTCAGAAAAGTACAGCTCCTCTGATCCCTCGACTGCACTCTTGCCACCAGACTGCTGATTGCGCTCATGCTACCATCCTGGAGTGCAGAGTGCTTGGGAGGGGGACAATGCTGCTTTGGGTTGGAATGGCAAGCAACAAACAGACACCACACAAAAAAAAATGAAAAACAAATTAAAAACGTCTCTCAAACACAGCAATGCCCTCTCCCAGTGAATATATTAGTAGAGTGACTACTTAACAAGAAAATTGGTTTTCTATTACTTTTTACTCATTTTCAAGTTTTCTTTAAATGTTATAATATTTTATTAAAAATTTACCAGTAATCCATTTTCTAAGCATAGTAATATACTCCACAGTTAGCGGTATGGGCAGTGCTGCCTGAGCTTCAGGTGCTATAAGGTCCCACACCTACAGCACTGGGCCTCATTACACCCCTAGGGGGTCCAGTATTGCCCAATACTGCCCACCCTGTTGGATATTACTGCTTGCATAAATGACATGGATTAATGGTCACTAGTTGCCAATAGATCTTGCACTGTGGATCCCACTGGAGAGGATCTCTTTCCTATACTATCCCTGTTTATAAGGATTAAGTCAAGGATGGCCCCCTCCCTTGTAGGTTTCTTGACCTTTTGGGTCAGAAATGTTTCCTGGAGCACCTCTACCAGCAGCTGATTCCTCCCTCTGTTTCTAGGGTTCTCCAGTCCATATCTGGCATGTTGAAGTCACCCATTAGCAGCACTGAACCCTGATTTGCTGCCATTCTAATTTTATCCCCTAGCTCCTTGTCAGCTTTCTGTTTCTCTGATGGTGGTCTGTATGCCACTCCTACCCTGAAGTCCCTCCCCGTTTGTAACTACCTGCATCCACTCTGTCTCTGTGCACTTGTCCTCCTCATTATCCCTGATCTGTATGGTTTGTATACCCTTCATTACATATATTGCCACTCCTTTCCTCACCTCCATCTCTTCCCAACAAAGGAAGCCCTTAGATGGTCAGATCTGAGTCATGGAACTGCAGGCTAAGGATGGTTGAATACATTATTTCGAATATACGGCTGAATATTTGTATTTGGGGCCCCAGATATTCAGAATTTCAGTATTTGTATTAGTTATTTGTGTTCCTGTGGGGGGGGAGTTTAAAAAACAGCCCCACCCTCTTCCCCAATCTAATCACTTTAAAAGCAACCCCCAGTCTGCCCACCCTTGCAAAAAGTCCACTCCCACCCTCCTTTCCCCCAGCACCCAGAATTTTAGCTTACAATAAAGAAAACTTCCTCAGTGGGTGACCAGCACAATCCACCTGCCTCCAAAACTACCTGCCATCTCCTTGCCCCATTTTTTATTTAATAAACCATACCCCCGTTTCTCACATGATCAGTTGTGTGAACAAGCATGGGAGCACCATTCACAAGAAGACAGCCAGAAGTAGAGGAGGGTGGATTATGTCAGTCACCTTCCCACTCCTGGGGGACAGTTAAATTTGATGAAATTTGGGTGCTTGGGGAAGGAGGGTATGACTTGGGTGCTGCTGCTGGAGTAGGGGGATTCTGGGGATGGTTTATGAAATTAAAAAAATGGCACATGGAGATGGCAACCAGTCATGGAGGTTTGTGGTTGTTATGGTGTGCCAGTAGCTCATGAATGGAATTTTCTTTAATGAAAGCTAAAATTGTGGGTGCTGTGGGGGAGGAGGGCAGAAGTAGGCTTGTTGCTGAAGGTGGGGGATGAGGGTTGCTTTTAACTTGATCGGGCTGGGGAGTAGAGTTGGAGGGATGTTTTTTTAACTTACTTTCATTTGATAATATTTCCTGAATATGACTAGGTATGAATAGTGCCACTATTCATTATTTGGATCTAAATAACGAATACTGCATTATTCATGGCATTTGTAAATTACTGTTCATTGCTCATGCACCCCTACTGCATGGCTCATGCCTCTGTGATCACTATCAGGTCTAAGCATGCTACTACCACCACTGCAGGTCACTGGTTTTGTTCCCCAGGCTACTGGTATTACTGCACATAATAAATCCTTTATAATTATATGATAATGAAATAATAATATAATAAAATATATATAATAAAATAATAAATGCTTCATCAAACATGGTATACAATTAAGCTAAAAGAATAGTGCTTCATGAATTTAAGATAAAATTAAGTATAAATAAGTGTTTCATGAATTTAGGGAACATAAATTATAAGCTATTTTTTTAAGTTTCTTAACTGAAATTGTTACAAGTTGCTAGTTGTACAAGGATGTTACACAAAATTGCAGATATGGTAGTGACATGGTACAGTGAGGAATACATGCTGACATTTTTGGAATATTATGATACATGGAATAATATCAGTTATCATGATAAGGATCTGCAGTCCAGGACCAATGAGTCTTTGCCTTTATGTATAAACAACTGGGTGTTGTTTTATACACCAAACAGTCACCTATCCACTGGGAAAATTATCCTCTTCTACAGTTTTAAGCAGTGGATTACATACCATCTTGAAGACCAAACCTGCACATTAGCTCTGTGTTGGTCATGCTCAGGTTTTAGACTGTCTGACAGATTATTAGCACAGTGTTGTTGTTTTATTCCTGTGTCCAGTGCCAAATTATGTTTAATGTACTTCTTAAATTAATTTTGCCCTACCAGCCCTTAACAAAGCCAGACTGATCCCTGTCTATCACTTCTGGCAATTCCACCTTCAATCTGGTAGCTAGAACTTTGGCAATGATTTCATATTCTGCTCTGAGGAGAGTGATGAGCTCATATGAGGGATTTAGTTTTGGGTCCTTCCTAGATTGAGAAGTACCACTGTAGAAGGCATATGAAGGGAGGGAGCAATATTCCAGTGTTTGCACTTGTACAAATCATTCCCCATAATGCTTTCTTTAAGTGCATTGAAAAAAAATGGAAAACAATTAACAGGCAATTCATTGAGTCCTAGAGTTTTATCACCCTTCAGTGCCCAGACCACCATTTCGGCTTCCTCCCAAAGAGATTCTGGCTCATCCTGCAAGGGTTTCGGAGCCTGTATAAGTGGAGCCTTCTCCAAAAAGCCTGTCATATGTTCAGGCATTGCTCCACATTCAGACATATATTATTGTTGCTGATGATTACAAAATGCTTGCCCAGTAGTGTCCCCATTACATTTCGATGTCTGCCCCTCTGGGATCATGATGATGGTGATTTGGACTGCTCTAACCCTCACTCTCAGTTGCCAAGCCAACCACTTACCTTCTTCATCCCCTCCCCATCGAGTAAACTCCACCCCAAGGAAGTAATAGCTGATGCTCATGTTGAGTGGTACTTAGGGTGTTATATATACTCAGTACTCAGCCTCTGCAAACAAAGTCTAACATGGGAGTTGGCCTGGCCATATGGGCTTTTTTCAGCTGCTTTAATCTTAGTTGCCAGGAATTGTGTGATTTCTGAGGCTAATTTCTTTTTATAACTGGAAAAGAAGATTATCACTTCCCTTAGGTAGGCTATTAAAGCTTCCCACCTGGTTGAGTATATGTTATCACCAGATTTAGTAAGGCAGAGACTAAGTTGTTGCACTGTCAACCAAGGGCAGGGTGGCCATGAGCTGCAATTTAATCAGCAGGCAGAAAAATCACTCGCACTCCAGAGTCAGGAGTGTAACCTCCAGTGAAGGTTTAAAGATAACAGAAATATTTGTTTCTTGTGAAGATCACAATTTATTTGTTTGATAGCTTACCAAGACATTGTGGTAAATGCTAAAATAGGTTATAGACAATACCAGGAAATTGCTCTATGTGTCTAGGTGCCCCGGCACTTTGCCAAGTAAGGCTTCATCAGGGGGTGGCTACCTGGTCTTGGACACACCTTAAATACTCCATCAAGTCAGTTACATTATTAATACATCATAATAAAATTAAAGTGAAAAATAGTATGAAAAATCAAATGTTTAAGGGTTATTAAACAAACAAGCAGTGTACATTGATGCATTATATGGTACCCATCAATATTCTTTGTAATTAATTACATTTGCTCCACAAAGATGTTTACAACCAATCAGAACACAGTGTTGCACAATACACATTCAAAAAAGTGAAATGGAGTTTTCAATTAAAATTTTCAGTACACTGCAAATAAATGTCAACAAGAATTATAGTTTGAAGCAACACCAAATCTTTTACTGCTTAATTTGTATATTCTATGACACTAAATTCAGAGTTTTACTACATCAAATAACTTTAGTTAATATATGCTAACACATGCAGAAAATTGATTGTTACAGTTTTGGGGTCGGGAACCAATGCCTCTCATTCCAATCTTGCTCACAATATCTCGGCAACAGATGTGATTAACAGGAAATTCTGTGCTCTCCATTACCTCCAACTGTTAAGGAGAAAATAAAATAAAAAAGAATAGTTCATTAGCCCTCAAAATATAATAGTGTATCAAACAGCATATTCAGGTCTGAGTTGATAAACATATATTGGAGGTTTGCAGACAGGGGGAAGAGGAGAGGAGAGGAGAAACAAAGATTAAGGGGGGGGAAGGACCCTGTTGAAATGGATTACAATGTATGGGAGAGGCTTATTGTTAGCTAAATTCACACACTTTACAACATTGTTATACCATCCATATTTATTTATTTAGCTTCTGTTGATTGGGTAGGTGCATTAGGCAAAAACCCAGCCTATTTTCAAGCATGACCCGAGAGGGTACAATACACAGTTAACATTTAGGTACAGAGATAAAGTACAAATAATGCAGTACAATACAGTATATGGTACAGACAATTGGTGATGACATTAGGCTACAAACATTCCATATTTCAGAGAATCAATGAAACTAGATATACAGAGAGGAGGCAAGAGGGCTAGTTACATTCACAAGAATCAAGTGCTTTTAGGTGGGAAAAAAGTGCAGATCTGAAGGAGGAGTGAGATTGGGGGCCCTTCAGATAGGGTGGGAGAGAGTTCCAGAGTTTGGGGTGAAGTGGGCAAAGGAATGCTCACCCATTTTTGTAGAGCAGTGTGGGACAGAAAGCAGGGTGGAGATTGATGATCTCAGCAGGCGGGAGTGAGGCACAGGGGAAAGCATTGCCCCAATGCTTTCAGGACGGGGGAGTCTTGCCATAGAGTCAATTAAGCAACCCAGTGAGTATGTGCGCAGGGCAGAGGGGGACAACCATTGAAGGTTACATAGACTTTGATGGCAGATAAGGACCACTTGGCCCACCCAGTCTGCCCATTTCCCTTCCTATTGCATAAGCTGCAAATTCTAGTTAATCAACAGCCTACTTCCTGCAACCCCCCCATTACAATTGTCTCATGTCTGTCCCATTCATGTTTGAATTCCCCCACTGTTTTAGACCCAACAACCTCCCCAAGAAGGCGGTTCCATGCATCCACCACTCTCTCAGTGAAAAACAATTTCCTCACATTACTCCTGAGCCATCCCCCCCCCCATCTTTAAATTGTGCCCCTTTGCTCTTACACATCTCTTTTTCTGAAAGATGCTACCCTCCTGGACTTTGTTGATTCCCTTGAGGTACTTAAAGGTTTCTATCATGTCCCCCCGTCCCTCCTTTCATCAAGGTTATACATATTAAGCTCTCTCAGTCTCTCTTCATATGGTTTCTGATGCAGAACCTGCACCATTTTAGTTGCCCTCCTCTGGACTGCTTCCATCCTGTCTATGTTCTTGCATAGATGGGGTCTCCAAAACTGCACACAGTATTCCAGATAGGGTCTCAGCAACTGCCTGTACAGAGGGATAACCACTTCCCTTTTTCTACTTGTGATGCCCCTTCCTATGCATCCTAGTATCCCCCTGACTCTCCTTACTGACTTCTCACATTGCTTACCCACCTTTAGGTCATCTGATATGACTACCCCCAAGTCCCTTTCCATTTTTGTTGTTGTTAGTACCTCCCTTGCTATTGTGTACTCTTCTCCTGGGGTTTTAGTTTCACAGGTGCATTACTTTGCACTTCTTTGCATTGAATCTAAGTTGCCATATGTCTGACCATTCCTCCAACCTTGCCAAGTCCCTTCTCATCCTTTCTACCCCCCTTGTGTATCAACTGTGTTACAGATCTTTGTGTCATCTGCAAAGAGGCATACATTTCCCTCCAGACCCTCTGCAATGTCACCTATAAAGATGTTAAAGAGGACAGGATCCAGTACTGAGCGTTGAGGTACTCTACTAGTAACCCCCCTTTGTTTGGAATGTGTTCCATTCACTGTTACCTTCTGTGTCCTGTTGTGCAGACAGTTAGCTACCCAGGCTACCACCCTGGAACCCACTCCCAGGCTGGCTAACTTGATTATTAGTCTTTTGTGCTGTACTGTGCCAAATGCCTTGCTAAAGTCTAGGTAGGCCATATCCACAGCCCTCCCTGGTCTATTACTTTGGTCACGCAGTCAAAGAAATCAATTAGATTCATCTGATATGACCTTCCTGCTGTAAATCCATGCTGCTTTGGGTCCTGTGCCCCACTGGCCTCTAGGTACTCAACAGTTTTTTCTTTCAGAAGTGATTCCATCATTTTCACTACCACTGAGGTCAAACTTACAGGTCTGTAGTTTCCTGCTTTGCCTTGCTCCCACTTTTGTGAAGGGAATCATCTGCCCCTCCAGTCCTCAAGTACCACCCCATCCTCCGATGATTTGTTAAAAGTGTGGTCAGTGGTGTCACTAGGTCCTTCCTTAGTTCTTTAGGATTCTGGGGTGAATCCTGTCAGGCCCCATTGCTTTGTCCACCTTGAGTTTTAGGAGTTCTTTCAGGACTCTTTCTTCTGTAAATGGACTGGTGTCAACCCCAGAGTGTTTCTATTGTCTGGTTTGGGTAACTCCTTCTCATCTTCTTTGTGAATACTGAGCAAAAGTATTCATTCAGTATCTCTGCTTTTTCACTGTCTCCTCTGCCGACCTCCCTCTCCTTTATTAATCTTCACTATTCCTCCCTTAACCTTTCTATGCTCCCTAATGTACCTATAAAAGGTTTTATCCCCCTTCTTAACTGAGTTGGCTGTTTTTTCCTCAGTTTGGGCCTTTGCTATTCTGACTGCCTTCCCCATTTATTTCTGCTTTAATTGATACAGTTCCCTGTCATGCTTCTTCTGTGATTCCTTATACTTTTTGAATGGAGCCTTTTTCTCCTTAACCTTCCCTGCCACCTGTTTTGAGAACCATAGTGGTTTTTTACTCCACTTTGTTTTCTTTATTTGTTTCACACAAATGGTTGGCATACAGAAGACAGTGATGAGTGAGTCTGGGGACCGATAGGGAAAATCTGCATATATTGCTGTAGGTAGTATCCCATTTATGAAGAATTCCAGCATTAGAGTGGGATAGAATAGGGAGGGCGTATTATTGCAGCCTAGGGAGCAGGACACCTCTAGCCACTGAGATCCTGGCCACAGGAGTAAGGTAATGACACACTTAATAAGCGGCACCTATCTTGATGTTTATAGATTTGCATATCTCATTTATATGTGATGAGAAGTCAAGAGTGGGATCAAGCGTCACACCCAAGTATTTAAAAGAGTCAGTGGACTGGATGGCATAGCCATCACAGCTGCGCACACAAAACTTGGGGGTCACAGTATGGACTTTTCTAGCTGACCCAAAGAGCATAGCCTGGGTCTTAGGCAGATTAAGGATTAGGCCATTATTTAGGGAGCCAGGCTTGAATCATTTGAAATGCAGATGACAGGTCTGTATTGATGTCATCCAGTGATTGAGCAGTTGAGAAGAGCACCAGGTCATCTGCATACATAATAGATTGACAGTTTGTAAAGGTAGTGGGACAATCATTGACAAAAATGAAAAAGAGCAAGGGCCCTAGGATGGATCCTTGTGGGATGCCGCAGAAGATGGGAGGCGAAGATGATAGCACTTTGTTGAAGAAGACGGATTAGGTCGGTTTGAAAGGTAACTACTGATCCAAGATGTGGTGGAAAAAGAGGCACCTAGAGAATGTAGTTTGTGCACAGGTAGAAGATGATTAACCAGATCAAAAGCTTTGGTAAGATCTATAAACACTGCACCGGTAAGTAGTCCTTTGTCCATACTGGACTTAACATCACTAGTGAATTGGGTTAGAGATGTTGTGGTACTGTGACCAGGCCTAAAATTATGTTGAGCTGGAGACTGGAGATCGAATTTTAGTAGATGTGCGGAGTTCTGATGGTGAATTAGTTTTTCCAGTGACTTGCTAAGAGCTGGTAGAAGAGCAATCGGTGATAATTAGACAAAATTTTAGGGTCACTCTTCTTGAATACAGAAATTACCCTGCCAGACTTCCAGGCCAAAGGCACCATTGCAGTACTGATGGATAGATTAAAAAGTCAAGTTACAGGAGTGGCAAGGTAAGAGGCACCAAGTCGGAGGATCCTGGGTTCAATGCTGTCTAGACTTGTGCTGCCGTGGACAGGGATGGACCTCAGCAACCTAAGAACATCCAGGCAAGATATAGGAGAAAGCTCAAGTGTGGGAGGGGTTTATGAAGAAGAGGAAGGGCAGTGAGATCCACAGGAGGGGGCCTGGGAGCAATTAGGAACATTGGTGAAAAGCAGGTTGAAAGCATTAGCAATGGTTCTAGGGTTGTTACAGATGGAGCCATTTAGCAACAAGTCTTTGGGGGTCAACGGCTTAGTGTTCCCTAATATTTCATTAATCTGATTCCAGTATTTCCTGGAGTCAGCAACTGATGACTGAAGAAGTCCACAGTAGTAGTCACTCTTATGACATCAGATTGTTGTTATACTGTCTTCACTATGTCATATCGATGATATAACAAAATGGAACGTTCACTCTGTGTAACATTCTGTACTGCAAATTCAACACAAACTGGTGCCCATACACTATAAAAGCTAATGGAAAGTCTTCAGGTAACAACCACGCTGCACTCACTTCTCGAGGTTGCCATAACAACAATTAACCTCTCGAGCCATGCTCTCAAGGTTTACAATGTCATAACAACCTCTCGAAATGATTACAGCATGGTTATTACCTGAAGACCATCCACTATCCTCTGTGTTGCTCTAATCAGAGAAAAGGTCTGACATCCCAGTCTTGATTTAATGGACCCGCCCCTCTCAGTAGTCGCCTGTACCACAAACAATGAAAACAACTTTTTCAGCCACAAGAAGGTGGCCAGCACTTACCCTCCTCAAACCTCCTGGCCATCCACCACCTGCCATACACAAATCCTGAAAGCTATAGCGACACAAGACTTATGGTAGGAAAAAACTAAATTTCACTTAAAGCAGTACCCTGCTTGCACATGGACTTAGATGTTTTTCAACAAAATCTTTAAGTTATTCATATCTTTGTCATTCCTCAAGCTTTTTGCACCAGATTTTTGCTATGTCTCATGGACCTTCACCCCTTTCCATACCACATTAGTAATGACTGGTAACTCCCACCCAAAATGGGTGTTCAGCACTTGCCCAAGAGTTCACTCCAAAACTGAGAAATCTTCAGTACACTACAGAACTCACCAGCCCATTCCAGTTGGGTCAGTGTTTAATTTTTCTTGATACCAAAGTTAATACTGCTGCTATCTCTTCTCCTCACCCCCAAAATATGCACGTGCACAAATCTAGTCACTCCCCTTTTGAAAGTACTGGAGATTCTTCAAGATTAATGCCTTCTTGTTTGGAACCATAATTAGCTGCCAGATCCAGATGAAGGTATCACCTTCACAGGCATCATCATCATCTCTTCTTTAAAGGATGGTCACATAAGGATTAGATGACAAAAAAAAAAAACATTAACATGCTGTCATGGGTTATTCTTGTACCAGTGGAGGACCTGTGTGCACCGTTATAATGAGAATCAAGAAGAAGGGACCAGCCGGGTGACTTGGCTGCAGCACATTGAACTGCGACAAGCGAGGCCTGGATTTGGGAATGATCTGTGTTCTCTACCACACTGCACCAGTGGAGGATGGGAATGAAACACTGGCAATGTAAGTAGTAGTAGCAGCAGCAGTAGACATAATACTAGCAGTGACAGCAGCAATAGTAGTAATAATAGCAGTAGTAGTATTAGATGCAATATTTTTAGTAGTAGTCATAGTAATACTACTGTATTAATTATAGTAGTAGTTGCAGCAGTAGTAGTACTAGTCATACAGCAGTAATAATTATAGTGGTAGTAACAGTAGGAGTGGTAGTACAAATAGTAGTAATAATAATATTAGTAGCAGTGAGAACAGCAGTAATAGTGGAAGTAATTAGTAGTGGTAGTAGTAGTAGTAGTAGTAAAACTAGCAATATTAGTAATACTGTAATAATAATAATATTAACAGTAGTAATAGTAGTTAGATAGATAGATAGATAGATAGATAGATAGATAGATAGATAGATAGATAGATAGATAGATAGATAGATAGATAAAAACTTTATTTATATAGCTCCCCTTTCCAGGGACTCAGAGCGCTTAACGTTAAACATTTTTAAGACAGCATTAAAACACAATGTATTAACTTCAGATCAGGTGAGGCAAGCAACAATAGACATAAAATCTACAATCATTATAAAATAAATAAATAGTAATTCAAAAATTATGCTTTAAGAATTAAAAGCCTGGTTAAACAAAAATGTCTTCAAACCCTTTTTAAAGGTTTCCACAGAGGGTGCCTCCCATATATGGTTAGGTAGTGAGTTCCACAGGCTAGGCACAGCAACAGAAAATGCACGGTCATCCAAATGCTGCAACCTAACCTTGGGAACCTCAAGGAGGCATCCCTTGCAGGAACAGAGAGCCCAAGGCAGACAGTAAGGCACCAGGAGAGCTTGCAGGTAGTCTGGTCCTCCTCATGTAGGGACATTTAGATCAGTAATCTGACCTTGAAGACAATTCTTCACCTAACTGGCAGCCAGTGCAGTCTACAGAGGACAAGCGTGACATGGTCATATCTCAGGCACCCGTCAATAATCTAGCCACCACATTCTGCACCAGCTGCAGCTGGCAGGGATTGCCTCCAGATAGCCCTAGGTACAGGGCACTGCAGTAGTCCAGTCTGGACGTGATGAAAGCATGTAACAGTGTGGCCATGTCCTCAGTTGGTATAAGGGCCCAGATCCAGGCAATAGTCCTCAGATGATTAAATCCACTTTTAATGACGGCCAACACCTGAGCATCAAGTGTCAGGCCATCATCGAGGATCATGCCCAGATCCTTAAACCATGTGGAGGGCGTCAGTGGAACCCACCCCCAGTACTAGACTGGGGGATCTCCCAGCCTTCCCCCACACATACACACACATCGATGACCTGGATCCACCACTAGTACCTCAATCTTGTCTGGGTTGAGTCTTAACCAGTTTTGAGTCATCCAAATCTGGATCTCCTCCAAGCAATTGTTAAACACGGAGACCGCCATCTGGTTACCAGGTGCACAGGACAGGTATAGCTAGGTATCATCAGCATAGCAATGAAAACCCAGTCCATACCGCCTGATAATGTCTCCCAACTGTAGCATGTACACTGTGAACAACAAGGGCAACAGGACCAAGCCATGTGGGACTCCACAGAGCAGATTCTTTGGGTTAGATGAGATAAACCCCGTCATCACCCTCTGCACTCTGCTTGTCAAGTATGACCTGAATCAGTTGATGACATTACTGGTCAGGCCACACCAGTACTGCAGGCAGTCCAGCAGCACCTCATGGTCCATGGTGTCAAACAGTGCTGAGAGATCCAGGAGGACTAAGATGGTACACTCTCTCCAGTCTATTGCCATTAGGAGATCATTAAGTACCTTCACCAGGGCGGTCTCCATACTATGCCCAGTTCTAAATCCTGACTGGCAAGACTTGTAAGTAGCAGAGGTGGCAAGATATGTCTCGAGCTGGATGGGCACCACTTTTTCAATAACCTTCCCTAAAAATGGGAGGTTTGAGACCAGTCTGTAATTGCTAAGACACTCTGGGTCCATTGAGGGTTTCTTCAATAGAGGTTGACCAAGGCCACTTTCAAGGCCAATGAAAAGACCCCAGTCCTCAAGGAACTCCAGATGATCTCAGCAACCACAGATTCAATCAGGTCCAAACATCTGACCAAAGGTCAGGTTGGGCATGGGTCAGGATCACACTGTGTTGGTCGCAGCTTCAAGACCATCTCCACCACCTCCTCCACTCCAACTGGGTTGAACTCAGCCCATACAGGAGGAGTGTTCCGACATGCCTCAGAGTGAACCTGCAATCCCTTTGAGTGACATTGGAAGAGATCTCTGCCCTGATAGAGGACACTTTGTTGGCAAAGAACAGAGCAAACTCCTCACACCGTGTGCTAGAACCTACTCCTCCCACTCGGAGACAGGTCGGATGTAATAACCCATCTACCCTGCAGAAGAGCTGATTTGGTCTTTTTCTTGCCACAGCAATCTCCCTTGATAAAAAATCTGCCTTCTTTCAGGAGATTGCTCCTGATATTCATCATAATGTGACCTCAAGGCCAATTTGTTCTCTGTTAGCCCCGTTCTCCTCCAGCATCTCTCCAACCTCCAGCCCTTAATCTTTAACTCCCTAAGTTCCTCATCAAACCAGTGAGATCTTTATTGAATAGATATGGGTCTGACACAAACGGGTTTGATTAAGTTGATGGCAGCAGTGATAGCCCCATTATTGGCCACCACTTCCGCCTCCATTCCAATCGCGCATGCAGCCTCCACACTCGATAGATCCAGCACTGCCTGTAGTCCTACTATGGGCATTCCCCATAAAGGGTGATGCTGGACCAGCTCCACAGAGGATGGACCCTCAGGGAGGCCCCAAATGTGAACCTCATGGTGCTATGATCCGACCAAACTACTGTATCAATACAGAGGTCATCGACTTCAAGGCCCAAGGTAAATACCAGGTGTAGTGTGTGGCAGCATGAGTGAGTCACGGAGGTGACAATCTGCACCAGACCCAGTGCCTCCATGCTCTGCAGGAGATCATGTCCAAACAACGAGAGTCCATCGTCAACCCAGTCAATGAAATCCCCCAGAATTAACCACCTGGGGAACTCCAACACCAGACCAGCAGCAAAGTCTCTGATCTCCCACAGAAATTCCCTCCCCCTGCCCAGTGGGCAGTAAAGCAGGAGAATCCTGTAACCCACTCCAGGATCCCCGCATGTGGCAACATACTCAAATGACCTGGTAGTGCACCAGTCATAATGTCATATGCTTAATAGCATATGGCATTATGGCGAAACCTGGACCTGTGCACACTCTGAGTTGAACCCCCCAGATCTGGAATCTTTAGTGGGGGTGCAGCCCCCTGTAATGGGGGTGGAGCCCCCCACCAGCAAAAAACTTCAGGACATCGCACAACGCAATTATGCTGTGCGGCATTCTGCCGTGTGACGTAATGACCCCGTGCCAGCCAGTAGGACCCAGAGACAGCACTGTGTGGCTCTGACTGGTTTTAAAACAAATTGCCACTCCTCCGCCTCTGAGATCCTTCCTTGGGGTGTGCATCACAAGTATCCAGCTGGCACTGCTGCCTCCAAAATGGGGGCAGCATTCTTGTCCAGCCAGGTCTCCCAGTAGTAGTAGTAAAATATATTTATTAAGGAGAGTCAGTTGAGCAGAAGCTCATTTTCAGTGACTTCCTTGTAGTGCACAAGTTGTTTAAAAAGATAAAATAGAATGGAAAGGAAACAAAAATAAATAATCTATCACAATAGTGCAATACATTAAGAGGAGTTGTTTTCAAAAGGGAACACATTTACATAGATAGAGGAACATCAAGGGTCCAATGATGATTTGCTTGCTCTCTAGTGAGCAAAGGACGGAATAAAGGAGAACTAGACTGCACTACTCCTTCAGGCTTCTCCTGAGGCCATGTTACGAGCAGAACTTAGTAGGCTGTCAGAGACTCACCCTCTGCTTGCACCCCTCATGTGCAAGGTTGGGTGTCACAACATGACTAAGAAACACCAGGGTGTGTGTTTTTTTTTTTGTGTGCATACAATGGGGAAATAAAAAATATTCAATAATAACAATACAGTTAAGTAGAAAAATGATGAAACAGGTCATTTTCACCTTATTGACCAAGACTAGTTGAATTTATGTGCTGCACATAATAACATATTGTTCATATTATCAGACAGAAATGTTACTAAGCAGTGAGAGAGAGTTGCATCTTAATTTAATCTTTGTGCCACAAGGCACTCTTCCTGAAGGAACTGCTGGAAATTATTTGCGGTTAATTCTTCAGTAGATAGACTGCAAGATATCAGCACAAGAACAAGATCCTTGCTTGTATCTAATAATTGTTATAGCGTCTGCAAAATTTATTGCCGTTGTCTCAGTTTTAACAATTTAAATAACAAGCTTAACCAAGTGGAACAGGCAATGGCAGCTTCGCTCCCTTGATGAAAGCAGGACAACTCTTCTGTCTGGGTTTATTTTTATTTTGACATGAGCAGTGACACACAGAGATGAAATCTGGTTAAATCTTGCCTTCTCAAACCTGTGACAGATTCTTTGTCTCACAAAAACATTGCTTTGAAATCTGTATCACTGTGAATCACAGAAAGAACGACTAGACATTGTGTATCAAACATTTCAGAAAGGAAGATCTTTTATTTGATCCTCACTGACAATTGCTTGTAGTAGAGGGGTTTTGATTGACAGAGGAAGCAAATGCAGTAGAAAGAGAGTGTCAGTGCACACTACTATTATGAAAATGAGCAAGGATGCCCTTCAGGCAAAAACATACACTGACTATTGAGAGAAATTGACCCCCCACCGGTAATATTGTACTATTATAAATCATTTACCTGATTGTAGCCAATCAGTGCACAGAACCACTGTACCTCTTATCCTGCATACAGTGGTGTCTGGTGCAGGGATGTTCGGAGTGGCCCATTCCACTTCACAGTTGGAGGGAGAGAACGGGCTTTATTTAAAGGAGCCCATTTATGAACAGTACCCATCATAGTTTGAAAGTCCATGACAATATCTTTTAAATGAGGTACTGGGCTCCTCTGTAGCTGACTGCAATCCAGAAACATCAATGATTAGGTCTGTCTCACTGCATTTTCAACATGTTTAGAGCCTTGTGACGTCACCGAGCAACAGGATGACCACAATGTAGTTAAGCACAGCTTCATCGGCAGGGGCATCATAAGGTTATAAAAATTGTGACAATGTAGTATCAATATGGGGCAGCCATAGTCATTGATATCTCTGGACTTCTACCAGCTACAGGTGCACCCAGCACCTCATTTAAAAGAACATTTCATGGATTTTCAAACTATGATGGGCACAGTTTATGAATATTCCTCTTTGACTTTTGAAATAATAAAAAATGTCTTAAAATTTATTATAAATCACTCTCTTTAACTCAAGTGGTTTCTGATAATTAATAGGGCCTCCACCGGGACTGTCTTACGGTATGAGAGACTTCTCTTATGAGTTCTGGGCAGCCTGAACTACTCAGTTTTGCTCTCAGTCTTCTCACCTATGCTTAGAGTCTTGTTTACCATAAGAGATACCCTGCAGAGGCTCTGTTAAATTATATCTCACCTTTATAGAGAGGGAAGCAAAAAACAAAACAAAAGGAGAGTTTGATACTCAGTCACAATGAATAGGTGCTAAATTGTTGTGCCAATGACTTAATACCAGTCCTCTGCCTGTGGCCCTTCAAGCTATGCTCAAGTCATATTCCGTGCCAGTGCTCATCAAGGTGTGCTGGTATGTAGAAAGGGTGGGGTCAACCTGTTAATGGCATTCTGTGCCATGTTCAAAAGCATGGCAATCTCTGCTGAGCCAGTCCCACATTTGCAGTGTCCCTGCCCTCACCTGTAGAACTTTTATGTGCAGTTGGTAGGGGCATTGCAAAAGTGTAGCCTGCACCATTAGAGGCAGTGGTGGATGGAGAGTGGCAATGGGACTAGAGTTAGGGGCCCACTGGACTGCCAGGGAGTTGTTTTTGGCTGTGACTGAGAAGGAGGGGGCCACTAGACTACCAGTGAACATAGCAGAGATTAAATGATGGACATTTCTTTATGGCTCACAAGTGGAACTCAGGTACTGGTTGGGTGAGTGTTGGGGGTGGAACCAGTGTACCCACTGTACATTAACATGCACATCTGTTCATCTCTCAGCATTATGCACAGAATGCATGACTTCTAAAGTTGCACTGTTATGGTATGTAAACCCAGTTTATGCACAGCAACAGCTGGAATACCTAATCGTCATTCTGAATTATGTGCCAGCATATATATAGTACCTGTAGTTTTGTGTATAGTAGTTTTATGGGCTGGCACAACAAAAAGTGCATTTGAAAATCAGGCCCCAGATACTGTATGTGATTTATTTATCTGACAGTTGTCTAGTGAAGCTATGTTTCTTATTAGTTACTACTGTAAATAATTCTCAATGTCTGATATGCAAAGACATTGAAAACCCAGAAGGGAGAGGAAAGGGTTTTCTCTGTGACAAGAAATTCTGTTATGATTATCGGTTTGCCACTGTTATGTAGATAGTCTAATTGTTTGACAGTCTAAACACCAGGGATTAGACTGGGCAACAAGAACACAGTGGAACATTTTGGCCCCTTTCTAAACAGTTGCAGTTCTGCAAAGTACGCCTTCTGCTGGCTATTGCAATTCCAAATTTACAAAAAAAAGGCTTTTTCTTGATCATGAAACCTCAGTTTAAAGTGATATAATTATACCATGTATTGTATTTCCTGTTTACTGTATCTGTATCTACTTCAATATATTTTATTTAACCTGTATACTTCCGAATTATGTCTTGTCCTCCACCTCCCTTCCCCAGGTCGCATCTGTAAATGAGATTTGTTTCTCTTAATCTCTATACGTTTCCTGGTAAAACAATTTCAATAAATAAAACCATAACTAAAAGAGCACATGGCTAATTTTAAAAGCAGCAGTGCAAAAAAATTGCTCACCACCTTTTATTAAAGTGATCAGATACGTCCCTTCACATTTGATTTCATTCAAGTCCCATTTTATCATAAATGCATTCGGTGACTTTAAAATGGAAATGTTTTACTTTTTAGATAAACAAATATAATTGTAGTATATGTGCTGCGTTCTTAGTAAATACAATCCTCACTGTCTCTTTCTCCTGTGATACTTATATATGCATGTACACGCCTTCATTTCAAGTCATGGGAATCAGTGAGAGAGGAAGAAAGAGGATACCCCTTTAAAGCAACAGTATTTGTTAGTCAGCAACTTTTTTATTATATTTTTTAAGCAAAAATGTATTTCTGACATCCTAAGATTCGTGCCCAGTGTATTTTTAGTTTTCTAAGATATTAAAACAGCTTTTACAGCTAACTTTGTAATCAAGGACTCATGCGTTAAAGATAGCTGCCATGCACAATTTTTAAAAATCTCTTCCAATGTTACCCGTTGAATGTACATTCTAGATTTGTACTGTAGATGCATTAGGGTGGTGCTACCACATGTGTTTGATGCTAAGCAGCACAACACTGTACTAAGAGATTTAATTTTTCCATGGCGGGCATGGCATGGGAGTGGGAACTTTAAAAAACTTCAGAATCCTGTATTTTGATTCAAGAATGAAAGAAAACAAAAGGAAAAATGTGTATCTTGATATTTTGCCAGACAAACATTATTGCTGAAAAACCATATTTTTACTAACAAATTGCTTTAAATGAGTGCACATTTGCAGAGAATGTTTACTCCTACATATCAGTCCAAAATTCCTATACATTCTAATTCTGTCAGCAGCCAAAGGGTTAATCTAGTTTAATTTCAGTTAGTTTGCATCTGTATCCATCTTCCAGGAAAGAGGCTAAAAATAGGCAGTATTTCCCAGCTCTCCTTACAACAAAAACTATTTTAAATAGTCAGTTATTTAAATAGGAATTTACAGCCACTGTCCAGCAGTTAAACTCCCATGCAGGTCCTTACAGTCAGAATAAAATCACAAAATAAAAAAAAATTAAGCTATAGATTTGAAAAAGTAGGCATCTCCACTTAAGAATATAACTTCATGGTAACATTTGCTCAGCTACTGCAGTTTAATAGAAAGACCCTTTTTACGGCTGCATGGGTGGAACCCTGCAGATGTCTTTCTATCACTTAGGAAAAAGGGCACTCCAGACTCCTTCTGAAGCACGCACAATGTAGGATATCAGCTATGATCTTTCCACTACCTGAAATCAGTACACGGGGAGAGTTCCTTTCCTACATGTAGCATTCTCCTGCCAGCACCAGTTACAATCAGTGGAGTGTAACAACACAGGTAGCTTGTTTCAGCTTGTGGCAGTGGGGTCACTGGGCTGAGATAGGCAGACAGAGATCGTCATGATTCTCCAATTAAGTAAAACAGGCAGTTTAATTTTTTTTAGTAAATCTGTTTGTTTGCTAAGTTACAGTTACTTTGCCTACCAAGGCAAGTAAAGATCATGTAACCCTCTGTCCAGTTTTTGTACTGACAATCCTGTTGAAAAATTTGGGTGGTTACACTTTATTTGCATTCTTAAGGAGTTTATTTGGAAACACTGCTTGATTGATTATCAAGTGACAGTTTTATTGGTGACTGACTCTGATGGCTGTCTTCCCTCTTTGATATGCATGGATTGACTTGACTGGTCAAGTCTGAGAATGATGAATAACACACAGTACAACTCACAAACAATGTGTTTACTGAAAATAAAAGTTGTGACAAAAAAGCTCCATCATGGGGTTTTTTTTATTTATTGAAGTGTTTCACCAGGAAGACATACTGAGCAACATTGCTCATTTCCAGATGCAACTTAGAGGAGGGAAACTGGGATAATACAGAGAATAAACAGAATGTTACAAAAGCAAAAACATACAAGTGCACAATATGGAGTACAGAGTTAATATACAACATAAGTGCTAAAACATAGTTGTTACATTCACCTAACATGGGACTTGGTACTAGGTTTCAGTTTCAGTTTATTTTTTGTACGGGAAAGGCATATGAGCAAGATTGCTCATTTTCACAAGTGTCCAGCGTAGGACAAACAAAACAGTAAGTTACAAGGTTTACAGAAACGTGCATAACATAGGAATATAGAACTTAAGGGTTATGAGGTAAGTGCCATCATATGGTGAAAGATACAACACATTACAGTCAAAGATAAGGTAATAATCAATAACAGAGGTGGCATCAGGTTAACAGTAGACATATCAGGACAAATCAGGGCCTGGGGCATTTGCATGACTGTGAGCTGGTAAGGTGATCCTTTAGGTTGTGCTTGAATTAGGCTGTTGAGGGACATTGGATGAGAGCTGTGGGGAGGTTGTTGAACAGTTTAATGCCCTTGTAGGTTAGTGTGTTTTGGCCTTGAGTAGTGTGGCAGAAAGGGAGGGAGAAGGAGAGGGAAGAAGACCGTCTGGTGGATCGAGTGATGGCAGAAAAGGGGAGAGGGAGTTGATGCTGCTTGGAAGATGTCCAAGGGTGAATCTGTGGAGGAATGTCAAGATTTTGCTATCCAGCCTGACCTCAAGGAGGGGCCAATTAGCAAGTTTGTACAAGTCACAATGGTGGGTCAGTCTGGTGAGGCAAGTGGGAAACCAAATAACATTGTGGTAGGTGCTACACATAGGGTTGCCACCTGTCAGTTTTTTTACCTGGTGATCAGGTTTTCAGGATCCCTATCAGGTAATCCGGTTTTGCTCTGTACTGGTCAGGTTTCTGAGCGATTTTGAGTGCTCACATACTTTTGAAACAGATTTTGTTGTATCATGCATTGTTTCAGCTGCATGTCCAGGTTACAAACAAGTTCTGTTGTCAGTATAGCCCTTTGTTTGTGAAAGCAGTCAAACTGGGAGGTGTAAAGTATGGCCATTAACACCGCTAGCACTTATTTAACCTAATCATTTCCACTGCATCTTAAAGTGGCATAGCACCAAAGCTGCCCCCACCTTTTGTAACAGTAACAGAGCCAGTTGTCTTCCATTTTCATTTGCTGATAAACATTTTCATATCTGTAAATTAGTTTTCTTTTATCTCTGTATATTTATCTGGTAAACCAATGTCAATAAATAAATAAATGCATAAGTAAATCAATAACTAGGAAGAATCTAGTAAAGTAACTTTAACAGATACAGTACATTATCTTAACATTTGTGTTGAACTGTTGCTTTAAGCCTTGTCTTTTATTGGTATAACAAATGGTTTTCTAGGAGGAACAATGCATGAGTCATGAAAAGGGGTGGGGCTAGAGGCAGAGCTTAGGATCCGTTTTTTGCTTCATTCAAACATGGCAACCCTAGCTACACAGCATTACTGAAATTTTTTTGAGAAAGGTTGGGATAGTAGAGCAGAGCACCATAATCCAATAGATGGAGCAGGAAGCTGGTAGCAAGTAGCATCCTGGATTCAGGGAAAGATAAGATCTGACTCAGTATAACGTGCCAAGCCTTTGGTGTGCTTTCTTAATTAGCTGGTTGACGTTGAGTTCATTGGTTAAGTGACAGTCAAGGACCAGGCCAAGGTATTTAAACTCTAAGACTCATTTAATGGGTTTGCCATTGTTGTCCTGGAGGGACAAGTTGAAAGCTGCTGACTTTCTGGAACCAGACAAAACCATGGACTTGGTTTTCTTTTGAGTTAAGTACTAGCCCTCGGGATGAGAACCAGGAGTGGAGCCTTTGAAAGTCCTGCTGGAATTTGTCTAGAAGGGTAGTGGGATCCTTGCCATTGCAGAACAGTGGTGCATCATCAGCATACAGAATGATTTCAGTGTGCCTGCAGATTTCAGGAAGGGAGTTAACCATGAGGGAGAAAAGGAGGGGTCCCAGGATGGAGCCCTAAGGAACTCCATATTTGAGGGGGCAGCTTCAACCAAAGTTCTGTGGGATCTTAGGCTCGGGTAGTTAGAGAACCAATTTACAACTTCTGAAGAGAAGTTGAGACTGGTAAGGGTGTGGAGGAGAACATTGTGGCCGATGAGGTCAAAGGCAGGCTTTCGTGAGGTCCACAAACACTGTGCCAGAGTAGAGTCTTTCATTATTGGCTTTATTTATGAAGTGAGTGAATCTGATCAAAGCTGTCTCGGTGTTGTGGCCAGTTCTGAAACTGTGCTGAGCATCTGTTTGCAAATTATATTTCTCTAGGTATTTAATGGTTTATTTATTTATTTAAAAGCTTTACCAGGAAGGCATACTGAGTGGTGCAACACTCGATTCCAGATGCGTCCGGGGGGAGGGGAGTGGAGAACAAACAAATACAATATCACAGGATATACAGACGAGTTGCATTACAGAGAACAAACTAACTAAAGACATTATGCAATTATAATACATGACATGACTTAGAGTTGCATAGTGACTAAGTGCAGCAGCAAAGAAAAGTCAGAATAAACTAACGTACACCTAATCTTTGTCAGGGCGAATTTGGGACATTTGGCCATTGTGCGGAACTAGGTGCATGAGCAGGAGGAGGAGAAATGCAACTTGAGTAGTTTGGCCCAGGACAATTTTTTTCAGAATTTTTGACAGAGGAGTTAGGAGGGAGATGGGTCTATAATTAATGAAATCATTTTTGGGGCTGGATTTGTGAAGGGGTTTGATGGGCATGCATTTCCATTTAAGGGGGAAGAAACCCGTGCAGAGGAATTAGTTAAAAATGTTGGTTAGTTAGGTTATAACTGATTCAACATTTTTAGGTATGTATGAGCATCAATGTCCTGGTCTTGTAGGGACTGGGTATATGAAGTCCTGTAAGAGGTGTGCCTTGTATAGAAAATGACCTGTAACATTCTTAAGGCCAAGACAAAACAGAAATAAAAAAACATGAAAGCTGATTTAGCATTCATCCTGCAGTGCAATATTATTTAATGCTTTATGCATAAAAACAGTGTGACAGGCAGACTTCATACACTTTCAATTTCTTTCTGCCTCTTTCAGTGTGCCATAGAGAAGTGGAACAGTGCAATTTAAAACAGTTGTCATACACTATGCATTGCTGTTGCAACCTGGATCAGTTTTAAACAAGTGACCTAGAGATGAAACACTACTGCTGTCCACTTTTATCTAGTGGTGGAAATGGGGAAAAAATCCCCACAGGGCCCTGAACTTTTGTGCAGAAAATAAAATCTAGAGCACAGTTTTTAGAACAAGGAGACCACAGTTCAAACTGTACGAGAACTACTTACCTGCTGTGTGACCCTTAGCAAATCATTTAACCTCTCATTGCTTCAGTTCACTAATCTGTAACAAGGGATACACGTAGGGCCCCACTGAAAATGAAATATTGTATCTCAGCTTGGCTATCCTAGCTAAACAAATTACATTTAAAAATCACTAGAGGTTATGAGGTCACACTAATAATAGTTTGCCTTTTTACATCAACAGAAATGTGCGATATACTGTACTTGTTTCTCACACTACTTTTGTAAATATCTCATTTTGTCATTAATATCAGTACAGCTATAAATTGTGTAGTAGAATTGTGGTTACTTAAACTGCAGGATGGTAATTCTATCAAGCAATATTTTGTTTTCTAAAACACATGAGCATATCAGTCCCCCACTGACCTCCATGACTTCCCAATGTGAGGTGACTGAATTATACAGCTCATATTAACACACAGCACTACAAGCTGTAGTGGTAGAGATCAGAGAGAATGAATGCTGGACTACAGTGGCGTCCCTCAGGATGAAACCCAATTCTGCAGCATTTTGCAGCACTCTGCAGAATGCTGCAGAAGACCTACTGAATAAAGCAATGTAATTTCAATGGCAGCTGGTCCCCTTTGTCATTCAGGAAAATGTGACACTGCCAGGATGAAATGAATGCCACAGGTTCCTGCATGACAAAGGGAACCAATTGCAATTTAAATTACATTGCTTTATTCAGTAGGTCTGCTGCAGCATAGTGCAGAGTGCGTTAAAAGTACGTTTCATCCTGGGGACACCACTGTATGTCAGTTCATGGTAGCAAAGCAAGGCTAAAACACAGTGGTGTGTGGTGTGTGTGTGTGTGTGTGTGTGTGTGTGAAATTTAAAACCTAGGAGGGATGTCATGTAAAGAAATTCCTGGCTACAGGTTTTATGCACTCATTAAAGGACTCCTGGAGAAACCTGGAGACATGGATTTGAATCCCACAGCCACCATTTGTATACTGTGTGACCCTAAGCAAGTCACTTAACTTTATTGTGCTCCCAGGATAACCTGAAAATGAGTTTCAGCTCAGTGTGTCTTTCCTGGCCACAAAATTGTAAAATAAAGGTAAAATAAATAAGGACTTGGAACCTGACTCCTGCAGTTGAGTCCTTATTTATCTGAATTCTGCAGTTAGGGCTGGATCGGGGGGGGGGGTCTGATTTAAATAAGAACTGCCTGCACACCCTACAAAGGTTGCTGCACACTCAATCAACTGTCCTGTAGCTCTCTTGAATATTTTTGGTAGTCTAGTGCCCCCAATAAGGGCATCTGATCTTCTGTCAACCTGCCTACTCAGGACCCTCCTCCCCACAACCCTCCCCACCCCGCTCAAGTCACCTAAGCTGAAGTACAGAAATAGTGACAGTGACCTGCACAGCCCTCTGCTCACCACCCTGGCTTGCCACCGTCTGATCGTCAGTGAGTGATCCTGAATACAGCTGAAGCAGGTGTTTGTACAATACTTGTGATTGCTCAGAGACTGTCAGGTGGAAACCAGCTGAGGTGGTGAGGAGAGGGCTGTGCCAGTTATCACTATTGCTGTAGTTTGCATTATGTGACCAGGGCTGGTGAGGTGCCTGGGAGGGTGAGTTGGGAGAGGTCAGATGCCCTTACTGGAGGGACCCCTAGACCACCAAGAATATACCAGACAGCTACAAGATGGGTGATCTGGATGCTTTTACAATGTATTTTTCCAGGAGAGATCAGCTTACATGCAACATCTGCTTTTCAGTAGGGTTCTGCTGTAGGGCCCTGCTTTTACAGTTTTGCAATATATTTACATAGGATAGACCAGCTGAGTTGTGATATCTTGTTTGCAGTGGGGTTCTGTCTGACCAAGTTTTTACACTGTATTTACCCAGGAAAGTACAGCGAAGATGCAAGATCTTTTTTTTTAGTGGGATCCTACTTTTACCCATTTTTATAATGCATTTACTCAGAATAGCCCAAATGAGAGGCAATTTCTCATTTTCAGTGGGGTGCAGCTTTTACTATGTAGTTTTACATGACAGAGCAGAATAGTGGACTTATTTATTTAATTAAACTTATTTAATGTAGCAAAGCAGTAGTGCATGTTTAAATGTCTTCTCCTTGATGGATTAGTAACTTAACCTGGCAGTGATAGCTTTGTTCTCAGCTTGAAGTTGGTACTTTTTGTTCTTGTGAAAGATAGATCTGCAAACAAGGGAATGTCCTGCAGAAATCCTCAAACCCAGTAAGTGGCTAGCTGTATCTGTGTGACTGGAGGTGCTGCTTGTACTATGTGGAGTGCGAGTGGGGGAGCAGCTGACTAGTCACACTGTGTGAGCCTGTGAGGGATTAATTCTCACAAGTTAGGAGTCGTAACTTGGCTGGGACCAAGTGAGTTAGACTGTCAGTGTCAACAAAACAATATGAATTAATAACCAGCCTGGCTTTATCATAAAAGGAGCAGTGAGGTAAGTGCGCTGTTTCGTATTAATAATTTTATTTGCATTGGATGGCCTTATCTGATGATGAGGGGCTGGACTGAGTCCAGTGACTTGCGAGATCTCTCTTTCCCCCCATCTTGCCCCTTGTTTCCAGCCTCCCATCTCCCTGCTGTGAGCGAGCATAGAACCCATGAAGTGAAGTCCACAAGTATCTGATGGTGGATGGCAATTCTTCAGCAATAAAGCCTGTGTTGCATTTAGATGAAGCATTAGGTCATTGTTTTTTGGCTTTGGTGTCTAGGATGACTTCTGAGTGGGTGTCTAGGGTGGGATTAGCCTTCCACCGGCATTCCCCTGCCCTTGCCATGTGACTGGACTGTCTACATGCCACAGAACGTGCTTGGTATTAAGTCATTATCTGTTACAGTGGCTGTGCACTTCTGCAGGTTGGCTGTCATGTGTGGGTTGTGTTGGAGTGCTTCATGGTGTTGTGGTTCCGGTATATGATGTATGGAGAGTTGGGAATTGGCTGCCATATGCTGGATAGGAATGGGGAAACACTATCCTGCTGTAGAGCAGTGACAGATGTGGTCATGCCATTGTCTGAGGTCTCACACAGATTGTGGAACCCTTGCTGCATGTCAAGTCTGTGGGCTGTGATGTCACTGTATATGCCCTGTATTTCATGCAGCTGTCCCTGCTGAGCCTTACCGTTCCTGATCCAACTGTCTCAGTTCAGGGTGCAAGCAGGTAAAACAATTATGACTTGGTATATATCCTGTGTCAATGCTGGGCCTTGAGGGGACCCTCCAGTGGATCCTGTGCATCAGTGCCATTCTCTAGCATGGATGGTCTGTGTAAGTGTCTTCTGTGTGATAGACACATGCACATCCAGGCTGGTGTTCTGTGTGCCCTTCTCACTGTCTTGTATGTCTGATTGTGTGGTGCACTGTTGGGGGGCAGAGTCTGCTTGCTGTTCAGGTTGCAAGGCAACAAGTGAAATGCCTACTAACGTGATAGCTGCCTGTACTCAAGAGAAGTGGTATATAGTTGGGTGTTTGAAGGGTGACCGTAGTGGGAATCTTTGCTTCAGTTTTGACCATTTTTTTTTTTTAGAAAATAAAAAGTAGTTATTTTGATAGTGATATTGATTGGTTGTAACAAATCAAAGAAGGCTTTAAAAGCAGCCTAGAAGTGGCAAAATGACCCTCAAAATGCACTGGAATGCATCTAAAACCTGATAGATTCTGGGAGCCTAGGCAGACCCTCAGCCTGTGGGGTGTTGGGGAATCGTAGTTCATGAAGACCCCACAATTCTAAATTTAGCAGTACACCACTGCCTGTTCATCAAAACTCAGTTTGTAATGAGACTGCATTGGTCCAGCTGAGATTCAAATTACACCTCTCTTTCTCTGTCTCCCAATTGTGTGTACGTGTGACTGTACATAGAGAATACCGGATGGGCAACCATGCTCCACCATTACGCTTTTCTCTCTGTTTCTTTCTCTCTCTCTCTCTCTCTCTCTCTCACTCTCTCTAGGAACTAGGCTTACAAAGGGAAATGCCGAAAAGGGAATCTAACCAAATGTGATAACTTACTTAACTTTTTTTTCAACATAAACTTTTTAATTATTTCCCAACCTTTTACAGATAAAGCTTACTATGTGCACTGAATGGAGGCTGATGGCTTGGATAAAAAATAATGTATTTCTGAAATCACTGACTGTAACCAACAGAATATATATGTAATGCTTATCACTGCTGAGCTTAATGGAGTGCATAGCATTGTATGGCCCAGGTATTTGATTTGTTTTGTTTTTTGTTTTGTTTTCTCAAGCCAGCATCTCCTTACCCTTCCCCCCCAACAACCACCACACATATGTGTATCTAAACTTGCTCTGCAAATCAACAGTGTGAGTGCAAAACTGGAACAGCTGTGTGCCTTATCCATTTGAATCCCATAACCTGTCATACTTAGAAATGTAGCCTTCCCCCTCCATGTCTAGTGGTATGGATGGAATATGTCCATGGAAAGGGGGCAACCACAGCAGCAGAAACACTTCCAGTGGCCACGTTACCCAGGTCCAGATGTCACATACAGGGTCCCTTTTCCTCGCTGGTGCTGGATGAAAACAACAAGATAATGCATATTAAACATTTCCTTTCAATAACGGAATGTCCACACGGAACTTGAAGAAACAACAGGGATCCCAAATTCATTAAACATATTCACACATAGCTCTGGGGAGCATTAGATAATTAGTGGGAAACACATTCAGCTTTTACATGGCTGGTATGGCAAAAATAGCAGTTTTTTCCTGGACAGAGGAGGTCACTCAGTCTTTAGGGCAGCATTAACTCGAAACCACTATGGTCACCAAAGTTTGCAGGCAGCACAACTCTCAGAACAGTTTATGGTGCCTAACAGCCCATTATTCTTAACAGGCACCCAAACTCTCAATGATCCCCATCTCTCTGTCTCTGCATCTCTCTCTGTCTCTCTGTCTCTCTCTCTCTCTCTCTCTCTCTCCGACTGACTTGGCGAGTCCCCCTTGGAACATGCAGTCCTCACAATTTGGGGATTTGCGGGTTCCCTCATGACACCTGCATCCTTTCCTAGGACTGGCAGCAACTGTCCCCGAATTGACAAGGGGACACATCCTGTGGAGCTCCAAATCAGCTTACTGTCTGGACACTACACTCCCTGCCACATTCTTGTCCACAGGATCCCTACACAAATCAGTGCAGGCTGCCAGGCCACTCTATGACTTTTGGCTCATGGCTTCACTCTCGACTTTAGCTGCCCTATAAGATACTATGCAGCTTGTGGCTACTGCCTCCAACTTCTTCCTCTGTGCCCCCCCCCAAGTGTCACTGGCCAGGGGCCGGAGCAGGCAATCGACCCCACCCAGCTCTGACTCACTCTCACTCTCACTCCATCACCACTCATCCTTCTGACTGGCACTTCCCCTCCTGCCTAATCTAATGGGCTTTATCCCCCCACACACCCATGGTGACATCCCGACCTGGGGGAGGCTCCACCTGAGTGCTGAGAAGAATTAACCCTTTTTTCTACTGGGCCAAATTAGGCCACAAAAACCCAGGGAGGGTTGAATAGAACAAAAAGGGTGGGGTTACATAAACATAAAAACTAATGGCAGATAATGACTGCTGGGCCCATCTAGTCTGCCCATTTTTAATTATCACATTTGCTGCAAAATCAACTTGCCCTACAGCACTGTCTCATCCACCCATCTCCTTCCTCCTAGGATTCCTTTGTGCCTGTCACAGGCATTTTTGAAACCCACCATTTGTTTCACCCCCACTGACTCCCATGGAAGGCTGTTCCAAGAATCCACCACCCTTTCTGTGAAGAAGTACTTCCTCACATCTCTCCTGAATATACCTCCTTCCAGCTTCATATCAAGACCCCTTGTTCTACAGCACCTTTTTCTCTGAAACATAGCTCCCTCCTGTACCTTATTAACCCCTAAAAGGTATTTTGAAGGTCTCCATAATAGCCCCACTCTCCCTCCTCTACTCCAGGGCGTACATATTGAACTCTTTCAGTATCTCCTTATAGGGCTTCTGATGCAGACCTTGCACCATTTTGACAGACCTCATGTCTCTTTTTGCTGTTTTCTCCTTTTTCCAACTGTTCCTCCTTCTACACCTTTTTCCTTTGACTGCTCTTTTCTCTCTTCTTCCTTTGCTAACCCAAAGCTTCCTTGAATAACTTGCATCCCGGTGGGACTCTCTCCCCTTGGGATCTGCCTATTTTCTATCTCAGCTTGTGGTGGTGCACTTTCTACCTCCCATAATTCTTCCACCCCCCCCCCCCGGCTACATTAAATGTCCATAGAAGTAACATATGAATCATCCACTGAGGACTGTGGTTGCGTCCTGGATGAAAGCAGACAGTCACCTCGGTATAGGTTCTTATCCTTCCAGGTTTGCCCATGGTCCCCAGTGTAGACATACCTCTCCTTCCTGCACCATTTCTTCTACCTTTACTTGAAGGCCTTGGTGTGGAGCTCCCTCTCCTTCCACATATAGTATAACACGCACTCGCCACTTGCATTTTAAACACATGGGAAACACAGAATCAACCAGATAAATGATCTACCTTTAGCAAACATTATATTTACACATGGAGATGACTACAGCAATTCATCTTTACGTTTAAGGCCATGAAACACCCTTATCAAGCTAATCTATTAGCAGCTGTAGTGGCTGTAACCAGAATTTGTCTAAAAATGTTGCTTCTCTTTTCAAGGTTTTGCACCACTCTGACTTTGTCCCACTTGTCTATAAAGTCAGTATGTCATGCTCTGAGGTAGACACGGTATTGCTGAAATGCCAACGGTGATGCATGTGTGAATCGTTAGGCAGTGGGATAGACAGACTGACACCCACGAATTTGGGGTCTGAGTAACTTGTTTACAGTAAGTAATTAGCTCACTCTTCATGGCATTGTGGATTTTATTTATGTATTTATTTCAAAAGTTTTACCCGGAAAAACATACTGAGCAGACATCAGCTCATGTCCAGATGTGTCCTGGGGAACGGGGTAGGAGGGTGTACAGTTCATAAAATACTATATGCAGTGGTTAAATTGGAAATGTTTAGCTGGGGGAATGGCTATATCAACAGTAGATTTCTACACAGTGGAACTCTCCTATAGTAGTCAATGAGGAAGGTGACAGAGGTGGTGGAACTGTCATGCAATTTATAATAGGTGGTGCAACTGAGTTCCTGTGGGTTCCTGCCTAATTTAATCCCTGACTATATGGTGCATTTAACATAAATTAAGTAGAAACAGTAACTGTAAACATAATATAACTTTATATATCAGTAGTACAATTACGACATGTGAAGAATGGTTCACAGAATCAGCACTAACATATTGTGAAAAACAAAAACTGAGTTGCACTGTAGGTGGCAATTATGCAGCCAGACTACAGGGCTGTATTTAGCATAGTATATAATAATATATTTATTCATTATGTAAAATTTGTTGAATAGGTGAACCCCAAAGCATCCAATGCCCATTTTCAAGAGGGACCCAGATACCAATAGACATAGTACATATGACAAAAATCAAAAAGATACATCAAGGGTAACATTTACAAACAGAATTTTCAATAAAATTGTTTTATTTCCATTTTTCAATTATAATATTAAAAATAAAAAAGTTCAAGAAAGGTCTCAGTCCTCTTTATTTTTCAATTATAATATTAACAACAAAAAAGATAAAGAAAGGTTTTGGTTCTCTTTAAAAAGTTGGCAATGCCTCTGGGAACACTTCAGCATTTATATATAACTCAAGAGTTGTTTCACATATCCCCTGTTATCTGCTCCCCCATAATAACTGGTGACCCCCAGCTTTATCCCTCTGATTATCAATGTGATCAAATGCCGTACTATCTGTGTATGACGGCATCACATTGCCTTTGCAGTTTGTAGCATTCCTGCTCCACTTAACTTTTTTGCAGTTGAGTAGTTGAAATATTACTCACATGCCACAGTACAGAAAAACACTCCAGTTGATTGATCTTCCTGAATGTCTTTTTTTTTGCTTGTTTTTAGTGCCTATGTTCCTGCACCAGTTATGACATATAGAATAATGTCTGTGCAAGTTGTGCGTTATGAGGATTTTTCACACACCCGAGGTTTATGAAATTATCACACATAGAGGATATGTGAAAAATCCTCATAAAACAAACTTCACACATGCATTATTTTTTTCATTATATAATAACTGGCATAAGGTTTCAACAGAGAGAAGAACTAAGCTATATTTATGTCAGCAAGCATGTCCATGGGCAACTGCCAAACTCGCACAAATACAATGAAGTGAGACTGTGAGGAGGAAAATGCTGTAATAACCCACTATCTAATTATTATGGAATCAGCAGGTTATTATGGCATTTTATCATGAATGCATACCCAGCCATTATAGGTGGTCACCTGTTATTACAAAAAAATAAAACATAAGTGACTGCGTGCTTATTGAAGTTTTTTTTACACACACTCAAAGTGTGATGCCCACATAAACCTCTCGAGCTTCGCTCCAGAATTTTATGAGGCATCACCCACCTCAGATATGTAAGAAACATCGTAACACACATATGCTATGACTAATGAATGTTTTTTATGTGATACAATGAAGTGAATTTGAATACATATTTATGTGTTTAATGGGAGTGCTCACTATCCTGTCGCCTCTAGCAGAATTATGTTGGGATATAGTCACTTTAACTCAGTGAAAAAAAAGCTTTCATCAGGATTTTCTGACTACCTAGTGCAGTTGTTATGGTAGCAGACTGTGATGTAACAAACACAGCCACTGTAAATTTAACTGGGGACACACCAATAGTTTGGTAAAAGACAAAGAAATGTGGTAAGTGCTGGTAAATGTGAAATACAGTAATTAAAATCTTATAATGGGATGAAGCCAGACACCTAGAATGCATTATTGATAATACAGTATTGCTCTAAACACTATGGTTTTAAATGTTTTACTTAGTAAATACATGATAAATAAATTCCTCAGGAATATGATTAAGGACCCTGTTCTCTGACTTTGCAGTCCTGCAGGATTTCTGGTGAGGAATAGTCCAGGAAATACTTTCACCTTTTGCACCTGGTCCCACACAACATTCTTCACTTTGCAACCACAACAGTACAGCCACAAAAAGCTGCATGTTTCTGGGGACACAGTTGAGGGTGGAGGACGTTATGCCCTGGCCAAGTTAGACCCCCATTATATGAGAGAGGTGGTATACAGGATTGCCCCCAGTGTAGTGTGAGATATGATTCCCTTTCCAGCTCTTCCATTTTTGTTTTAAATCAAAAAGGAAACATGGGACACAAATTAAACAATGTACCCTAGAAAATTAAAGAGCAACTGTCCCGGTATTCCAAACATTTACCCACAAGAACAGAAAAGAAGCCTTAACTGGCCCTTTGTCATATGCTGCCAGAGATTTAATATATAAGTGTCCCTGTTTGTGAAGGGAAGGGATCAGTTTTTGGCTCCATGGAGCCATGCCACGCTAATTCCTTCCACTTCTTTGTACCTGCTGTAACTGTGATCTGCCCCTGATCTGCACCTGTGCTATCACGTTTGCTGATGTCACTATACGGACAGTGTGGGGTGTGCTATATAGGAATGAATGGTGTTGGTTTTCAAAGTCTGTTTTTGGTATTTAAAATGGCCATCATGGAGAAATCAAGGGCACCACTCAACCAACAAGGACCTTGCAAGCCGACCCGGTGGTGCGGAGGGCTGAGGCAAGGTGCTTTACCTCAAGCTATGCCAGTGACCCGTGTTTGGGGAACAAGCATGGGCCACCAGGGGTTAGCAGAGATGGAGATAGATCAGGCATCCGATGGACTGCTCGTCATCTCTGGGTTGGGGGGGAGTTCGGCAGCCAGTGAACACCTGACCCCTGGTGGTGGCTGGGGCTTGGTGCCATGGAGCCACTATAGCATGGGTCACAGTACACGGCAGATGCTTGTTGGGGATGTGTGCAGGAGCATGCATGATCCCATTGCAGGCATCATTGCATGCCACGTGACCGTGGCGGCACAAAGAAAATCCAGGAAAAACTGCTCCTGGCGGATGATGGAGGAGCTCGCAGGCCCCACACCTGGCCAGCCACAGTGCAAGTTACTAATCTGGATTCAGTAGGTGAGAGCCCCCTCTTCTGACCCTGATGGGGGTGGTAAAAACCCTGGGATCAAGCGCGGGATGGTGGACATCAGGGTGATGGGGTTGGGGCTCCCCCAGAATGCAAGGACCAGTGACCAGAGGAGTATAAACAATAATAAAAAAACAAGGACCTTGTTAGTTGTGCAGTGGCCCTGATTTGTCCATGATGGCCATTTTAAATACCAAAAACGGACTTTGAAAACCAGCCTCATTCATTCCTATGTAGTACGCCCCCACGTTGTCTGTATAGTGATATAAGCAAATGTGATAGCACAGGGGTGAAGCGGGGGCAGATCACAGTTACAGCAGGTACAAGGAAGTGAAAGTGATCGGCATGGTGCGACCCCACTGAGCCAAAATAAGATCCCTTCCCTTCACAAACAGGAAAGAACAAAGTCAAAGGAACGACTGCGACTCTCTTCCCGAACATGGCGGGTGCAGTTAATGGGCTGCTAGCTCAACGACACTCACAAAAGCAAAACAAACTAAACTCCTTGGCAAGAAAGCATACTCACACCAATTAACATTTCAAAGGCTTTAATGCTCATTTTAGGAGTGTGTACAAGTATATGCCACAACATGACTTGCCCGAGCACGTCGGGTCCTAGCCCTTCTTAGGAGTCCCCCCAGAGAATGTTACAAAAACACTTTAAAGGATAACTGCGCTAAGTCAGAAAGAATTGTTTTCCCCGCAGAAGCTATTTTCAAGTACTGGTTTCAGTTCTATTGTTGCTCTGTCTATACTGGCCTATTAGTAACCTCAGTGTTTGTTTCTGATTTGCACTCTGGTGTTAAGTGACAATTCAGACCTGCATCATGTAGTTTATGTCCCTCCCAACCACAGGAGGTTTATAGCAGACCATAGATAATAATAATAATAATAATTTTATTTATAAGGCGCCTTTCAATTGCCAAGGCGCCGTACATAAATAACAGATTAAAACAATAAAAATCATTAAAAGAAATTCAGCTGGATCAAAACAATTATTTCAATCAATATTTTAAAAATGCAGTACCCCACAAAAAAGTCTTCAAACCCCTCTGCATTGTTCCAACTGCTGAAGAACTGAACAAGAACAGAAACTACACCATACAGTTCTAAAATGGTACTTACTACCAGTGTGTAAACCAGAAACACTTCTAGGACAACTAAAAAACCTGTAGAGACAGAACAGTAACAGAACTGGAACCAGTATTTACTGTAGAATCAGTTTCTACAGAGAAAGTGACTCACAGGTTCAGCACAGTTCTCAAAGAGAATTTAAAAAAATAAAATTATTTGCACACAGTTCAGCTTATATTTCATGTATCATCTGTATTTATCTTACCTTCTTTATTACTAAAGACAGCTGCTTGAAAATAAGATTCTGGTCCCTCAGACTTCATGTGCTCCTGCTGTCGGGCAATGCACTATTTCATAATCCTCTATTCTGTGAATCACAGTTGGTTGCCTGGTCAAGGAATTCATTATAATGTCACAAGCAGGAGATTACAACATCAGGTACAGACAAGCAGCAATGGCAAATGAAGTCCAAATGTTAAGGGTCCTCTTTCCATGCAAATTTCCTTAGTGACAGAGAATGGTAGAAAGATAAAAAAACAGGAACTATAGTAAGAATCAAGAAAAATGGCCAAAGTTTTCCCCAGAGACATCAGATGCGCTTTAACTGTGAAAGTGTTCAGCTGGATTTCAGAAGTGTTCCATATTGAACATTCCATTCAAGCCCTGAGAATATCAGCCTACACAGCTTCTTTCATGTACTGCAGGATGGGCAACTTTTTATGTAGGGGTCTTGCTAAAATCTATTCACACTTCTATACCTTATATATATATATATATATATATATATATATATAAAATATACTTCTTTGGTACCATGATATATACAGTCTTCTCCTCTATCTGTGTCGGGTGGTCATGAATGCAGTTATTTTGTGCCTGAAACTGCAGGATAAGTCCCTAACACCACATGAGAAAATGGAAAAACTTCATTTTTAGACACATTTCAGCTTACAGCTCATATCTGCACTGTAATTAGCCTCCCCTTTTTTAAGAAGCTATGTACATTAACATGAATACATGATCACTGTCCCTAGCAAGACATTATCTGTTCTGGTGGCTATTTGTCAGTAACAGACATTGTGGACAGGGGCGCTAAAAACAGACAACCTGTGAAATAAAAGTAGAAATGTGTTAAAAAATAATGTTTCCACAGCTTCCTTTGTAATGTCAGTCTCTTGAAAGACCAGCTGATGCTTCTCACAAAAGCATGCACAAATGTAATATTTCCACAATACTGATTAGGGTTTCCTGTATTTTCTCCATTTCTTCCTGCATATTTTTGTTACCATGGATATTTGCATGAAAAGTTTGTAGGGTGAACAGCACCAGCCTAACTCAAACTTTGCTAGCAATCAGAACATCTTGTATGAGAGGCAGGAATAATTCAAAGCAGTACCTTGTAACATGTGCTTGCTTCTTTATTCATGTCCTTTGACAAAAGTGTAGCACACATGAATCCTGTAGTCTCGGGTACAATAGCTTCAAATAGTAGATGTAAAAGTTAAAAGCCTGCCATGCCCGCAAGTCAATCCTTCTGAAGCTTCCAATCTCCTTACACATTTCATGCAGTTGCACTTAATCAAAGGATCTGATAAATAGGCTGATCACCCTACAGCAAGCATTTCTACAATGCAGATTGATTCTGGCACAGCCACCTCTGAGGTGCAGCATACCTCTCTATTTGATGATATCTGCATGAAACTGGATCTATGGTCCTTATAATTTATCTGCTTCTGCTACCTATACTCCACCTGATGTCATAATCCTCTGTGTTTGTGACATCATAATCAGTTCTTTGGCAGGAAACTGTAAAATCACAAACAGTGAATGAGAATGTCTGGTGAGACAACATGAGCAGCAGGATTACATTAATATTGTATTATTATTATAAATTATACAATGGCAAGAAAGAATCCTAGCTCCTGATTGGTCAGTTGGCCATCACAGCAGGGATGTTATGCAAGCAATAATACCCGACAGGGTGGGCGGTATTGGGCAATACCAGACTGCCCAGGGGCGTAATGAAGCCCGACGCCACAGGTGGAGGGCCTTATAGCCCTTGGAAGGTCCGGTATTGCCCAATACCGCCCACCCTGGAGGGTATTACTGTGCTTAGAAAATGGGCTCCATTATAAAAAAAAGTTGAATAAAAAATTGTTAATAAACTACTCATTTAAAGTAAATTTTGTAATAAAATAGTTCCTCCTCCTGCATTATAATGAGTTTTTTTGGAGGCGAGGTTTTTCCTATTGGAGACCCTGTAGTTAAAAAAAAGAAAAAAAAGCTGGTTGTATGCACGTACACCTACTGTCTGCCACCCCGGCCCCCCTTTTATGGTGCACTTTGTTTCCAGCATGATGTCCATTTTTGATTAGTTTTCCTTTGTAATTTTTGTGTTAAGTAGTCTCTTTGATTCTTTATCACTGCATGTCAGTAGATGGCGCTGCTGAATTTTGTCTTCAGGTACTGGGTTGGATGCCATGCCCTCTCACTTAGCAACAGTTTGTACCTTCAGCTTCTGTTTACCTTCTGCCCCCCCCACCCACGGATTAGCATTATTACAATATATTACTTTATATTATTGTGTTAGGCAATCAATCATGAGAGGGGTTTTGTGTGGCGGTATGGGATTGCGTACAAAACTTTGGGAGATAAAGGGAGAGGAAGAGGTCAGTGATGCCAGCGATCAGTTCCGACAGTACAGGTATAGCCTTATCCCCCACCCCAGCCCTGAGCAGCATTTAAATGCTTGGCATTTAAATGTATCTGGCATGTGTGCAGTGGGCACCAATTGAGGGTGGTGGTGCAGTGGAGCATGAGTACAGCCTGGAAATGTGGTTCTATTAGTGCTGAGATAGCGCTGATACTTAAAAATAGAAAACCGTTAAAAAAGAGTTGCGGGAGTGGAGCCAGGGTGACACGGAGGCTTGGGAGTGGAGCCGGGCTGAGACAGGGGCCTCCGGCATGATGTTTGGGGGACAGCTTAAGCGAAGGAGCAACAGAATAAAAGAAATGCAGGTACAAAATAGAAGTTTTACTCTTTTGTATTTGGCAAGCAGGAAGAGAGCGAACGTTACCTGTCACGCTTCACTGTGAGAGCGCGGTCTTCAGAGCAATGTGTAGTGGAGCTACTGTTACTATAGTGATGGTATCGTGGGCACAAAAAAAGAAAGTATTTTTAATCCTAATTTAAACTGTAGTGGCTTTATGATGTTTTACAGGGTCTGTGAGGGATGTGATTGGGGAGGCTGCCTCGCTCTGTCTCCCATTAGCAAGGCAGAAAACATGGTGGCTATGCTTTTTAAAAATTCAGGATGTCCAAGAACATCCAAAGTAATGGGGCACCCTGAAAGGGAACTTGTTTTAAGCTGGCATCTATCGAGAAATACCTGCCCGCTAAGATCGGTGTCTTAGCCAATGGGAAAGCTAGAATTCACTAACCCAGTTTCTAACCTGGCATAACATCCCTGCTGATCAACTAGATGATGCTGCCTATTTCTTTTTTCCACTTGATGATTGTTTGCATCTTTTCTTAAAAAAAAATTTGTAAACACTAAACAAAATTCTTTAAAATTATTTTTTTCTGTATAAAACAACATTGTATAATAGGAATAATGCCCTCCAGGGTGGGTGTTATGCTGGGATAACATCCCTTCTTGGGTGTTGGATGCCCTCGGCCGGTGGCCTCAGGCCCAACCACCCAAGGTGGGATGTTATCCCAGCATAACACCCACCCTTTCAGGCATTATTCCTTTATTATTTCACAGATTTTCCCCGATCTATTTTCCCCCCTATCTGCCAAACTGGCAATGCACTTACCATGGCTGCATTTTTCCACCAATCATGAGGCAGGAGATCATCTGTCTTCATGACTGACACCAATGCTGCACAATGATTGGCCAGCAGGGGGAGCAAAAATCTCAGCCAGCCCATGCCCTGCCCCCGTAAGAGCTCAATGCCGGACCTGAATAACATGTCTGATCCCCGGCTAGCCAGTACTGGATTCCGGAAGCATATGAATTGTAATCAGAAAGGATCCTGTTTACATGCAAAAGTCCTTAGTAATAAGGAAAGGGGGGAACAATCCCAACATTATATAAACTACAAGTCAAACTTTTCCCAAATATCATGTTTTCCCAATCGTTCCCAGTGTCAGCATTTACTTTTTAAAAAATACATAATAATGATTATTTAAGGCCCTTAATAGTAATTATGAAATGGGTAGAAAGAATGCTGAATTCTGATTGGCCGAGAACTGCTTTCAGCTGGGCCGTTATTCTAGCAGAATGGCTCAACTGAAAGTGTTATGTTTAAAAATGCATAAAATTTACTTAAAATGACTGATTTCATAATCACAATAAGGCACACCGGGGGGGGGGGTGTTATGGTGGGCTAATGGCCCTTCTCGTGTGGTGGAAGCCCTCGGCTATACCTTGAGCTTCAACCCACCTTGAGGTGGGCCAATATTCCACCATAACAAGCACCCTGTCATGCCTTAATGCTTAAGAAAAACACCTCTTCATAATATTACCACACCTAGGGAGAGAGATTTCGACAGGATGGAAACCCTTTGGCATGATGGTATTTCACAAAAATGTTACAGCTTCTCATGTCTTATCTCCAACCAAGTGGAAAGGTTCATATAAAGGAGTTAGGTCTGGGCCAGCTCTATACAGAGTTATAAATATTCAGTCTGTAGACATTATTACATCATCTTATTGTACTTCTCATTTCATACAAATCTGCAAAGGAAAGTTGATAAGTTTTGCCAGATTTTTTTTCTATTTACACTTAGTCATACATCTTCTGCCAGTGCAGAACTATTGGATTGAATACACTTGTCATACATTATGAAGGCATGCATTAGGAAATTGAAACACAGGCAGTCTCTTGGCAGCTTCTTTCAGGTACTTTTGGCAGGGGCAGTGAGTCTGCCTTTATTTAAGTACATACATCTGTATGAGACAAGGTCCTTATCATAGGAATTTCAATACACTGGTAGGTCTGCTTTGTGTAATAAGTAGGTCTGGTCTATGCAAACCAGTTCAACAAAAACCCGAGCCCCCTCCTCCCCCATTTCCCTCAACTCAAAGCATTTTACAAATCTGAACCATTTCAAAGATTCAGATGCATATTGTTTAATTTAATTTTAATGTTTCCCCAAGCAATGATGTTACAAGTGGGTATCCTGTACTGGGATGGTAGTGCTACTACACAAAACTCAGAGTACACGTAGTAAGGATCCCTCCTTGTGCACTGACAAGATGCAAAGGGGAAGGAAGGAAGGAAGGAAAAGAAAATTGCTTCCCACCCATTACCACCACCAACTCAATGGACTTATAGGGGATACGCAATCAGTGGACTCAAAATATGCAATATATCTTCACGAGAAAAAGGGCAGAACCATAACTCACAAGTGGCAGAGCCACAAGTGAGTAATAAAAGTCCTGCCCCCTTACAAGTGATGATAAATTATACCGTATGAGTCAGCCTATTGCATATTGAATTTATACAATGTCAGTTTACTTGTTACAACTTTTAAATCTTCTGTTTGTATATAGATTTAATTATTTCTCTTCGATTTCAGCTGCTGGCTTTAGTTTTGCATATGGCTACTATGATGCCATCAGCAACGTGAAACACAAAAACAAAGAATTTGCAGGCACATAAGGAGCGCTTTGCCCACCTATTCAGTCCATTTTTCCCTGCCTATAGTTTTACCGCAGATGCCACTTGATCTCTGGCCCAACCCCCCTTCTCTAAGATTCCTTGAAGACTGTTCCAGGAATCCATCACTCTTTCTGTGAAGAAGTACTCCCTTACATCTCTCCTGAATCCACCCCCTTAAGTTTCTTATTGTGCCCCCTTGTCCTTGAGCACCTTTTTTGTGAAAATGCTTCCCTCCTGTACCATATTTACCCCATAAGATATTTGACAATCTCTATCATATCCCTCCTCTCTTCCAGGGTGTAAATATTTAGGTCCCTAAGTCTCTCCTCAAAAGACTTCTAATGCAGACCCTGCACCATTTCAGTTGCCCTCCTCTGGACTGCCTCCACTCTGTCTATGTCCTTCTCGAGATGTGGTCTCCAGAACTGGACACAGTACTCTGGGTGGGGCCTTACTAGTGATCTATACAGAGGCAATACCATCTCCCTCTTTCTGCTGGTGATACCCCTTCTTATGGACCCCAATACCCTACTAGCCTTCCAAACTGCTTTGTTGCACCACCTGGCCACGTTTAGGTTATCTGATATGATCACCCCCTGATTTCCTTCATGCATGGTGGTCAACATACCTCTCCTCCCATTTTGTATTCTGCCTCTGAGTTTCTTGCCCCAATTTCATTACTTTGCACTTTTTTTGCATTGAAACCCAGATTTATTTATTTATTTAGCTTTTGTTTACCAGGAAAGCACACTAGACAGTCAGGTGCCTATTTTCAGGTGCGACCTGGAAGAATTACAAGGTACAGGCAAAACAGAATAAGGTCAAGGCACAGCATTCAACAAGGGACAGTCGGGTACAGGTTGAACATTACAAGGTCAAAGCATGGCAATCAACAGGGTACAGACAAGAACTAAGCATGGCAATCAACAAGAAACAGTCAAGAAAATAACATCAGATAGCAGCTGGGCAGGTAGGAGGGGGTACCCAGTTAGTGTACACAAGGGGCACAGAGTAGTGGTACAGGAGCAGCAAGGGAGGAGAGACATTTGAAAAGTTGTTCCAAGAGGAGGGGGGCACGTGAGAACAACTCAAGGCTGCTAGCCTGGCAGGGGACACATTAACCCTTACTGGGTGTATCAGAGTAAATTAAGTGCGAAGCAGGAGGTGATGACTCGGGTGTCAGGCAAGGCAGGCACAGGAGTACAGGGATCAACAGTGTAAAATCCCAGCCCAAGAAACAGCCGCCCAGAGACCAAGAGGCACTGGGCTCACCACAGAAGGGGATGCACTAGAAGCAGGAGCAGGCAGATGCTTGCTTCAGATGGCCCCAAAGGGAGGACCTGAAGCTGGTGTATGAGGGAGCATCTTTTACCTGAGTAGGGAGAAGGTTCCATGTTCTAGTGGCGAGGGCAGCAAAGGCCTGATCCCCTGCAAGGGAGCAGGTTTTGGGGACCTTAAGGGCCTGGGAGTCACTTGACCGCAGCTGGTAGACTGGGGAGACAGGCTTGAGCAGTTCAGCAAGTGTCGAAGAGGTGGATGTTCTGACAATATTGTCAGTGAGGTTTCCCATGATAAAGGTTCGGTGGTTTGCAGGGGAGAGCCACCCGAGCCTGGTGTAGAGCTGACAGTGATGCATGAGGCGGTGGGCTGACAGGGTGAAGCGACAAATGTTGTTGTACGCTGCGTCCCATTTAGAGAGACAGGATTTAGGAGCATTCAAGAAGGAGGGGAGCCCATAGCAGAGTGTAGGGAGAAGAGCCCCCTTTGCCATGGTAAGTTGAGCAGCTGGTGTGAGGCAAATTTTGGCTCTGTAAGCCAGGCCTAGCTTACAGTTTGTGACCTTACTGGAGTTGCGTATAAGGAGGAAGAAGTCAAGTTGAGGATCAAGAGTAGCCCCCAGGTACTTGAATGAGTCACCCATTCATAAGGGAGTACCACTAGCTCCAGCGATTTTGAGAGGGGCCGGCCATGCACTTGTCCTGGCAAGGGAACCAAAGAGCATGGCCTGGGTCTTACAGAGCTTGAGGATAAGCTTGTGTGCCTTCAGCCATAATTGAATGAGGTCTAGGTCAGTATTTAGTCTGGAGTTAATGACGCTGATGTCCTGTGAACTGGTTAGTATCACAAGGACATCGGTGTACAGGGTGGGATGTCCATGGGCAGGGACTGAATGCAGCTGATTGATGTAGAGGGAGAACAGTATAGGGCCAAGGATAGACCCTTGCAGCACCCCACAGGTCACCAAAGTAGGACCGGAGAGGGCTTTTTGAAATTTAGTGTGCTGCTGCCTGCCTGACAGGTAGTTAGCAAACCAGGCTAGGACTGGAGGGTAGAGGTCAAGGAACCAGAGGGTGGAACCCAGGAGTATGTGGTTGACCAGATCAAAGGCCTTGGACAGGTCAATGAAGATGGCACCTGTAAGTTTGCCTTGGTCAGTAGCAGTGCAGATCTCAGAAGTGACCTGAGCAAGGGCAGTGGCAGTGCTGTGACCTTTGCAGAACCCATGCTGCTCAGGGGAGAGAAGGCCATGGGTGTGGATGAAGAGGGAGAGCTGGGAGGCCACCACCTTCTCGAGCACCTTGCTAACAGCTGACAAGATCGTTATGGGGTGATAGTTTTCTAGCAATTTAGGATCACCATGCTTGAGGACTGGGACCACACGAGCCATCTTCCAGACATCAGGGAAAATCCCTGACATGAGAGAGGAGTTGAGGATATGGGAGATAGGCCAGGCCAGAAAGGGGGCCCCCAGGCAGAGTAACTTATGCTCGAGATTGTCGTGCCTGGCTCCAGAGTGTGGGGAGAGTCCAGCTAGAAGCTTCCGTGTCTCACTCCAGGAAATAGACTTGAAGTAAAAGGGGGTGAGGAGACACAGCAGCCCCAGAGGGGGCTACTTCATTAGAGGCAGGAGATGGGGGAATGAGGACAGACAGGTCAGAGAACTGGGCATTGAAATCATTGGTGATAGTCAGGGCATTGGTACAGCTGACTCCTCCAGTTTGCATATCGAAGACCTGTGGGCTGGCAGGGCTGCTAACTGTATGCTTGATGGTACACCAGAAACTCAGAGGGTTATTGGTTGTAGCTTCAAGGGAGGATTTGCAGAATTCACTCTTAGCCGAGCGGATTGCCCTCTTACATGAGTTCCTGAGCTGCCCATATTGTATGAAGTCAGAGCTATCACCAGAGGCTTTGAATTTATGCCAGAGTTTATCCCTGAGCTTCATTAGGGTAAAACAGGCCACCATGCAGCCATTTGGTGACAGTGTCCCTCACCCTCATTGTTGTGAGGGGGAGCATGCTTATCTTGAAGGGGGGGAATATGGAAAGGAAGCAGTCAAGGGCAGTTGTGGGGTCACTAGCAGCTGTAACCTGGGACCAGTCAGTCCTACGGAGGTCGGTGAGGAAGTCATTAGTGTTGAATTTTGAGTAGTCCCTCATCTGGATCATTTTATGGGGGACCCTGGAGGTGAGGACTTTCCAGATTCAGAAGGTGGGAGAGTGGTCTGAGATGGAGTCTGGGAACAGGCCAGACGCAGTGATGCAATCAGGCCTGTTACTCAGCATCCAATCAATGAGGGTGCCTTTAACCCCTGAGGATGAAGGCCTGGTTGGTTCAGAGATAAGTTGGCCAAGGGCAAGGCCTGACAGCAGGGGATCGTAAATCTTAGAGTTGCCACCCAGCCAGTTTAGGTTGAAGTCTCCAAATGCAAGGAGTTCACTAGTACCCACCTTAGGACTGAAGCAGTCAAGGAGATAGGAGAGGCCATGAGTGCCACCTTTTGGGGGATTGTAAACACAGACCAGGTGGAGTTTTTTTGGAGTTGCCCAACAGTAGAAGGGCATGTAGGAACTCACATGAGGGGTAAGTGGGGTAGGGTATGACAGACACATTTAGGTGGGCCTTGTAGTAGAGCAGTAGCCCATCCCCTCGTTTGTTCCCTGCCCTATCCTGCCTGGCACAGTTGTACCCCAGGAGGGCACAGACAGAGTCTGGGGAGGTTGGCTTGAGCCATGTTTCAGAGACCTCCAGGATGTCCGGATTATAGTTAGCAACCCGGGTGGTCAGCTCAAGGAGGTTGGCTAGGACTGGAGGCTGCGGACATTAATGTGGACAATTTTTAGCCCCTTTGCATTGTTCCACTGGGGAGGGGACAAAGGGGAGGACATGTCAGCAGTGGGGCACAGGGAAGAGCAAATAGTCAGGACCTGCCAGGAGGGGGGAGTAGTCAGATACACAGAAGCACTAAAAGCTTTTGTAGGAGGTATCAGCAGTTTAGTGAAACTCCCCCTTCAGTTAGGAGCCTATGGTCTAGCAATTTCAGAGGAGGCAGAGGAGGGAGAAATAGCTACCCTTTTGCACAGCCCGGAGAAAAATGGGCAACACCCCCTTGTGACGGTTTGGACTTAGCTAGGAAAAGCAAGTAGCTGAGGCTATTACTATAGATAGACAGGTTCAGCAGACATTGAATTATAATGAAGAAATAGATAGCATTGCAATTTTAAGATGAAAACTGCCTTTTTTAGCATCTGTGCCCCCATTTACCTGTCTTAGTAACAGATTGGTCACATTTTGCACCTTATCATGGCCATTGTCTATAATTGACTCAAAACCAAGGAGTAGCAGCATACATTAGGGAGTGGTGCCAGTGCTTATCATGACAGTCAGTCCAAGCTTCATGCAACAACAAGAAGGTGCTGTACCACTCATGGAGGTAAAAATAAATAGCACAAAACTGCTTTATAAAAAATATATTTTATTTCAAACAAGCTGTGACAGGAATGGAAATCGATTAGAGAATTGCTCATGTTAGTGAAACTATTTTTCTACTCTTCATTGTTCTCACCAGAGTGGTTTTGCCTGTCATGCCAACAAAAGGGAAAACATTGGAATTCTACGTCACTAGCACACAGACAAATTTTAAAGTGTTTGGAGAATTTGAAAAAAATGGATGCAGAACTGACCTGGTTGGGCACACATATGCTTTAGGCTGATTGGAGGAACTGAACACAAACCTGTCACAGAGTTTAAAATGTTTGGTGTATTTGCAAATAACCTCATCAGAGGGGTTTCTGCCTTAGGCTGCAAATTCAGAGGTTTGAATACAGACAGGGTTTTAACCTTAAGGAATGGTCCTGGTAAGACATAGTCTGCATTCCAGCTTGTGTGGGAGAGAAGTAGAGATGGATTAGGTGTCCACTTTTTTCTGAACATAGGTGGAGGGAAAGTAATTTCACAGAGCACTGCAAAATGCAGCAGAATTGTGTTTCATCCTGGGGGACGCCACTGTATATACTGTTATTTTGAAACCAGAATTTTGCAATAAAGAATTTATTTATATAGAAGCAGTGACTGTAGCTTATTTTGGTAAAGGTAACTGTATTATTTTCACTGGCAAAGAGGGATCTCCGTCTGGCATCCATCAACTGAAGAGCACTCTACCAGATCTGACCTGTGGTGTCCTCCCAGCTCTGTGCAATGGAGAGTGAATGTCCTGGGGGACCCAGGTTGTGGCAGCTATAAGAAAAGACTCAGGCAACTCTCTGAAAGCTGTTACAGCCCAGAAGGAAGAGTCTGTCACACAAGAGATGAAAACCAATGAGGACACAGTAAGCAGCAAGGCCCTGGTGCTTTAACCACAGGCGATCTTCATCAGGGAGTGTTGATGCAACGCCACATATATAACATGAGCCAAGAATGGTGGCAACCCCAAAACCTGCAGACTTCAGAATGCCAGAAATATGGATGCTGAGTACAACACATGGAGCATGTGTTCCATCAAGGCACTGCTTCTGGAATTACCACCTGCCTCCAGCACCTGCTGTACATTAAACAGAGACTGCCTCAGCAGCCGTGAAGGTAGTATGACCTGACTGATACAGACAGTGGCCCCACTCATTGCTTTTGTTGCTTGCTCAAATTGCCTGGGAATCATGATCAGGCAATCCATTAGTTGCCACTGGTTTGTTATCAGAGACGTGGATACTCCAGCACTGTCACAGCTTGTATTTTTCATTTCATTTTTTTGAGTTAATAGGTAGGTACACCGAAATATACATTATTTTTTCAGGTACGGCCTGCAGTCGTGGTAGTAACAAATCAGACTAACAATATCAATACAAAAATCAAATACACATAGTACACACAACAGACATTCAGTTCAAATTACATGTGCACACGGTTACATTTTTAAAATACTGAAGGGCAATCAAGGGAAAGAGCTTAGGAGATGGGAGAGATTTGACATGCATTGGCAGAGAATTCCACACAGAGGCTTCGCAATAAGCAAAAGTTCTTTTTCCAGCATTAGTACGCACAAATGGTTTAACCAATTGAAAAGCCAAATAAAGATCGAGATTCATAAGTAGAAGTCTTAATAACTAATAACTTTATTCAAGGAAACTGGAACACCAGAATTAAGAATGTGAAATGTGATAAAGATAATTTATAATTGTAGTGGGCTGATAACCAATCGAGTTTCTCTAAAATTTAACAATGATGAGTTTGGTGAGATGCCAAAAGGGAAAATTTACTAAGAAACAACCTGGTAGTATGTTAATTGCTTTCTGGTAGTGAGCCACTCCCTCATTATTTTATTTTTTTCTACCGAGGTGGCTGTACTGGAACCTCTTCTCTTTAAAAGGGAATATTTCCCAATTTTTTGTAACAATATTTCTTTCCTGGAAATAATGCTATTAGATGCAGGATTGGTAACAACGGAAGCATAATTTAAAATTGGAAGAAGATTTTGCTGTGCCTGGTTGGTTCGGAGATAAGTTGGGCAAGGGTAAGGCCTGACAGCAGGGGCTCATAAGCCTTAGAGTTGTCACCCAGCCAGTTTAGGTTGAAGTCTCCAAATGCAAGGAGTTCACTAGTACCCACCTTAGGACTGAAGCAGTCAAGGAGATAGAAGAGAATGAGTTTCTTTAGTTTAGAAGTTATGTATTTGATATAGTGTTCCAATTTTCAAATGAATCTTAGCAGTAGTTTTATCCAAATGAACATTAAACTTGAGAGATGGAGCTAATGTGACTCCAAGATATTTAAAGGAGTCCACAGTCTCAATGAAATATCCATCATGAGTATGTACTTTGAATTCACTAGAAAATTGTTTTAGTTTAGGAACTGAGCTGAATAACATACTGTAGCTTTTATTTCTGTTAGATTTAAGACAAGATTATTCTTTCAAAGCCAATCCTGTACTTCAGTAAATTCATGACTGAACACGGTGTTAATTTCAGAAACAGATACATTTTGGGTCATCAGTACTGAATCATCTGCATATAAAAAGAAATTGCAATTATGTGTCACATGAGAAATAGGATCAATAGATACATAGAAACATAGAATTTGATGGCAGGTAAGGACCGCTTGGCCCACCCAGTCTGCCCATTTCCCTACCTAATGGATAAGCTGCAGATCCTAGTTAACCAGCAGCCTACTTCTTTCTACCCCAACCCCCTAGAATTGCCTTATGGCTGTCCCATGCATGCTTGAATTCAGTCACTGTTTTTGACTCCACAACCTCCTCCGGAAGGCCGTTCCATGCATCCACAACCCTCTCTGTGAAAAAATACTTCCTTAAATTACCTCTGAGCCCCCCCATCTTCAAATTGTGCCCCTTGTTCTTGCACACCTCTTTTTTTGAAAGATGCTACCCTCTTGGACTTTGTTGATTCCCTTGAGGTACTTGAAAGTTTCTATCATGTCCCCCTCTCCCTCCTTTCCTCGAGGCTATACATATTAAGCTCCTTTAGTCTCTCTTCATATGTCTTCGGTGCAGATCCTGCACCATTTTAGTTGCCCTCCTCTGGACAGCTTCCATCTTGTCTATATCCTTGCGGAGATTGGATCTCCAGAACTGCACACAGTACTCCAGATGGGGTCTCACCAGCTGTCTGTACAGAGGATAACAACTTCCTGTTTTCTACTGGTGATGCCTCTCCTATGCATCCAGTATCCCCCACCCTCCTTCTGCCCTCTCACATTGCTTGCCCACCTTTAAGTCATCTGATATGACTACCCCCAGGTCCCTTTCCATTTTTGTTGTTGTTAGTATCTCACCCCCCATTGTGTACTCTTCCCTGGGTTTTTGTTTCCCAGGTGCATTACCTTGCACTTCTTAGCATTAAATCTAAGCTGCCATACATTTGACCATTCCTCTAACCTTGACAAGTCTCTTCTCATCCTTTCCACCCCACCTTGTGCATCAACTCTGTTGCAGATCTTTGTGTCATCTGCAAAGAGACATACTTTTCCTTCCAGTCTGTCTGCAATGTCACTTACAAAGACATTGAAGAGGACCAGTCCTAATACTGAACCCTGCGGCACCCCACTAGTAACCCCCCTTTCTTCAGAGTGGACTCCATTTACTATTACCCTCTGTGTCCTATTCTCCAGCCAATTCTTTACCCAGGCTATCATCTTGGGACCCACTCCCAGGCTGGCTAACTTGTATATTAATCTTTGTGTGGGACTGGGTCAAATGCCTTGCTAAAGTCTAGGAAGGCCATGTCCACAGCCCTCCTGATCTACTACTTTGGTCACCCAGTCAAAGAAATCTATCAGATTTGTCTGGCATGACCTTCCCACTGTGAATCCATGCTGCCTTGGATCCTGTGCCCCCCTGGCCTCTAGGTACTCGACAATTCTTTCCTTCAGAAGTGATTCCATCATTTTTCCTATCACTGAGGATAAACTAACTGGTCTGTAGTTTCCCGCTTCTGCCCTGCTCCCACTTTTGTGAAGGGGAATCACATCGGCCCTCCTCCAGTCCTTGGGTACCACCCCATCCTCCCATGATTTGTTAAAGAGGGTAGTCAGTGGTGTCACTAGTTCTACCCTTAGTTCTTTTAGAATTCTGGGATGAATCTCATCAGGCCCCATGGCTTTGCCCACCTTCAGTTTTAAGAGTTCTTTCAAGACCCTTTCTTTTGTAAATGGGCTGGTATCAACTTCTGTATCCAGAGTGTTTCTATTGTTTGTTTTAGGTACCTTTCCCTCTTCATTTGTAAATACTGAGCAAAAATATTTGTTTAGTATCTCTGCCTTTTCACAGTCACCCTCTGCCCACCCCTCCCCTTTATTAAGCCTCACTATCCCTTCTTTAGTCTTCCTTCGCTCCCTGATGTACCTAAAAAAGGTTTTATCCCCCTTCTTAACCGAGTTGGCTATCTTTTCCTCAGTTTGGGCCTTTGCTATTCTGACTGCCTTCCCAGCTTCCTTTTGCTTTAAGTGATACACTTCTCTGTCCTGTTCTTTCTGTGATTCCTTGTACTTTCTGAATGCTTTCTTTTTCTCTTGAACCTTCACTGCCACCTCCTTTGAGAACCATAGTGGTTTCTTACATCGTTTTGTTTTGTTTATTTGCTTCACACAAAGGCTTGTTACCTCTGTGATGGCAGTTTTATTATTCCCATTGTTCTTCCATCCCTCCTTCCTGCCCATTTGCTAGTGCATTCCTTAGGCACTCACCCATTTGGCAAAGTCAGCCCTCCTGAAGTCCAGTACTTTTGCCTTTGTAAGGCTTGACTCTATTGCTGTGTTAATTGTGAACCATACTGTTCGGTGGTGCTAGTTCCCAAATGGCTACCCACTTCTACATCTGTGATCCTCTCTCCATCTCCATTTGAGAGGATCAGGTCTTAGATTGCCCCTCTCGAATGGTTTCCAATACTAGTTGTCTAAGGCATGCCCCCTGTAGGGCATCTAGAATAACCCCACTCTTAGAAGTGGCTGCTGCAACTGCACTCCAGTTAACATCTGGCATATTCAGATCACCCATCAGCAATATCTCCCCTTTATCTGCCATTCTAAGTATACTTTCTATCATTTCCATGTCCATTTCCTCCCCCTGAGAGGGGGGTCTGTATACAACCCCTGTGTGGATTGTCGTGCCATTGCCTGCCTCCAAATTGACCCATAGTGCTTCTTTTCCTCCCTGTTTACCCTTTTGTTCTGTTGCTTTGATTCCTTCTCTTATGTAGACAGCTACTCCTCCTCCTCTTTTACCCTCCTGTCCCTCCTGTAGATAGTGTATCCTGGTATGTTTACGTCCCAGTCATGGTTCTGTGTGTACCATGTTTCTGTGATTGCCACGCTATCCAGATCTTCCTCCTCCATCAAGGCCACTAATTCATGAAGCTTGTTACCCAGACTACGGGCATTGGTACTCATTGCTCTCCATTTTTTGATGGCTTTACCTTCTGTAGCAGCATCCCCTACTGAGAAAAAGCAAGGGACCCAGTATGAAGCCCTCAGAGACTCCATACTGAACTCTTCTATAAGATGAAAAAATACCACAACATTTAACACACTGTGACCTTTCAGAAAGATAATCGCTTAACCAAGTCATTGTAGAATTTCCCAGACCCAACAGTTTTTAAGTTGATTCAACCAAGAAAGGTGGTCAACCAGGTCGAATGCCTTGGTTAAGTCCATGGAACACTGCCCCCATAAGGCAACCAGACTCAGTAGCCCTGTAGACAGAGTCCGTGAACCTAACCAAGGCAGTCTCAGTACTGTGTCCTACCTGAAACAGTGCTGGTTTCTGGAAATCAAGTCATACATCTTAATGTAATTGTTAAATTGATGGTCGACTATTTTCTCTTGCACCTTGTACAAGGCCAATAAAATAGAAAGGAGATGATAACTGCAGTAATCAGATTGAGACCCTGATTTATGGACTGTGATTACATATGATTTTTTTCCCATAAATTTGGTACCTGTTCAGTTTGAAAAGATAGGTTGAATAAAACACTGACTAGGTAGGCTATTTTTGGAGTAGTGAGAGCCAGAGGTTTAGGAGGGAACTCATCACAGCCAGTGGATTTATCAGGTTTTAATTTCTTAAGAAATTTTAACACTTCTGCACTACAAGTGACCTTTAGAAAAAAAACTTGACTTGTCTAGTTTAGCATCCTGATCATTGCATATATTACCACTCAGGTCTTTCCAATAAGAAAGAAAGAAAGGTATGTAGAAGCAGATTCTCAGAAATGGCTTTATACTGTTCACACACATGCTCTATCATGTACAGTGTTGAGTCAGTTTGTTCTGTATCTGTCAGTAATACAGCTGGTCATGGGCCTTTCTGTAATGAGCAAAGTGGGCACAGATGTGACAGGCCACAGTCAAAGCTGCCTCAATATCTGGATATCTTAGAAACTCCTGAACAACAAGTAAAACAATGGGCCAGGCATGGCACCCTGAGAAACCCACCATCACTGATACTTTTCACTACATTGGAGCTATTATCAGGAGCAATACTAACATTTTCTGCTCTGCATGTGATCCACTGACATTCTTCATTGCCAGCATGGCATGCTGTTGAATACCCGTAGTGTTGCTACCACTGCTAATTGGCTTACTGCAGTTTCTCCCATGCCCAAGTCCAAAATTATCCCAGGCACCTGCACATATACTAGCCACCAGTTGTTTGGTCACGGGTCCACTTATTCATATTAAGGTATAGGCATGGTAATGCTGAATACTGCATGGCATGGATTACTGTGCCTGACAGTTCCATACAGTTCAGGAATGGCATACATTGAGAAATAAGTACCGGTCCGAATCTACCATTTGAAACAGGCATAGGCAACCAGTCTTCAAAAACCCACACTTTTAGCAAAAGAGAATTGTAACAGATCAATGGGCAGCATTTCAGCTGTTGCTGCATTTAGTTCTCGTGAAATGGCATGATTTGGTGGGTACCTTGGACATGCATTCACTCACATGCTTACAATGAGTGGCTGGACCTTAGGGGGTGGCCACTAAACAGTTTGATTTGCCATGGCAGCATTGTTGGTGGGGTAATACTGTGGATGCTTTTGTATGTGGGCAGAATGGCATGTCCCTTGAAAATACGAGTGGGAGAACATATTAAAAGTATTGCCAGGGTAGGTATTTCATTAAGGCTGTGCCAAAGGCATTTACCATAAAACAGATAAAAAACAGACATATTGCATAATATATACGTTCAGTAAAGAATACATAAAATATGCCATAAAGATTAAAACATAAAACATTATGTACAGTCAGTTATACTTCTTGTCATTATGTGTACAGTTAAATTTGCTTTTTCTTAGTTTCTTTGGACAATACATGATTAGCTCATAGTCTAAATGAAGCTAAGCCAAAAATATAACTCTGGTTGATGGCAGAAGTGTTGATGCAGTAGTCATATTATCACAGCTATTCCATTTTTGAATTAATGGGAAATCCATTTCCTTCTGGTGCACTCCTTCAGTTGACAGCGTAATAAGTAGTGTTTTATAGAAATTTACCGTATCCCCACATTTACGTTTATGCATACTACCAATATATATGTGATTGCATACTAAACACATAACATTTAGTAAGTACTCTTCTACATGTATTTTACTGCAAAAGTTTAGATGTTTCTTTACTCCAAAAAGTCTTGCATAACTTATAATCATTAAATGTTCGTAACTCACTGATCCTCCCCATGTCATTTTGGATCATGGTGTCCTTGACTCTTTCCTTAAACACCAGCTTTAAGTGATTTTAACTCTCCTTCTGTGATATATGCAAACGTTCATTAATACTTAAATCCATAGTTTGCGTCTTTAACCAAATGCCTAGAAACTATCTGAAATTAGAACTAACACAAAAAGTTTCAGTATTGCTTTAAGGATCATATGAGTTAGTCAATTTATATCCATAGTTCTGTTCTTACAAAGATAGGCAAAAGCCCTACAGAGAACCAAGGACTGTACTGCATCATACCAGTTTCTGCCCTTAAATATGCACCAAGTATGCAATTTGGGAGACTCAGCACATTTCTTAGGAACATTTTATAGGGGTTCTAGTTATGTTAGGTTGTCAAACCCCAGATTTTGACCCGATATAGAATCCCAGCATTGACTTTGGCATCAAATACTTTTGGGGCTACATCGACAGATTCCTTAGCAAATCAAATGCAAAAAGATAGTAGGCCTCTAATCTCTTTAACCTGGGTTTTCTTACATGTGCCCTAATGCATCACCCACTTATTTTTACTGTTAATAATAAAAGACTCAAATATGTGTAACTTGGGACCACCTCTATCTTATGAACATTATTATGCCAACATGAATATTCTTGGTTTGTTTGACAAATATAATGCTTTTAGTCTTAGTGATATTAATGCTTAATTTGGCTTAATAAGCCTATTAACAGCATTAAAAGTATTCTGTAATCTCAAAGTTGTAAGAGATAAGAGAATTGCATCATCTGTGTATAACATTATTGAATATTAATATTCATGAGTCCATGAGTATTTAAGTGTTAACTATGAGTGAGCAGGTTAGCTCTAAGGAAGCCGATAGACAAAACGTCAGCTGTGACATTGACACGCATATTGCATGTATGCTGCACTTTAGACTGCAATTTAGCATTGCCCGTGGTACTGCACTACAATGCCAGCATGTTTGTTATGTTTTACTGATGTAACTTTGTGATGTATTTTTCACTTGTTGCCTCACTGTACTAATTGAAATCACTGCACTTTGGATATTAAATAAAGCCCGACCAAGCCATTACTTACAAATGTGCTCTCTTTCAAGCATGCTTCAAGGTGGAATTGGATCCTTATGGTTCCTGATGTCCTCCCTTGAGGGGTGGTCCTCCACAGCTCCCTTTTTGTGCCAATCTGGTTTCGATCTTCTGCCTCCTCAAGGCAGGAGCTGCTGTAGCCTGCCTCCTCTTAACTGGTGTTATGGGGCTGTCCTTCCCATCAGAACCAGGCTTCTGAATACCTTGATGGAGGGGACCTGTGCCACTCAGACCCAGGGACCCTGCCACCATCCCTGACCCTGCTGGCCCCCTTGGCTCTGTTGCGGCCAGGGCAGCTGGACTCTGCTGACGTCCTTCTCTCGTGGTTAACCTCCATGTTCCTTCCCTTTTCTCATTTGAACCCACAGCTTGCCTTTCCCTGTTATAGTGTAAAGTTGGAAGAGCAGGACTATGTATATTCATATCTGAGCTTCCTGCTGCTGGCTGAGTCAGGAAACTTAGAACACAGCATCCAGATACCCTGTCTCCAAACCAGGGGCTCACAAGGGAACAGCTGTCAGGGTCAGGTTTATCCCTTCCAATGCTCTCTAGACTCTGGTCTCGAGCTGGGTGAAGAGAGAGGCTGGTTACAAACACCTCACCCCAGAATCAGTAGTGCTGTCTGAAACAAGAGATAGAAATGAATTTACTGAACTAGTAAACTCAAATATATATATATATATATATAAAATTAAAAAAATGTATAACAAGACAGGGGTTAACATGACATGGGTAACAGCTAAGTACAGTACAACTAAGTGAAGAGTTATTTCTCTGCAGCATGAGAGCATCGCCACTTTAAGAAATAAACAATTAAAACTAATATAAAAAGAACTGACAAAATACCTCACTTAACACACAAAGCTTAAGTCCTTAATAAAATGTGAAATTACAGACTACAGACAAAAAGTAATGAAGAGGAAAGAATGAAAAAAAACCAAAAAAAAAAAACTCTTGTTTAGTCAAAAACTACAGATCTTTTAGGGTTGCCTGTATGTCTACACCTCATAGTCCCCACAGCAGTGCTCCTCTATGGATAAAACAAGAAAGATTATTTCAAACTAAATAATCTACAAAAACAGAACCAAAACAAAAATCTAGATGTGCAAGGCACACCATAACAAGCTGTGAGTGATTTTGAGCCAAAAAGATGTGTTTTAAAGGATTTAGAAGGTTTTTGCTCAGACAAATTATGGGACAGACTTCTCTCCTACACTTTCTTCATAAGACTGCAGTGAACACAGCCTCCCCATGGCATACGGATAATTTTAGTACCATGTGACCTGCCGTCTCAATCATTGGACATTGCTTCCTGCCAGAGAACTTTGCCTGGTGTTCAACTTCGTAGCTTACTGAAGCTGCCTCTGTATTACAAATTGGCACTTTCACAAGGTGGATTAAATTTGCAAAGTGTAGGAACTTTGTAAATTAATTCCCAAAATAAATTTTTGGTACTTTGCACACCTCTACCTGTATCTGAGTGAGAGGAGTTGGACATGGGGGAGCCTGTGCTAATGTTCCTGAAATAGGAAAGTCAGCATAGCTCTATACATAGGTGTTCTCCTTGTCCCTGAGCCCTCCTTTTCTTCCCAGATGACTAGTGTCTGCAAGTCTGCATATTAGCAGCTCTATAACATCTCCTGCATCTGGTAGTGTCTAAAGTCTTCCTCTGTTATGATTCTCATTCTTGCTTTTGTCTCATCTTGCTTAGAGTAGAAAAAGGCAGTAGTTTTAAGATAGGGTTCCAGAGCAGATATGACGTACTTGTGTCTGTATCTGCTTATACCTTTTGTATGTTCTAGGTTTCTATTATAACTACAACTCCCTTTTTTTGGTGTACCTAAATCTCTACAGTCAAGATCTCAATCTGTTCAGAAAGCTACTGCCTGTCTCTTCACATGTATTAAGAAGTATGACCACATCACTCCTAATTTCTGTTACCTCCACTGGTTCCCAGTCCCTTTTGAGAATCCAGTTCAAAACTGAACTGCTTGTTTTTATTTATTTTTTTAACTTGTATTTTTCACCCCGGATCCAATCAGCAACCCCCAACCCACCTCGATTGTGATCCACTGGTCAGGCGCTCCCATGTAGCCTTAGCCAAGCCCACCCCAGGTGGGGTTGGGGTGGAGGGACACCCATATCCTTTTTGTTGCATCGAGCCCCCCATTGTGGCCTCACAGGTCAAGTGGAGAAGGGCACCACTTCGGCTGGAGTAGCTCAGTTGGCTCCATTTTTTCCCCTTTTCTTCCCGGAGCCATGGTTGCGCTATGATGTCTAGGTGCACACGCTGACATTCTACCACACTCCCCCCCCCCAACATGAGGTATTGTAGCTGCTGTACCTCTGGCCTCCACCAGAGGTCAGTCCGGTGCCGGCCTGTAGCCTTCCTTCCCTCCCAGGGGAAGCAAACTGTCCATAGGACACTCCAGCTTCTCCTCCCCGGCTGGCCCTCCAGCTTCCCGGGCTTGTCCCTGAACCTGGGTCACTGGTGTCGCTAGCAGTAGCGCTACCTCTGCACCGGCAGGCTGGTGAACTGCTTGTTTCTAAAATCTCTCATGGTTTTGCCACTTCCTATCCCCCTGACCATGTCTCCAGCTTTTCTCCTACTGGATCACTTCACTTCTTCTCTGCAACCCTCCTCTATTTTCTTGTCCACAAACTATCCACTGCAGGCAGCAGAGTCTTTTCCAAAGCTGCCCCCCCCCCAAGAACAGCCTCTCTCTGCCAAACACATCTCTTCTCCCTTGCCTTTAACTCTTTAGCATTACCTCACTGCCTTGATGTCTCCTGGTCTATGAACCTTTGTCGGTGTGCTGTTAACAGTTCTGCCACTTGTGTTTAACTTTTTGGCTGAACCTGTGAAGCATTTTATGATACAACCTGTATGAAAGAAACTTTATAAAATTGTATTGTACTATACTGTATTGTACTGTACTTTATTGTATTGTATTGTACTGTATTGTACTATACTGTATTGTAGTGTACTATATTGTATTGTACTATACTGTATTGTATTGTATTGTACTATACTGTATTATATTGTACTGTATTGTATTGTTCTGTATTGTACTATATTGTATTGTACTGCATTGTACTGTACTGTACTGCACTGTATTGTATTGTATTGGTTCCACTCTGTCGGCTTCAAGGTTAGAAGTAAGTATTGTCACCATTGACCAGTAATCTTTTAGAGATTCTGGGAGTAAACCTTTTAAACTCAGCTTCTCTGAAAGCTCAACAGACTAAAACATTATAACATTGTGACACACTGTATCCAGATGTCAAACAGTGACTATATTAGACTCAATCAACATTTATACATGAACAGAGTGGCACTTACAGATACTCTCAATGAATGCAATAAATGTGCATTTCATCAATAGGCATTTGTGATGTATGAAATTATATAACCATGAAATTCTTGGTAACAACACAGTCAAAATCTATTAAAGCAGCAGTGCAACGAAAATGGGCTAAAATCTAAACCCACCTTTTTTCTTCCTACTTAATGCCAGATGTCTTCCAGTTTATTTTGGTGGTGAAATGTTCAGTTTCTGCTACCATTTAAGAATTTTATGAAAGTTTTAAAATAATTATTTCTCAGGAAAAAAGAAGGCCACCTCATTTTTGCATAGAAATAAAACTGAGGACCCCAGGAAGGTAAGAATCCAGACAAAAATACAAATGTACTGTACACAGCATAGGAAGCATCCAGAAAACCCAAATCAACAGTTCTGCCAATATTTTTTATTTCCATAGAAGACAATTAGCTTTTTGGAATAACTTTTATTGTTGCACTGCTGCTTTAAAGTCTCTTAGATTTTTATTCTGGATCATCGTGGTCCTCCATCCCTGTATATGCCAGAGGTTCCATGGTTTTCAGATTTTTGTTAAATATGTCTATTGTAAGAGGCAGTCAAGTGCTTCAGTCTCTGCATGGCTCAACTTGATCTTAATTCATTTACTGGTGATTCATGCAAGCAGGATTTCTAGGACAGTTATGCATTTGAAAGAAAAAGGTGCTGTAGTTAATGATAAGGCTAAGATAAGCATCTGGAAATGTTATTTATGTATATCTTTATTTATTTAAAATTTAGTGACTGAGAAAGGCACACTGTGCCAAAGCTCATTTCCAGGTGTGTCCCTGGGGAGCGGGAACAGTGAACATTTCAAAAATAACAATCATCTAAAATAACCACAAACATTGTACAAGGTGCAACGGAGCATAATGAGTAAGTGTACTGAGTTAAACTTTGGTAAACAAGGAACACGTAGTAACCCTCAGCAATTAAATCCACATAATGTAGGAGCCTTACAGATTTATAGATCCTTTTGAGGGTCAACCATAGATGATTGAGCCATTCTTACTCTTATTGAAGTTTTATTTATAATACATATTGTAGTATGTCATAACTGAAACTTATTCTAATCAAATCACAGGCAGCCAGTTGCTCAAATGAGAATATGCACAATGCCAGCTGGAGTTGGTTCAAACTACAAGAAACAATGCATGGGAACAGAACAACGGTCAGCACAGCTGTTTCAAGGAAACAGAGGTCTCCGTACCTGTCATAGTTGCAAATTTACCATTATTGACATGACTTCCATATTTGTAAAATCAGTCTTTGTGACAAACAAAATTTCACCTTACAGGCTTCAAGATGGGAAGGGGGCAGACATCCTGTGGTTACTTAGAAGTCAGTTTGATATTTAAGCTAGAAGTAAAATACACTGGCACTCAAAATCTGTTACCAAGTAATCTGTCCATCAATATACACACTACCTATTGTTAAAAAAATAACATTTTAAATCACTGAAAAACTGCTAAATAAAAAATGTGTTCCCACCACACTTTATATCAGGTCTCACTGTTCAACTTGTTGCCTCAGCTAACATTTCAACATCAGCGTCATGTGAATAAAGAATGGTAGATGCATCTTTGACCGGTAAAAATAAGACCTCTGTTTTCATCAAGCAGTGGTGCTGATGATTATTCTGACACTATTCAGACACTTCTTTCCTGCAATTTGAATAATTTCTTTCTCAACCATCAAGTTATTACTGCACAGCTTTTAAGAGGTCTCATTTACTATACTTAATCCGTGTGTGGCTTAGTTATAATATTTTCATGACTAGCGCTCATACCTGTGACAGAAATTACGTTTACCAATTAGGAATAAAACCATACCAAGGTATCACAAACAGAAATGAAAACAGGGCTCTGGTAACAGCCAAAAGGGTATCATAAAACACGACCCAGAACCTAAAGTCTGAGGGTTTAACAATGGGGCACTATAAGCTTCTCATGTCTGACAGAAATGCATGGGGCTTGGCAACTTCCTGAAAGCTTGCTGATCTAAGGCTGTGTTAAAACACAAAAGGAACAGATGTAATGTTGTGTTTTAAGACCTGTTTACACTTATCTGGCTGAGCCGTGCAGCATTGCTGATCTGCTATGTGCAGATCAGTATGAATGTCTTCCACTGCACTGTAGCATTGATTCAGTGCAAGCATATTTGGTCCTTGAGGTAGGAAGCAGAAACGCTTCAGGCATTTTCCATCTAAGTTTGGACTCTTCCCACTGCCACCACAAATGATGTCTAACTGTCAGAGTCCAGGTCAGGGGTTGGGCAGATGCTAGCAGAGGGAGAAACTGGACACATGCTAGAACAGCAAAGAGCATAAAACCAGCAAAAAATGTGCATACATAACATCCTGGTCCTTCTTGCCTGTCTTCACATGGTGCCAGTGTGTTTTTTCTTTCAGTCTGTGGGAAGATGGGGATAGGGACTGTCTGAGTTAGTATGGTTCATAACTTAACATTCCCCCAAATCATGATTTAGTGGTCAATATGGGAAACTATTAAAAATGGTATTTAAGGGTCTTGGTAGGGGGTCATGCTACACAAAGAGGATTGGTTTACATATGTTGTTGACTCACCAGTTAATACCTGGAGCCAGCAATTTTTTTACTTATCTGTGTATGTGGGAGAATAGGGAAGAGGATGGAGGAAGAAAATTACTGGAATTAGGAAGGGGTGTCCAAGAAACTAGCCATGGTGACCTTGGGAGGATTGGGAGGATTTTTTAAATGTATTTTTATTTGTCTTGCTATCTGACCATGCAAGCTATGCACCTATTTTGACTACGGTGAACTTTGCCTGGGTCAAAGTTTGAAATGCACATGGTCAAAGTTTAGAAGGTTATCACAGCTCTGCTCACCATATTATAGATCCAGAGAATGTTGAATTCTTAGCATTTCTCAAACTAATCCTACTCTATCACTTATCACCTTTGACTATGTATTTTATTATTCACAATTGACTGCTCAAACACACCCTGGTCCTCTGACCCTTACTGATCACATTAATGCACTCCCTCCATACCACTCCCAGCAGCAGCACAAGGATTCCATTGACACACACCACCACAAGTCCTCATGCTGCTTATATATTGTTACCAACTAACTTGTCAAGCAGTCACTAAATTGTCATAACTTCTGCAGGATCAGCAACCAATGTCACTGTTCTCATCACCATCATCTCCACCACTGGTAATGGTACATCACTGTTATGTGGGATGGATATTGACTGGGGCATTCCAGCGGTCAGGAACAACAAAAGTCAGGCTCTTTTGGATACATTGCAAAACTACTTGCTGGTGCAGCTGATTAAGGAACCCACTAGGCATGCAGCCTTTCTCAATTTGGTGCTCACCAACTCAGAGATGGTGGGTGGAGTGAGAGTAGGGGATCCAGTGGGTTCCAGCAATCATAACTCCATTTGATTCATGGTGCCCATTAGAACTAAAATGCTCCTATCAAAAACTGGAGTCCTAGACTTCAAAAGATCAGACTTCAAATGTATGAGAGCACATGTCCAAGACAGATTAACCAGTGTGGGCTGTATTGGAGGTGTAGAGGACAGATGGGGGGGGCAAATAAGGGATCGTTTTTGACGCAACAAACTCATGCATAAGAACTGTTACAAAATGAAACAGGTACATGAGACCAATATCACTCTAGTTAAGGGTCAGGGAAACAGTGAGAGCCAATAAAAAGGCTTTTACTAGGGACATGGAACAGCAAGGGTAGGAGGAATGGAAGAGTACAAAATAAAAACAACAGAAGCAAAGATGATGGTCAGGGAGGCAAAGGCAGACATGGAGCTGCGTACAGCAGAAGGTATCAAGGGTGGGGAAAGAATTGTTCAGATATATTAAGGCAAAAAGGAAGCAGGGAGGGGTTATTGTTAGGCTACAAGAGGGGAGGGTCCAGTACTTGAGGAAGATGAACAAAAGGCAGTCATCCTTAACAATTACTTCTGCTCTGTCTTTAGAAGGGAAGACAGAAGGCCCCTGTCTGAAAGTGACATCATGGCAGCTGTCAGGGACATTCCTGAAATGAGGCAGCCAGTATGTACTATAGAAAGGGTCCAAAAGTGGTTTGAATCCCTAAAGGTAGCTAAAGCCTCAAGGCCAGATGGGATGCACCCAAGAGTGCTCAAGGAATTGGCTGCAGAAAATGCTGAACCCCTAATAGTGCTATTCAGTAGCACAATTGAGACATGGGTAATTCTGAAAGACTGAAGAGTAGTGGATGTATTCCCACTACACAAGTGGGGGACAAGGCACAATTGGGGAAATACAGGCCTGTCAGCCTTACCTCTGTAGTGAATAAACTGAATGGAGTCAATGATCAAAGAGAACCTTGTGGACTACCTAGAGAGCAGCACTCTACAAGATAGTTAACAGCATGGGTTGGGGGCAGGGCGGTCTTGTCAGACCAACCAGATAGTTTTCTTTGACTGTGTAACAAAGATAGTAGATAAGGACCACGCTGTGCATTTTCACTACTTTCACTTCAAGCATTCAACTCAGTGTCACACAGAAGATTGTTGAAGAAGCTGGAGGACCTGGGTATGGCTAGGGACATAGTTGGATGGCTAGAAAACTGGTTGAAGGAGAGTCAGCAGAGGGTGCTGGTAAACAGGGTCAAATCAAAAGAGAAGGAGGTCACAAGTGGGATGCCTCTGGGATCTGTCCTGAGTCCTGTCCTCTTCAATATGTTCATTAGCACACTGAAGAGAGTGATCTAGGGCAAGTTTTGCCTCTTCACAGATGTTACAAAGCTCTGCAGTAGGGTAGATAGTGACAAAGGGATCAGGGAGATGTAGAAGGATCTACAAAGGCTAGATAGGTGGTCTAAGGTTTGGCAGTCGAAATTCAATGCCATAAAATGCAAAGTTATGCATCTAGGGAAAAAAACAGGACGGAGTACTGGATGGGAGGGGTTAAAAACTGAACACTATGGAAGCGGAAAGGATCCTGAAAGTCATTATTACTGACTCCCTAAAACAATCAAGCAAATGTAACAAGGCCTATAATAAGGCTAATAGCATGCTGGGGTATATCAGAAGGGGTACTGACAGCAGAAAAAAGGAGGTACTACTACAGTCACTAGTGAGATCACAACTGAAATACTATGCTCATTTCTGTAATCTTCACATAAGGAAGGACAGGGACATGCTGGAAACAGTGTAATACATGAGAACCAAGATGATTTAGGGTGAATGGGGCATATCTTATGAAGATCATCTCAAGGCACTGAACATGTACTCACTGGAGACCAGGCAAGAAAGAGGAGATATGACTGTGACCTTCATGTTCCTGAAGGAAATAAACAAGGGGAACTACAGGCCATAATTTAGCGAGGAGTACAGAGTCATGAACCCAAAGTCACGAGTCGAAACTGATAGGGAAAAGGTTTAAGAGGAACCTGATAAAATTCTATTTTATGGAACTGGTGGTGGAGCCATGGAAAAGTCTGCCAGAAGAGGTTGTAGTTGCCAAGACCATAAATTATTTAAAACATCGCTGGGACAGAGTGAAGGGTTTGGTGGTTACTCAAGTCGGTAGCAGTAGAGAGGGGAGCGGAAGAAGGGGGGACCAGGAGGGATAAAGAAGAAATTCCTTCATACTTACCATAATTTCCTTTCTATTAGCTCCAACATTGTCAATGGGTTGTTTTTTTTTTCCTCCCCTGGGTCCCACCAGCCACCTCTGATGTCCCCCTCACTGTCCTCGAGGATCAGGACCCCCTCCCCTATTGCCCCATGACTTACCCTTAGTGGCAGGGAGTGGGGAGAGACCTCAACCCACCGGCATGGATCCAGCTCAGGAGATGTCCTCTTGGGCTGGCTTGCTGGGGGGAACTATCGTCATCCTGCATGGTGGGACCACTTTTTCCAGTTTCCTTGATGTGGTGGGAGCATCTAATGCCACCAGTGATGCAACACACATGCATCTGCATGCCGTGCATCAGGCGGCTGCTCCACCTCTGTCCCCATGTTGTGGGACTTGGCCTGTAGGCCTCCAGCCACTGCTAGGGGTCAGGCAAGTGCCGGTCCATGTCCGCTCGCACCGTGAACATGGGTCACAGGCATGGCAGGCTGAAAGGCAGTAATGCCTCAGCCCTCCACACCACTGGGCTGGCTTGTCAATTGGTATTTAATACTATGGGTAATGTGCACCCCTACTATGGGTATTGGTACTTGGTCTGAAAACCCTGACTTCTTGGGAACCGCAAAAGAGATCGAGTAGAATCCCTGTCTTTGTTGGGGGGCACTGGGACAAGTACCTCAATCTGTCTGAGGTGATCCAAGGTTTGAGACAACACCTGTCTCTTCACTGGGTCTTTTGGCACAGGAGATTGCAGGAAACGCCACTTTATGAGTACTGTCACAAATTCTGTTGCACAACCTAGTGCCACTATCACTAGTACCCATGCATCTGATGTCATTTGTGACCATCTTGTATATAAGTTCTGTAGTCTTCCATGAAGGAAGGGGAGGTAGAGATGATTCCACGCACGTCCAGAGTGAGTTACCTGTTCTTCTTCCTGCAACAGCCTCGTTGTTCCTACTGGCAATGGCTCCTCTGTTACTGCTGCCCTTAAATCCAGAATTGCTTCCCTATTCTGTTGGTTTCTGAAATTCTGAAAGGAACATAAAAACACCTCAAGACTGCCGAGGGTGGCTGTCTCCTCGACCCCTTGGAGTCAAACTTGCTTTCTGTTGCTGCTTTGACATTGGAAGTTGTCCCTTCTTATCCTGGACATCCTTCAAAATGTAATTCAAGACAGATCTGGATAACAGTTCTCCCTTAAAGGAGAAGTTAGACAGTTTGGCCTTCAACGCCTGAGCTGTGACTCAATGCCTGAGCCATTACACCCCACATGGCTGACACAATGTGATAAGCAGAGCATGCTGACATTCATAAATTGTCCCCTGTGGCATTCCCTGGAAAAGCAGATGCCATGGATACCAGCTGTAAAATGTTCATACCCCTCAGAGTCCTGGTGATGAAACTACCTAGAGCCATAATCCAGGAGTTTAAGGCTCTTAAAATAACAAAAAATGTGTAGGAGGTGCGAAGAATTACCCTGTTTAAGGCAAAGACTCTCGCTTATCAGCCAGATATTCTTCAGTTGGTTTGGCTGTGTGCTTAACAGAATTATGAACAGCCTTAACTGCCAAGGAAGGGGTTCCCCACTTCTAGGAGCTCTCCTCCATAAATGGATAGCATCTCACCCATGGCTTGGGTGGATGTTTGTGCTTATCTGTGCCTGCCCATTCCTGTTCAATAAACAGGTCGTAGAGCACAAGATTTGGAAAACACTTCAATGTGGAGGAGGATGTGGACAGGATCGGAGCCACTTCCAGTGATTCCATGACTTGCACCTCCTTCAACTGCAACATCCTACAAGCCTCCATTATGAGGTATAACAGATCTTTTGTATCAAACAGGGGAGGGATAGAAAATTTTCTCTTGGGCTCAATCCACTCACCCTCCTCCTCCTCCTCCTCTTCAGAGGGGTCCTTCTCCTCATCAAAAAGTACATTCAGGTCAGGATTTTCCTCAGGGCTCCCTGTGTCATCATCTTGACCTTCCAGATAGTCAAAATAGGGGGTTGCCTGCAGATCTGGGTGAGCAGTATTGTTCTGCTCTGCCACACCTAGATGTGCCTGTATGGGCCCACCCTGACTTGAGGGGCCTGCCTTTGGTTTGGGTGTGTGAGTGGTGATGTCCTTGCAGGACACCGGAACTCAGCAGCTCATTTAAGAGCAATAGAAATGATTTGTGCAACTCAATTCTGCCACAGCCAATCAGTACTCTTGGTTCACCCTCCCCAACTCAGGGGGTTCGACTGGGGGAGGATCAAAATCAACATGTTAGATTGTGTTACACAATTTTGACAATAAGAACCTAAGGGTGAGGGTATAATCACCCTCCTGCAGGTTTTACATCATTTGAATACCACAGGTTTCCAATAGGCCACGGTGCCACTTGTCCTAGGCAAGATGCCAAATGTAAAGCAAAGACAACAAAATCTAGAGTTAAAAGAGAGTACTACTCCTTTGTCTCCTTGCCGCCCTGTCTACTCCTGTCAGTGACTCCTCCTGTCTACTCCTGTCAGTGACTCCTCCTGTCTACTACTGTCAGTGACTCCTCCTGTCTACTCCTGTCAGTGACTCCTCCTGTCTACTACTGTCAGTGAGAGAAAATAACAATAAAATTATTTTTCAACTCTTGTTGAGCCTTTGGTCAGAAAACACTCTCCACTGAGAGCTGAGGATAATTAAACTTATCCCCTGACAGACGTGCTGTCTAAATGAACACCAGAATGAGGAAATAACTGACTTAGGCAACTAAAAGTCTAAAAGCAGCTTCCCAGATGCTCCATCAAAACTCTGAGCTGGCAAACTGCTGCTAGGTGATTTTACGATGTGTGTGACATCACACTGAGCGTGATGTTGCTGCAATATCGAGAATGCACCTCAACACTTGGGCATGAGAAAAAATAGAAAAAACAAGCAAGCACCCTTAATGGGCAGACTGGATGGGCCAAGCGGTCCTTATCTGCCGTCAAAATCTATGTTTCTATGTTTCTATGCCAATACCAGTAGAAGATGCATGAATGGTTGTTGGCAAAAAGCCAGCAATGGCCGACCGACTTTGCAGCTCTGCTGAGCTGATGGAACGTGCTCAAAGCACAATTAAAAAATGGAGTAATGAGAAGGGTTAAAAACATTGATTGAGGGAGCAAGTTTAAAGAATAAGTAGAAAAATAAACTCACTCCCTACAAAACAGTTCAGGCAGCTGCATATGCTAGTGTACTGATCACACCTTATGAGGTCAGCTGAGGTTCTTTGAATACACTGATCACCACTGAAAATACAAGGTTAGTTTAAGTTCCCAAAAAATATTTTCCCCCACTGACAAAAGGTTGTGTGATTACCCAGATAACAGTACTTATTTATGGCATAACGTATTTATGGCATCTTGCATATGGAGTTTAAATTGTTCTGACCAGATTCGTATCTTATTTGCCTGTTATGACTTGAGTTCTCATGGTTTATTATTCATTTGGTTTTATCTCTTTTAACTTGTACAGCACCTTGATTGAAGAAAGGCGCGCTCTATAAATAGTTATTATTATTATTATTATTACACCATGAAAGTAGAAAGAGAAGGGAGGGTCCATTGCTAAACAGAGATGCTGGGAAGAGATTAAGAATAAAATAACACAAGAGAGCTTACCTAACTATCTATACACCCTCTCCATAAAAAGGAAAATGAAATCACTTACCTGGGGCACCAGTGAAGTGGGCTTGGAGACGCGAAAACACCCTAAGTAAAGGCAGGGCAGGTGGTCCCCAATCCATGGCATAGAAGGCAGTGGAAACTGGGGACAAATTAGCAGGTTACTCAGTTTGAAAGCCGCAGCTTAACAGGCACATATTTCTAAATTTGGGGGTGCACCCTGTCACCAGGCAGCCCCAACCTGCTTCAGTTGCATCTTTTTTATAAAATAATACACTCTTCATGGAGACAATCTTCTATGCTGTTTACCCTTCAGTGGTATAGCAAAGACTGGGGAATCCTTGTTATCCGGAATGTTCATGTGCCTAGGGATCTATGCTGTTCTACAGCTTTGGGCTGTACCATTACCCTTAGTAGGGGGTGCACATTGCCCATATGTATTAAATACCCATTGACAATGTGGAGCACTATAGAAAACCCCATATTGAAAATAGGTCCCGTGGCAGATAGGGAACTCTGGGCAGACTAGATGGACCTTTGGGACTCAATTTTCAAAGGGTGACACAGAGCTTCATCAAGCCCTGTGTCAGCCCCATTCTTTGGTGCAGCTTTACCAAACTCCTTTGATGCAACTGCGCCCAATTTTAGCACAGTCAGTGCAGCTGCAAAAGTTTTCACACTTTGCGGCAGCTTGCGACAAATCTTTGACGCAAGCCCCATAAAAATGATCCCCCAAACTGTACAAGTTAGACCAGGGTAAAGTTGGTCAAACTTGGGGCATTTAACCTCGGGATTGATAATCATGATCTGGGCGGAGAATGGCCTTGAAGCCCATCGCCAAATGATTGGCACACCAGGGTTTGCGGCACGCTTGGGGCTCTGAAAATCAAGCCCTTGTTCTTTTCCTGCCATCATTGTCTATGTTTCTAGGTTGTTTGAGACCGCTACTGTCTACTTGTCATCAGATGCCACCAAGAGTGACCTTACCCATTTCACAGCTCCAAATCATGAGACTACTGCTGACCGTACTTCCTTATCCTCAATGATCGTCTTTTGTTTTTCAGTATAACTGTAACCCGCCTTTCTCTTCACCCACCTCAAGGCTAGTTACTGGATGGCTCTCAAAGAGTTATGTTTGACCCTGAGAATTTTCCTCTTGAGCAGCCCCTTGCTTGCTTGGTGACAGGATGTCTGGATTTTTGTGGTAAAGTATTTTGACTCAACTAGAAGCAGGAAACACTGTCATGAATATTCATGGTTCTTCCCTCCCCTGAAGCTCTAGAAGAAAGACAGGCAAGCAGCAAGGTGTAGTTCTTGGGAAAAGAAGAAACTGCAAGGGAGTCCAGCCTCCAGCTGTGACCCAGGCAGGGGCCTGCAGGCCCTGGGACAGTGGCAGGGTCCATGAGTCAGAGTGGTATGGGTCCCTGTTCAGGTTCCCAGAGTTCCATCAGGAGGTGCCCTGGGGATGGGTCTCCAAGGAGGGCTTCAAGGACCCCAGAGAGAGAACAAGGACCAGAGGTCACATCAAGGAGAGTGGAGGGTTGTCCCTCAAGGGTGGTCACTGGGATCCACTCTCACCAGAAGTAATCAAGCAGAGTTATAATTGCCTGTAACTACGATGCAGATTCCTAAGCTGCTTATGACTGGCTACTGCCTCCCAAACCCCCTTGTGAACTGGCTTTTCCCTAGTAGTTGAAATATCAACAAACACATTTTTTTCATTTTCTTAGAGACTAAAACTCTCAGAAGTCTTGGCTGCTTGCCAATGAACTTAAAACAGAAATACAGGAAGTTTATATTCATTAACGTGGTATAGTAATAGATGTACTGTAGCTTGTAACTGTTTTGTAGACTATCAAAATATAGTTTTTTTTTATGTTTCTGCATATTCTAATACAAAGCATGAAAATAATTTACAGTACAGGAAAACCCAATTGTAATGAAACATCTACTTGCAGTGGGGCAACTTCTACTACATTTTATAGCTGAGGCCTAAAGCACAGGGAGGTCACAGGGTGGTCAAGTGACTTGCCTGCGGTCACAATGATTCAGTAGCTGTGGTGGCTATTGAAGAAAGCGGAGATCAAATGACTTGCTTGAGGTCATACTAAGCCAGTGGCTGTGTTGGGATTGGAGAAAGGGGAGGTCACATGACTTGCTCAAGGTCACACTGAGCCTGGGGCTGTAGTAGGATGTGAAAGAGGGGGGTCAAATGACTTACCCGAGGTCACACTAAGCCAGTGGATGTGGAGGCACTGAAGAAGGGGGGAGGTCAAGTGACTTGTGCAAGGCTTCACTGAGTCAGTGGCTGTGGTGGGATTGAAGAATGGGGAGGTTACGTGACTTGCTCAATGTCACATTGAGCCAATTGCTGTGATGGGATTGAAGGGGAGATCAAGTGACTTGTTCAAGGGCACACCGTCAAACCCACTAGTGGGATTTGGATTCGGTATCTCTCATTCCACTATTCAGTGCCCCAACCACTGGAATGTAATGATTTACACCATGGCCACAATGTTTTATGTGATGTACCTCTATGCTTTACACTAAGGATCCCAAAGCTTTATGCCATGGATCCAAATTCATATGGTTAGCTTTGCAGACGAAATAAATCTGCAGTCAGATCATTTTATAATGCACACAGTCTAAAAATGGGATGTGGTACTGAGAGGGGATCCTATTTAAAGCTTGACTGTAGCACACTCATCAGTCATCAGTAATGGGAATGCAGTGTCTTTTATCATGGGCTCACACTGCCATGAGAGTAAAACATGTAGGCTTCCGGGAAAAAGAGTCAAAATGAAATGTTTCAGCTCTCTGCACTATAAAATGGAACCAAGACTGCTGCAGGGATGGTGGAGGGCGAGCCTGGTGTTGGCTAAAATGGGTTAGCAGTCCAAACCAAAAGGCCCCCAAACGGGAGGTCAGAAAAAAGGTAACTAGTGGTTTGTTCATATTCCTTGAAGAGGAATACAGCTTAGCATCGAACTCTTTCATAATATTACATATGTCATGTACTTTGGTTTGAGTCTGCCCACTAGCATCAATAAGGCCTGCTACAGCTCTGTCAGCCTGCTGCTTCCTTAGCCTATAGGCCAGTACTTTCCCTCCCTTTTCTCCTCCCTCCCAGTATTTGTGCTTAAGGTGTAGTATGGAAATCTCCGCTTTGTGGGAGAGTAGTTCATTAATCTCCATCTGGAGCCCAACCATCAGGTGCTCTGCATGAGAGTGTCAGGCAGTCTTGGGGGTAGCTTTGAAAGTATCTTCTGCCTCCACCATCTACTTTTCCAGGCCTGAGAGGTGCTGCTCCCTTTTCTTTATCCTGTGCACTATGAAACCCGTAATATGACCCCTTAGGGTGGCTTTAAATGCCTCCTAAGTAATTCCATCTGAGGTATCAAATATGAGGTTTTCTTAAAAGAAGAGAGTGGCTTCTTTGTGTACCCAGGGCCCAAACTAAGGAGTCACTAAGGAGGAGATGGTCAAAGTGCCATTTTGGGGAGGAGGGTGGTGGGGAGCCCCATAGGAGGTGCAGTTGCACAGAAGCGTGGTCTGATATCACCATGGGGAGGATAGCCGACCCTAGGGATGCCCATGTAATCTGCAGGGAGGTGAGCTAGTAGTCCAGATGGCTGTGAGACCCATGCACTAGAGAGTGAAAGCAGTAATCCCTCTCCAGGGAATGAAATGTGCGCATATGACTGTTTCATCTGAGTGGTAAAGGTGTAGCAGCTGGCAACACAGTTGCACAATGCTCACCTGTCCACTCTGGAGAGGGGTGGTGACACTCAGGGTGGGGGGTTCTCTAGCGTGCACTTCCATGCTATGCAAACCACCAGGGATTCAGAGGGCAGAAGGAGCAAGTACTGAAGGTTCACCTCCAGGGCTGGAAGAATTTAGTTCAGGCTTCTGCTGAGGGCTAAGGGGGTGAGGGTATCAACAATGGTGTCATGGGGGCTCTAGGTAGAGATGTGTGGTCTGCTGGCAATATCTCTACTGGCATCTGGGCATTTGTTAGACTGGGGGGGGGAGTGGCTGGGCCTGTGGTACAAGAATGGGAGTTGGGTGGGTTCGATGATGTACAGGTGTTACAAGGGGGGACCTGTCTAGTGTTATGGTCCCGTAGCAGCCCAACAAATATAAGGCAAAGGGTTTCAGCACTCCACTTGGTGGCCTCCTTATGTGTGGCTTGGGTCTTGGCTTCATGCCCAATAGAGTGAAATGGCTGGTGTGGCCTTGTGGACTGTCTAAATACGTGGTTACACCTGATCATGCAATACCCAACTGGGGCGGTCCTCTACCAGTATTAGTACTATACATATCGCTCTGGTCTGATTGCTGGGGGGACAAAGATGAAGAGAAAAATTATGTCCATTCATATCTGCCATATATTATAACGTTACGCGTGCAGCAGTTCTTGTGTGAGCCCCTTCAGCCCCAGTGTGCCTAAAGTGCCCATCAGGAGATGGGGGGGGGCTGGATGGACCTGTGTGTCTGAGGAGGAGGAGGGGGGCATCGGCCCTGGTATTAGCCACTTCATGGCAGCTATCCGGCCAATACCAATTTAACAGTAAAAGAGCTCCCCAAGTCCTGCCTAAACCCTCTACCCCACCAGGAAACAAAATAGACAACCACTTACCTGATCCAGCTCTGTTCATCCTTAATCAGGGGTCAGAGGCTCAAGGGCAGACAGGGAGACATCCATCCTCTCCTGGGATTGTAGTTGCTGGGTTTCAGGGATGGGGCTGTAGGAGACATTAAATAAGTCTGTGGCTATCTCTGCTGCTTGATCAGCCCATGACTGAGGCGTACCTGCAGAAGACTTGCTTGAGGAGTGTCTGCAGACCTTGTATACATCCACAAGCATTTCAGGAGGGTCCATGGTGTTGGAGTCTAAGACCACAAATCTGCTCTGCAAGTGGTAGGCAGTAAACTCATCTGGTGGTACTTGGCCCGTCACGCTGCTCTGTGGGCATTTAGGTTTGGTTTTGTCAACTGGGTGATCCCTTCTGGAAAGGGACTTCATGGATCGCCTCTTCCGATTCCATAGGGGCAAGCTCCAGTTTGCGTCAACTTAATGTTTCTGTACCTCTCTGAAGTGGGTTTTGGCACAGGATCCCTGATATTTCTCTGCGTTTCCCCCGGCTGGTGTCTGTGATCCGCTGCTCGGTTGTTGCTCCTCATCTTCTGGGGATATGTGCGGTATAAGAAATCCATCACATTTTCAGGCTGTGCGAAGAGAAGTGGTGCACCATTATGCACTAGCCACATAGTAGCCAGGTATCTTAGTGAGAAGGGAATCTGGAGCTGGTGCAGGTGCTTGCGGCATTCAGTATAGGTCCTGCACCGGTCTGACAGTTCTTTTGCGTAATCCTGATAGATATAGATCCGATTATCCTGCCAGAACAGCTGTCCCTTTACTCTGGCCTTTGCCATGATCACTTCTTTTTGCCTGAAATTCAAATATCGGGCCAGGATCAGCCACGGTCTGTCCCTGGGCTAAGGAGGTGGGGCCAAGGAACAGTGGGCCCTTTCAATTTGCAGCAGCTGTGAGAGGGGAAAGTCTTGGATCTCCGGGAGGGTTTGCTGTAAAAAGGCTGCCACATCTTTATGTTCTGCTCCCTCCAGAAAACCTAGGAACCAGAGATTGTTCCATCTGCCCTGGTTCTCTAGGTCATCCACGTTTTCCTGCAACATTTGCATGGCCCTGTTCTGTTCTTGAACCACTGCCGAGAGGTCCTGGATCATGACTTCATGGGACCCCACTCTAGGTTCTGTTTGAAAAAGCCAGACCTCCATTGTTTGAATTGTCTGTATGGTGTGGTTTGAGGCAATGGTCACTTGAGCCATTTGGCTCATTAACTGGGTAAACATCCATCCGATCGACTCTGGGTCCCAACCTGCAGGAGGAGTCATCATCATATTGCCCGCCATGCAGTCCTTGGGTCTCATAGCAAGTAACGGCCATAGCCAAGTCCAGTGCCCAAGAATTCCTGAAAAAATTCACTGGCTTGTTCCTTAAAGATATACGAAGCCTGGTAAGTCCTGTGTTAATCGATATAAAGCTGCTTTGCTGGATATATTTGGATGTGTTTCATACTAACATACTAAAACACCAGCAGAATAGGCCTAATGGTCTTTCGTGTCTGCTCGTTTGGTCAGCCCCCACCCTGGGAGCTGACCTTGCTGCCCCCCTCGCCCTCTCTGGCTTCTCCCTTCCTAGTCCCGGATATTCTTGCTGCACAGGACTTTGCTTCCAGAACCCTTCCCCTGTACCTGTCCCACCCCCTCTTGAACCCCTCCAATGTCTCTGCCTCCACCAGCCCCTTGGGCAGCACATTCCATGGCTCCACCACCCTTTCAATGAAGTAGCACCTCTTCCTTTCTCCCCTGAATCTCCCCCCCTCCAGCTTCCACCCATGCCCTCTAGTTGCCCCCCCTTCTTCCTTTGGAGCACCCTGACTGCTCCTCCCCTATTCACCCCCTTCATTTACCTGAAGACCTCTATCATGTCCCCCCAGTCCCTTCTCTCTTCCAATGTGTACATATTTAGCTCTTCGAGCCTCTCCCCATAGGTCCTGTCCCCCAAACCCCAGATAATTTGCCCTCCTCTGGACCCTCTCCAGGAGTTTGATGTCCCTCTTTAAGTGTGGCCTCCAAAGCTGCACGCAGTACTCAAGGTGCGGCCTTACCAAGCAGGTATACAGAGGGACTATCGCTTCCCTCCTTCTGGAGGTGATCCCCCTAGCGATGCATCCAAGCATCCTGTTGGCCTCGGCCGCTGCCCTCCTACAAGTCTCAGAGTTGTTCATCTTGACATCCACCATCACCCCCAGGTCCCTCTCAGCCATTGAGACTTGTAGCATTCCTCCCTCAGGGTGTACACTTGGCCCAGGTTTCTGGCTCCCAGGTGCAGTACCTTGCATTTCCCTGCATTAAACCTCAGCTTCCACTTTCTAGACCACCTTTCCAGAGCCTCCAGGTCCCCCTGTAGGGCCACCCTCCCCTCCTCCCCATCCACCACCGCCCCCAGTTTTGAGTCATCCTCAAAGAGACTCATCTCACTCCTGATACCCTTCCTTATGTCAGAGACGTAGGCGTTGAACAGGAGGGGCCCAAGTTTCCCTGTGGTTTCTCGAGCTAAGACACCAAATGGCCATCTTGGTTTCATGCCAAGCCACGCCAATTAACCATCTCAAGGACACAGTCAAAGAACCAGCACTCCAGGCCTGAGAGCAGGATAAATCCAAGTCCAAACCGAAAATATATAAATAATCAGTTGTTTTTATTTAATGCTAGTGCATAAAAGACCAAAAGGCATACAGGTACAAAAAGCTTACAAGCCCCAGCGCTTCGACTCAAAACAGAGTCTTCATCGGGGGTGATCCCCCGATGAAGACTAACATTAAAAACTAGCATTAAATAAAAACAACTGATTCTTTATATATTTTCGGTTTGGACCTGGATTTATCCCGCTCTCAGGCCTGGAGTGCTGGTTCTTTGACTGTGTTTATTGTGGGCTGGCAGCCCTAACTTTACAGCACCTCCCTTCATATCGCCGATCACAACACACCTCTGTTGCTGAACCATCTCAAGGAGTCTGCCCTCATGACATCACCCTGTCAGTTACAAGGGTCAACCTCCCTTTTTTTCTTTTTTCTATATGTACAGTATGTTTATTCTACCCTTCCCCCTGTTTCCCTCCCTGTAGCTCCCGGGGCCTCAGCAAACATGGCAGTGCGTGCACGTGGAGGTGCACACGCACGCTGGGCGCTGGCTCAGCCCCTTCCACCCCACCCCTGGCTATCACCGGGTTCCCCCGTAGCCTGAACTGCCATCCATCCTCCACCGGATGGCAACCAAGGGCCAGGGAAACCCCTCATCCTTCCCCAGGAAAAGAAGAGCTCCTCGTCCTCCCCCCCCCACCAACCCGGGGTCATTCCCAAATCTTGGTTGGCAGTGTAGCACGAGGTGTGGCATCCACACCTCAACCCTCAGAGCCACCAGGCCGGCTAGCCTCCCTTTTTTTCATGAGACCTGTTAACCCATTCTGACCACGTGGTGCATTCCAGTATTTCCCACCTAGGTCCCATATTATTAATAAAAGTTTATGGCTATGTTACCGTTCCAGATCTATAGCTATATAACACATATGCAAACAAAAGCTTCAAACTCAGCACAAAGCATCATGGGTATGTAAGTCTACGTGTGCTTGTAGGGGGACTGACTAGAAAATGATTAACTGGTGCTACATTCTGTTTGACATGTCACTATTCAGATCTCAGTACAGTCAACTCACTCACACAAAATGTAACAATAATCTTTAAAATCTGCATAAGAATATTCATGTTGACAGTGGAAGCTATCACTTCCTGCCTAGCAAGAGACAGCATTGCACTCACTGTGGGAGTAGTATTCCCCGCTACTTTTACTTCATTGTTTGCAAGGGGGGAACAACTACAGTTCCCAGCAGCATTTGTTATGCACAGTGGCCACTATGCACAAAGGGGCGGGTAATACCCACCACCCCACCCACACAGCAATGCACCCGCAGGAGATTTGCGGGTGGCCATATGCACAAACAGTGGCCACCGCATGACTCCCATACACCGCCTTGCCCACCTGGCACACAGGTCTGTGGGGGCGGTCAGGTGTGGAGCTGCGGATCTGGTCGGGTGGCCAATCAGCTGCCCAACCCAGATTCCACAGTGGATCACTTGTGCCTGTGGGCACTGGGATGGTTGCCAGCGTGTAAAGTGCCACATGCAGTGTGGGGCTCAGGTGCCCAGTCAACCACCCACTGGCCTCCTAGTGTGCCCCACATGTCAGAGCTCTTGGTGGGGGTTGCACATGACCCCAGCTCACTGCCGCAGTCTGCGGCTGTAAGTCCCGGGGGCCCGTGTAACTGGCCCCCCACCTTTATGGCCATTCTAATGTGTCAGAGGTGCTGACACCTGCGCCCCGGCACTCTGCATGGTCGTGCACCCCATGGAGTTCCAGCACGCCCCCTGCACCTCCCCTGGTCTGCCTCCCATGCATAGGTCCACACTCCACTGGGGATCCAGTTTGTGGGGGGCGCATAAGTACAATGGGAATGCCACACAGGAGGTGCAGTGGGCTTGGGTGGGTGTGGAGTGGGCTATGTGATAGGGTTACATGGCGTGTACCCACTCCGTACCTTCATGCATAGGGCCCAGTACAGCCACAATTTACTAACATACATGTTGAGCAGTGTTTTGATTTATGTGTGTAGTCCTAGTGTGTCCTTTCCTTTGTTTGCTGTTAGGATTTTTTTCTAAATTTGCCTACTTGTTTTATGGCCCTTGGGGACATCCATGCCAGTATCTTTTATTGCCTTTCTTTTTCCCACAAAGCTGCTGTCCCATATGAATATGGTGCATTGGAGACCATTGATTTGGTAAGAGCTGATTTACTAGTTCTGCAGCAGCACTGTGCTGTTAAGAACCTGTTGTTTTGGCTTCAAATAAGTAACTCTTTCTATTCCAGTATTTTTTTTCTATGTGTATGCCTAGGTCTAGCCAGAGGGAGTGAATGTTTTGTTTTTAAATCTATTCTTTTAATCAAACCACACACAGCCTTAAAAAGGCACACAAATCACCCCAGGTCATCAATTCTATAATTACTGAAAACTCTAGCTGTTACCTTAAAGACTTGCGCAACCATTTATCCCTCAGGTATTTGCCAAGTTGTGAATGTAGCCTTCATCTGGGCTCACTGGATAAGGAGAGGCACTTAAAAGAACAGAGAACAGATTAAGTCAGAACTCACTGAATGAATGGTCTCTGATGCACCACTGTCACATGGGACAGGAGGCATAGTGGGATGAAGAAAGGTAATCAAAGATGCAGTCATGGAGATCCCCAGGGGCATAACACAGGTAGGTGAATTTAGAAAAAAATCCTAACAGCAAAAAAAAAAAAATAAAGGAAAAGATATACAGTAACTAGTGTTGCACACACAAATCAAAACACTCTGCACAACATATATTTTTGTAACTTTTGACTGTAGTTCTCCTTCAAATTAATGAATAGCTATCTCATGTAGTAGGGTCATCCTTTAGAAATGGGAAACTACATAGGCGAGCGGTTCCTATGGCAAATGCCATAGCAAAGAGCCATAACCCACCACTTCAGTCATTCAGTTACTGTCTGTGGGAACTAATAAAGCATATCTAAACCTAAATTTAGGAACAGCTAGTGGGACCAGCTATAAAAAGATATTGTGCCTGGCCAGAGAAAAACGTGGAGGTTCTTTAAATTTCAAACCTTGCTGACTACCTGGTGGTATTAGTGGGTAATCAAACAATTAAAAAAAGTCAGGTTTAATTTCTACACTTTGTCTGCTTTTTGGACATACCAGTAGAGCAATCAGCAAAAAAACAAAAGTTTTTAAGTTTACGTTTTATGCCTTGCAGTGGCACCTTGGAAATGCCAGCAGGGAAACTGGGGAAACAATTCAAATTTCATTGCCCACTGCCTGCCTAGTCATGTCAGGTTTGTAAGTAGCCAGGGAAAAAATAATTCAAGCATACAGGAAGAGTGTGTGACAGTAAGTACTAAACATTAATCCTTCACCGAAAAGGAGGATGGAGAGAGACAGAGACAGAGAGATACACGTGCAGAGCAAGAGACAGGGAGAGGGAGAGATATAGAGAATGAGACAGCCAGAGACAGAGAGAGAGAAAGAGAGAGAGAGAGAGAGAGAAGGACTACAAGAAAAGTAGAAAGAAAAAATACAAGGTGTGTGGGAAATTGTGAGAGTGAGTTCTTGTATGTGTTATGGGGGCTGTATCTGAGCATGGGTGTGTATGTGTGGAGGCGGTGTTGGCAGTGAGTTGCTGGGTTACTGTGTGTTTTCCAGTAGGCACATGATTGTGCATGTTCATGTGTGGGGCAGGGGATGAGCAGAGGTGAGTTTAGGTGATGGTATGGTGTGTGTGACTAAGTGCATGCATAGTGTTTTTTTTGGGGGGGTGATGGTGCATAATTGTGCATATATGAGTGTGGGTGGCTATGTATGTGAACTGGTGAAGGTGTATGTTAGTGGGTAAATGATCTGGCATATACCACTTCGCGTGTGTGTGTGTGTGTGTTAGTGTGTGTTGGGGTGTGTGTGTGTGTGTGTGCACGTGCCTGTATGCATACATATGTGCCGAGCTGACTGCTTCCGTGAGGATCTCATTGGCAACCTGGTAGCGTAATGTGTACATAGGTTTATTGACCTGTTACAAAGCTTTAGCCATGACATTCTTAATGGGGTAAAACAAGTGATGGGTGAACTGGTATGGATAAGTTCAAAACCTGTGCCATTTTCTGTAAAAGAACTTTATCAAACATTTTTTTCCAGGTTTTGATATGGTTTGTTCATTGTTTTAAACATTGATTTTGGAGTTTTATATATTCGCCCAGCAGGTCTTTATCCAGAAAATAGGCTGGTATGGTAAAACGACCTGGGCAGATGGATGGGTGTAAATAAATGACCCAGTGAGCCAGGTATGTATTAAGTGGTCATTCTCACTGTGGTTTTACACAAGGGGTACTAACTAGCTATATCACACTAATTATATGTACTGCACTATTACCAACTTGCTTTTAGATTCCTTTCCCTTCACTGATGATATCTTATGGGTGGTAAATGATGGTTAAAACTATTTTTTGTACATTATAAGGTTCTGATTGCATCCCGGTAATTCTGCAGTAGCACTGTGTCACCCACCATGCTGGTGACCCAGGTTCAGGAGTGGACATGAGTTGCCAGGGGTTGGCCAGGGAGAGGACTGAGCATCCAGAGGACTGCTCTCCTCACCCCTGGAAGGGGAAGTCCACCACCCTGCTGTCAACCACCCCCAAGTAGAGGCTTGGTGGTGGTGCAAGTGTGGGTGATGCAGCTGGGAGTGAAGCACAGGTTTGATACAGCATGTTCTGAAATCTGTACCATGGAGGTTCCAGACAGAAAAGAGGAAAAGCATCACTGGGCACATGAAGCTCTGCCTGCCCAAGCCTGTGCCACTCCCTGCTTGGGACACTGGCCCATGTCTGGATATAGTCTCCAGAGGGAGAGGATGGCCTTCCCCCCTCCTGGCCTCACCACAAGGGGCAATCTGTGGAGGGCAATCCATGGGGTATTTAGGACATGGTATGTCCTGGGGGAGAGAGAGAGAGAGAGAGAGAGAGAGAGAGAGGTGGATGCTGGCTGGGAGAGGGTAGGGATAGGGCTAATAGCACCATACACTACGATGAAGGGAAAACAATTCTGAAAGTTCTGATAAGGCTTATCAGAACCTTTCCAATGCTCAGAACCTTGGTGGTTCTCCCATACTGAGCTGAAACATCCCATGGGCCCAGTTCTGTGTCACGTTTGCTATACAAAGAGGCAGTGTGGCATGGGGGTTGGAGCAGAGACTTGGGAACCAGGAAACCCATTTTCAAATTCCACCAGAGCCACTTACTAATTATGCGATTCTGAGCAAGTCACTTAACCTTTTATTTCTTTAGTTCACAGAGCTGTAAACATGGGTAAGGGGGGTCCACTGGATGCAAATGAATGCAGAAAGTGGTTAGTTGGGGAGCAGAAGGGAGGGTCCACTGGATACCAAGGACTATTATACAGGTCAGGAGGAGAGAGGACACTCATCCAGAGGAATTGGCATGGAGCAGGAGTGTGGGCACTGGAAAGGGATTGGCAAGGATACTAATGCCTGAGAAGTTGTACCCCACACTTTGCTCATTGCTGTAGATTCATGTTCCTTTGGCCACCTTCTTCTCCCTGCCTGTATGCTGGGACAGGTGGCCAGGAACTGCTCGACCATCAGAGAATACTTGGAACTAGAGTGCATGGGATGCATGCTAGACTTCCAGGGGATGCTTGGAACATAGAGGTGGAGGAATAAGGAAAAAGACTAGCTGGGCATTTTTATACATAGCTCAGCAGGTGGAATGCTACATTGTAGCATTGCAATAGGTGCTAGCCACATATGACAATACTACTTTAATCTGTGTATACAGGATCTCTGGGTTGCTAGCAGGCACCATCCCCATTATCACCTGCTAACATCTGGATCAGTGATTTGCATTACATCACACTGTGGTGTGCATCATGTATTGAATACAGAGAATAATGCATGGACAGCCATATACGACAAGGTTGTGTTCCCATCAAGGAGTTGAGATACATCATATGGATCCTGAGAGCTAAGCTCAAGAGGTCCATGTCATCTCAACCCCTAGATGGAAACACGAGCTGAGTTGGGCATGGTTCCCCATGTTTCATTTTTCATAGTATATGGTTTTACTGTATGTCAAATGTGAAAAGTTCTGTTTAGAAACAGTTGGAAACAATTGTAGGCAGGACACACCCACTCACCTTCCACCCTCCTTTAATTCCTGAGAGTCTGTGACTGTATTAAACATAAATTATTATGTTGTTGGGGATTCTTCCAGGAGATCACCATACTAGCAACTTTTTGTGGCCTTTGAACTGTGCATAGCTACATCTTCCCATGCACAAGGATTGTGAGTGTCTGGAAATTTACAACAGCACTTAACCATATACTATATTGCAATTTTGGATGACAGCACTATGTAGTGTTTAGGTGCTTTTACAAATAGGTTTCTGTAATGGAATGACTGTTATGGAAACAGTATACCGTTACATTCCCTGTGTGTAAAATGCATCTGTTCCGTTCCCCTGGTGAACGTTCACCTGAACCGCAATCTCTACCTTCCTCAGTTCGTCCCGATGTGATCCATTTCATCTGGCTGTGTAAAACAGCCATTCCGGCAGCAGTACAAAAAGAGCCATAGAGCACCACAATCTGTGGGGGAGCCAAAACAGAAAATATTAAAAATGGAGATGGGGGGTTGCCAGATTACCTTCTGTGTAAAGTGAACCACAAATGGAACAGAGTACCAACAGTGGCACACAGGTAATAGTCATTCCATTGTATTCACCTGTGTGTAAGAGCACCTTTTGAAGCACATCCATTTTGTGCAGCCCTTGACTGCTATTCAGATTCAGTCCCTATCCCATGAGTGTCCTGGGGCAATAATGACAGCAGTAGTGAGCTGATTTGCATTAGAGGTGTGCATGACCAGAATGTTAATTCCCAAATACCATAAACAGTACGATCTCAAATACTCAGGACCACATAAAGGCAATTTTGCTACAAAGGCTTCCCCCCCAATCTTACTCATAAGTTTATCAAACCTACATTTAAAAAAGTTGAAAATCTCACTATTAACCACTTCTGAAACTGGAGAGTTCCAAATTCCTGCCACTGTCTGTGTAAAAACAGCTTGGGTTTATTCATTTTAAATGTCTGAGTTAGAATTTGTTATGCCCCCTAGTAACAATAGTATCAGGCCTGTATTTCATATTCATATTTTCCAATAGATATTGATCCTTATGAACACTATACATCAGTAATAAATCCCCTCTGATATGCCTTCTATATGAAAAGAATAAATTAAGGTCACTTAGTCATTCTTCATAACTAAGTTTTTTAAGTTGCTTTATTGATCTAGCAACCTTTCTCTGTATTCTCTTAATTGTATTACTCTATCCTATATGAAGACAAACCCCAGAACTGAGAGAAATAATCAATATGTAGTCTAACATAGCTGGACTACAGTGGAAGTATAATGTCCCCTGATTTATAAATAAAGTGTCTGTTTATTGTGTTAACTAAACAGTCAGTGTTCCTAAAAACCTCATCACATTGTTGTTTATTTTTAAAATCATGTGAGATTTCTATACCCATGTCCCTCTCACTTGAAGTTCTAGATAATAACTGATTTTGCAGATAGGAGTCCTGACAAGGATTTGATTTCCCAAAGTGCATTATTGTACATTTTTCAAGATTAAACAGCATCCCCCTTTCATTTTTCAAGTTGCCCAATAATGTTTGATCATTTTATAATAAGTTATATTTTTCTGACTTATCCACCCACGTTCCTATTTTGGTATTGTCTGCAAAGATATTATACCAATTTATCATGTTTTTACCTAAGTCTGATATTTAGATGCTGAAAAGAATTGGCTCCAGTATATCATAGGTATCATAGGTAATTACAAGCCAAAAGATAGTATACTACCCTATAAGGCTTGCCAAACATAATTAAATTAAGAATTTTCTAGTGTAGCTCCCTAAAGAATTCTGCATGTCACCTGAACTACTTTGGAGGTATGATCATTTATTCTAACCCTCTGTGTTTTATCTGAGAGCCATTTCACTATGCAATTTATCAATGGGGGGGGGGTCAAAGTACAATAAGAATAGTTTATGCATTAATTTGCTGTGTGGTTTATGGGTCTCTATCAAGTTCCCCCCCTTCCATGGTGTACATACTGAGATTCCTAAGTCTTTCCTCATAGGGCTTATGATGCAACCTCTGCACCATTTTGCTTGCCCTCCTCTGGACAGCCTTTACCCTTTCTATGTCCTTCCTGAGATATGGTCTCCAGAACTGAACACAGTACTCCAGGTGGGGTCTCACCAATGATCGATACAGTGGTACCACCACCTCTCTCACTTTGCTGATGATTCTCCTCCCTATGCACCCCAGCATCCCACTGGTCCTACCTACTGCCTTGTCACGCTGCCCTAAACATTTCGGATCATGATAACCCCAAGGTTCCTTTCCTGCTTTGTGACCGTCAATACATCTTCCCCCATTTTATACACTGCCCTTGGGTCTCTGTGCCCCAGGTTCATGATTTTGCACTTTTTTGCATTGAAACCCAGCTGCCGTACCCTTGACCACACACTGAGTTTTCTCAGGTCTCTACTTATTCTCTCCACCCCCTCTGGTGTATCTACCATAGTGCAGATTTTGGTGTCATCTGCATACCCTTCCAGCTATTCTGCAATGTTTTTTATGAAGACATTGAAGAGGACTGGTATGAAGACATTGAATAGGACTGGTCTCAACACTGAGCCTTGAGGCACCTCACTGGTCACTATCCTACCATTAGAGTGAATGCTGTTTACCAACCCCCTCTGCCAACTATCCATCAGCCAATTATGTACCCAGTTTACCATCTTGGGTCTCACCCCCAAACTGTGCAATTTCCTTATAAGCCTCCTATGTGATACATTGTCAAAGGCCTTACTGAAGTCTAAGTAAACTAAGTCCACCACCTCAGCCAGATCTAATTCCTTGATCACCCAGTCAAATAATCAATCAGGTTCATCTGACATGACCTCCCCCCATGAATCCATGCTGCCTCGGGTATTGTAACCTACTGAATTTAAGATACTCCACTAGCCTTTCTTCTAATGGTGTCTTCATTAACTTCCCCATCATTGACGTCAGACCTACTGGTGTATAGTTGCCAGCCTCCTACCTGCAGCCACATTTATGATGCGGGCCTATGTCTCCTGCATTCTATTCTTCTGGTACCTGTCATGTTTCCAGTGGGATGTTGAATAGGGGCTGTCAGAGGTGCAGCCAGAGCCTCTGTGAGTTCCCTCAGCACCCTTGGATGTACCCCATCCAGTCCCATACCATTATCCACTTTCAGATTCGCAAGTCCTCTCAAAACTCTTTCCTCTGTGAATTAACTTGTGTCCACCTCTCTACTCCCCAGTATTCCTGCTGCTTCTATGTAGTCTGTCCTCCTCCTCCTCCACTGTGAAGATTGAGCAGAAGTATCTGTTCAGGATATCTGCTTTTTCCCGATCCCCTCTGCACAATCTCCCCCTTCCCTCCTTATCCTCACAATCCCAGCCCTAGCCTTCCTCTTTTTGTTTATGTATCTGAATAGGGTCTTGTCCCCATTAGCTACCCCTTTGGCTATCCTTACCTCTGTTTGCGCCTTTGGGCCCCTCACTGTCTTCCCTGCTTCCCTCTGCTTTTCCTGGTACACCTTCTTATCCTTGTCCCTCTACATCTCCTTGTACCTCCTGAATACCACTCCCTTACCCTTAACCTTTGCAGCAACTTTGCTCAAGAACCACAGCAGTCTTTGTCTTCCTGTTTTTGCTTACCTCCTTTGTACAGAAGTTTGTTGCCTTCACTATGCAACCCTTAATTTGCCCCACTGTTCCTCCTCTCCACCATGGCACTCCCACCCTGCTGCATCATCTCTAAGGCATTCACCCATTTTTTTTTAAATATGCCCTCCTGAATTCCATGACCCCCGTCCTAGTGTGGTTTGTCTCTGCCACTATTCTTATGTTAAACCACACTGTAGGATGATCACTGGCCTCCAGGTGGCACCTCACCTTGACATCTGCAATACTGTTCCTGTCTGTGAGCATCAGGTCCAGTATTGCCCCATTTCAAGTAGGCTTTTTGACTAGTTGCCTGGCAAATGACCCATGTAGGGAGTCTAGGATGGCCTGCTTCTAGCTGAGGCCATGGCTGGGAAGTCCCCCACCAACAGCACCTCCCCCTTTTTTGCCATCATGCTGATGGCTTCCCTTAGTGTCTTGTCTAGTTCTTCCCCTCTATTGGAGGTCTGTATATTACCCTAGTGTGAATATTGGCTTCAGCTCCTGGCTCCAGGGTGACCCACAGCACCTCCAACCCATCTTTTACCCCAGGTTTCCTTGCATTTATGTTGCCTTTATACCCTCCCTCACATATAGCACAACCCCTTCTCCCTTCCTCCCCTCCCTATCCTTACTGAACTGAGTGTAGCCTGGTATGACCATTTCCCCGATGTGGCTCCCTGTGCACCACGACTCAGTTATGGGAACAAGATTCTGCCTCCACCATGATAGCTTCTAGGTCTGGAATTTTATTTTCATGACTCCTTGCGTTGGTACACATGGCTCTTCACACCTTGTTCCCACTCTGCCTGCTACTCCCTTCTCAGAACTTTCCTCCTTCCCCCTCCCCCTCACTACGCTCTTTGTATCTTACCTCCTCAGCAACTCTCTTTCACATTTTCTGTCCTTGTCCCCCTTGTCCCTTATTATGCTTCTGTCTCCTTTAACTTGTGTCCCAGGGAATTTTCCTCCCTTGGGCCATTGCTCACTGTTGCTTCAATCTGTGGAAGGGGGCAGTTAAGCCTCCCCTTTTATTACTGCTTCCCCCCTTGATATTCTTTTTTATTTACAGGTTTTGATCCTTCTATGTTCAGGGTGGCTGCATCAGCCTGATCCCCAGCCCCACAAGCCACCTCCCCACCACTCCCAGTAGGCACTTGGTTGGAAGTCTCCCCACAAGTTCCCCTTTCATGACAGGGCCGAGTAGGGAAGGCCATTCTCTCCCCAGCACATCAAGTCACAGGTGGAGCAGGTCACTCATCAAGCGATGGCGCAGGTGCAGGGATAGCTGGGCTGGGCTTCATTAAGCCCCCCGACATCCGTTTTCTGCTTTTTTCTGTCCCACCCCATCTGTGGGGCATATGACTCACACATGGAGGTGCACCCATCCTATGTACCCTGCAGTGCCCTCCCATATTTTGCCTCTCTGACCTGCTCTACCCCCAGGTCTCCACCAGAGGCAGCCAAGGCCAGGATGACAAGCCACCCCTCCTCAAGAGAGAAGAACTGTCCCTTAGATGCTCAATATTTCCCCTCCCAGTCAAACACCTATGACCCGAGTCTGTTCCCGAACCTGGGACACCAGCATGGCAGGAGGTAAGGCACGTTGCTGTGCCTCAGCCTTCCACACCACTGGGCTGGCTCCTCTTGCTAGTTTAAATGTTCATCAAAGTACAGTGTATAATAATATACAATGCACAAGTCTTGTTCTTAGAAGAAACTCATGTTAAGTTAAAAGAAATTAAAAAAATTGACAATCACTGGGATGGGGTGGGATTTCATTTGACCTTTAACAATAAATACATGGGATTTCTATTATATTAAAAAAATCACTAAGCCTAAGAATTCATGAAAACATTACTGAGTCAGAAGGAAGATTTGTGATAGTAACATTGTAACTATGGGATCAAGCAGTCACATTAGTATCAATATATACACCAAGTGTTGACTCTACAGAATTCTTTGTGAATGTATTCATGGCAATCAGGAGGCTCATGGGCAAGTTTGATGTGCAGTCCGAATTTGGTGCCTTCTTCACAGGCAGGACCTGTCCGCTCCAACAGAGCCAACAACACCACAGACACCGCCAGCCAGACCCAGAGGTCATGAGGGGGTCCTGCTGCTCATATGCCTTCCCCCTCCCCAATGTCTGCCAAAGAACCTGCAGTGCTCCTGGGGCAAGGAGTCAAAAACTGCTGCAGAGTCCCCAAGCCAGTCAGGAGGCTTGGGAGCATTGCAGAAGCCCTCCAACTTGTAGTTACCTCATGTAGCCCTTCTGCACTGCAGCCCTCATGCTAAGGGCTGAGTGCAAAGAACATCAAGGAGTCTGCCAGGGAGTCAGGCAGGAGAGGCTGCTGGGGGCTGGTCAGGTTGTTTTGTCTGCCACAAAACAAGCCTATAAGGTACTGTTATTAGTGAATCACTGAATCATACCCTGCAGTAAGGCTGTAGTTACTAATGAAACTCATACTATTAGGTTTGTTTTCACAGTTGCATGAGTTAACCTGGTTTTGTAATATCCAGTCAATACCATATTTAGGGTCTGCCTTAATTCAGGTTTTTTCCATTTATTTTGCTGGTTCTTGCTTATAGCGTCTATGTTCTGGCTAGATATTGTATTGAGATATTTTCTGCTTTTTGCCCAGAGAAATTGCTGTGTCCAGTACTCACCATGTTTAGGGTCTTCCCACTTTCAGATTTCCCCCACTTAATGTTTACTGGAAATTGCCTATAGCTGCTGGATTCTGATTAGGTTTTTGTACTTGGGATGATTTCTGCTTTTTGCTCCAATTTTGCTCTATCAATACCAACACCCTATCTAAGATTTCCCCACTGTCAGGTTCTCCCACTTAATGTTTACTGGTTACTGCTTATAGCTGCTGTGTTTTGGTCATATGGCTTGTGATGCAGACCTTGCACCTTTGTTGTTGCCCTTCTTTGTATAGTCTCTAGTCTTTCTATGTCTTTCCTAAGGTGAGGCCTCCAGAACTGGACACAGTACTGTGGCATAATCACCTCCATTTTTCTACTGGCTATGCCCCTCCCTATGCAACCAAAGACACTGCTGGCCTTTTGTGCCGCCTTTTCACATTGCTTGCCAACCTTCAGGTCATCTACAATGATCACCCCAGGATCATGCTCGTGTTTTGTTACCACCAGCTGTACCCCATTTAGAAAGTAATTTCTCCCTGGGTTGCGACTTCCTAGGTGCATAACCGTACATTTTTTGGTGTTGAACTCCACCTGCCAATTCCCTGACCATTCTTCCAATTTCCTAAGGTCTGACTCCATCTTTTGAGCCCATCCAGCTTCTTGGGTCCCCTGCCAAAATAACTGACTTCCCCAACCCATCCTCTGTCTATTAAGTGCACTGATGGAACCCCCTGAATGTGGAACTATCCTTTAAACCCCTTGGGGTTACACCTTATCCACACCTTGACTTCTCCCACCACATCCACCATGTATGTAGAATTGCAAATGTCAAGCTTGGTCTAGCAAATCAGGTTAAAAACTGCCTTATACCCATTATCCACCTAACCCTTGCCAGGGGTGTCCTACTCCCCTCTCTCAGTTATGGTCCTTTATCCTTCTCTAGTACCTCCAAGGCACTGCTTGCCAAGTGGGAGACCACCTACAATAACATTTTCAGATTTGCCCTTTTGTTAAACAGGACAACACATCATTGCAACCTCTACAGCTGCCTAGGCTGGCTATCTCCTGTAAGTAGTCATCACTTTGTTATAGGCTGTTTCATAGACAAAATAGTTAGGACTGGCACCCCCACCTCCACTGCAGCCCCACTCTAGTCCTTCCACTTGTACTACCCTAGAAGATCCAATGAAAAATCCCATTTCATCATCCCCAAAACACCCACCCACATGAGTGACTGTGCCTTCAGTGCTACTGCACCCAGACCTTGGAACTTTCTGCCATTTGCAGTCCTTAGCTCCACCTCCCACCCTCAATTTAAAAAGTCTGTATGCGTTTACCTAAAGGCCAACTGAAGTTATACTTGCATGTGATCTTCCTGGGTGTCTCCTGCCCTTAGGCTGTTAAGCCTTGTTATTCAGCAGGTCTTAACTAAACCGGTCCATATGCATTTCCCATCACTCAGAAAAATGTGCTAGAAGACTGTGCATTTAGTTTGCTTTCTCAGTTTTTGTTGCCTATGCAACTGAGTTGACCTTTATCTCACTAGCTTTCTGGCCAGCTCATGTTTTTTCATGCACTATTGTACTTTATATTTGTGTTTTTATCTTTCTGCACCACACCATGCTTTGTTATGTTTGTTAATTTGCTGCATTGGTCCTTACTGTATTGTAATTATTGTATGTACAGTATATTCCTTACTGTACTGTACTTTATTGTATTGAATCTTTGCATGTCAAAATTGTATTGACTGTCTTGCAATCTCCCGGGATGTACCTGAAAAAAGGCACAACTGTGCCTAGTGTACTCACCTGGCCAATAAAAGCTAATAAATTAATTTCTCAATTCCAACAATGTTACATCATTGGTGGGGACATAAATCAAGTAATGGCTACAGTAAATGACTCCACAGCGTTACACACAGTAGAAATTAATGCTATGAAATTAATCAAAAGAAAAATAGAGAAACTAGCCTTAACTGATATTTGGAGATTTATAAATTCAAATAAAAAATAAGTATTCATTTTACTCTAATAGACACTCATCATATTCAAGGACTGATGTTTTTCTAATAACTAAAACAATGATGTCTGAGATTCCCAATGTAAGCCCCTTGTTCCCAGGGGTTACTAGAATCCCACTTAGAATCAGCGGCTGGCAGCTTGTGAGATGCCAGTTAAATGGGTTTCACACTGTCTCACTCTGTTTTCAGCTTCAGCAGAGCTGGAATGATGCTGTCACCATAGAATTCTCACAGCAGCATAAGCCACAATGGAATGCTAACTGCAGGGGTTAGCAGTAGAACTTTGGGAGATTCAAGCCAGTTTTGAAGAGACACTCAAGAGAGTGAGGAGTGCTGCAGAGTGCAGCTCCTCAGAGCCTAGCTCTGATATACAGCTACCTTAGAAAAAGGGGTTTTGTGTTCTCACCCTAGAGAGGAACACAGAAGACCTGTAGAAGGAAGTGGTCAAGACCATTCCTAGAAATGGTTCCAGTGCCCCATCCCCGGAGGGATGGTGGGGGGGGAGAGTCCATGAATTCAGGGGAAATCACCTGTTCCAGCCTGGAGAGGGAGAAAATGCCTGAGAGTGGTCTTGTTTGTGAGTACCTGAGACGTTGTTGTGGGAAGAAGCCCTGGGGCACCTGCATACCCTGGTGAGTTTGCTCTGAGACAGAGACTATGTTCACAGATATAGAGTTTGAAGTGAAAGTGTCTGCCTACTGTGGGGTCAAAGAGAGACTTACCAAGTACAGAACTTTTAGTCTGTATATGACTTAGAAGTATCTGCAACAGTGGGAGTCTAGGGTAAAGACATAGCCACTTACAGTAATTTTAAAGTCAGAACACCTCCAGAGAGATGTAGAATGTTAAATGTGTAAAACATTTCAAAAGAGCATCTACAAACAGTTTTCAAAGAAAGGTGTTGTAACCAAATGAATGGCAGAGTATAGATTTGGGAGCAAAAGGTGGGAGACCCACCATCTGGAGTAACCAGGTTTACCTCTCCGGGTTCAGTTTGGGCACTTATATTTTCTCTCAGTGCATTTGGCCAATGCCTAAGGAAAGCACCCAGAGGTAGGATTGTGGATTTTCCCTGAGTGCTGGAATGTGCTCGTGGGTGGTTTAGGGAGCCACCATCAACCTCCATGCCATATGGAAAAGTGTCCTAGTACTGGCCGGGGTGCCATGTCAAGGAATAGAAGAGAAATGTACCAGTTTGGGCTGTGTGTGCCCAGATCTGTTCAGAACCTGAGGGTTCATAGTGAAGAAGTGTGCTCTGTACCTCAGTAATCTGCATTACCAGCGAGTGTAGCCCTGTGGGGGTCCATCTTTGCTTTGTTATTCTCTGTGTTACGTGAATAAAAGCCACACTCTAGAATCCCAACCTTGTTTTGACATTACAGTTATTGCTTCCATGGTGTCTGGATTTACTTGGGTGCCCCTGACCAGAAGTACAAACCTAGCATAATGCTGAGCAAACGTTTTCTCCCAGGGACCCAGGTTGATGGCCATGCTAAATGGTCCCCCCAGGTGTGAGCCAGTTAGTTGCCACACTTGGTTTGCCTGTCTGAAGGATGGCAGGCTCTGAGGTAAAAGTATGGGTCTACAGAGTTTCTGTGAAAGATACTTGTAGTGACTACCCCCACCCCTCTTGGTGGTGCCTAGATGTGAGAGGAGCAGCCCTGATAGTAGAAACAAGGTGGGCTGGTGGAGGAGGTTATACCAATATAAATTATCCCCCAGTCTCAGTCATAGATCATTGTTCCTCTTCACATGTGTAAGACATCCAGGGATATGACCAAAAATCATAGAAAATGGAAATTAGATCCATTACCCCTTAAAGATAAGTCATATACTCTTTTAATAAACCAAAAAAAAAAGAAACCAAATTGTTTTTGAAATGTAATTTTACTAAAGATGTAAGTATAGATATAACCTGGGATAGTTGCAAAGCTCACATAAAGGGTTGGCAGTATAGCCTAGAGGTTAGAGGAATGAGGAGTGAATGAGCTTGATACATCCAGCAGACCAGACCTGAGTTTGATTCTCACAACCTCCACTTGCATACTGTGTGACTCTGAGCAAGTCACTTAACCGCCCAGTGATCCCAGGTCACCCCTGAAAACAGGCACTTGTGCCTAGTGTACCTAACCCGGTTACCAAAGACTAAAATAAAAATAAATAAATAAATAAAAGTGTGTAATATCAGTATAACACTAGCAAATAAAATGAAACAAAAAGGAGAGATGAAAGAATTAGAGGGAACAAATTAGGGAAAGACAATTTAAGCACTCTCAAACTGGGCTCTCTGTATTCAAAAAAATTGGGTAACTTAAAACAAAACTATAACACTCTTCAAAATGAAAATGTTGAAAGGTTGATTCTACTAACCAAGGCCAAATATTACTTTAATTCAAATAAAAGTGGAAAGATGCTCTCTTGTCTATTACAAAAAGAAAAAGCAGAAATCTCGGGCTTACCTTGAGTGTCTCCTCCCACCCCAGCCTGAATTTTCACCCTCAGGACCCTGGGACTGCTGTAAGAGGGTCTAGTAGGGCAGGCGTGCAGCAGTCCAGGAGACCTGGTGGTATGAGAACCCAAGCTCCACTAGGTACATCCACAGCCAAGGTTGCCCATCACCCTCTGTCCTTAGGCACCTCCAGTGTACCTGGGGCAGAGGCAGAGGGTAGAAGAGAAAAGGAACAACTGGTTCTGGTTCCCCCAGCCCAAGACTGGTAAAGAGTCAGGGAACAGGACCAGAAGGAGTGCAGTGGCAATGTCAGCTACCTCGCAAGTGCAGTATATGAAAACAGAGCTGGGGCTCTGTATGGTAAATCAGGTCATGTGCCGCTCCCAAAACAAATCCCGGCTCCAGGACAGGAAGTGGAGCAGGGATCCAACAGAAGCAGAGCTATCAGACACCATGATAATAAGTTGCCCAGCCCAGGTAAGGCAGCGGGTCAGGAAGGAGATGGCAGACACTGTGCATATGTGCACTAGAGGAAGGGTGGTGGGGATGGCGGCCTCCCATGGAGAGAAACATCTGACTCTGCAATGGGCTATGTGCCCACCCAGAAACATAAACTCATCCCTGGCCCCTGATCAGCAAGTGGGGTAGGGACATACTAAAACTACCAGCATGGGACAATTAATAAAACAACAGCAAGCTGTTAAAAATTGGAAACTGTATGTAAACAAAGTTGCAAGCTCACATAAGTTACCAGAGACCCACGGGAAGGGGTCAAAGATAGTGTCCAGTTTGCCCACAAATTTTGGCCAATAGGAGAGCAGCACAAGCTGCAGAGAGTTTGCCTGTGAACAAGCCTGGACAATCAGGCATCAGGTTTCAGCATGCGTTAAAGAGCCTGTTTTCCAAGGTTCATGCCTGCAGTTCAATAAGCCCTCAAGGAGAGGACTGTGTATCAAAGCATGGGCTAGTGTGCCACAGTCTGTCCAGGCCTGGCCTGCCTGGCAGATGTAGATGTATAGGGATCCCAAAGTAAAGTGTGTGTGAGAAGAAAAGAAGTTTTCAGGAAAGCTGTTGTTTAAAAGGCAAGCTGCGGCTGGGGTTTCCCTGACCCACTAAAGACTTTTGCCCTCTGTGGAATCAACCCCTACAGCATCTCCAGTCCAGGAAGGCCCCTGCCTTCATCCAGGTCCTGAGTCTCAGTGGGACAAGCCAAGAAGTGAAGTAAACAAAAGCCACCAGCCAGTCTGGGGAAGCCAGTATCCCAGCCAGGAGTACCGCATCCAGTCAGCTCTTTCTAGCAACCTATACCAGAGATAGCATTTGATGCATCAGAACCATGAGTAAAACCCATGATTCAACCCTGTAACTGGAGAGAGAGTTATTATGTCAGGAGTTAAGAAAGAAGTCTTTAGCAGGACTGTGCAAGTGAGAAAAGCCCAGGACAAAGACTCATTGAGGCCAGCATGGCACCAAATCCCATTTGGATTACAAACAGAGGCCCCTTTTCCAAGTGTTGTACCAGTATAAAGCTTGAATTCATGAGCTCCACCCTGCTAGCAGCATCAGCGTCCCCAGTGTGGTACCCACTGCAACTATTGAGAGCTCACCCAAGCCCTTTGGGGGGAAATAAGATGGGTGCTCCTGCACTGGGATTTGTGGACTGCTGTGGGTGGGAAGAGTTTGGGGGGCAAAGTGTTGAATTGTATTGGTTATTTTTCTGTTATTGCTAAGAGTATAGAGATACTGTTACCCCAATGCTCAAATTTACCCTTGCTGCCCCTTGTTCTTTCCATATCCTCCCATTTAAATAAATGATTTGCTTTGAACTGCATTTTATGGTTTTGGAATTGTTATTGCTTACTGTGTCATTTGTTGGGAGGGACTGTGTAGACAGTTTATACATTGTTTCCTGGGGGGTGATAACTTTGCATAAACCTTATATAGACACTAGGGGCTGAATTTTCAAATGGCCGAGATTACCGCAAGCCCCAGGTGCACCAACGATATGGCGCACCAGGTTTGCAACAGTCAAAAGGACTTTTCTATTCCTTGCGACATTGTTATGCTGGCTTGACCATCTTTTCGTGGTCTAGCTTGAGTCGATACTGGGGACCCTTTTCACAGAGCTTGTGGCCGATGTTTGGCACAAGCTGCCATAAATCAGGTCGATTGTCACAACTGCACCCAAGATACTAAAACTGGGTGCATTTGCAGCAATCATCAATGCCACAGCTGCGGCGGTGCAAGGGTTTGATGCAGGGCTGGACACAAGCTCTTCGTCAGCATTCTAAAATCCGTCCCTTGGTCTCGGTGGTAAGATAGGGTATTATGGGCAGACTTGATGGATCAATGGACTTTTTCTCAGTCAACTTCTATGCTTCAATGGTAGCAAAGACAAAACTTGCACTCAACAAAAATGCTGGCTTGCTAGAGACTGATATTTATTTGGTAATAAGTGCTTCATCATGCTGACCCTTCTACCTAAGCCTCAATGTTTTGCGAGTGACCCACTTTGTCAAGAGACACCATCATCCCCTAGTGCCAAGTGTCAGTCTATTTATACAGACAGTTTAAAGGTAAAGGTACATAGGGGATGCAAAAACAAAGAAATAAGGTTACAAAAGGATACGAGAAATTAAAAACTGAACAGTAATGCTACAACAATAGATGCTAATGACAGGCAACAATCTCATCTGCTCAAATTGCATCATAATCTGTTAGAAGACAAAAGGAAAAAAAAACATTTTCGATAAGTTCCAAAATTGCAACACTGTTACTATCAATGTCATACTCACAGGAATGGGGCTTGTCCAGTTTATTCATTCAAGCCCATTCCTGATTTTGTCCCCAGTTTGAAAATCCAGAATCCTTACCTCTGGGACAGGACTCCTATCAAGTCATCACCTCTACAACCAATGACTGCTTTCTCTATGCCAATGAAGCTCCACTTTTTGGCTCCAGGATCTGCCAAGTGCAGGACATGGGCCGCAGTAGTATGATCCATGTTCCTGTGGCTAATGGCACTGAGGCGGTCACCCACAGCCATATACACAACATAGGTTGTGTCACAGTTGATAAATTTGGTGATGTTATAGGTCTCCTGAATAGCAGAATGCATAAAGGTCTTGGTTTGTACTATCATCTCACAAAATTTGCACTTGCCACACTTAAAGCAGCCAACTGAGGGAGAGGGGTTGCCAGGTTATTTTCTTAGGAACTGGTTGGAAACTATGGACTAGTTTGTCCGCCAAATTTGATGACCCCTTATAGATCTTATATGGACATTGATCCACCCATTCTTCCAATTTAGGCTCTGTAGGAAGAATATTCCAGTTCCTGCATATGATAGTCTCAACTTCTCTGGCTTGGGTACTAAAGGTAGTAACAAAGTTGTCACCAATATGGCTTTGACATGGGAGAAGGAGGTCCTGCTGGTTTGCTTCCTGAGCCCAACTGTAGGCTCTTGGGATACATTCACCTGCATATTCCCTGTCTTGAAAATGACTAATCAAATCTGCAGCATTAGTTTCATAATCCTCCATACGACTGCAGTTCCTGCAAATTCACAGGAGCTGACTGATGGGAATATTCTCGGTGGTGTGGCAGGGATAGCAAGAGCTGGCAAGGAGGAAGGTTTTATGATACATGGGCTTGCAATATAAATTGGTGTCAACCTTCCTAACTTTATTCTTTGAAATAGTAACATCAAGGAAACAAATGCTGACCTCACTGTAAGTAACAGAAAACCTTAAATTTGGATTATTGGCTTATAGGAACTCAGCAAAGCTAAAAAGCTCAGACATCCTTCCCCACCACACCATCAAAATATTGTCTATATATCTCTACTAGAAGAAGACAGAGAGCTGAAATTTATTGACCTTCTCATTATAGACAATGCACTCCTCCTATAACCCCAAGAAGAGGTTGGCAAAATTAAGGGTGAAAGTAGCCCCTATTGCCGTTCCACCGATATGAAGAAAAAAAACATGAAGTAGCAGCTGTTTATTTCAATGACAAACCTGGAAAGCTCAACCAAAAGGCTAATGGGAGGAGGCTGCCAGGTGGTCTGCAATGTAGAAATGTGCATAGGGCATGAAGGCCCTCACCATGAGGTATTTTGGTACAGAGGGCCTCCACATCGTGGGTGACCAAATGTTCCTCTCCCTCCATGTGGAGGTCCTTCATAATACCCAGCATCTCAGTGGTATCCTTGAGGTACCATCTTAAGGCCAAAACAAAAGATTTTGTAAAGTGATTCACATACATGGACTGTGACTCTGTCAAAGAGCTAATGTCGGATATGACTGGATGACAGGGAGGTGCTTCCAAACTGTTGTGCGCCTTAGGTAGCACATAAATCATCTGGCACACAGGATGGTCCTTGGTAAGGAAGTCTTTGGTGTTTCTGTACATAGAGTCATCCTGATAAAGAATAGTTAGAAACTCATCAATTGTAGTTTTAAAAGAGTTTGTTGGATTCAAAGGAAGGGGGCAATAATGCTTACTGTTACCCAATTGCCTCCTTATCTCCCCCACATACTTATTAGTGTCCATCAACACAATCCCACCCCCTTGCCCAGGGCTTTGATTGAGATAGCAGGATCTATGCACAAGTCCTCCAAAGCTTTAGTCTCTTCAGAACTCATGTTGACATAATTGGGCTTAATGTCAGTGAAGGCAAGAGCTGCCAAGTCCCTCTCGCACATCTTTGTAAAGACAGCCACTGCCTGATTCATAGTTGGGACAAAGACATATGGTGGGTACTGATGAGGAATTACCTGGTCATACACTCATTCTGCTGACAAAAGAGTCTATAAAAGAACCACTTGGCTGGTGTTGGCCTCAATGATGTTGTTTACTGCTGGTCTGCCGATCCTGTCTTCATTGAAGGAAATACACTTTAGATTCAGAGTTGGGGAAAATTTATGTTGCTCTATATAGGTACCAAAATTATTCAATGTATCCCTGGGTACAAATTTTAGACCCTTGTTAACAACTGAAGTTTGTGTGTCCCTTGAGATCTTTGAAGACATATTTATGATACTAGATGGTATATCAGGTATTTGTTCCAGCTGCACCCCTTCCCTGATTGCAACTTCCTGCACTGTTTCTGCCTCTGTTCTCTTGTTCCTGCCAACCTCTGTTTTTCCCTACCATGCCTGCCTGTTTCTTGGAATGTTATTCAAGGACTGAGTCTGGGTAGCTGTTGTTGGGGAGGGGGGGGACTGGAATCCACTAAAAAAACAGAAGACACAGTGTTTGATTCCCTTCCACGTGTATTGTTCAGCTGCTACTGTCTACTCTCTGTGCCAGGTAGTGTTTTAAGCATAGAGAGAGGCTGGGACTGCTGTTGCACTGGTGTTACTTAGTTAAATATGCACCTATTTAAGTACCTCAGTGGAATCAACAAAGTCCAAGAGGGTAGCATCTTTCAGAAAAAGAGATGTGCAAGAACAAGGGGACACAATTTAAAGATAGAGGGGGGAGCGGTTCAGGGGCAATGTGAGGAAGTATTATTTCACAGAGAGAGGGTAGTGGATGCATGGAACAGCCTTCCTGAGGAGGTTGTGGGGTCTAAAACTGTGGGAGAATTCAAGAATGCATGGGACAGACATAAGGCAATTCTTGTGGGGGGGTAGGAAGAAATAGGCTGTTGGTTAACTAGGATCTGCGGCCTATCCTGTAGGTAGGGACATGGGCAGACTAGATGGGCCAAGCGGTCCTTATCTGCTGTCAAAGTCTATGTTTCTATGTTTCTAGTTTCGTAATCCCTATGATCTCGTATCCACGTCTGCCTGTTTGCGTGGGTTCTGCAGTCAAACATTTTCAATAATTTCATTTGGTTTCTGTTTCAACCCCTCAAACTCAGCAGAACTGAAAAATTGATTCAGTTCCTGTTCCTTAATTATAAGCTCCTCAGAAAGCCATTGCTGAACTCTGGCTGAATCAGTAAGTATGAGCTTGATCAGACACAAGGAGGAGATGTGTATTTCAGTTTTGCCTGGACCAAAAACTTTGTCATGGTCTCAGCTGAAGCTGGGAAATTCTAGATTCTAAGATCTCTTGGCACTCTCCCATGTTCAGCTTGTTTTTCCAGGGTAACCAGCTATCACATTAAGTGGCAGATTTTTAGAGCTGCTGTCTCATATGAGATAAATACTTCTCCCCCTCATCTATCACTGACCTTTGGGCTACTCTTCTGTTACATGCCTCCATGAGCGAACTTCATATTCTGGGGGATTTTAACTTGTATTGGCTTTCCCCTTCACATTCCAAAACTTGCTGCAACATAGCATCCCTCAACCTGTCCCAGGTAATAAGCAAGCTCACCCACCTAAATACCAAATCTCACAATCATACCCTCATAGACTAGGTGCTCACCTCCCATCCATGCCAAATTGTCGCAGCTGGAATCTTCCCAGATACCCTAAGTGATCACCGCTTGATGTATTCTGTACACAAAATCCACTGTCCCAAAGCTCCACCAAGACTTTTACTAATCCACTCATACAACTCTTTGGACCTTGCCCCCCTACTTGAGGATCTATCAAACACCGTTTGGTCTCCTATCCCCTACCACCACTATTGTCCTGGCCTTGGATTATTTCAAATCTAAATTCATTGCTATCTAGAATGGCTATACCCCATATAGGTGTACCAGGATGTGTGGATCCCACCTCCCCTGGATTACAGCCAAACTGCTGGCATGCCAACATGCTTGGGACCAGGCTTGGAAGGCACACAAAACCTCCAGCTCCCCTGCAGACTTCCAAAGGTACTGCTCCCTCCGTAATGCCTGTACTAGGGCTGTTAGACTCACCAAGGCTGAATATTTCTGTACCACATTCCAAACACATACAATATAAACCAGCCATCCAAATTCTGGAAGGTGGGTCATGCCCTTTCCTCACCACTGACTCAGCTCCCCATCTCAGTCCTCAGAGTGGGTGACACCAACCTGTCCGACCCCCTTTCTGTGGCAACAGAGTTTAATTCATTCTTCACCACTTGTGCCTCCTCCCTTCTCTCATCCTTCCCCCTCCTCCCCTTTTCCCCCTCAAATCCTCACTAATAGCCCCTCTTCATCCCCCTCCTTGTCCTTCTCCCCTGTATCCCCCTCAGCCACTCTCCAAGCTCTCCTTGCCCTAAACCTTTGCAAGGGTAAGTGCCCCAATGGATTAGACTCCAAGCTCCTTTACCTGTTAGCACCCTCTATCTCCTCTATACTTGCCTCGCTCCTACACTTCTCCTTGTCTCTTGCCTCTGTCCCAGCTATCTGGAAGTATGCCACTGTCATCCCTCTCCAAAAAGGTGGCTATCCCACTACTCCAGGCAATTACCAGCCTATCTCTCTTCTCCCCATCCTTGCCAAGCTTCAGGAACACACAGTGCATCCCAACTCTCCTCCTGCTTTGACTCCTCCTCCTTTTTCACACCTTTCTAGTCTGATTTCTGGAAGCATTACTCCACTACCACCTCCCTCCTTAGGCTCACTGACTCCATCCTCACTGGCATGGACCAGGGCTTCATCACCTCTGCCATCTTTGTTGACCTAGTTAAGGCATTCTACACTGTCTCCCGCCCCTTCCTTCTTGCTAAACTCTCTGCCGCTGGGCTCTCAGCCGCTGCCACTAATTGGTTCCATTCCAACCTTGTGGGAAGGACACAATCCATTTGGATTGGTGAATTACTATCTCCCCCATATCCATATCCATATCAACACTGGTGTCCCGCGGGTCTTTGTTCTTGGTCTGCTTCTATTCTCTGTCTTCCTTAATGACCTTCCTGCTGTCTGCTCCTCCTCCTCTAGTCACTTGTATGCAGATGACACCATCCTGTATACCGCTGGTCCCTCCCCTACTGTTGTGGCATCTAGACTTCAGTGTGACTTTGACAAGGTTCGGCTCTGGATATGCTGAAATCAACTGTTCATAAATACCAAGAAGACCATCTCCATGACCTTTGGTACAAGGCAGAGACTCTCTCAATTCCTCTCCCTTCCCTCCTTCCACACCTTGGATGGGACTACGCTTGAGGATGCTACCTCCTTTAGGTATCTCAGGGTTTGGCTTGACCAACATCTCAACTTTTTTGGACAAGTAGATGCCATCCACAAAAAACTTCACCCCAAACTATGTGCCCTGTACAGGAACCGTGGATGTATTCCATTGGTGGCCCGCCATGCACTTGCCCAGGAAATGATCCTTCCAGTTTTTGACTATAGTGACGTAGTCTACAGTGCCACTCCCAAAACATCCCTGGCCAGACTGGACACTCTTTTCCATTCTTTCTGTCACTTTGCCCTCAGCTGTCCTCCACCTACCCACCACTGTGTGCTCTACCAATCCATCTCTTGAGGGCAGGTACCATACCCACTGTGCCAGCTTCTTAGCTAAATTCTGGTTCGACTCTCTACCCCCATACCTCTCTTCTTCTCTCTCCCTCCCACTCACTTAGAAACCTCAGTTCTCATACCCTGGCCATCCCCTTCAGATCCACCTCTGCTGGTCAGGCAGGCTTCTCCCACCACTTCTCCAAACTATGGAACATCCTTCCCCCTCCTATCCATCATTTGAACATTCGGACATATGAATTTGCCAGCAGATAAAGGCCTTGTGGTCTATCAAATCTGCTCGAGTGTGCAGCTAGCAACCCTTATACTATGGCTGCCCCTCCCTCCCCTCCCCTGAACCTCCCTCTTACCCTATCCCATCCCCTTTTGAAGCAGTCCACTGTTCTACAGGATGCCACTTCCGCAGGCAATGCGTTCCACCCAGACACCATTCTCTCCGTAAAAAAGTGTCTTCTCATTTCTCCCCTGAACCTTCCCCTCCTCCAATCTGAGATCGTGACCTCAACTGCCCCTTCACCCCTTAACTTGAATTGTTCCTCCATGCCTGTCTTGTTTATTCCCTTCATGTACTTGAAGGTTTCAATCATATCCTCCCGTTTCTCCTCACCTGTAGTGAGTACATGTTCAGCTACCTCAGCCTGCTGACATAGGGTATGTCCCCTAGTCCCTGGATTATCTTTGTTGCCCTGTGCTGCACCCCCTCCAGTAACTTAATGTCCCTATTCAGGTATGGGCACCAGTACTGCACACAGTACTCCAGGTGTGGCCTAACCAGTGACCTATACAATGGCAGGATCACCTCCCCTCTCCTTGAAGATACACCCCTGGCAATACAACCCAGCATTTAGTTGGCTTTGCAGCTGCCTTCCTGCATTGTGCTGAGTTGTTCATTGAGCCTGTTATAATCAACCCCAGATCCTTCTCCTCCTCCTCTGTCATGGCTAGCTGACCCCCCCCCCCCCAGGCTGGTAGCTCCTTCTTGGGTTTTTTGCATCAAAATGTAGCATTTTGCACTTTTTGGAATTGAACCCCGACAGCCAGGTGTCCATCCAGGTCTCCAGTTTTGACAGATCATCCTGCAACCCATGCCATCCTCCTAGGTTATCCACTACTGCTCCCATCTTGGTGTCATCTGCAAACAAAGTGATCTTGCTCTTGATGCCCTTTGAGATGTCTGATATGAATAACCCAAACAACACCGGTCCCAATGCTCTCTCCTTCCTCCTATGTGACTTCTTCTCCCCTTCCTGCAGATGCTTCTAATCTCCTCCCTCCTCCTTCTCCCATCCATATTTCCCCTCCTGCTCACCCCGCCTTCCTTCGTTCCACATCTTACATTTCTTCCCCCACACCCTCCGATTTTTGCTTCTTCCATTTTCACTTGTTTTGCCCATGCTTTTCACTCTGTTCTGCCCCTATCTCTAATGTTACATGATACTGAACTTCTTGCTCTTAGAGTTGTACCTACTGCATAGCCCTCTGCTAATGTATGTGCCTGGGCCTTCTGTATCTACAATCTGATCAGTTATGTAACATGTGTTGGAACCCAGTCTTTGATTGCTACCCTTTTTATCAAGTTAGCACTTCATTCTGTATAATCCTGTGGTTATTACACTCTTGAATATGATTGTTAGCAATGCAATTTCTTGTATTTTTCTTGTTCCCCCTCTCCTTCTCCCCTCAGGACACATCTGGAAATGAGCAACTCTAATCAGTATGCATTTCCTGGTGAAACTTTTAAAATAAATAAATAAATAAATGATGATTAGAGGCTTAGTCATTTGCAGTTCAGGTTCAGAGTTAGTGTCCTGTATACCAGAAACTACTGGTTGAGAATTTCACCAAAATCAGGTTTGAGAAAAACATTGTTTGATAAACTATAAAAGGAGTCAGCTTCTGTTGATGATGTTGATGGCACCTGTATCAATCCCCATGGACCCACAGCTAGACTGCAGTGTCTACCAGTGCCTCACCTGGAGATACGTACTTGAAGACAAAAAACAATGGCAGCTCAGGGTAGTGATGCATACCAATGCTGGATTGCTAGAGATCAATATTTATTCAGTAAATAGGTGCTTCTGCACACCAACTCCTCCACCAAAGCCTCAGCATTTTGTGTGTGACCCCACAAGTGTACCTATTACTGAATAAATATCAGTCTCTAGCAAGCCAGCATTGGTGTTGAGTACAAGTTTTTTCTTTGCTCATGTCTACATTTGCAAACTTATGCACTGGTACCCTGAGCTGCCTTTGTTTTTTGTTTTCAAGGCCCAGGTAAATGCTCCGTTTCCTCACCACATACCAATTTTGTCCTTGTGTTCAGTGGTATTCCCTCCCTCTTCCATCCCATTCCAAGCACTCCCTGGTGTCCAGTGGCACTGCTCCCCATCCTCATCTCCTTTCAGCCACTCTCTGGTGTCTAGTGGCACTCTCTCTCTATGCCTGTACAATACCATTTACTTACTGGGTTTAGTGGCACCATCCCTATCCCAGTTCCATGCCAAGCACTTCTAGTGTTTACTGGCACCCCTTTCCTCTCCCCATCCCCTTTGAAGCCCTCACTAGTGCCTAACGGTACTACCACCTGTCCCTTATCCAATTTCAAGCCATCTTCAAGGGTTCAAGAATGCATGGGATAAGCACAAGGGAATCATAGAGGAAATGAAGAGGCAGAGAGAGAGAGAGAGAGAGAGAGAGAAAGAGCTATAGATCAGGCATGGTCTGTGGTAATAGTGTAGGTTGGGAGTAATGTGCAGACTGAATGAGTCAAGTGGTCCTATTCTGCCATCAAATTCTATGTTTCTCCTTAGTGTCTAGTGGTATCCTCTCTAGATCCCTGTCCCATTCCAATCACTCCCTGTATGTTAAGTGGTACCCTCCTTCCCAGCCCCTTCCAAACTTTCCCTGCTGTATAGTGGCTCCCTCCATCCTATCACCATCCCATTCCTTCCAAGCATTTTTGGTGTCCATAGAAATGTCTCTTCCTGTCCCAATCATTCCCTGATGTGTACTGGAACCCATCCTATCTAAATCCCATACTCAGCACTCGCCGGTGTCTAATGTCACCTTCTTCCTATCCCCATTCCATTTCATGCACCTCTTGGTGTCTAGTGGCATGCTCTATCTCCATCCCACCCCCCCCATCTGCACTTTCCACCCATTTTAATAAAAGCCCTTTACAGTATTTGTAATTAGATGGTTACTGGTCAAAAAGGTGAGTTTTTAGCTGCCCTGTTCATTGTCACCTGCTGGGGTGAACATGGACACCATGGAATATAAGGCATGGGATAAGACAGAGAGTGCCATTACATAACAAGGAATGCATGGAATAGGATAGGGATATAGTGGTGGGTTCCAGTAGGATACAGGGCATGTGATACATACTATGGAAGAAGTTAATAGAAAAGATTGAAATTGGGAGACTATCACTCTAGTAACATTTGATATCAAAGACCTCTATACAAGCATTAGACGCGAGGATGGTTTGAGTGTCTTACTGGTGGCATTTCCTGGTAGGGAGGATAAACACTCACCTAGCGAATTTTTACACCACCTTGTAGAGATGGTTTTGGTGAAAAATCACTTTGCATTTGAAGGAACATATTACCTACAAGTGAAGGGGACTACCATGGGCAGCACCATGTCCCCATCCTACGCTAATATTTTTATGGGGGAATTTGAAAAGACACACATACTGGATGTCACCAGTAATCCCTACTTCCAGAACATCCTGTTCTGGAAGAGGTTTATTGATGACATATTGTTCTTTTAAGGGGGAAGGTACACATGATGACCTGGAGAGATTTGCAAGGTATCTTAATAGCAGAAATGAAAACTTTACATTCACTTTGATGGCAGATACCCTTTCTGGACCTTTTAATTTATAAAACAGAACATGGACAAGGGACAGCATTATACTGTAATACTACGGATAGAAACACAACACTACATTTAACAAGTTATCATGACCCTAAACTAAGGAAGATCAACCCAAAAGCACAGATCATAAGGGCAAAACACAATTGTAGTGAGATTACAGAATTTCAGAGGGTAGCAGGAGACATGGCCAACAGTTTTGTGGACAGGGGGTGTAGCAGACCATTGGTACAGCATAAAATGAATGAAGTAAGGGACACCCCTAAGGATGAACTCCTGACCAACAGACCTGCAAGAAATGTGGAGGACAGAATAGTATTATCCACCAGCTATAGCCATTTGAGCAACAAGATTAGGAATATCATCATGAACAACTGGTACATAATACAGGAAGGGAACAGTGAAAATTAGCGATTTAGAAATCCACCTTCATTGCCTCAAAGAAAAACCAGACCATTAAGGATGGATTGGTCCATATTTCCCATTATACCATTACTACACAAACTAGGCAATTGTTATTGGGACTGCAGAAGAATGGCAGCTTCCAGTGTGGCAGGTGCTTTCAATGAGGCAATACAAAAGAAAACATTTTTTTGAACACACCTATACAAACATGAAGTACTATATGAGACAACATATTTATGCCCTATGCACCAATGGAGTGGAGTGGCTACACACGTGTATCTGGGGCGTGTAGACACTCTGCACCCATTGCGCCCCTTGAGTGGGATGCACAAAGGGGAAGTACAGACAGACGCACCCGATCCCCAAAGTCCGTGGTCCAAACCACATGGGGGGGGTACCAGCACTATGCACCTTGAACAAAGGTGTGTAGTGCTGGCCGTAAGGGTGCAGTAGGGGGGTGCAGGGTATACCAGCGAGAACTCTGCCATAAACCCCCTACATGCCCCGTGAACACCCTGGGACATGCCATAGGACAGGGCAAACAGCCCACCTACCCTCTGAGGCCACAGCAAACAGCCAACCTGTGCCACCCACCCAACCCAGCACACAGTGGTGTGTGTGGCCACTGCCCCAACCCAAGCCCTTCGCAGAGCACCAGCAAATAGATGCTGCCCCCCCCAACGGCACCGCATGTCCACTCCCCGCTACCGGCAGTACTGTTCCACCACCTGACATATCCCCTGTCCCTCTGCACTGCTTCAGTGCCATTGGAGGGCTGGTGGCATTGCCCTCCTCCTACCCACCACAATCACTGGCCCTCAGACATCTGCAGGGCATGCTGCCAACGTGCACCCCACTGCATAAGGGATCCACTGTTGGACCCATGCCAGGCATCCAATTGGATGCCCAGCTGGATCTGCGATTTTGCCCATGCCCACCCTGCGTATATCTGCATGCTGGGGGGGGGCCACGGACAGGTGGCTGGTTGTCATGACTACCGCTGGTACGCACCTGTCTGCAGGTGCAGAGCTCCACAGGTCAGTAATGCACCTCCAGTGCATATTATCCACCCACTTGTGCATAGGGGCCAATATGTGTACCACAGATCATGTTGTATATGTTCTCCAGTGCCTGTGCAACATGAGGAAGACTAAAAGAGAATTGAAAGTATGTGTTGGAGAGAATAAAAGTGACATTCATTTACCTGATAAAGATTCCTCTGCCCTAAGACAACATTTTAATGATGCAGGACATTCGGCGTCCTCCCTCAGGTTCTGGGGGTTTGAACACATCAAAGAACCACAACGGAAGGATATCAGATGGGATGATGTTCAGTGCAAAAGGGAGTTCTTCTTCACCTTGGACTGTATGAATCCCAGAATCAGACTTAATGAGGAGTATGACTGGCACTTGTACCAGCAAAATATATGATTTGTTTGAGAGTTGAACATTGTGTGATAAAATGTATATAAATTATTAGTTAAGCCCCCCCCCCCCCAATCTCAACCTCAACTACAGCAAGTCTGGACTTCATTAGGTCTGGAAGTAGGGACAGACTCCAACAGGAACTTGGCTCCATACCACTAGAACGGATGACTAGGATAATAGATGATGTAAGAAAGACACCCCATGACTAAATGGAGGGTCAGGATTTATTAAATAGACATGTAACAGCATATGTTTAAAATGAAGAATAATAAACTAACACAGTCCAACAATGGTATTGTTGGTGGCAGAGTAAAAATGTAATCCCAAATTCAACTAAATGATCAAAATATATATTTCAGAGAACCCTTGGAAAAATAATTTATTTTCCAATATATTTATTTAAACAAAAGTTGTGGACCTAAAAGCCATGTGATAAATAATTTATTTCCACATATGTGTGATGACCCCCTCTTCTGGCTGCGAATCATTTCTTGCAGTGAAGCAAAATGCTATCTCTCCAAAGTCCTCCAAAGTCCTGATGCATTCTTGCTATAGCAACAACTCCCTGTACCTCAAACTCCTCTGGCTTACTCTGGATGTGACCCTGCCACAGCTCACCGAAATTCTGAACCTGTCCTTATGCCTCAGCCAATTCTCCATGCCCTGGAAAAAGAGCAGTCATAACCCCAGTTCTGAAGAATGGTGATAGCACCTCCACCTGTAATTATCAGCCCATTCCGATACTTCCCCACCTCTCTAAGGCACTCGAAAGAATTGTGTTTGACCAGCTCCCAGATTACCTGGCCAAGCATAACATACTCAGTCATGAACAACATGGCTTCAGGAGGGGTCACAGTACTACCACTGCCCTCCTCGAATTTACATCATATATACATGAGTCTCTGGAACAGGACTACCTGGCTGGTGCAGTCTATGTCGATTTGACCAAAGCGTTCGATACCATCAGTCACGCATTGCTTCTCCATTCCCTTCCATTCCAGAACATCTCCCTGAGCCCACCTCCTGGTTCAAAGACTATCTCTCTGGCCGTACTCAACAGGTCAAAATTAACACCACACTCTCCACCAGTAGACCAGTCCTAACTGAGGTCTCCCAAGAGTCCATACTGGGCCCATTGCTCTTTACCCTGTTCCTGAACTCCCTCCCCAAATCCTGCAGTCATAAGCTACTGCTCTATGCGGATGATGCCACTGTGTTCTGGAAACACCTTCATCCTAAGTCCCTCCAAACTGCCCTATAGGGCTTCTTTGAGGAACTTGAAACCTGGATCTCTGAGCACCACCTCATACTGAACTACAGCAAGATAAAGTCTATGATCTTTACACACCACCAGAGCCCTCACTGTCGCTCCCCGTTAATTATTATAAACTCCTTAGGCTCCCTCTTGAACAGGTCTCCTCTTTCAAGAACCTGAGTGTCACCCTGAACACCTCCCTCACCTACCACACACATATCCAGCACATCTCCTCCTCCATTAACACTAGGCTGGGTATCTTATACAGACATAAGCACTGCCTACACCCCCAGACCATCCCAACTCCCCATGTCTTCCTCAGTCCTATCCTTGGTGGATTACGGCATTGTGATATATGGGTCTGCAGATCAAGCAGCCCTATGCTGCTTTAATCTAGCCCTCAATAAAGCCTGCTGCCTGGTCTTTGGATATGACCATTTAACCCACACATGCAAGCTGTACAATGTTATAGACTGGCTGAACTCGAAGGTACGCTTAAGTATCACATTTGCCTCCTTGAAAAAAAGATACTTCAGCAGCAAGCACCCTATGGCTTACACCCCTCATCCAAACAGTCCCACACAGAAGGGCCCTCAGACATTCTGCCAATACCTCCCTCCTAGTCCCCCACTGTAGGACCTCCCCTGGTCAAAGGCTCCTTCCGCTATCGTGCCCCCTATGGCTAAACAGCCTACCATCCTCCATCTCCATGGAACCTAGTCTTGGCTGATTTAAAGCCAATCTCAAGACCCTCCTCCTTGCCTCCACAGCTTGTGACTGCAAATAATACTTCACCTCTTTCTGAATCTCACTAGGAGGCATATTTTATACAGGTTTAGCTTTATACAGTTAGGAAGCCCGCAAGAAAAGTATAACATGTCTGTTGTATCTCATGATTAATTTTTCCCGTTCCTTCTCTTTCACAGTATATAAATTATGACTCAGGGTCCATTAAAGACCCCCCCCCCCAAAGCTGTAACTTGCCATATGTATATAACCATGACTCGGGGTCTACTTTAAGACCCCTAAAGCTGTAACCTGCCAATTGTATATATTCTCTGTACTGAATTACTTGCGTATTGTCTGTTTATGTTATGTATAAGTATTTTTATGACATGGAGCCTTAGCAAAGGAGCCTATCACTCAAAGGATTGTAATTCTGATTCTCTTCAATAAATAAATAAAATACATTTTAGAACCCAAAATTTATCACACATATGTGTGATAAATGCAAGCAGTCAGTTACTAAGAACTCATTTAGAATGTCCAGCCTCAGTCGCAATACTAACCATATTCAAATGCAAATAACTTTAAAATGAAAAATTATAGCATGGTACTGTGAGCATGAATATTATTCAGCACAAAAATATCTACAAAATAAGTGGTATTTTATTTATAGATGCCTTTTAGATTTTTTATAATTATCAAAAACAAGTAGAAAATTTATTTTTTAATTTTTTTCAATAAAAAATGCTTATAACTTTAAAACAAAAGATGATAACATGGTACTGTGAGCATGAAGTTTGTCCAGCACAAAAATATCTATAAAATGAGGGGTGTTTCATTTATAGATACATTTTAGTCTTTTTATCATTAGCAAAAAACAGCAGAAAATATTTATTTTCCTTTCTCTTCGACAAACAAATGCAAATAGCTTTAAAATGAAAAATGACAGCTTGGTACTTTGAGCACAAACGTTGTTCAGCACAAAAATATCTACAAAATGAGGGGTGTTTCATTTACAGATGCCCTTTAGATTTTTTTATACTCTGTGAAAATGGCAGAAAATTAAATTTTTATTACAGTTTTGGATGAACAAATGCCGCCCCCCCCAAAAAAAGTAAAAACAAAAGAATTGTGCATCAAACTTTTTCATTATGTACTGGCCATAGTGTGAAGTTGGAGCATCCATAGCAACCACTATGCTATGTGGAGCTACACTGGGAAACCACAAAATGTCCATGTAAGTTTACATTAAAATTTAAATAATATGAAACAAAACTCCCTGCTATATCCTAAAGGATCCATATTGCATAAATGGAATATGTAACAGGGACCTTGTGGAATACATGATTTATTTTCACTCGAGGTGTTTGACCTTGGGCACATCACTCATGGCTTATGCCACTCATGAGGCTACCCAAGGTCAAACAGCTCTTGTGAAAATAAATCATGTATTCCACAGTTCCCTGTCACATATCCCTTATTTATTAAAAAAACACATTGAGGCAATTAGCCATAGTTGGGGGGCAAACCACCATCTAGCAGACAACACAGGCACTGTGCTCCACAGTATCCATCTTACCAACAGCACCACGGTGGAACCTGCTTACAGCATCATTGTTGCATTGATGGCTACTTCTGTGGGTGGAGACAGTTGTGAAATGTCATTCATGATGTTTGGATCTGCCCCCCACCAGTTGCAGTATGTAAACTGCATAGGTGTTAGCTGTGGTGGCTCTACACAGACAGGAGTCGGCAGATAGCCACACCATGGATTCCCTTGGTAAGCACTTCTCACATAATCCAGAATGGATGATTTCATTTTGAAATGGAAACCATTACATAGTTTTATGTTTATGAATTTTACTAGCCGAAAGCAGAAAAATGAGCACTTCAAGAGGGAAAACTAATAAAAGAAATATAAAAAAATGACCCCCCCCACTACAGAGGAGCTGGCTGACTGAGTGAATGAGAGCGTGTTTGTACAAGCATGCACTCATTCATTCAATCAGAATCTGAGAGCGAGTCAGGCAGGCTGCTGGCCACAGAGGTGAATGGAGTGCTGTGACGGTGGTCTGCTCAGGGTCAGGGACAGGGTGGGGAGGAGCGGAGTGGTGGCAGGGGGGGCACTATCTGATGGGGTGGGGGGATGGGGGGGTTCCACTAGCCACCGGGGATTGTTATTATTGGGCTGGAGTGGCACTACTGGTGGTGATCAGCAGGGTGGGGGGTTCCACTAAACACCAGGGTTTTTCTATTGTTCTCAAAAGTACTGCCTGCGCTCAAACAAGCTGAGGGGTTCACTGCTGGGGTTGCAAGCTCCTAATTTTCTAGCAAAGTTCACAAAGCAGTGCTCCCACTCCTGAAAGAAGTAAAGACACCGGAAACTGTGCTGCCATTGTACTGAAATCAGTACTCAAGATTTATTTGTGAAAATTTCCACCCAGCACTCCAGCATTCTTCATCGAACAGCAGAAGCCCCTAGTGCCTCGGCATCTAGCCTTCCAAAGGAGGGGTAGGTTTTTTTATTACTGGGTCTAGAGATTGGTGGGGTGGGGAGTTCCACTAGACACCAGGAATCTTTTATTATTGAGGCCAGCAATCAGTGAGGTGGGGGGTCCACTAGACAGCAGGGATAAATATATATATTTATAAAATGGAGATGATGATATTCTCCAAATCAAGTGTTCTGATTGTATAAAACACATCACATGACCATGCGTATATCAGAGCGCAACCGCACACCTGCACTTTTACCCCCCTCCAAAACAATTTTGCCATTTTATAAGCTAGATAACCAACTCTACAATGTGTGGTCGCACTCTGATATTTGCACGTCTTGGGTGGTTGATGCACTCAGCCTGCGACCTCAAGTGTACAGCGCACACCAAGGCATGCATATATCAGAGCATGACTGCACACCTAAGAGTGAGTTATTTTATATATATCTATATATATATATGTATGTATATTGCAAAAAATTACAATAATGCATCAGTTAGGGTTGAAGTGACAAAAGTATGGAATGAGGCATTCAGGTTGAGCGCCTAACCCCCAACCCTTCCACCGCACCCCCATCCTCCACACACCAACAGGCATCAGGGTGTGCCATGGGGTTGTTAGGCCTCTCACCCCATTCCATGTGTAAATAGGCTAATATGGTACAGCGTAGAAGAATGGGATTAGAGTTGAGCCTAATGACCTATAGCACCCGATGCCGTTGTTATGTGGAGGATGGGGGAGAGTGACGAAGAAGGTGGAGAGCTCAACTCAATGCCTCATTCCCATACCTTTGTCACTTCAACCCTACCTGATGCATTAACAAAGTTTTTTGCAATTTATTTCCATAGTTTTTGAGATAGTGTAATAGTAACTTTATTTGACTGTGGGAGTGCAGGATCCTTAGGACCCTGCACTCCCATGCCTCCATCCAGACAGTTGAACAGTATCTATCTGTTACAGTGGAAGCCCTCCATCCAGATAGTACAACAGTATCCATATGTTACGGTAGTAGCGCAGGGTCCAACAACAGTATCCATACTGTATGTCACAGTGTTATTTGGATCCTGCACTCCTATACCTCCACAGATGCACATATATATGTAGCTGTGGAAGCACAGGGGTCTCTGGCCCCTGCGCTTACACACGTTAAGTTACGAACAGGTATAGCGAAATTGCAACAAATAGTCATAACTGTGCCATCTTAAATAACTTTCACGCCAAATGTTCAACATAACCTTCTTATCACCTCACCGCATGTACCCAGTGCAGAAAACTTTCAAATCCCTATTGAAATGAAATTCTGCGCTACTGTAATGCCGTTTTGTGTCACAGGTGTGGAAAAACATTTTTATTAGGATTATAAAAACTGCAGTTGTACTGTTCATGTGGTGGTGTGTAAAAATGGTAATGTTGAAAATCTGGAGTGAAAACATGAAAAATTGGGGAAGTTACGAGCGTGTGTAGAAACTTAGCAATGCACGCTTGTAACACGGTCATTTGTTGACATTTTTTCACCTAATTTTCAACATGGGCTTTCTGGGACCTCCCTTCATGAACAGTGGCACTGTGATTTTGTTAATCTATCCCAAAAGCTGATTTTGCACAGCGACCATACCATTCTGCGCCAGAGGTGCGAAAACATGTTTCAGGCAGGGTGTGAAAACGACAGCTGTACTGTTTGTAAGGAGATGTGAAAAAATGGCAATGTTGAAAATCTGGAGTGAAAATATTAAAAACTGTTGAAGTTACAAGCATGCGTAGAAACTGCGCAATGCACAATTTGCAACATAAGCTTTTTGGTACCCCACCTCATGAGCAGTGGCAGTGTTGTTTTGTTAATCAGTCCCAAAAGGTGATTCCACACATTGGCTGCAAAATCACCTTTCAGGATGGAGTAATGAATTGACAGTGCCAGTGTTTACGTGCTGGGGTCCCAAGAACCCCATGTTGAAAATTTGAGGCTAAAATTCTTAAAAATGGCTGAGATATGAACCTAAGTTGAGCCCCCCATTAACTGCCATTATACGGTGCTTACCTTTGATTATTCAGTTTGCGGTTCGGCTTTGAAGAGTGCAGACGTGTCCGTCCAGAGAAGATCACTGCTTCTGTCCTCCTGAAGTAAGCATGAGGTAAGGGGAGTGTGGGAGGTGGAGTGCTCAGTGGGGGGTGGGGATGGGGAGGGTACTGGGGAGATGACGAGGGACCATTTTCTTTTCAGGTTTAAAAATAAAAAATACTTTGGGGATGGTTTCTTTATTCATAGCTATTTCTCAATATTACTTATTTGGGAACACTGGGGTAGGCTCCCAGTGTGCCATATTGTGTGGGGAGGGGATACATGCCGACAAGGGATTGGGCACCCCATGTTGGCAATTCGACAGTAACGCTTTCGGGGGGGAGGGGCACCATCCGACACCGGGAGTGGGCATCCCGGTGTCAGAAGCATTTAATATAAATAAAAAATATATATATTTGGCACACTGGAGTGGGCTCCCAGGGTGCCATATTAGTGTTGGGAGGGGAACATACATGCCGACATGGGGATTGGGCACCCCAATGTCGGAATTTAAACAATAAGTGATCCACCATTGTGGATCCCTGTTCCTGAGGCCATCCCCATTCATGAAGTGGGATGATGACCAGATGGCCCTATGTGACCATCTGGTCTTCATCTCTCAAACAGGGATTTTGACACCTCACAAATGGGGGTTTTGACAGCTGGCAAAAGAGAATTTAAAAAAACAATCCCCTTTCACAAGCTGTCAAAATCCCCTTTAGACAGGTGATGCCCTTTCGTGCGGTGACAAAATCCCTGTTCGCAAGCCAATCCTTGTTTGCGAGATAGGGCCATCTGGTCTAGAAATGGCAAACAAGGATTTTGACAACTTGTGAACAAGAATTGGCTCGTGATCAAGGATTTTATCACCTTGTGAAAAAAAATTGTTAGCGAGTGATGACCAAAGAATTTTAAAATGTAAAATGGTCGTTTTTGACAACACCAAATAAAACCAAAGCCATGGGTTTGTACAGGGCATCTCTCTGAAACAAAAACATACTTCTAATACCACACAACATACCCATGGGAGAAGTTAGAACATTTTATTTGTGGGGGAAAATGAAAACAAGATGGCGGCTTATTCCTCACAAACGGGGATTTTATGAATTCCCATTTGCAAGGTGAAAAAATCCTTAATTGTGAGCCAAATCCTCTTTCACAAAACATACATATAAATCAATGATGAACTGAGCATGCTCAGAATCCAAAAATTCAAAATTAAATAACTTTGGAATGGATTAATATTGTTTTATCAAGCCAATGCTGGATTGTTCTTTGGGACAACCTCTTTCTACCCTGAAAATTTCAGACCAAAATCCCAAACAGTGCGGCCGCAGCGTGATGGGCAAAAATCAGCAAAAATGTGCAAAAAATAGCAAAAACCACGTTTTGGCGCTTCGCTACACAAAAACTGCAAATCCGATCTAAACAAAACTTGGCATATCAAGAGATCTGCCATGTAAGTCCACACATTCCAAAGTTCATGCAAATCTGTTGAATGGTTGCAAAGTTATTAGCATGCAAAATATGGGGATTAACATTAAATTGCCTACTCAGTTTAATGGCATTGAGGCCCTTCAGCTGTTCAAGTGGATAGCAAGACCCAATGTCCTGGTGCTTCCTACAAAAAGTCTTTTCACTAAGGTCTTCAAGATAGTTGAGCTCCCGGACGAAAACTATTAAATTTGTCTGAAACCAGGTGTTCTTCCTTTTGCAGACCTTGTAGATAGATAGATAGATAGATAGATAGATAGATAGATAGATAGATAGATAGATAGATAGATAGATATTTATTTAAACTGGGGCTGACGATCAGCGGGGGGGGGGGGACCACTAAATACCAGGGATAGATGGAGGGTGGTGTTACGGGGATTCACCATTGTAACCTCTGCTTTGTTTTTTTTTAAAGTGCAATTGCACTTAAAAAAAAAACAAAGCAAGGCCAAGTCACAAATGATGAATTTCGGCTAATTTTCAATCATTACATGAAGTGTGAAATTTGTGACTTTGCAGCATATTCGCCCATGAAGTAAAACTGTGCTGCATCTCTAGACATGAGGTGGAAAAGACTCAAATTACCATCCATATTAGAGGAAAAACTCAGCTCTACTAGGTGGAGTCCCTCATGTATGCCATGGTGGACAAGACATCTTGGGCTCTATGCCACTTTTGGGGGTAAAAGGAGTATATGCCAAGGACTATGCAGTGTTTGGTAACTACTTTTCTGGAAGATACAGTGTTATTTTTCAGACAGTCCAGTTCAACCTCCATCTGCAAGAGGTGGACGAAACTACAAAAGCCTTATTATACCATGGACCCAGAAACAAGCAGAAATCCCTGCACTTTGATTGGTTGGCTGGCACCTTCCAGCAGTTATAAATCCTCCAATATACCCACTGGAAAAGGTGCCAGCCAACAAGCAGTACTACCACATAACAAATATCACTACCGCCGTTACACTTCAAGCGAACCGCCGCCATTTCTAATCGCCGCATACCACGGAAAGTAAAAACGTACTAAAAAAAAACAAACATCAAATTCCACTTGCTACATTTGTAAGTGCTATAAAATATATTTACCGACGAAAATAAGCCATCCGATCCACAAAACGGCATCATTGCTAAGAAACCGAGCGTTAAAACTTCACCGAAACCCGTAGTAAAATCTCCCGGCTTGGCCTGCAAAAGTACCGACACAACACCACTAACTTACCCGCCTATGGAGCACCGGCCGTCCCTCTCCGTCAACTGCAATACGGAGAGGGACGGCTGCTGCTCCATAGCCGCGGAAGTTAGTGGTGTTGTCTCGGTACTTACGCAGGCCAAGCCGGGAGATATAAATACAGGTTTTGGTGAAGTTTTAACGCTCGGTTTCTTAACAATGCTGCAGTTTTCGAGATCGGATGGATCATTTTCACCGCTAAATATATTTTCTAGCTTTTCCAAATCTAGTAAGTGAAATTTACTGCTCATTTTTTTATAACGTTTTTTACTAGACACCAACCATATGCACACAAAGTAGTCGCAACGTAACTTCTTAAAGAAACACCAACCAAATATCAAAACTATGGAAAATTATAATTTACACAAATAAAACCTTTTAAACGCATTTTACCTGTCTCTATATTAAGTACTAAAAAGGAACTATTTTTCTCAGCGGAAGAATATATCCACCATTATCACAACATAACTCACAAAAACAAATAATAAAAATAAAAAACAAATAAACAAACTATTCCTACCATTGTATAATAATGCAATATACCCCTCCAGGGTGTAGGTATACTGGTGGATTTACCACGGCTGGTGCGGTTAAGTCACCGCCCGCGGCCTCCGACCAAAACCACACCAGCCGTGTAAATCCACCAGTATACCCACACCCTGTCGGGGTATATTGCTTAAGTAACAGTTCACAGACTGGCAGAACGTTGTTGGTTTGGGGTATTGAAGGAAGAGCTGATACAAAACAAGGTCCTCCTAGGGATCGAGGATGGGCACTTATTTGACATTCTGCAGTTTGGCCCAGATTTCACCCTGATTAAAGTCATTACTGAAGTTCAGGAACAACACATGATAAAACAGTAGCAGGTGGTATTGTGTGCAACTGTTAAAGCTGGAATAGGTCCAGCAACAGTAAATGGGATAATGACCCACAAGTTGCAGAAAGGGTCAGTGCACAGACAGAAGCAGTAACAATCCCCAAGGCATCCGAAATCAGATAAACAAAAAACATGAGGTAGGTATAGAAGGCATCCAGCACACAGGGCAGACACGCTTAGCAAAAGGTGCTGAGTGTAGCAAATGTAAACAAGCATTTGTCAATGCAGAATGTTGCTGCGCTGGCATTGGCAGTGGCGGAGCTAGAAACACATAAGAGGAATGGCAGTGAAGTATTGAAGTAATGCCAACCCCACCCCCACCCTGTAGAGAGCGACAGACATTTGGGTGTGCTTTTGGGTCGTCAGCTATAATGTTCATGCCATTGTACCTCACCCTACCCTGTAGACACTGACAAGTGTTGTGGAGTGCTTTGGGGTCTTTGAGCATTATACTTACCTCATTCCATAAGGAAATATGCTGACGTGGGTGCAGTATAGGAGTGTGGGGTGACGTTTGTGGCTGAACAGTGCAAGACACACCACGATGCCTGACAGTGGCTGCAGGGTGGGTGTGGGGGGTGGAATGGTGTGAACATTACATCCGATGATCCCAAGTCACAGCCCTGACACCTGTCAGTCCGTACCAGGTGGGGTGCTACAGTTGGAAACCCTAACACAGTCGTGTAGTGGTAGTTTCACTCCACATTTTCAACATGGGCTGCTTGTCAGACCACCTCATGAAAAGCGGCACAATCACTTTGTTAGCTGAAATGTGGTTTTGCACAGAGGCTGTGCCATTTAGCGACAGAGGGACGAAAACTCAGTTTTGGGCAGGATGTGGAGAATGACAACTGTATTGTTCATGAGGAGGCGTAAAAAATGGCAATGTTGAAAATCTGGAGTGGCAATATGAAATATTGGTGAAGCAATGAACATGCATGCAAACTGCACAACAGACGTCCACAACCCAATTATTTGTGGGAGTTTTTTAGGCACATTTTCAACATAGGTATTTTGGGACCTCCACTCATGAACTGTGGCGCTGTGATTTTGTTAATGTGTCCCAAAAGGTGATTTCCCACAGTGAGCATGCCGCTGTGCGCCACAGTTGTGGAAACACATTTTGGGCTGGCTGTGAAAAATAGCAGCTGTACTGTTGATAAGGAGGTGTGCACAAATGCCAGTGGTGAAAATCTGGCATGAAAATATTGCAAATTTATGAAGTTACAAGGCTACGTGGAAACTGCTCAACGCACGCTTGCAGCGCAGTCATTTTATGGACTTTCGGCATCAAATTTTCAACATAGGCATTTTAGGACCTCTGCTCGTGAACAGTGTCATTGTCATTTCCTCAAACTATCCCGAAAACTGATTTCGCACAGCGACCGTGCAATTCTGCACCAGACGTGCAAAAACATATTTCAGCCAGGATATGTAAAATGACAGCTGTACTGTTCATAAGGAGGGGTGGAAAAATACCAATTTTGTACATCTGGAGTGAAAATATTACAAATGCACGAAGTCACGATCATGTGTGCAAACTGCGAAACGCACGCTCGTAAAACACTAATTTTATGGACTTTCAGACCCAAATTTTCAGCATAGGCATTTTAGGACCTCTGCTAATGAACAGTGTCACTGTTATTTTCATAATGTGTCTCGAACATGGACTTTCCACAGCGACTGTGCTATTCTGCGCTGGAACTACAAAAACACATTTTGGTCAGGATGTGAAAAATGACAGCTGTACTGTTCATAAGGAGTTGCAGAACAATGGCAATGTTGAAAATCTGGAGTGAAAATATTATAAATTTGCGAACTTATGAATGTGTGTGCAAACTGCGCAATACACATTTGTAACACAGTCATGTTATGGAGTATCATCACCAAATTTTCAGCATAGGCATTTTAGGACTTCTGCTCATGAACAGTGTAACTGTCATTTTCATAGTTTGTCCCGAACACTGATTTCCCATATCAACCACGCTATTCTGCACCGGAAGTGCAAAAACACAATTCAGGCAGGATGTGAAAAATGACAGCTGTACGGTTCACAAGAAGGTGTGGAAAAATGCTAATGCTGAACATGTGACATGAAAATATTGCAAAATCGCTAAGTTACGAGCGTGCGTAGCAACTGCACAATGCACGCTCGTAAAACAGTAATTTTTTGGATTTTTCCCAACAATTTTGTAACATAGGCTTTTTGAGAGCCCCCCCCCCATGAACAATGGCACTGTCATTTTGTTCCTCGCTCCCAAAAGGTGATTCCGTGCAATGACTGCAAAATCACCTTTCAGGATCAAATAATGCCATGACAGCGCAAGAATTCATGAGGAGGGGTCCCAAAAACCCCATGTTGAAAATTTGGTGCCACAATTCCAAAAAATACCTGAGATATGCATCAAAGTTGAAAAACCCCTATTTATTCCATTATACAGCTTACCGGCATTCCTTCAGTTCGTGGTTGGCTTTGAAGAGTGCAGACGTGTTCCCAGTCCACCGAAGACTATCGCTACTGTGACTCACAGGTAAGTATAGGTGAGGGTGGGTGTGGGGAGGCAGGGTGCACAGAGGGTGGGTGCAGATTGTGGGAGGGAGACTAAGAGGGACTGTTTTGTGTTACAGGTTAAAAAAAACATCGCGGGATGGTTTTTTTCCCTCAGGGGACTTGGCAAGCTGGGGTGGGCTCCAGGTGTGCCATCTGTTTGGAGGGGTGCTGCAGCTGACAGGAGATTGGGCACCCTCGTTGTCACGCAACAAAGTGGGGGGCAAGGCCAGGGGATTGGGCACCCCCCTTGGCATATAACAAATGGAGGGAGTGCTTTATGCCAATGAGGAGTGGGCTCCCCCATCGGCACATACATTGGGACCACGCTAATCTGGCAGGGGGATTGGGCACCCCCGAAGTCAGCAGTTAGGCGGCTGCCATGTTTACAATGTGGCCGAGCATGTCGGGAGGTCGCTGCGTCTGACGAGCTTTGCTCGGATTGCAGCAGACCTTTCCTTAGATGTGCTCACCACATTATGTATGCATGGTGTGGTGCTGGCATGCAGGCTGATTGGGGAATGAGGGATGCATCTACTGATGTGTGCCCTGCATTCGCTCAACAATGACCACACCTCCAAATCTGCACTACCTCAAGATGTTGGCTGCGCAAGTGTGCCAACATAAAAAGGGCCCTTTTGCAGCCCAGTGCAGATTCTTCAGACCAGCTGAGGTCAGACAAAACAGGACCCAGTTGGTGGAGAACAGTCCATGTTCTCAAATGAGGTGATGACACAGGAGGAAATCCAGATGTGGGGCATGATTATACTCCTTAATGGAGAAGCAGTGCACTTCAAGTTGGACACCAGTGCAACAGTCATGGTGCTACCCAAGACTTAGTGCAAACCATAGTGGGACAGTGTTCTGTTCAGGGTCACAAAAAGGCTATGTGGGCCAGGAAATGCTCCACTAGTGAGGCAAGGCCAACTTCATACTAAACTGGCCTTCAGAGGGAGAATGGCATGCCAGTACATTTATGTGGTACAGTAGTCATCCACACTATTGCTTGGCCTGCCAGGCATTGAGGCCCTTCAACTGTTCAAGTGGATAGCAAGACCCAATGCCCTGGTGCTTACTACAAAAAGTCTTTTCACTACGATCTTCAAGATAGTTGAGCTCCAGGAGGAAAACTATAGAATTTGTCTGAAACCAGAAGTTCTTCCTTTTGCAATGATGATCCCCAGTTGTTATCTCTATACCACTCTTGGACAAGGTGAAAGAGGATGCCCTATGGATGAAAGCCATGGCAGTAATTAAGGACGTTAAAAAGCTAACAGACTGGTGTACCTGGACAGTCATACAGTAGTTTCCAGTGTCAGTGGAACTGTGATCTGTTGTGATCTGTGTCGACATAACATGCTTTAATGAGGCAGTACAGAAAGCATGCCATATACTGCCATTAGTTGACCAGATGCTGGCAACGGTGAGTGAGTGAGTGAGTGAGTGAGTTATTTTCAAAAGTTTTACAGAACAAGAATACTAAGCTACCAGCAGCTTGTTTCTAGATGTGTCCTGAGGGTAGAGGGAAGGGAACAGTACAGTGCAATACTGTATCAATACAATAACAAGCTACAGAATGGTGCACTTAAAGAGCTGAAGATGTCTCAAAGAAAACTTTGAAAAACGTAATAACTGGGTACGATTCAGTTTGCATTCCAAACCTATTCTATAGATCCTCCTCCCTATCTTTTATTACAGAATACATTTGCACAAATACATGATCTTTATCTGTTAGAGTTCATCAGCCTCTATAGCTTACTCCTTACTTCATATCATAATCATCTGTTGTGACATCACTATCTGTTGCCATGGGAGCAACTCTGATGCCACAAGCAGTGCATTTTAACCTCAGGTGGGGAGAAATCAACAGGAATAGATGAACTCTTCAGGAGCAGAGCTCCTGTTTTCATGCAAATAGCCTCAGTAATAAACAGTGGGAAGGAAAAATACAGAACTAATGTGAAATATAAGCAGAACTGTGTCTAAATAGTATGTTTTCTTTAAGTTATCCTGATGGGACCAGCTGCTCTTTAAAACACAGCAGCAGTAAAGTAAAATTAAAGCAATAATAAGTGGCTGCAGAACAGGAGCTACAATGTGCAAATGACAGTACAAAACAAAAATAAATCAGTATATAATAACAAGATACAGATTAGTGCATTTAGAGCAGTGGTGAGGTAAATTATAGCAAATAAATGAGCAAAATGTAGGGCAGGAGTAACAGTGCACAAAACGCAATTAACTGTGCAAGGCAGCCCGCAGTGATAGTGTTAACATATTACTGAACTTTGGTTTGAAGAACCTGAGTAACCTTCAGGATAGCGAGACTTGACACCTGACATAAAGGAGAAGAACCAAGGCGTATGATACCAGGAGGGAGCAGGTGCAGTTGCAGACATGGGAAGTGAGGTCATGCAGGAGGGTTTTTAGAGTTGAGGAAAAGGAGTAGCACGAATAACAGGACCACAGCTGGGAGAATCTGAAAGTGACCTGCAAATGATCTGGGGTGGGGACGGAGTGAGGGTTGGAGCTGCAGAGGGAGTAAGTGGGGGCAGAGGGGCAGGTGGTGGGGTAGAAGGATCTTGTGCATTTTTATGCAGCCAGGGCATTACCTTGATACAGCATAAACAAGTGCCCTGTGGTAGCCCATTGCAAACTTATAAGTACTACATTATATGTTAAATGCTGCAGTCTGCTGCAGGGAACAGTGTAATTCAATGGCATTCAAGCCCTTTTTTTACAGAAGTATTTTGTGACATGTCATCCACTGCAAGTTATCGTGTTGCATCGTGGCTACCTCTGCTGTAGGTTCAAGAGTTCATAATTTCATAATGAATACTCTATTGCAAATGGCCATTATACCATTCCTTCACCAGAAGTATCTGGGTCTGTGAATGGCTCAGCTCCAGTCTAATCAGGTTGGCCTTTACAGTAAAAAAAAAAACATAACCCTCTGCTGACCCTGCTCAGGGCAAAACCTTTAGATAAACTGTTTTCAAGGATACAAAGATTCCAGTGGAGATTCCTCAGATTCACTTACATTATGGATGCTGATGGAAGAAGAGATAGTACTGGAATGGATGTAAAGATGACTACTGACATGATGAGCTTTGGATAACGTGCATCCAGCATCAAACTGGAGCAAATACAGGCCGAACAGCACACTGATGAAAACTATCATCACCTAAAAAACCATATGCAGGCTGGCTGACCAGGACACCAAACATGGAAACCATAACCATAAGGCTCTACTGTCTGTACTACCATGAAATTCATTTAGCAGATGACCTATGGAGAGGATCATCATTCCAAAATCCATTGTGCAGCGCTTACACAACACTCCTCAATGAAAACAGCAGAGTGGAGATTGCACATGGCAGATCATCTGGAGGCCTGGCATGAGAATGTCATGCCAATGGCTAGTAAAAAATTACTTAGTCTGCAGAATGGAAGCAAGGGGCAGTGTGGAGCGCCTCATGCCTTAAACCTTACCTGAGCTGCCTACAGTGGGTGGTAACTGATCTCTTTGTCTTGGAGACTGCGACATACCTCATAGTATTTGACTATTTTTTTCTCACTTTATAGAGGTGATGAAGTTAAAACAGGCAGAGTCTGTCATTGAGGCCCTCAAACCCATTTTTGTTAAACACAGAGTAACACAGCAATTTAAAGTTGAAAGGAAATCTAGGTTCATCATATCTGCCCCCCGCCACCCCGATTCATAAGCAGAGATGAAAAAATGTATGCCATACAAACACTTACCATTTCAGTTTATAAGGATTCCCTACTCACTACGGAGGGTACCGGGTGATTCCCGAGATAGTAAACATGTTTCCAGGCTTACCTTAAAGCCCTGTACTGTCTTCATGGTCACTGTCTCTGCTGGAAGACTGTTCCAAAAGTTCAGCACTCTCTGGGATAAAAAATGCCTCCTAATGTTTCCCCTGACTTTACTACCCCTGTGCATCAGGGTGTCTCTGCAGAGCAGCAGAGAAACTGCAACAAAAACTGCAGCATTACAGGCAATAAACAGTATTAGGTTACATGGGTATGAGGAGCACCAGTCATGTGTACCACCAGTTGTGCTGTATTTCTTGATCTAAGCAAGGCATTTGATACGGTGGACCATGAGCTGCTACTCTCTTCCTTGCACTCCATAGGCTTGGATCCATCCTCCCTTACATGGTTCAGGTGTTACCTAACAGGAAGAACACAGCAAGTGAAAGCTGAAGGAGACCTATCTCCACTAAAACCACTTCTAAGAGGAGTTCCACAAGGATCTATCCTGGGCCCTATCCTTTTCGCCATTTATATTAACAATATTGATTCGAATCTTACCAAAGCCACTGTACACTTGTTCGCAGATGACACTGTTTTATATGTCAGCAACCCATCACCTGCTACAGCTTGTGAAGTTCTACAAACAGAATTCTCTATACTACAACATCAATTATTGGAAAAAAAGCTTCTTTTAAATGCAAAGAAAACAAAAGCAATGTTTTTCTCCACCCAAAGCCATACAAATCCTCATTACTAAACAACCTCCCCAGCTATCCACTATCCTTGGTGAAAGCCTTGATTATGTAGAAAATTCAAGTATTTGGGGTGTGGATAGATAGCAAACTTGACTACACAGTTCATATTGAAGAACTTTTAAAAAGCTTCGCCAGAGACTTGGTCTATTTTTAGAATAAGGCACTTTCTAAACAGAGATTCCAAAATGAGGTTGGTCCAGGCCACATTTCTCTCAGTAATTGACTATGCAGACTTCCTCTATAGTCACTGCCCATCTCCCACCTATGCAAATTGGATACACTATACCACAGAGCTCTGAGGTTCATAACAGATCTACCATTTAACACTCACCATTGCTCTCTCTATGCAGCAGTCGGTTGGACATCTCTACATCTCAGAAGAAACAGAAATGCTGCAGTGTGGACATACAGAATTTTGACTAAGATGCTTCCAAACTATATATTAGACTGCTTCGCACAGGCCACAGCTGGCACCTACGCCCTAAGAAGCTACAATTTCATTATGCTCAAAGTGCCTAAAGTCAACACCCAGCATGGGAGATCTGCTATCAGCTATAATCTAGCTATATCATGGAACACGATTCAAAAGTCCTTGAAGCTGATCAACTGGGTATCCTAGCATCCTTCAAGCATCTATACCCAAGTCTCTTCCTGAAAAATGCAATTGCTTCCACAAGTTCTAGTTTATTCGCAGTTCTTTCCTTCCCCCTCTCAGTCTGCCATCATATCATGGCACTTCACTTCCCTAGAATGCATCTCCACAGATACCTCACCCCCTGGCTCTAATCTTCTCCCATTAACTCCAGGCTCCTACCTTAGCCCTTATCACTGCCTTTCACCTCCCAGTTCTAGCACCAGCCCCTGCTCTAGTCATGCGTGACTCCTTCCTACCATGTCACTTGTCTCAGTCTATGACCACCTCTTTCAGTCATCCAATCACTATTTCTCTTTGTCCACATTGACTTCCCTTGGATCTTTGGAATCTTGGGTATATCATGTTGAATGTATGCCATGATTACTGCCAATGTTGATATGTATATACTGGTTTACCTAGAGTACATCTCATATGTTCCTACCATATCCTGTTATGTTTAAACAATTTCTGTTCTTGATTTCTGTATATAAGTGTTTTAATTATTCATGTACATATACCAATTATTGAACCTTGATTACTGTATATAAGTATATACGTGTTTTAAATCTTCCTATACATGTACCAATTATTGAACCTTGACCTTATCAGGTCCATCTTGCAAATGAGCTGTGCTCAATGATGTTCGCCTGAATAAATAAAGATTTGATTGATTGATTGATTGATTGATGTGTAGTGCAGGAGCTTAACAGACTCTGTCTGAACCACTGTACAGTAACCAGTAGCAGCTATATGCCTCTTTATAAAATGGGTTGGAAATTTCTTGAGACCTGACTGGTCTCAAATATTCCAAATCCATATGATAATGAAACCATAAGCAATGGATCTGTATTTCTCTCCCCAGCTAAGATGCATTACTAAAGCCATATCTATAGACCCTCTGAAAAGTGAGAACTTTTAACTGGTAGCATTTTTTTTCTCTTCACCAAAAACCTTCAACTAAACTAAAAGACAAAGAAACTCAGCACAAAAGCACAAAGGTTAGCTTTACCAGGAAAGGACACATATAACAAAGCTAGGTTTCAAAGAAATACGGAATCACACAAACCCCAATGATGCAAAGCATCATGGGACACATATGCAAATCACCATGAACAACTTAAGACTGGTTCTACTTTAAGCAGGAGTGCATGGGGCCAAATGGTCTCACACACACACACACACACACACACACACACACACACACACAGCAAAAGCTGAAAAGACAGAGACATGATTTGTCCTCCTCAGGACGCATATCCATGTGCCTCATCTGTATCTCAACCCAGGGGAAAAATTGACCAGCCCTTAAGATGTTCTTGTAAGTTTGGGTCATGGTGAGTCCAAACTAGGAAAGCAATCTAAAAGACAAAGAACCTAGCATAACAGCACTTAAGCACAAAGTATAGTGAAGCCCACCAGGATGAAGTCCAACTCTGCAGAATTCTACAGTAAAGTTATTGCAGCAAACAATACAATTTCAATGGGAGTTAATCCCTTTTGTCATGCAGGAAACCTGTGACACTGCGCTTCATCCTGGTGGGCTTGTAGATAAAGACCCAAAGTACTTTATAGAACAAATGAATTGGAACCAGGGATGCAGGAACCAGTTAATTATAAATCAACACCCCCCCCAACAAGCCTGACTGGTTCAACACTTTAGCATATTTCATGTACTCTATCCCTCACAAATATTGTGACCTACACACTTTCAAAAATGTATTCCTCACAGCCCTTGTAAATTTTGCACCTACACCCTTTTGAATCTTGTACCCAGTACCCATCCCAAAATTTGTACCCCACACACATAATACATTTGCCCCATATACTTCAAACCTTCTGCACTCTGCACCCCTCACAAAGTGTGCACTCTGTACCTCTCTTGAAATTTATATCACACACGCCTCAAAAAATTTTGAAACTCACACCTCATGAAATTTCTACCCCATTCCCTTCCTGAAATGTGTGTCCTGCAGCTTGCCCAAAATTTGCACAAAGCATCCTTCCCAAATTTTTCTCCCCACTCCCTTCCCACAATTTGTACACTGTACCCCTCTCAAACTTTGAGCAGCATACCTATCCTGAATTTAGAATGCCACTCATCTACCAAAATGTGTAACCTTATCCAAAATTATGGCCTGCTTCTCCCTCTACCAAAATTAGTACACCATACCCCACCTGAATTTTGTGTCCCTCACATTGTCCAAAATTTGCACCCTGCACCCCACCCAATTTTTGTGACAAACACCACTCCTGAATTTTGCACCCCATACTGATCCCCACATTTTCATTCTCACCTTTCCTACATTTTTCAGCCCACACCCCTCCTGAAATGTGCTTTGAACGTGTACCAGCCCCTTCACCAATGCTAGAAGCAGTGAAGGCTAAAAAAGGGCCTTCATTAGATACAAAGAAAGAGAGGAAGATGAGGAATGGAGTGAGTACCAGTTAAGGATGAGGGAGGCCAAGAAAATGGCCAGGGACATAAAAGTAGACACAGAACTGCATATTGTATAGGTGGGGTCGAGGGGAGAACAGTGTCACAAATGCACTCCGCCGGTCAGGCCCTCTGCTCCCACAGTGCTAACCTCAGAGTACAACAGTGTGAACAGATAACAGACAGGGTAACCCTCCTGTCTGTTTTGGGTCAGAAAACACCTATTAGCCTCGAGTTCTGGGGGGATTCAAACTGTGAACCTTATGCTAGCATACCTAATTAACAGGCTCAGATAATATTCTCTTCGGTGGGATGCACTATAACCTTTTGCCCAAGGGCACCCAGCCAGGTGTCCAAAATGAACCCTTATAACTCTATAAGAGACCTAGGTATTTCTTACCTTTTAAGTAAGCTCAGTAACACAATCAAGCTTTTAACAGCTGTCAGATTTAACCCAAGTTCAGCATCACATGCAAAGGAAAACTGAGAAGACACATAGGCAGCATTTCAAAGAAAAGGTTGTTTACTAAAAATGGTAAAAACAGGTAAAATAAAACAGAGAACAATTATATCACAAATCTTACAGTCATATAAAAAAATGGGAAGTTACAGAATATAAACTCCTATCACAAATACTTAAAGTCTTTCTTATTCTAGATGTCACCCTTTGAGTGCTTTCAAAAGTTCAGAGAAAACGTTCTCTCTTTGAATCCAATTTTGTATTTCTTTGAAACTTGGCTTCCCGGCCAAATGCCCTTTGGGTTAACCAGTGCCTCAGTGCTTACGCACAGAGGTTCTTTGTCCTCAAAAATGATATGTCACATATTCACCAGAGGCAGGATCATTTCAGGAGGCATCTCCCCTCCTCTTTTGTGAGGTCAGTTAGACCCTCCCTTAGAGTTAATTCTAACATAATTTCTACAAGGAGGTATTTTAATTAATGTGAACATCAGCAAAAAAAAAAACCTTTCCTAAATATGACAGTCTTTGATCAACCATTTTCTTTGAGGTTTACAACCCCACAATCTGTCACTAAGGTGTGAGAAAACCAAGGGGAATCAGCCAACCTTCCTGATGTCATAAAATGTATATTTTGGAACCAACATCAAAGGCAACAGCAGGTGATAAGGGCCATAAACTGTCCCTCTGGAAGGAAGGCATTAAGTTAGTTTTTTCCTGGTCTGTTCATACAACCAGCAGCTGTCAGCACCACTGAAACCTTTTAGGGTCAAAGGTCACTCACTGCAGCCTGGCAGTCAGACAATCACATATTATATATTTTATATTACAAATATCATACATAACCATAAGCAGATGGTAAAGCATCACAAACAGTTCTTAGGTACATTGGAGGAAAAAGGGAAAATGAGAGGAGCAATTATTAGGCTGATTGAGGGGTCAGGGTAATAGAGGAGGATGAATAAAAGGCAGCCATTCTAAAGGACTACTTTTGCTCTGTGTTCACAGTAGAGGATAGTGGGGGGCCTACCTGAACGTGTCATAAAGGTTGCTGTAAGAGGGATCCCAGAAATGAGGCAGATGTTGTTTACAGGAAAAAGGGTCAGAAAAGGCTAGCAACCCTGAAAATGGACAAGGCTTCAGGGCTGGAAGGGATGCACCAGAGAGTGCTCGAGTAACTGGCATCAGAACTGGCTGAACCCATGGCAGGGTTATTCAATAGCTCCCTACAGTCAGAGGTGGTTCCGAAAGATTGAATAGTAGTGGACGTAGTACAACTCCACAAAGAAGGAAACAAAGAGTAACTAGGAAAAAACAGACCAGTTAGTCTTACCTCAATAGCAGGTAAGCTAATGGAGACACTAGTCAAAGAGGATTGAGTGGACTACCAGGATAGAAATGGGCTCCAGGATAGTAAGCAGCATGGTTCATGGCAGGGAGGTCTTGTCAGACCAACCTGATAGCATTCTTTGGCCGGGTAACTAGGACAGTGGACAAGGGACAAGCAGTAGATTTGCTCTACTTTGACTTTAGCAAGGCAGTCAACTCTGTGCCATGCAGAAGGTTGCTGAAGAAGTTAGAGGAGCTGGGAACAGCAAATGATCTAGTTAGATGGGGGGAAGCTGGTTGGAGGAGGGACAGTAGAGGATGGTGGTAAATGAGGTCAAGTCAGGGGAGAGGGAGGTCACAAGTGGGGTGCCACAGGGTTCAATTCTGGGACCGGTCCTTTTCTCTATGTTTATCAGTGACATAGGGGAAGAAATACAAGGCAAGATGTGTCTTTCTGCAGATGATGCTAAGCTCTGTGGCAGATTGGACAGTGAGGAAGGGGATAAGGAGCAGCAGAGGGACCTGCAAATATTAGAGAGGTGGTCCAAAGTTTGGCAGTTGAAGTTTAATGCCAAAAAGTGCAAGGTGATGCATATAGGAAACAAGAACCCTGGCATGGAATATTGGATGGCAGGAGTTATGTTGGATACTACCACTGAAGAAAGAGACATGGAAGTCATCATAAGCAACTCCCTAAAGCAATCTAACCAATGGAACAAGGCCTACAGCAAGGCAGCCAGGATGTTGGGATGGATCAGGAGAGGGTTAGACGGGTGGAGGAACAAGGTGATATGCCTCTCTATAGATCCCTATTGAGGCCACATCTGGAATAATATGTCTAGTTCTGGAGCCCCCACCTGAGAAAAGAGAAAGACAGACTAGAGGCAATACAGGGTAGGGTAACCAAAATGATTTGGGGCCAGCAGGGTAGATCCTATGGGAAACAGCTTAAGGCCATGAACATGTACTCACTGGAGACCAGAAAAAGAGGGGGAGATATGACAGAGAACTTCAAGCTCCTGAAAGGAATGAACAAGGTAGATTGTGAGGAAATATTCAGCAGGACTGGTGAATCAAGAACTCAGGGGAATGAGTGGAATATGGAAGGGGGAAGATTCAAGAGAGATGTGAGAAAGTTTTATTTTAGAAAGAGAGTGTGGTTGAGCTGTGGAACAGCCTACCAGCAGAGGTGATGGGTGAAGGAACCGTTATTGGTTACAAACATGGCTTGGACCAAGTAAAAGACTTAGTAGTTATAAAGGGGGAAGCACTAAAGCAGGAGACCAAAGGGGGGGTGAGGATAATAACCCCAACTAGACATTATGTCCCAGGGTAGGATAGGGTAAAACAGGGCAGGCTGGACTGACCAATTTTTTTTCTGTTGACATTTTCTATTTTTCTATGTTTTTAAGGGCTAAGCATCCTAGGAGATGTAGGGAAGAGGGTGTCATGGCCCAGGTGCTGTCATTGGCAGTTGCCCTCAGGCAGTGGGTGAGGGACCAGTGCAGTGTCCTATGCCAAGGGAGCTGGCTGGGGGATGCTTCCCAAGCATGCCAGGATCACGGCCGGATGCAGTTAAGGGGTACTCATGTGCTCTAGGAGGGACGGGCCCAAACTGTGATTTATCAGATGGCTGGATCAGGACATGGTCCAGGGGAGTGCAGCTCCTGTTGCAGGATCCCTCAAGGGGTGCCTTGTAATCCTCAGTGTAACTAGCAGTAGCATGAGCTCCTAACACCCCATTTGCACAGGGGTGTATTGCAGTACATCTGGATCCCTGGCATAGCTAGGATGAACCTCAGGCACTCAGACATTCCTTGACCTGAGGCTCAAGAGTTCAAAGTTATTTGCGTAAAGCAAAAAAAGCATGCCCAAAATCAACGACAGCAAAGAGTGCAGCCAGAAAGGGCGTGGGGTAGAAGTCAGCGATAACCGAAACAGTGACCAAAATGTAAAGGGGCTTTTCTGTGGGGGCTTTGGTTCCCCCACACCACCCCTTTACTAAATTGACTAACCCAAGGGGATGCAACTCTGAGGAGGGGAAACACCGCAGGTCACTGTTTGCTGATCGCTGACTTGTGTTAACTGGCCCTTTCTGGCCGTGCTCTTTTGCCGTCGCTCATTTTGGGCTCGCTATTTTTCCTTCGCCCAAATCACTGGATACCAGCTTGAGGTGAAGAATTGAGCCTATGGCCATAGAGTAGGAAAGTTAGAGGAATTCCTGGGAGGAAAAGGGAATCCATAGGGTGTGTCCTCAAGAAGTGCTACCTAATGGCCTGTTCCCTAGAAGAGGGATCAAGGATATTATGGATGGGGTGACATAAGTGAGCACACAGCATGGCCATCCAAAGACTTTGGAGGATAGAGTTAAAACAGGACTGGAGCTAATGCTGGCTCACATCAGGAGATAGCCTTTAAAAGTGGAAAAACAGGACAGTGTCTCAGAGAATGTGAGATGGGTCCCCAGTAAGGTAAAGGTGGACACTTCTGGCTGCTCAAGCAGGCTGTCTGGGGAGGGGAGGGGGTTGGGCTATAAGGTGTAGCAGGGAAAGAAGAGATTCAGCAGATGTGGGACTTCCAGGAATGTGGGGGCATCCAAATTTCGTGGGTGCCAGAGTACACTTACAGATACTGATCCCATTGGTCCAAGGTAATTTATTAACCCTAAACAGTATGGGCACCTTGCTGGCATGTCAGCAAGAATTTGAAGGTTTAAAACTGCACAAGGCTCACTTTGGACAAAAGGAGCAATGCAGGTGGGAAAAGGAAGACCAAAAGGTACAGCAAGGTGATTCTGAGAACAAAGATTCCCAGTAGACAGGTAGCTAAAGTGGGACAGGAAGGTTCCAAAATGCTGTAAAGGCTGGTGAAACAGGAACCAGGAGGGTTCAGGACATGGATGCAGGTCAGGACACAGCTACGGCGCTGGGACTAAGGAATACACAAAGAAATTATCATAATTTATTGTATATAAGTCAAACTGATTTGGAAAACATACAGTATAGGAAAAGTTTTAACAACACAAGTACATGAGGTAGTATCTATTAAATCTATTAAATACTAGCAGATTTCCTGCATATATCAGCAGTCACTCAACAGGAAAGCCAAACTGATTTGGGTTTTTGTAACCAGATAAACTGACTGTGCCCCATGTACCAGCTACCTCAGTAAAGGAATGTCAAGGACTAGAAATCCTTGTGTCTGAGTGGTTATTTCAACTGGTTAATAATGCCCCTGTCTCAGCAATTCCAGGGTAAAAGGGAAACAGTGAACAGCTCAATAGGGGCTCCTGGGGAACTGAAAAATCATAATAACTCTAGACACAGGAGTACCCTGAGTCATGCTCACCCCATCTTTGGCACAGTTATACTGATAGTGGGGGGGTGGGGTGCATACAGCTGTAGAATTGTGTGTCCTGAACCCTACCCATATTTTATATATTGTACTCTTCTCAAAATTTACACCCTCTACCCTGCCAGGACTGTGTGCCCTCCACCCCTCCCAAATTCCTCTGCTCCACCCAATTTTTGTGCTTCACAACACTTCCAAAATGTATTGCCTGCACTTCTCCAGAAATTTATACACAGCACCCATTCCAGAATTTGGCACCTTGCACTCTTCCCAAAATTTGAACACCAAACCCCTCACAAAATTAGCACATTGTACCCTTCTAAAATGTGCGCCTTACATCACTTCCAAAATTGATATACTGCATTGTAAAATATGTGCACTCATAGAAGTATTAGTGTAGAGATTATTTTATTTTAGTAGTATTAAAGTGGTGTATCCATATATTACAACACCATAAACACTAAAAGTAAGTGTTTCCTTTTTCATTCAAAACCAGCTTAATCTTTTTATTTTAAATTTTACAAACCACTCTATTCTATAAGTAGAATGAGTCACTCCAGGGTGGGGGTAATGGTCTCATAACCCACAGTTCTGGGAATGTTTAAAGGTACTCAGCTGGGTTTTACTATAGCGCTTCGACAGCGTTCAGGCTGGCATCCCCGACAGTAACAGACATAATGCCAAGTGTCGGCATTGTACCGTCGGGGATGTTGGTGCTTTTCCATCGGGGGGCTGCACCCCCCCCAAACCCCCCATGTGGGGGGCTGCACCCCCCACAACCCCGGTCTCTAGAAATCTGATTCCAAGTCGGAGTTGGACCGAGGGAGTGCAACACCGGGAGCCACACAGCTGGTGTCTGCAGTGTTCCAGCACAGTGACTCACCACATCCAGGCAAAATCTGTCGCTGTGCTGTACTTTGTCGTTGTGGTGTCGACCTTGTGCCAGTACACAATTCAGCTGCACCTCAAGCCTAACCACCACCATAGCCCATCAAGTTGCCTACTACATTTTGATGCTGCAATTGGGGTGCCGCAACAAAGGCGAGAGTGAAAGGAGCAATGTTGGTTTTTGATCACCCCACACTCATGCCGTTCTTTGTGCCCACACAATGTTCCTCCCTTTCGGGGGCATGCACACCACAGAGTTTGTTATATTTACTGGTGGTGGGGCGGGAGGCAAAACAGGAATGTGCTCTGGATCCAGGAAGCCACAAAGCCTGGTGCTGCAGAGCCAGGTGGAGTATTGCCTGCATCTTGCACAAAATAATTGTCGCACCGATGGGATAAACCAACAACCACCCAGGGTGTGCAGTTATGAGAAGAAAACGCACACCCTGTGGTGGCTTATTCATTATGGAAAACTTGCATTTACTGTTCTTAAATCCTGAAAACAGAACCCACAGCCTTTAGAACTGGTACATCATTGCAACAAAAAATTGTACACTTGCATCCCTTTACCCGTGACACCATGGCAATTTTTGTATTCCACAAAGAAAATGAACGGGAATGCCGTTTCAATGACACTGCAGCATGTTTAGATAATGGATGCTGTTTATGTTCACTACCATGTGTCTGTTTTTGGTCTATCTTGAACAGTTTTTATGCATTACTGCCTAAATACCCCTGTATGGGGCAGAATAAATGTATCCAGAAGAGTCTTGCAATTCAGCAGTTTGCAGCAGTTTGGGGCCATGCTTAAAAGTCCTTTAATTCTGCTCTGCTCTTTCGTTCTGTATCTGTCTGCTAATATAGTTACAATACATATCCATAAGCAGAATACTATGTTACAGCTACATCTACTTAGGGCACATTAATAGCTACCTAAAGAAAATGAGTTGGCATTTGAGAGTTCCAAACCTCGTTGGTCACACCGCTGTAATTTCATCTCCAAGGTCAAAAGAGCAGCATGGTTCTGCTAAAACCTTTCAAATAGCACATTTACATGAACTAGCTTAAAACAGCTAGCAATTACACTATCATGCAAGGAACCTAATATCATTTTCTTGTAATTCTTATCAGAAGGGAATCACATTAGCATTTATTATTTTATGCAGGAAGACCACCTCAGACCCAAAATCAGTTTAATCCAGTAAGTCACGTACTGTAGACAATGCATTAACTGATTCAGAGTGCATTAAGATGTCTTTGAATTCTATTACTGCTTTCTTGTTCCACTGCTCCTTAAACAGTTTTGTAAAATGCAGAAACAATAACAATGATATGAAGAATATTATACCATTATGCAATAAGTAAAGATGTAAAATGACTCATTTGTTACGTGTAGTTGTAGAGTAAAATTTCACTCATTGATTTCTATGTTATTACATTACTCTTTATTACCATTCTGAGCTGACTATTATACTGCTATGATGATGTGTGTGTGTGTGTGTGTGTGTGTGCTTGTGTGTGTAGCATGTAGTCATAATTCATACATGATTTTGTATTTGTCAGTCCACATTCTTTTTACATATTAGTGTCACAGAGGCAATACAGAAAGCTTACAAAAACTGAAATGCATTTTAAAAAAAATATTTCTTCTTGCATTAAAAACAAAATTATGGAATAAAATGATGGTGTTGTACTGAACAGATTTAATGCTGTGTTGTGAAGTACAGCCTATTCCACTGCTCTGCACATTTGCACTACGTAAAACTTACAGTTATTTCACCACTTTGTCCTCATCAGGACACCCTGGCTGTCACATGTTTTCACCAGAGGCATTCATCACCAAGGTCAGGAGGTGAATATTGTGATCTATTACACTGGGAAGAGCCTAATGAAAAGGCACATAATTATCCAATTTAAAGGGAGGCATGTAAAATAAAAAAGAGGAAACTCGCTATAATTTAAATTGTTTTGTTTCCCTGCAGCAAAACCTGGTGCATGATTGACAAGACCTAATGATAATTCTTATTGATATGGTGATGTTAATTGTGTAGATATTTAATAAGCCCCATATTCCTGAGGTAAATGCATGTTCTTAACCTGCGTCTGAACCTGATTTCGGATGCAGTGTTAGGGATGAGGCGCAGATACAGATAATTGAACACAAGAGGATTTTCACTCTTCTGTGGCAGAATGGAAATTGGAATCTTCAGAATCTATTAGGAGAACAGCTCTGCGGTCGCTCACACTTTTATAGATGATACTGTGTGTGATACAAAAGACACAAAGTCTGTTGCCTGCCGTTGGACGAAAATACCAAGTCTAGGCAACATCTTTCACATCCTCTTTCTTATAAAGAAAGAGAGGAGGCAGTGGAGGTTACAAACGAAGATGGAGGGCTAAATGAAATGCCAGAACTTGAGATCACTGCTCTCATTATGCACTACATATTTTTTTAGAATACCACACTCAGTTTTTTATGTATTGCCTGTTTCAAAATACCATTATGAGCATTGTCCGAGACATCTAATTCTATGGCATGGCATATATCTTTCTAGTGAGTCCTGAAAACCAAATCCAGAATAATAATTACATAAAATGATGCACAGTGGAACTACATTAGTTCTCGGGGTTTAATTAAATAAGGTCAAAGTACCATACTGTACTTCATGCCTTCCAGTTTCAGTGTAATCTTGTCACGTATTTATGAAGCAAACGTTGCTGACATCAGCTCATTTTTAGTATAGGGTGGTTATAGCCCAGAGCTGTGAACCTGAAGACTCGGGTTTGAATCCCACCAGCCCTGCTTACTCACTCTGTGACCTTAAACAAGTCCATACCTTCCTGTGCTTGACCTCCCTAGTTGTTCCTTAACCTCTTCCAATGTCATTTACTCTCCTGATGCTCACTTAATGGGTAATGCAACTGCTCATGGCTTGTAAAATGCTCTGGAATAGAGTGTGTATGACAGGCACTAGATAAAACCCAACTTACTATCTTCCTTTTCTTCACTCAGCATTCCATAGATAACAAATTTAGGCAGAGCACTATTCTTGAATCCCTGTGACACACTGCTTGCCATGGAGGCGTCTTACCAGTCATGTTAGTAAACTAAAAGAACACAGAGTAGAAACGGAGTTGTGCTCATAGCTCAGTATAGCACATTTTATTAAAGTGCTTCTATGCAAAAAAAAATCAAGTGCTATTAAACAGTTCCGTGCAACAGAGGGGCATTCCAAGAACAAAGCCCCAGTGTTTCAAGGTACTCGGTTAGAATAGTGCTACACAAATAGCACCAGTCTACAGAGCGCTAGTTTGTGTAGCGCTAGCACAGACAGTGCACTACACGAATAGCACCAGTCTACAGAGCGCTAGTTTGTGTAGCGCTAGCATAGACAGTAAAATGGGGATCTACAGCACTTTCAGTACTGTAAGTGCTCCCCAGGTTGCTGTCCATAGTGCTCACCACAAACAAGAACACCAGGATCCAGAAGGCTGGCTGAGCTGCTCCCGTGGTGTGGAGGGCTAAGGCATAGAGCAGCTCGGCCAGAGGCAGTAGAGTCCAGGGTTCTCATTCTGGTCTCCAACATTTTTGTTCACTCAGGACTTTGTTTCTTTGACACGGGCTGTGGAAACAGTATTCCATGGCCCCACATATTTTAACTTTCCCCGTGATCTGCTCCCCATCCCCCTGGAGTGAGAATCCTTCAGTCTGGGGGGGTGTGGGTGGTGGGGCACTCCACAAAAATAAAACAGAAGACATTATTGCCACGCTATTGTTGCTGATGGCATTGTGGTTGGTGCTATTCTGACCCAGTGCCATTTTTCAATCACCAATGCAACCTTCCTTATGGGGTCATTTTATGTAACCACCTGTACCTCTCTAAAATGGAGAAATAGATGCTATGGCATTTTTAGCTTTTGTGGTCAATTTGTGGGGCACGTGATCCAGTAGCATATTTTATTTTTTGTTTTGTTTTATTCTTCATAGGAAAGTCTTTGAGCAGCAGGTATCCATTTTCAAAGACATCCTCATCAAACAAACAAGACAAACAAACAGATATTTAAACATCAAATACAATATGGGGACTAATAAAACACATCACATAAAATGAAGTAAAAACATAAATTAAGTAAAGCAATTACATATCGAATAATACACAAGGTAGTGTGTATAATGAGAATTTTAAACACTACACCATGTTTTGTTTTATATAATTGCCTTGAAGTAATTTTTTCACCATAGCACTTACATAATATAAGACAAATTCTACACTGAATTGAAATAGTTCAGCTGAACAGAAGAAATAATGCAGAGTACATCAGAATTTTTTTATTTATCCCAGAAATAACATTTTGTAGGTGGACAAGCAGTGTAGGTAAAGAATTAAGGCAGCACTTACAAATTAATAGATCTCCATGCTGACAACTGTACTGTAATGCACTCTACCTCAGGGTCAGAGGGGTTGCGATATGGTGCCTGCAACTGCCGTAAAACACTGCAGCCTAGCTACTGATGGGCCTCTCAAGGTCCTGTTATATTACACCAGTGTTGCACAAACTGCACTGGCGCAATTCCTTTGAAATAGGTCTGTTAATCTATAAGGCCCTGCATGGGCTGGGCTGGATTATCTGAAGGAGCTCCTGCATCTGTACACCCCGGGCCACTCTCTTCAATCTGCAGGAGGGCCCTCCTGGAGGTCCCCAGAGCAAGGTTAAAATCCTCCGGGGATTGGGTCTTTTAAGTGGCCATCCCAATCCTATGGAATTTTTTGCCGGGGAATCTGCGGGAAGTACCTTCCCTAGAGATATTTAAAAAGAAATTAAAATCTTTTTTCTTTGAACAAGCCTTTGGGGTTTAAGAAATTATTAAATGTGACAAGCAGTTTTTTGTTTAACTAGTAGAGATTATTTATATATTAGTGAGTTATGTATTGCTATTTATTCTTATCTGTATGGTGGTTTGTTTATATTTATTCGCTGTTTGTCAGTCTTATACTTTGCAAGGGTGCCCTAAGCCATCAGGGAAGGGTGCCCAAAAGTAATAAAATCTACTACTACTACTACTATTACTATTAAACTGCAAATAAATATCATTGTACCGAACATGCCCAAAGAGCAAAGATTTAAACAAGAACTCACATTGACTTGAAGAACTGCAAAAAGGGGCCAACATTTTAACATTTTAACTTGATAACTAATTCTTCACATTGAGTTGTTTTATTTCAGAACTAAAAACCATCATAGCCATGGAAATCTGATGTCCTTAGTGATGAGCATGTGACCTCCTTGTGCAAGACACAACTGTGAGGTGCAAGCCATAATCTGGCTTATGCTCTCCCGGTGGCACTGAGAGCTGAGGCACTGGATGTTACATCTTGCGCCATGCCAGTGACCCTTGTTCGGGAATGAACATGGGTTGCTGGAGTTGGCCTAGGAGGGAGGGGACTGAGCATCCGAAGGACTGCTCTCCTTTCCCTAGGAGGGAGGACTGCCAGTTCTACCAAATGACTGGCAAAAAGCAGAGGCCTGGTGGTACCAACTAGTAATAACCCCGTCCCTACTGTTGGGAGGGTGTTTTAACTTAAAATATTTCTAAATTGCATCTTCCAGTAATATTTCCTGAGACTACAAAACAACTTTTTGTTTTGCTTTTTCGGCATCGAATATCAAGTCATTTTTCAGAAACTACAGTTGCAGACTGTTAAAATCATGCTGGAAGTGATTAGACAAATGGACAAATTGTTCTATTTAACAAAAACTGAGTAACTGCATCATCTGAGTAAAAAAAAACAGCACAACATTGCAGATGTTTGTGAATGGGTTCAAAAAGAGGCAACAATCTAGTGGCCCAATTTGGAGCTCTGAAAGATTCCAATAGACATTGGTAACATAGAACATAACAAGCCAGTCATCACTTTCTGAAACCACTTATCAAGGTCATTTTGAATCCAGCCCAGAGCACACTAATTGGCAAAGCAGGGGCACCCAATCTAGTCAAGAACAGGTCATGGTCCACAAGATCAAATGGTAAGGCAAGGTAAGGCAAATTTTATTTTTCTAGCGCCCAATCCCAGAGGCTCTGGGCACCGTACAAAACACAAAAATTTAATTTCCACATACATAAATACAAAATATACCAACATACAAACCCTCTAACTATATAAAACCCTCTTTAGTTTAAAAAGGACTTATAACAATAGTATCAGACAAAGTCTGAGAAGGCCTGACTAAACAGATGAGTCTTCAGGCGGGTCTTAAAAGCCGCCACTGACGGGGCCTCCCTCACCAATAGTGGGAGCAAATTCCAGAAGACAGGCCCTGTGAAGCTGAAAGCTCGATTGCTGGCAGTTTTCAATCTTGTCTTTGGAATTGTCAGGAGGCCCCTCGAGGAGAACCAGAGGGGACGAACTGAGGCAGCGGGTGTGAGAAGGTCAGCCAGGTAACAAGGGCCCAGTTCAAGTAGGGCCTTATAGGTGAGCAAGCCCACCTTTAAAAGCACCATCCACTGAATTGGCAACCAGTGCAGTTCCCGCAGCACCGGGGTGACATGGCGGTATTTCGACTGACCTGTCAATAACCTGGCAGCTGTATTCTGCACTAGCTGCAGTTGACAGATGGTGCCTCCCGAGACCCCGAGGTAGAGCGCATTACAGTAGTCAAGCCTAGATGTTACAAATGCATGTACTAAAGTGGGGAGGTCCATGGGCAGAATCAGGTGCCTAATCCTGGCGATGTTTCTCAGATGAAAAAAACCTCCTTTTGACAATGGCAGACACCTGATATTCCATCATCAAACTGCTGTCAAATATCACGCCAAGATTACACACCTTAGAGGAAGCCACCAATGGGACAGACCCAAGAACAAGTCCAGAGTCTGCCCCAGGGGGGCAACCCCACACGTCTCCTGTTCAACTCCACCACCAGTACCTCCGTCTTATCGGGGTTCAGTTGCAACCAGCTGGAGGCCATCCAGTCATTGATCTCTGCAAGACAGTTGTTTAATACATCCATCGCATTGGATGTTCTAGGAGCAAAGGATAAGTACAGCTGGGTATCATCAGCATAACAATGAAACCCCAAGCTGTACTTCCTAATGATCTCTCCCAGGGGTAGCATATACATGATGAACAACATCGGTGACAACACTGAACCCTGAGGTACCCCACAAGACAGAAGGCTAGAAGATGAGGAAAACTCTCCCATCACTACCCTCTGTCTTCTGTTTGTCAAAAAGGACTCAAACCAGTGAATGACAGTGCAGGTGAGTCCACAGAAGCCCCTCAGGTGGTTGAGTAACACCCAATGGTCCACTGTGTCAAAAGCTGAGGAGAGATCAAGTATAATGAGAATTGTCCCTTCCCCTTGATCTCTTGCCCTGAGGAGATAATTGTGCACCTGAACTAATGCAGTTTCTATAGAATGTCTTGCATGAAAACCTGACTGGAGAGGCTCATAGATATCAAATGCCATGAGGTGATCACCCAACTGATGCGCCACAATCTTCTCCACAACCTTTCCTAAAAATGGAAGGTTGGAGACTGGTTGATAATTCGTCTTGATGTCAGGGTCCAATGATGGCTTCTTCAGGAGGGGTCTCACCAGCGCATCCTTCAAGGCATCTGGGACAGCCCCCTCCGACAAGGAACACTGGACAATCAAGGCAAACACCGGACCAACAGCGTCAACGCATCCCACTAAGAAACACGTCGGCGCCAGGTCCGGTTCACAGTATGTGTGCTTCAGTTTTGAGATCACCTCAATGACATCAGCCACCTCCACTGGTTTAAACTCCCCCCAACTCAGTGGAGTGCCTTGTCGACAATCCAAGTGACCACTGTTGGCCATGATACGGCCCACTGGCGGAACTTCCTGCTTGATGGCGGACACCCTGTCTGAGAAAAACCAAGCAAATGCTTTTAGTAAGTCCACAAAGACATCCTCTGCAAGGTCTCCAGTCTCTAAGGCCCTAAGCAGATATTCTGTTAAATATATCAGAGCAGTAGTAGTAGTGGTGGTGGTAGTACTGTGTCCATTTCGAAACTTATGCTGGGCAACAGTCAGAACATCATACTTCTCTCTCTCTCTCTCTCTCTCTATATATATATATATATATATATATATATATAATATATATTTATGCAACAGGTGTGAACAATAAATGTATACCATAAATAATGTACATTGTAGCTACTATGTAAATAAAACCATTTACGTGCATAGTAAGTATGTCATCACTCATTTACGTACATAGTTACTATGTCATCACTCATTTATATACATAGTTGCTATGTCATCAGCCAATTTAGAATGTTCGGCCTCAGTAGCAGTATTAATCATATTCAAATGCAAATAACTTTAAAATGAAAAAAGATAGCATGGTACTGTGAGCCCAAAAGTTTTCCAGCACAAAAAGATCTACAAAATGAGTGGTGTTTCATTTATAGATACCTTTCAGTTTTTGTAGAATTAGCAAAAAACAGGAGAAAGTTAAGTTTTTTTTGCATTTTTTGACAAATAAATACAAATAACTTTAAAACGAAAACTGATAGCATTTGTACGTTGAGCACAAAAGGTGTTTCATATATAGATGTCTTTTAGATTTTTTATAATCAGCAAAAAACGGCAGACAATTCAGTTTTTATTTACTTTTTCTGAAGAACAAATTCCCCACAAAAATATAAAAACAAAAGAATCGTGCATCAAACTTTTTCATTATGTACTGTCCATAATGCAACTACTTAGCAACCACTATGCTAAGCCGAGCTACCCTGGGAAAAGTACAAAAAGTCCATGTATGTTAACATGAAAAATTAAATAAACAATTTAAAACAAAACTCTTTACACAATCCTAAATAATCCCTATTGCATACATGAAATACATAACAGGGATCTTGTGAAATACATGATTTATTTTCACTCGAGCTGTTTGACCTTGGGCACCGCACTTGTGGTTTACGCCACTCGTGAGATTACCCAAGGTCAAACAGCTCTGGTGAAAATGAATCATGTATTGCACGGGTCCCTGTTACGTATCCCTTTTATATATATATATATATCAGTTGATCATATACAGTACTACCCATTCAACAGCCTTGGAAAAAGGAATAGGACAGCGATCAGTCAGTAGTTATTTACCTGCTAGATACTGTGCCTTGTAGACTGGGACAACAATTGCAGATTTCCAAACATCCAAAACCTTCTGAATAATCAAGGACAGGTTCCAGATCTTTGAAATGTGGACAGCAAGGGCATATGCAGCAGAAAGTTTGATCAAATTTAAATGAAGGCCATCCTTCAAGTACAGGTTTCTGGTTGAAAGCCTGGTGTCTCTCCATTCCATCAACCCCTGCTGCCCCTGCACTCTGCATGGAGCACAGCACTCATGAATGGGGGGGGGGCCATGAGTCATGCATGCTGAGTGGCGTGGTTGTGCACAGCTACGAGGCCTTTAGCCCTCTTTGTGAACAAGACCCAATTTTTGTAGCAAATTTTTTTTAAAGTCATGAATAAGTCATTTGTGGGGCACAACTATATATATATATGTATATTTTAAAAAGTAGCTAATGTCTCTGGAAAAAAAACATTGGAACACCTAATACAGTAAATAATTCAAATGCTGTTGAACCATACAGTAGTAGAGATGTTAGAAAGTTATGCCAAGGTAGCTATACCATTACTATAGTACAAGAGTTTGTGTAATAAGAAAACTCACACCGCCTGTTTCTCATGATTTTTCTCACTGTGACCTCTCTTACACTGAACCATCTGTCCGCCACACAAACATCTTTCTTCAATTTTTATAAGTAAGGAAAAAAAAAACACCACAGCCAGCTCATAACTGGCCACCCATTTGTCACCCCACAATAGCCCAAATATGTAAAGAAAGTAGTTTTTATACCTGTAAAAAACAATTTTCAGTCCTTCTTACTTCCTTTTATTTAAATGCATGTTGCCAGCACCATACTTCAAACTGGCACTTTACGTTGAGAAAATCAGGAAGTTGCGAAGATTTATGTACAATCTACAATGAGCCTTTTTATGACTTTATTGGTTAAAGCAAATATCAGCATAGAAGTCAACAAAATCAACCTGATACAATCTACTATACTGCAGTAAACCTCAAGTAAAAAAACTTGCACACAAAGTGCACATTGAGACCAGCCCCAATATGAGGCTCTTAGTGCTGACCATTCCCACTTATGAACATACGAAACATGCCAGCAGAAACAGGCTTCACAGTCTATCAAGTCTCGAATGCACAGCTAGCACCCCTATACTGCAGCTGCCCCGCCCCATCCCCCTCCCCCTCCCCCTCCCCCATCACTTAAGGATGCTATCTTAGCAGACTGAGAGAGGAAGGCAGGATTTGTTCTGGTACAGCATGCCAAGCCTTGGGTGAAGTTTCTTGTGCATGGCATCAATGTGGGTGAAAAAACTGAGATCCTGATCCAGCCACACCCCTAAGTACTTGAAGTGGGGTACCTGTACAAGCAGGTTGCCATCCAGATGTTTGAAGAAAGGTGTATGTTGGAGCCTTGTTAGTGTTTGTCTAGTGCCATGTCAGGGATACAGCTTTTCTGGCATTTAATGAGAGCTGGTTTGTGGGGATATAAAAGCAAGAGTCAGTGTACAGCGCCCCCATTTTAGGGTTACCACCTGTCCCTATTTTCTCAGGACAGTCCTGATTTGGGTCAATGTGTCCTGCAGAAAAACATGAAAAATACTACATGTCCTGACATTATACTAGAAAAAATATTTTCAGATTTTCCTGTAAATGTTGCAAAGAACTAGAACACCTTAAAATAACCTTAGTCTTAATTCTGGTTATTCAGAGAAAACAAGTCTACTGCATTAGTCAAGGTTATATATTGTCCTGCAAAAAATCATGTTTCAGTAGGAAATGTCCCACTTTGGGCTTCTTAAAAGGTGGCAACCCTACCCCATTTGGGTAAATTTAAGAAAGAACAATATTTTTCTGCCTGAATTGGCCACTTACTTATTTGATGTCCAATAGGAGTGGGGTCTCTTAGTATTCACCTCAGGGCCATGCTGTGAAGTCACTCAGCTATCAACATCAAGGTAGACCACCCATCAGCTGTATCTCTATTCCAAACTACACCTGCCTCAGGTGGCTTGCTTCATATAGGAGGCATTAGCCTAAGATTGGCTTCATTAAGGTACAGTCCCTAATCAATGTGCAGGTAACTAGTGAGAAGCTAGTGAATGAGAGAGCCATACTTCTCCCAATCCATTATTAGTTGCTCTCCCTTGCTCATTCACATACTTTAAATTGGCTTTTCTATTAGGGGTGCTACTGCATATGGCATACAACATCAATAAAAGCAAGAGTCAGTGCACATCTTCTCCCCCCCCAAATCTGGGTAAATGTAACAATGAGCAGTATTTTTCTGCCTGAACTGGCCACTTACTTATTTCTTTCAAACGAAGTGGGGGTCTCTTAGTATTCTCTTAGTATTCACCTCAGGGTCCTGCTGGTTTGTGGGGAACCAATGTCGGACCATGTCAAAGTCACACTAGATTAATGATTGCAGCTCAGGGACAGAAATACCTGAAGCAAACAGAATGGTGTAATCTGCATACATCTGTATGTGTGAGGAGACACAAGTGCAGGGGTCATTTAAGAACATGTCAAAAAGTACCGGGCTGAGGATGGAGCCCTGGGGGATCCCGTACTTAATGGTCAGGTTGGTAGTATAGGACATAACCAACTTGGACCAAATGGAACTGATATGAGAGGTAGGAGTGAAACTACCCACCACTATGTCAGATAGGCCCACAGCACTTAACATAGCCAAGAGAAGGGGATGGACCACAGAATCATAGGCCTTTGCTAGGTCTACAAAAATGGCCATGGTGAAAATGCCCTGGCTATGACTTTCACCACAAACACTCGGTACTGTTTATCTCAAGTATAGCTGATTTAGCCACTGTATTATTTACTTACTGCTCACTCTGGATTCCTCACCATATATCTGACATTGCCCTTAAGTCAGACATGCCTGTGTCCATCTGATGTGTACCTGTTTCCAGAAGTATTAAACACCAAAAAGCCTCAGGAATCATAACAGCGGTTGTTGTGTGAAGTACACCCCAAGGGGTGATGCAACATCTGACAAAAGATTCCTGAGGGAGATTTCAGAGAGAAAGGAACTAGGGGCTGCTTGCTGAAAATACTAAGGTGAAATGTATTTTTTTCCTGAGCTTAAAGCAGCAGTATTTGTTAGTCGGTGAGAAAATTCATCATATAGCTTTTTTTTCTAAGGCAGTAAAAAGAGGAGGGACCTGACTGGGATTTTTCTGCAGATCAAAGAGCACATGCCTTCTGCTGTAAGAGCGGGTGGAGATCATTCCTGGGACTCTCCCTGAATGGCCATATCTGGCCCCTGTGTATTAGGTCTGTAGGAACATGTGCATTTTCAGGGCAGTCCTCTGAGAGACAAACACCCCAGGGCCCCCATGCCAGGTACACAAGCCCTAAAACCTGTCTGAAGAGGAAAAAGGATCTACTCTTCTGTGTGATAGTAAATCCTCAGTGTGAAGCAAGTCCTCCTGTGTGTCTGTTTTAGGGAGTCCTGAAATTGACTGTGAGAGCCCTGAACTGGCTGTAAGAGCCCAACTAAGAATGTGAACTAAGGGCGCTTTGTACCCACTGGGTTGCTTGCAATCCTGAAATGACATTGGACTTGGAAACTGTTTGAGAGGATGCTCTCCCTGATGAACATCTGGACCCCCCCCAAGGGAACAGGAAGCTTGAATTAATTAAGCTATAAGACATGCCAGAGCGTGCGTTGTGGTGGGATAATGGCACACCTTGGGTGTGTTGTGAGACATGAGGCATTGTTGCGTGCCTTTGACATATGAGAAGTGCTATTATCCCAGCATGGAGCACACTCTGGAATGTCTTACTGTGATTATAAAATGTGTTCAAGACTTATTTGGAGTGGGGGGCATAAAAAACATACAAAAATAAAAAGTTTAAACATTTTAAGGATTTTTTTTAAATGCTCATCCACCCTAGTAAAACAGTCCCAGTACATCCCAGCATTGGCATGCCATCTCAGGTTCAATTTTTATGCACAGCAAAATACATTTTTTTTTATTAGTCCTTAAAGCCCCCTATTTCCTCAGCCCACACTTATTACCTGTTTCCTCGCCTTCTTTACTTTTCTTTATTATTTCTTCCCTTTTCCCTACCATGTTTCTTTTCTGTTTGTCCTACATTCAAGAGAAGGAATGTTTACTATGGACGAAATACAAGAATTCAAATCTCTTCTCAGTTCTACTGGCAGAATGTTCATTCCCAAAAATCACAAAACAGAAGGCCTCAAATGAAACCAGGGCTTCTGTTTTGTCAGTAGCAGGCTTAACCATAGAAATAATAAGCATCGGCCTCTTTCCCTGGTGAGCAGGTGAGTATTGGAGTGTTTTTTTTTTTTTTATGGTCAACAAAGAAACACCAGAAATTAAAACTGTAAGCACTGTAGTACATAATTTTTAATGTACGTATGTGTATGCAAGAAGAGGAGTACGAGGGCAAATAACATCTAATTATTATCTTTTTTCTAATTTGAGGCAGTTTTATTTTAGAGCCTGCTGTAGTTGAAGGGTTTTAGTGGCAGCCATGTTTGTGACAAAAACCAGGAATGTGTGGTTAGTACTGATTTTCTTGGGCCCACTGGGTCATAATGTCGTCGCTGAATAGCGATCAACATTACAACCCAACAGAATAGCGCTGCACGAGACAGCGAGTGGTGCAATACCGCAAATAATGCTGTACGCGGTATTGCACCCACGTACCATTCCAGGCAGAGAATAAGACCTCTGCTTGGACATAGTTCTGCTAAGCAGCTGCCATGGCTCAATGGACTGAGTCATTGCAGCAAGGAACCCAGGTGCTGCGTCTGGGACTGGATTTTATTCCTAGTCCCAGAACATTTTTTTTTTTTTTGCACTTTAGTGTGATTTCACTGACCCCCCCCCCCACCAAGTTGAGAATCTTTATTGGAGGGATTGGGGGTGCAGGAGCAAAGCCCCTGCAAAAATACTTATGCCCCATGTAAAGAATCATGCTGTAGTGGCAGAGCGATTTTTGCATGCGGCATAATGTCATGCGACATTATGACCCCATGCCTTTATTGTGAAGAGTCTGCTGGATCTTTATCCAGTGCTGTTGTGCTCAGACATCAACACAGGTAAAGACAGCCCTTGGCTAATCAGGTTTCACAATTTTTTAAACCCCTTTCGTAACTGAGTTTAAATGCATAACATCGTTTGCACTGTAATTAATACCTTATTTCTGATATACTCACGAGCTGGTCAATTAAACGTACTCCATTAGTTAGAATTTACCCAGTTTTTGTACATTCTGTTGTCGGGAATTATTTGTGTGCTAACCCCATTTATTTGCAGCTCTGCACCTACCCAGAGAGTCCAACCACCTGGGAGGTCACCCAAAGTCCCATAAGGTCAAGTAAGTGCTTTTCGTTATTGTGTGCTCCCCTCCCCAGAATTATGTCAGCATACCACTAGACATTGGGTAGGGGCTACATGTATAACACTCTCATTTCACCACGTTGCTATCTTTTTCCTTCCTGTTCTTATCTATCCTTCTGGTTCTTATCTATCCAGTCTGTATTTAATGCCCCTCACCCTCATATTGAACCGTCCCCTTACACCTATGACTCTCTCACCTATTTCACTAACATTCATCAACGACTACTGCATTGTGATTGGTTCTACTCTTATCTCTTCAAAGGGGGCCCTAACCCTGCCCTCCTTCCTTTCTGGAGCCCCTTCCTCCATGACTGCTACAAAAAAAAACCTCACCTGGGCACTTTTATTCTTGCAAAAGACTATGGCCCAGATATTCAAACTGCACCACAAAGTAGTGCAATAGCAGGAGCAGGTGCAAGTTCAGTGTGCCTATGTGCAACATGTGCGATATTCAAACACTGCACAGGCCAAGATGCACTTGTGCCACACAACTGAATATCACGCCAACTGCGCCATGGCACAACCAGGGATGCACAGTGGTGCTGGTCTGATGTGCAATAGCACAACCAGGGATGCGCAGTAGAGCAGGGTAGCAGTGCATCAGCACAACCAGGGATGCACAGGGACAGGATGCAGGGGTCCACCACCCATGGAAGATATGGGTAGAGGAGCACGCAGCAGAACAGACATCGCCCCCCACTCCCCATGAACCGCACAACCTGAGGAGAGCTGGAAGAACCACCGGCCCATGGACACCAGCAACAATCCCACAGCTGGGGCATGGTTCCCCAGCACACCCCCTGGCAAGCTGTGACCGGCATACAAGAAGGCCCGGCCACCCTGTGCTACACCATCCCACCAATGCAGTGCACACCCTGCACAGCGATCCCCAGACACCCTTCCCAGGAGCAGCGCCCAACAGTGCAGGACACCCCATGCATGCCACCATCACCACTGTGACAATGCAACCCTGTGCACCATGGAGCCATGCAAGGCAGCCCCACCGCAAGGACCCTGCAGCGGGTGGCAGCAGCCACCGATGCAACAAGTGCAGACACAGTGGTGCCCTGCACGGCCCGCCTGAGGTACAGCTGAGAGACCGACCATGCGTCGGCACATGAGGTACTTCGCATGTGACAGGGCCTGCCCCGGACCCCACCACCAGTGGTACAGCTCCCTGCACACCCTCCCAAGGACACACGCCATCCCAGCACTGGCCACAACAGCCAGCACAGATGCCCACAGTGGTGCATGGAAGCATGCACCACACAGGATGCAACACAGTGCACAGACAAACATCCACCCATACCCAAGGGCACACCAACACAGGGACACAGTAGCAGGTCAATGAACCCACTGGCATGTGGCCACAGCAGCCATGTACCCATGGCTAGCACCCCTCCATGGCACAGGTGTACCAGCCACCCTACACATGCACCATGAAGTTGTACGCCACCAGCATGCGGCTGGAGCACAAGTGACAGACAGTGGAGCACATCCCCTGCAACAGATACAAGCGACAGCATGGAGGGGGGACAACAACAGTGGAGGCCACAGTGCTCCCTGAGGCAGACGTGCACCATATCAGTGACAGGAGGCAACCTGGCATTGTGTTGGGTACAGGGGTTGTCCAGCATGGACAGCCACCACTGACATGCCAGCAGGCCATGCATAGCACAGACATGCAAGGGTGTCAGCTGCACAGGCCATGGACAGTCTTACAGGGGCACCATGGACACAGTGCATGCACCATGGACCACTGCACACAGGTGTCCAGTGCACAGAGAACAACACACAAACCACAGACAGTGACTGATTTCCCTGCCCACACCATAGGCGGTTCCCTGCCAGACACACACATGCCTGCACCACCCCTGATGCCATGCACACCACTGCAGCTGAGCACCTGTAGCCCGCTGCAAATCAGAGACCACCACAGTTGTCATAACAAAACAAATGTATTCAAAAAAGGTTACAAACAACTATGTACAAATATTTACAATGGGGGGGGAAGGGCCACATGCCAGGTGGGGGCAGGTATGGGGTAGGGGAGAACAAATGGGAGAGGAAAGAATGGGTGTGAGGGTGGGTCCAAGGGGGTAAAGTGGGTCCCGGGGCATGGAGGGTCTATTGTCTGCCCCACTCTCCACTCCTGTGGCGCCTATGTGTCATCCTCTGTCTGACCCCGTGCCACTCCAGTCACTGAAGGATCTCTAGGGATGCCCTTGCCAGCTGTAGCAGCTCCTGCATGCCCCTCTCAATGGCCATCAATTGCTATCCACCTAGGACAAGGGAGCAGAGTCAATATGTATGACTGTCCATCCCCCTGCAGCCCACCCATTGTGCATGGCATACAGCCATGGGCCACGCCTCTGTGATGGTGTGTGACCATCCACAGTGATCGTGTCCACAAGACCTGCCTACACAGGTGCACACAGCCATGTGGACTGCTGCACACGCCCACCGCCCAAGTCCCGCACAGCACCACTGTGGCCATACAGTGACATGGCTATGCAATGCGAAGGCAGTGACACAGCCATGTACCCAGTGCACGCATGGACCACCAGCAATGCACACCCACACATGCAGTGCCACAGGACAGTGCTGAGTGTACCGTGTGGCATGCACATCAGTGGTATCAAGGGCTGGTGGCCATGCCCTGCCGCCTACCCCTCAACACGGCATGCACAGAATTTCCTGGAAGAAAGGCACTCACCTGCATCTGTAACAGCCAGGCGCTGCTGCAGTATGGGCCCTCCAGCCCATCCCTGTTGCCAGGCAGCTTCATGTTGACACTGGGCCCATGCCTCATGGGCACGGCACCTCTCCTTAGGGCCTAGGGTACAAACATGGAGAGGGGAACATCAGCACAAACCAGTAGCAAAGGCCCCCCCCGGTGTGTGTGATCCCACACAGCCCAGCCATGCCTCAACCCTACCACCACCACCACCCACACTGGATGGCCCCCACCCCCTGCATGGTGGATACATGCCCACTGCGATACCCAGATGGATGGACGTACACTACCAGTGTATGTATGGAGCACCTACCTGGACGTGGCACTGCATGCTCGTAGATGGGAAAGCCTGTTTGGATCCCTCAGCCCGAGGTCCCCATAGGGGTGGCGACACTGCTCTGCACTGTGGGCGATCCTGGTGGCCTCCTCCAGTGCCTCTGCCACTTCCTCCCACACAGCACTTCTGGCCTTTTCTAAGGGGTCATCCCCAAACAGGGCCCCAGCATGGGACTCAACAATGGCCAACAGATTTGCAAGTTCGTGCGGGCTCCACAATGCTGCTCTCCTCCGTGCCATCTCTCATGCAGCCAGGATCACAAAATGGCACTCTGTAGCGTATGTCCCCCACGTGCAGATGCTGCGCGGTACAGCACTGTCATTCCCTGTCGCGCTGTCACCGAACAGTGCGATAGGGGTGCACCCATATGGATGCATAGTGCCTAGGGGGCAAAGGTCGACTGCAGGGTCAAGGGTCTGTCACGCACGGACTGCCACAGTACGATTGGGACTCCCTGCATGTAGCGCAGTGGGGTGCCTGTGTGTTACGCCCTGCAGTGGCCTACCACACTGTGGCACCATGGCACCTACGGTGCTCCAGGGCACAAGCGCCACATGTGTGAACAGCTCACTAGTGCCACTGGCACAGTGGTGGCTGTGCCCTGCACTGCCTCCCATGCTCAGCATGTCATCAGCTTGGCAGGCATCAGCGTCAGCACCCCGGGCATGCACCCTGCAGTGCCTACTGTGCACATCACAGAGCTGCACCTTTGCCTGAGCATGCTCAACACAATTGCGCAAGGTGCAACAGCGCAATATTCAGCCAGCATATGCAAATCAGCTCATCAGCAATTCCATGGTGCAGCCACTGCATTAGCATCCACTTAAAATTGCGCCTCACCTCATTTGCATGCCTTGCACTATATAAATGTGACATGTGGCTGCAGAGGACATTGTTTGGTATTGCAGTCTATTATGGTGGGTTGCATGCTGTTTGGAAGTGTGGACTTTGGTGTGTGGGGGATGCATGGGACTGCACATTCAGAGGTAACACCTGTCATTCCCACAGGCTCCATAATGACCAAACGTGAGGAGGAGGAGGAGGAACAGAGACGTGGGAGATGGAGGAGGCCCAACATCACCCAGGCAGAATCAGATGCCCTGTTTGAGGCCTACCTCGACAGGGAACTGCTGCTCAGTGGACAGCCGGGAACACCACAGGCCCGTGCTGCGGCATGGGATGAGGTAGCGCATGCCGTCAACCAGCATGGCAGTCACCAGTGGTCCATGCAGGAGTGCAAAAAGAAGATCAGCATGGACAAGAAGAGGATTAAAGATAAGGTGGCTGCCATCAGGGCAGCACATGCTGCAACCGGTGGTGGACAGCCGGATGTGCCACGCCTGATGTCACAGGGTGAGTGGGTGGCTGGCAGCATGCGACGTTGTGCCATCAAGAGTGTTCCAGGTGATGGCTTCCAGACAGGTGGCAGCCCGTCACTGCATGGTAGGTCCGGTGCTGTCACTGTGTGGGGGTTGGGGGGAATGCCACAGGGTAGGGAGGAGACATTAATGCTACTGTGTTCCCTTACAGTTCCTGAGCATCTACATGGGTCAGTGGTGGTGGGTGTGTCCACTGAGGGCGATACCCTGGACAGGGAGGAGTGCCCATGCACCTCCACAGGTGTCCGAGGGTCAGGACAACATCATACCCGCCTGTCTGTCCAGACTGAAGATGGTGCTGGTGCGGAGGAGGCCCTGCCTGTGTCCCAGCATGACAGCAGCCATGGATGCCAGCATGCTGTGACATGGACTGATGCTGGATCCGGCACCGATGATGATGGATCACACATCCTGGACAGTGATACGTGTGGGCCACAGGATGGTCCCACAGCAGGTAACAGCACGGGCATAGCCGTGGGTGGTGCCGCCGTGGAGGCCTGCGTGACATCACAGTCCCAGCCTGTGCCTGTATGCACCAGTGGGGCAGCACTGGTGTGCATCCAGGCTAGTGGGGCTGTTGCGGCCACTGCAGTGGCACCGGTGAGCCCTGGTGAGCAGCGGCCGGAGGGGCAGTGTCAGCAGTCAGCCAATGGCGATGGGGGGACAGTGTTGGGGGGCAGCGTCAGTGCACCGCGTGCGGACATGCATGACTGTAGTGTGCAGTGCCCATCATCAAGGGGTAATGCCCAGCACATCCAGGAACACCATGAGGGACAGCATGCCGATCTGGCAGATGACCTCTTTGATGAGCACAGCTGCCTACTCCAGGCTTCCATGGATCAGCAGTTGCGGCTTGTCAGGGCGGTGGATGCACTCAGTGCGGTACTGCACTAGGCAGAGGAGCGGCGCAGCAGAGACCACGGTCTGCTCCTGGCAGAGATGGCCTGGCAGCGAGAGGATGTGACCACTGCCATTGACAGGCAGACACGTGCATTCACAGCTGTCATGGCCACATTGGGCATCCAGTTTGTTGCCCATGTGCTGCAGACACCGTGCAGTGTCACGTCCAGCCTCCATTCCTGGCACCGTGCGACACCTTCCATGTCGACACTGGGTTCGGCTGTGGGCATACCGAGCATGCCTGGGCGGCGTCATGTTCGGTGAACTGCAGACCTCGCGTGAACACAGTCGTGTTCCACAGCATCACCCTGGGGACTGTTGGTGACCACCCATGGGGCCAATGGTCAGCCTGGCATGGCTGGCAGGTCCCGGCGGGGCCGCCCATGCATCCGTGGTGGCCGTGGCACTGTGCCGTGTGACTGAGCTGTCTCCCACCATGGCTACTGTCTGATGCTGCCCTGTGTGCAGCGTGTTGTGCAACGTGCGATGCACGGGTGGGGTACCCAGCCCTGCACACACACAGTCCATGTGCACACCCTCCTGGCTGCTGGCCACTGTGGCGTGTGCATGATGATGCCTGCATTGCACTGTCCACCAGTGTGCAATGGTGCCCAGCATCTGAGACATGCACAGTGATGGGCACTGGGTGTGGTCATTGGTGGACCTGTGTCTGGCTAGGGGTTGCAGCCGGGGTTGGCATGCCTTCTACCCCTTGTGCATGTCTTGTGGGTGTGGGTGTGTGTGTGTGATCACATGTCATGTTAGGCCTTGCCCATCCCTAACGGCATGTGCGGTTCCACACTTAGCCCATTCCCTTGCCGCAATCCACCCCTGGGGTTAGTCCATACCTGTCTGTTGGTTGTGCCCTTGCCATTGGTGGTTGCACATGGCCCCATGACCTACCTGTGTTAGCAGAAGTGCTCCTCTGTGATGGTGTCCCGGTGCAGCTGTGAAATCCGGATCAGGCAGGGGTCCCTTCGCCCAAGGGGTGGCTACCCATCACCATCTGCACGGCATCCTCATTGTCCCCATTGCTGTCCCCCTCTTCAACCTATACAGCTATCCCACAGTCATTGGCCATGTTGTGCAGGATGCAACAGGCTAGGAATAGTCCACAGGCCTTCAAGGGGCTGTACTGTAGGGCACCGCCAAACCTGCCTTCAGCATCCCGAACACTCACTCGATGACATTACGTGTGGTGGCATGTGCCTCATTGTACCGTTACTGCGATGGGGTCGTGGGGTGCCGGTATGGTTTGAGCAGCCAGGGACGGAGTGGGTAACCACTGTCACCTGTGTGTAGAGGGTGGACATTAGTATGGTGGTCTGTGTCACTCTGCCATGGGCAGTCAAGGCTGGTACCCATGGCACCTCTGACTATGCACCCCCCCCACAGCTGCCCATGTCATCCTGTATGATGTGCATACTCACCCACTAGGTGGCCAGTGGGTATGTCCCCACTCTTGAACCTGTGGCACAGTGTGGACTGGTGCCAGATGAAGGCATCATGTGCTCCCCCAGGGTTCATGGCTTAGACATTGGTTATGCGCCCCCTGACATCGCACATCACCTGGCAGTTGATGCTGGCAAAACCATTCCAGTTGATGTATGATACACCATCTGTGCCAGGTGGCGTGTGGATGGCCACATGGGTGCAGTCAATGACCCCAAGCACGCCAGGCATACATACTACCCTGTGAAACTCTTGTATGTGTGCTTTGCACTCCGCTTGTGTGCTGGGGAAACAGATGTACTCCACAGCATGTGGCAGCAGTGCACTGAGGAATTGTGTGAGTAGGCATGATGCAGCTGACTGGGTTATGCCTGTTGTGTCCCATGTTGGTCTCTGGAAGGTGTCTGTGGTGAGCAGGCACATGACAGCTGTCATCTTTGTCTCCACTGACAGAGCATGGCTCCGTCGTGTGGGTGCCTGCATCTCATCACTGCACAGCTCACAGAGTCACCTCAGGATTGCCCAGTTCAGGTGGTACCGGCCCACAATCTCTGTGTCAGTGTAGTGCTCGAAGGTGGTGCAGGCTCGGTACCGCCTGTTGGGGGCATACCGCCAATGGGCCTTTCCACAGCTGCGCCCCCCTGCTGCCTGCCTTCTCACACCCCTCATTACCGCCTCCATCTGGAAGGTGGGACTGGCCATATCCCTGGCTGGTGTCCCCCTCCCAGCAGCTGTTATCCCGTTCCCCCCGCTGTCCTTTGTGATGCTCCCCCTGCACCAGGTACACCTCCGGCCTTTAGTGGTCCTGCCTACTGCCACTGCCCTCAGTCCACTGTGGCACTTCCCTGTCTCTCCTGCACAGTAGCACAGGCTCCCCACTCCTGTCCTGTTCCTGTCTGTTCCCAGGTGTGCCCTGTCCTCCTCCTGCCCAGTCCCACTAACTGCTACCCTCTTTCTAGTTGCTGTCACCTCACTCCCACCTCTGGCTTCCCTGTAGTGTTCTTGTGCCTCTCTCTTGTTCCTTTTCATTTTGGATCATTTCCGCTATCGTGCAACTTCCGCTTGCTCCCCTATTGCGCATGGCGCATGCTGTTGAATATCGCACTGCGTCATTTATTCAGGGTTCCTCCCCCTATGGTTGCACATGCATTCATTACCATTGCACTCTTGTGCATTGCAACTTGTGTGGCGCAGCTGCCTCCCGCTGAATATCGCAGAATGATGCAGTTTTGTACTTGCGCTGGTGCATATCTGTTGTGCATGGCACATCCCTTTTGAATATCTGGGCCAATTTGTTCAGCTGCTATTGTTTTGAACTGATGTTGCACTAACCCTTAGCCCCTGCATCCAATCATTTTAATTGCTGCTCCCTCTCCCTTGCCCAGAGACCTTCATATCTGCCATGTTAATATTTGCAGCCTGCTCCCTACCATTGATCTGATCGAAGTGTGACTTCAAACCTCCCCTGATATATTTATATCCGCACAGACATATCTGACCATTAAGATTTCTCCTAAGGAGATTGCCTTTCTGGACTCATTATTTACAAGCTGGCTAGAGGATAAATGTGGAGGTGCAGTAGCCCACTAAACCTCCTACCATTATATGTTAAATTTGCTGTCTCTCCAGGATACAATCCCCAAATCTCATGAGCTACTTAGTGTCATAATCTCCATCTCCCACTCTGTCCACTTGTTATTACTGGGATATTGCTCACTTGATAAAAGCAGTTATTGATCTTAATACAGGCCACCCCTCAAAGCTCAACGGGTCCTATGCACAAATGGGTCTGAATGCCTACATGTTGCATATCTGAGGCATATAGGCAATCCTACACCTTAGTGGCATACAGCAGGGTTCAGCGTACCCCCAGCGGTATTCACCACTGGTACACTGGATCCCCTGGACTGGAGATGTGCCAGGGGGATGCCCAAGCTGCGTGCATGCACGATGGCACTGCGTGCCAAGCCAGGACAAAAAAATGTACATGGGGGGACACTGCCATACTTATTTATGCACCCCCCCACAGGTTACCAGCACAGCATAGCGGCACTAGGCTCCCCCATCACACAGCTCCCCCCGGCCCACTGGGCTGCCTGGGAGGTGGAGGTGGCCATTCAGGTAAATGCCCATTGTTTATTCTTGGTGGATTGTACACATTCCCAGGATCCCCTGCCCATGCATGGACAGGGATCCACTATGGGACCTGGGATGGGCAACCCACTGGATGCCCACCAGTGTCCTGTGCCTGCCCCTACACTGACACATTCCTCTAAAACATGGGCACAAGACCCAGAGGAACTGTGTCAGGGTCTGTGTGGCCATTACAGTGACCAACAGTGACCTGTGGATTTGTTGCTGTAAAGTGACCTGTCACTGTAATATTTTTGACAGAGTTACATGCACCCCTACAAAGACATGGCTATGCTTCTAAACTCTGAGAGAGAGAGAGAGAGAGAGAGAGAGAGAGAGAGATATTACTTCCTTTCAGGGGCGGTTCCAGTAGTTTCAATGTGGGGGGGACCAAAGAGTCTTCAAGAAGTGGTAGGCAATCTGGGGGCCGCCTAGGCTCCCAGAAAATGTTACACTTTTTGAAATGTTTTGGTGTCTTTTTTTTTCAGTCTTTCACAGTGTTTACTTCATGTAAAAAAATTATGTCATGTCAAGAATTTATTCTAATTAATAATAATCTAATTAGATTCATTACCTTGAATGGTGCTGTGCAATGCATTCCTTCTTGTACCCAGCATGCACAAATGCTGCTTGACATAATCCCCCCTCCCCCACTGCAGTTGACTGATACTGCTCACATTACGCTTGTACCAGGCGAGACCAGCAATGCCAGGTTGTGTTTTTATAGTAGGTGCACAGAAGATGAGTTGGCGAGCTTCAACAACATCTCAAAGTCAATGCATTTCTTAACAAGTACTCCCTACTGCCCCTCTTTTAATTTCAAGATGCCTAAATTCTGAGACCAGATCACAGACCAGATTGGGGATGAGTGGTCAATGGGCTTGACCAACATAAGTAGATCGATGGAAGGGGAAAGGGTGGAGAGTGCAAGGGCAGTGAAGAGACAAGAAAATGGACAATGACATTAAGCTTCCCAACTCCATCAGTGTTTTAAAAAAAAAACTCCTACCAGATACCATACACAACAGCCAGACAGCAGGAGGAGCTTTTAAAATTTAATGGGCATATATAACAGCCAGTTAAAAAGTTGCAAACTGTCTACATCTCAGATTTTTGTTTTAAGGACATCACAGCGGAAACAGTAAACTCATAGATACATATACAATGATGGCAGAAAACTCTGGACAGTACTCATGTCAAAACTGGGTTGTCAGCATCTGTCCTAGACTTCTGGTCACCCTACCCATGCCAACCACAGTCATAATTTACAGGCTGCTGTCACACAGGAAGAAACATTACATCAGGTGGCATCAATGAACATAGTGTGCCTCAAGAGGAAGATTGAGGAAAGAGGGTGCTTCAAAACCAGCAGTCGTGTCAGATTTGTTTTCCCTCAAGTATGAAAAAAGCAGCCCCTCTCATTCCAGAGCAGCACTGACACATATCTGTTAGCAAACACACTTGCTAATCAACTGCTGGTACCACAGATAATCACTACATTTTAGTCCTTTGGCAGTGGGTCAGATGGAGTTGTTTGCTGCAGTAACCCCACCGAAACATCCAAACCGAACAAGTTATAGTTCACAAACATTACAAAATCATCAAAGCCACACAAATGAGCTCTTGTTACAGCTAAACATGCTCTGAGCATGAAACACACTGTGTGGAAGGGGTGAGGGCTTAAAATAATAGAAGTAAGTCCCAAGGCCACATGAAGCTACACACTCTCAAAAACAACTGGTATTAGGCAGCAAACACAAATCAAAGCCACTCTTATTTAAATGGCAGCAGATGAGTGACTCAGGTCAATTGTCAAATCCACCTGTTTTCAACAATGGTATGATCTATGGTATGATAAGCTGAGTGGCAACCATATCACAAGGGGACACAGTCTTAAGCTGGAGGGTGGAAGGTTTAGGAGGGAGGTCAGGAAGCACTTCTTCACCGAGAGGGTGGTGGACACTTGGACTGTGCTGCTAGAAGAGGTCATCTCGTTGAAGATGGTGGGAAGCTTTAAGAGAGCCTGGGATAGGCATGGGGGAAGGTAAGAATCGTGGGTAGGGAGGATGGGAGGAGTGGGGAGGGAGGGCAGGGACATTAGCTCAAGCTGTGGACCCTGCAATACGAGCAGACTTGATAGACCAAATGGCCTTCTTCTGCTGGCTTCTTCGTATGTTTGTATGTTCGTATCTGCAGTACAGATTAGACTATTATGGAAAATGGTTGGATTTGACAATTTATCTCAGTCTCTCAGCCTTGAATCTGGCACTTCGATTACCCACAAAGAAAAAAAATTTAATTAGCCAGCAAAAGCTAATCTGAACCACTCTGAATTAATAGGCAGCAGTGGCAGTACCAATCATACTGTTGTGGAAACTGGCAGGATTTGACAATTTACCTTAGTCACACAGAATTTGGAACTTCGATTACACACAAATAAATAAAAACATTAGCCAGTAAACTCAAATTGGAACCACACCACTCTGAATTAATAGGCAGCAGAACAGATCATACTTTTGTGCAAAAAGGCAGGACTTGACCATGAATTTATTACCTCAGTCACTCAGGATCTGGCACTTCTATTACCTGCCAACCAACTCAGTTTGACTACCAGTATGCCATGTTCCCGCTCTAACTAGTGGCTGCTTTGTGCGAAAATGTTATTGGCTTGAATGAAGAATTCATTTATTGGTTTCCCAGTATTACTTGCAGATTGCACTCATCACCATAGTAATACTGGGAGAAGCAATAAACAAATTCTATAGTCAAAGTTACATAGTAAGCTGCCAGGCAGATAACTGTATGGACCGTACTACTGTCATGATATTGGTATACGATTGGTGTTCATAAGCAGCTGATCGTACCACACAACTGAAATTTAAATTTCTGTGCTGTTTATATTGATTGAGAATAATATATACAGGCCATGTATACATTAATAAAAAAAAATACATAATGTCAAAAAATATATGATAATGAAACAAACATGGTGCAGGCAGTGCTAGCTAACTATGTAAACAGATAGGAAATTAAAGAAAAGAAAGGGAGACCAGAAGGAAGTCAGATAAGGAGAGTTGTGAGACAGTGGGGGGGGGAGGAGAGGGAGAAAAGTTGAATAGAGGGGTGTAAGGTGTAGAGAAGGAGTAGGAAAGAGTGCAGGTAAAGGATGAGTAATGGTCAGGAGGGGAACAGAGTGGGGAGGGAGAAATTAGACCAAGATAAAGTGGGGAGGAGAAGGGGGTAACTGAGGGACAAGCCATAAGCAGTCCCAGGATGACCAGTAAAAGCTAGGAGCAGTCATAACTATTCACAGAGAGTAGGTGCTGGTGAAGTATAGTTTTAAAGGGGCCCAGTTTAACTGTGGAGGAAACCAGAGGAGGCAGGCCATTGAGCAGGACAGGGACCCTGTGGAAGAACGCTCTCTGCCCTAGGGATGTCTTACAGAAAGGGACTAGGTAAAGGGCCTTATCAGAGCTCCTAGTAGAATGAGGGGTAGGGGCAGGAGAGATGAGCTGCTGGACTGAGGGAGGGGAGAGTGTGGTGGTAAGCTTCTTAGCCAACAGGCAGGTGTAATAGTCAAGCCTACCCTTAAAGTTTAGCCAGTTCACTTGACTGTAAAGATCGCAGGTATGGGTTAGCTTTGGTGCTCCTGTTATGAGGTGACATGCTTTATTGAGGGAGAGCATTATTCTTTTAAGAGCAGTGTCAGATACAGATCCGTAGATTACTATACCATAATCCACTAAGGATAGAACAGAACTAGTGACAGCCAGAAAGAGGGCGTCATTTGTCAGGCAGCTTCTATGCCTGTTGAAGGAGGTCAATTCTGGTGTTTACTGCTTTGCAAACCAGATTAATATGTTCTTGGTAGGAGATGGAGGAGTCTAAGGTGATCCCAAGGTATTTAAATTCCTAACCTGCTCAAGTGACGAGAGCTGACTATTTCGGTTGTTTAGTGACACTCCTTTATGTTTATTCTGATGGTTTGCAAACAGCATTACTTTGGTCTTTTTGGAGCTACTGATAAGTTTATGAAAGGAGAACCAGGACTTGATTTGTGTAAAGCTATTTTGCAGGAATTGTTCTAGCACAAGGGGTTCATGGTGACTTGAGAAAATAACTGCATCATCTGCGTAGAGTAGTAGGTTGCCAGAGCAGGCTTGGGGAAGGATATTTAGAAAAAGACTAAACAGGAGCGGGCCAAGAATTGACCTCTGTGGAACCATTGAGTGAAACGGCTTACTGGAAGAGAGGGTATCTAGGATTTTAACCCTCTGGGACCTCCCAGAGAGGTAACTATCAAACCAGGTGGTAGCATTAGAAGATAGGCCCAGCCCCGAGAGGGAGGCAGAAAGAAGGCCATGGTAGATCATGTCAAATGCTTTTGTTAGGTCTATGTACACAGACCCAACCAAATGACCCTGGTCCAGAGCTTTATGTATAAAGCTTGTGAACTCTAGGAGGACTGTGGAAGTACTGTGGTCCCTCCTGAAACCGTGTTGTTGGCTACACTGCAGATTATACTTGGCAAGCTATTCAGAGATTTGATCATTCACTATTGTTTCAAGGGCTTTAGAAATAGGGGGAAAGAGAGAGATGGGGAGATAGTTACCATGAGCAGTTCTGTCACCACTCTTGTGAACAGGGGTGACTATTGCAGATTTCCTTTGGGAGGGAAACTGACTGAGTCAGAAAGATTAAGAATTTTGGTGAGGGTTGGGAGTACTGCATCAAATGTTAAATGAAATAATTTTAGATCAAGAGAGTCCCCACTGAATCTGGACTTGCCCATGACTCATGAAAGGTAGGATCTAGCTTCACTTGGAGATGTTATTCTAAAGCAAAAGGGAAGGATACCGATAGGGGCAGATGATGGAGGATGGGACAGAGGGGTTAGTGGAGTCATTGAAGAAATCTGGAGGGAGAACAGTACTTAGATCGGTAAAAGAATTATTGAATGTATCTGCTATGAGAAGTGGGTCTTGGGTAGTAACTCCATTGATATTTAATGGGGTGTTAGTTTTACCCGTTAGGTCCATAAGATTTTGCCAGAACTTAGTCCCATTACCCCAGAAGGAAGAAAGGCAGGTTGTATAGTACTCAGCTTTAGCACGTCTAATTTCCCCGAGTACAGACATTTCTGGTTGCCTGATAGTGTTGTCTATCTGCAGGAAGTCCAAACCCCAGAGCCTTGTGCCAAAGGTTATCCCGGTGGGCCATTGATTTTAAAAGGGCCGGGGTTACCCAGGGATTGTCCCGATTTTTCACCTTATGTGTCACGAAGGGGGCAAAAATGTTGCATGCAGAGTTACTGCATTGTTTAGCTTAAATAGTTTATATACCTTTGTGACCATGGAGATCTCAGCTATATTACCTCCTTAGGACTTAAATTCATTATCATTTGATGTATGTTGGATGTAACAGTTTTCTGACATATATCAGATATTAGTTACTAGAATGTTACAGCCTTACAAAGCTCAAGTTTAGATTTAGTTCTACCAGTTACATTCTAGTGGTTGAGCCTGATATTCTGCTCTCATAAATGCTACTTGGGCCTCTTTGTGGTACCTTGTAATAATTTATCTGCTTAAATATCATACATTTATAATCTGAGACAAGGAGGTTCAGTGATTGGTAATAACCAGCCTTATTATTACCTTCATGTTATTGATTTTTTATGCTCTTTTACCTTTAAGGGTGACTTTTTCACTCTTTGCATTTGGAATTACAGTTGGAACCACCCTCCGGATGTTTGGTCCAGACTTTGAAAGGAATACATATGTACTGAACCAACAAGGATAGTGTCCCCCATATCCAAATGGTTGTGTGACACTAACCAGGTTAGCACTATGCTAACTGTGATAAGTGCTGGCCAATGGAGCTGGGCCATATTCAAAGACCCACAGTGCACCACGCTGACCCAATAACATGACCACACAAAATATACAGTGGAGCTGGCTAGGATGCAACACAAAACTGCAATGTACTACGGCAGAGTTACTGCAGTAAACAAGGCAATTTCAATTGCAGTTAATCACTTTCGTCATGCAGGACTAAACAGCATCCTACACAGTATTGTTTACTGCTGCTGAAACCCTGCCCTTAACCCTGCGTACTGGTGCTGTCCTACCCCCAGTCGCCCAATGTAAAGTGATGCCAGATAGGATGCAACACAGTGTCTTGGGTTACTGTATGACAAAAGGTGTTAACTGCCAATGAAATTACCTTGCTTACTGCAGTGACTCTTCTGCAGTATACTGCAGTTTTGTGCTGCATCTTGCCAGGCACAGAAACAAAGAAACATAGAAACTGATGGCAGATAAGGACTGCTAGGCATACCCAGTCTGCCCATTTTCCCTACCTGCTGCAAAAATCACAGACCCTACTTGATCTCCGGCTTTATTCTCTTTCCTTTCGCTAGGGTTCCCCTATGCCTATCCCATGCATTTTTGAATTCCTCTACTGAGTTAGCCCCCACCACATCCTCTGGGAGGCTGTTCCATGTGTAACCCCCCTACAAATGGGGGTTCCCAAAAGACTTCCAGGAGCTTGCTTGAATGCTCCAAGCCTGAATGGTGTTTGGCGTTTAAGCCATTTATCAGTGAGTGTTTTTAGAGCCTCTGGTACTGTCTCTTTAAGAGCTGTCTGCTTGCAGACATAATTAGTTTGTATGGGGGACTGTTGCTTCTCTGTTTGAGTACCACGCTGCTGCCAATTCACTCCATTTTGCAGTCACTAGGAGTGCAAAGGAACCTATCTGAAAGATGTAACTGTTTGCCAAAATCATTTACAGTAATAATGAAATTACAGTTTGTCTAACCTGCTTTCTTTGCAGTCAGAACTGTGTCTGCCTAGTTCCCCATTCTGGTTTTGAACTGCTGAACTGGACCAATCAGTGTGGGGTAAGCTAGCTCTAAAATGGTGCCTTGGACGAATCAGAACTTGGACTCATAATCTGAGCCAGCCACAAGAGGATTGTATGGGCAGTGACTCTGGGAGATGTAGTTTAGACTTCGGCGCCTTTTTGGACCAACAGCAGCAGTCTATTGTGAGTGACAGCCAATCCAGTCAAGAACTGGGAGGAACTCAAAGGAAGTGCCCGGTTTTGTCTGTTGGAGTTTCAGTTTAGATCTGGCAGTGAAGGGGAAAGAAACCCTGTGCTCCTTCAGTGCACAGTTTCAGTCAAAAAACGTGTGTAAGGCCCAGAGTTCCGGTCTGCAGCTTGTGTAACTGCTTGTTAGGACTGAATCCATCCTGTGAAAAGAATCAAAGGATCTCTGAAGAGTAGAAACCAGGCTCACCCTGTAGAAGACTGGAGAAATTGTTGAATTGCACTCGGTCTGTCAGGAACTGAATCTGCTGTGTGTTCTCCCGGGTATTGTGCAGTAATTGCGATCGGGATAGAGAAGCAGCCTGCCTGGTATAGTACTTTCTTTTTTTACCATATAAATGTGTGAAGAGTCTCGTGGAGCTCAAGAGTAGCCCTGCTGACGCTGAAGGACCCTATCTTGTTTGGAGGTCATGAGTACTAATTCAGGGTCGCTCCCTGTTGAATTGCCACATTAAATCCAAATGGAATCACTGTACTGCTGACTGTTTAAACTAATTTTTCTTTTCACTGTGTGAAAGGGCCCCTACCAGCTGCCACGGTTTGGACTAGCCACTAGGGCTTGGGTACCCAGGGACAGTAACTGGTAGGGATAGGCCTGTGCACAGAGCCATAGGTAGATAGTAAAGTGATAAGCTAATTAACCTGATTTCCCCCTGTCCTTGTTATATCCCCTAAATAAATCAGAGCTGCTTGTTTCAGCAAAGTTATACTTCCTGAGGTATTTGTCTATGTTAAAGTACTGTACTGTGATTGTTGCACTGTATCTTATTTCACAGGAGGTCCCAGTGCGGAACTAGTCCTGGGGGTAAGTGTATACTGTGAAGGTAATTCTGATATATTGTGTGGGCCACTAGTGGGAAGAAAGGGGTTGCAGGTGTGTCAGAGGCTGTGACCAAGTAAGTTTAACTATTGCAAACCCTGACCTCTGGTGGAGGCACCCGCCATTGGATCCAGGCCCCTCAACCTGTTAGTGACAAATCAGGCAGGGGTAGTAGCCCTGGGATAGCGCCATCTAGGGGTTGCATCTTGGAGGCTCACCGCTGGGATTGTGTGTCCTCTAGTGGCCATATTTACGAACCACTGTTAAGAAAAAAATGGGTACCCCGACAGAAGTGGCTGTGCACCGGCTGGTGGAGTGGTGTACTGGGGAGGAGATTGACCCCCAAAATGCTATGCTTATCCTGGACATCCCCCTGGGTATCAATACGGACACTGTACAGGGAGTACTTTCCAAGGTGGAAGGTTTACAAAACCCTGTGGTGGTGGGTCGGCATGCTAATCTGCTCACCCACACTTTCCTGGCCCTAGTAGAGTTTAAGGATCCCATAGATAGCTCCAAAGTGCCACAGACCATTACCCCAGAGGAGCCCTCACTGCCTGGAGAGTGATAACTAAGACAGTAAAGACCCGTGGGAATGAGCCCCCACCACTGTCTGAAACTTTTGAGGAGAATTTGCTAAATGGTTGCTGGGGAAGGGAAAACTGTGGAGGACTTGAAGAAACTATTCTTGCCACCTGGGGGTGTTCCTCCCCCAACACCCTCTCCCGCTCCAGTACCCGTAATGGTGGCTGAACCAATGCAGACTCCTATTTCTGCACCTGCCATTAGTCACGACTCTTACCAAAGGTTGAGGATCTTCTCTGGCACCCTCCCCACCCCCAAGGGAGGATGACTGGGAGACCTGGATGAACTATGTTGCCCCAAGTGCTAGAATGGCAATGCTCGGGAGTAGCGAAAGAGGTTAGTGAGAGCCTCCGAGGTCCTGCCCTGGCTACCATCCGTGCTAAACGGGCCAGTAACCCTGAAGTGACTGCACAGGCCTATCTTGAGGCCTTGGAGAATGTGTAGTATGGGAGCCCAGATTCTGATGAGGATCTATGGTGGAGAGTAAGAAATGCACAACAGTACCAAGGGGAGTTGTTGTCTGTGTATGTATCTCGGCTGGAAAAATTGTTGCAAGAATGCCTCAGAAAGGGTAGTTTGCCAGCGATTAAACTGGACCGAACCAGGCTGGACAGGATCCTTAAGTCTGCCCCCTTCTCAGAACTGCTGTTGCTTCAGTTACGCCTGGCAAATCGACTGGAATCCCCACCCTCCTATGATGAGTTAATGAGAGAAATTCGAGGAGTTGAGAAAAGGCGACCTCGGGAGGGACCTGCACCAATAGCTGCGGCTACGACCTGAGTGACTGAGGGTGACCCATCAAGTGAAGTTCAGGGGCAGAGGTTGGCAGTCAATGAGTGCTCTGACAAGGAAAAGATATGCCACAATGGGGCGAACTGTTGAGAGAGATCCGAGAATTCAAAAACAGTCCCTTTATGAAGGCCACTGCAAGTGCAGGCCTGACCTATATCCGACTGCATCTGCTATGGGGGTGGGGTACCCACCCATGTATCTCCTGCTGATAACAGCTCCAAACTCAATTCCTTGACCATGGAAGTGGAGAAACTGACGAGATGTCTCCAAATGCTTATCACCCAGAGACAGAGATGGCACCAGGTTTCCAGTTAGTAATACCCCCGCCCTGGCTCCAGTGTGGTGCCTCGGCCAGCTCAAACTCCAGAAAGTATGTTTTGCTATAATTGTGGGAAGGATGGGCACATGAAAGGGAATGCCGGTCCCCAAAAGACACTGACAAAGTTGCATATAGGCTGACAAGAGAGCTTGGAGAACAAATCAGTGGTTAAGAGGTGCACGAAATGATCCCAGTGAGGGCACCCAAAATGCTAACTCACGTCCTTTTGTGGCATCAGATGCCCAGGCCCCCTTTGCCTCTCGAGACTGGTCTTGAATAGTGGTCCCTCCATGGAGACCACTGTAAAGGTGAATGAGTGTCTACAAGAGCTGTATTATTACAGTGGCTCCTAAGTGATAATTGTGTTCCAGGTTGGTATCAGAAGCATTTGGGTTTGGATGTTACCTTTACAACCATTAGAAGGACTGCATGTATGGGGGTTAAGTGAGAAGGCCTACCCCTTGTTCCGGGTATATCGAATTTGGCTGTCTTTCCCACCTCCGTTGGCTGGATGGCCAGAACAAGTAGGAAGCGCTAGCCTTAGTATTGTCCCCCACTGGACTGTATGATGGTGTCCCTTTGTTGATTGGAACAAATGCTCATATGTTGGAAGCTGGCACAGTTGTGTTAAGAAAACAGGGGTCAAAAACTAGTAGAGCTTTAAGAGTTCCAGCTTTAATTAAGAAGGCCTATGAGGCACAGAGAGATGCTGAAAAATAGAACCAGAGGAACCGGTCGGAATTGTATGGAAGAAGGATCCTGAGTCTCTGATCCTGGCGCCAATGCCCAGTGTACCTTACAGGAGAGGTCCGTGATCAGAAAGGATGTTAAGAATAAAATATTAATGTTGGATGCAATAGGCGATGGAAAATTGCTAGAGGGACTGCTGGTCAAGCCTATTATTTTGCCCGCTAGAGCCCATGCTTATGCCAGAAGGGTAATGGTCCAAGTTCATAATGTGTCTGAAAAGACATTCGAGAATAGAGGTTGCATCCTGGCTAATGTGCATTGTGCAGACACTGCAGTGCTACCCAGCAGCAAGAGTTCGAGGAAGAATGACAGAGTAACACCTGACTTGTTTGATTTCGTGACCCCTTGCCAGCTGAATGGAAAGTGAGGATCAGTGAGAAGCTTGCCCAGAGAGACCAGGTATTTTCTTTAAAGGAATGGGACGAGGGATGCGGCAAGGAGCTGAGAACAATATCCGGCTGCATGACGAAAGACCATTTCGTGAGAGGTCTCGACGCCTGGCACCTGCTGACATAGATGATGTGAGATGGCATCTGCAAGAGATGTTAGCTGCTGGTGTAATACAAGAATCCAGAAGCCCTTATGCTTCCCCCATTGTGGTAGTGAGGAAAAGAATGGGACAGTAAGGATGTGTGTGGATTATCGCACCTTAAACCGGGCGGACTATCCCTGATCAGTACACAATGCCCCGCATTCAGGATGCTTTGGACTGCCTAAACGGGAGCAAGTGGTTCTCTGTGTTGATCTCCGCAGTGGGTACTACCAGATCCCGATGGCCCCAGAGGACCGTGAGAAGACAGCCTTATCTGTCCGCTTGGCTTCTATGAATTCATGAGATGCCTCAAGGATTTCAGGTGCCCCAGCCACTTTTCAACGATTGATGGAGCGTGCAGTGGGGACATGAACTTACTAGAGTGTCTGGTATACCTAGATGATGTTATTGTGTTTGGAAGCTCACTGGAGGAACATGAGAGCAGATTATTTAAGGTATTGGACCGACTGGAGGACTTTGGCCTTAAACTGTCCATTGATAAGTGTCAATTCTTTCAAACATCAGTAAAGTATGTGGGACACATAGTATCCACCGAGGAATAGAGACTGACCCAAGTAAAGTTGAGGCCTTGACTACCTGGCCACAGCCCAAAAATCTAAAAAGAACTGCAAAGATTCCTGGATTCTGTGGTTATTATCGGGCGCTCATCAAGGACTATTCAAGAGTGATCCACCCTTTACTTAACCTTACTCAAGGGTATCCCCAACCCACAAAAATACCAAAAGTCAGCTCCTCAAGACTGAAAGAGTGTATTTTCATCCGAGTGAAGTATTTGAGGCCCGCTGGACCCCTGATTGTGAGACTGCTTTTCATGAGATCATATATCAACTTGCCCATGCTCCAGTGCTGGCCTATGCCGATCCAAGAAAACCTTACGCTCTGCACACTGATGCTAGCTTGCAAGGGTTGGGGCTGTGTTGTACCAAGAGCACGAGAATGGCCTGAGACCAGTGGCCTTTGCCAGTAGAAGCCTGACCCCATCCGAAAAGAACTATCCTGTACATAAGTTAGAGTTCCTAGCTTTGAAGTGGGCTATTGTTGACCAATTCCATGAGTACTTGTATGGGGCTAAAATACTAGTAAAAACTGACAATAATCCTTTGACCTATGTGCAGACCTCAGCTAAGTTGGATGCCACTGGCCATAGGTGGCTTTCTGCATTATCTACATATGACTATGTCTCGAATACCGAGCAGGTCTGAACGACATAGATGCTGATGCTCTCTCTCCGGAGGCCTGTTCCCAGAATGATTGGGTCCGATTGGCAGAACCTGACATTCGGGCACTCTGCCGGAAGTTTGACAGGGAGGAACAAATGTCCACGGACGAGTGGACTGCATGGTGGATTGCTTGGGACCCTCTGAGAATTGCATACCTGCTGCTTATTGCCACTTTTCTGCAATAGACATTGGTGCACTGCCTCAGCTGGACAATGACAGTATTCAGGGCTCAATCCCCGATCCCATGATCAAAGCAGCTTTAGAAGCCCTTTATGCAGGAAAAGATGTGTCCAAATTACGCCCACTGATTTGAGAACTGCACTGTTATACAAAGAAGGTCCTAGTTGAAACTGATCAATAAACTGTTATACAGAGAAACAGTAGACAGAGGGGACAAGTAGACAAACAACAACTAGTGCTGCCCACTGCCTTCGAGACTCAGTACTGAGGTCCTTGCACAACCACATGGGGCACCTTGGTATAGACAGAACACTTGACTTGGTGAGATCCAGATTCTATTGGCCTAAGATGGGGCTGATGTGGAGCAACACATTCAAACTTGTAGTCGCTGCTTACAGAGGAAAGCTTTGCCCCAGAGGGCTGCCCCTTGTTAACATCACCACCAGTGCACCCATGGAGCTGGTCTGTATTGATTTTCTGAGTTTGGAGTCAGATCAAAGAAATATCAGTAAGTGCTGGTGGTCACTGACCATTTCACGAGATATGCCCAAGCTTTCCCCACCAAAGACCAGAAAGCATCCACTGTGGCCAAAGTACTTGTAGAAAACTTTTTGTTCACTATGGGGCTCCACAAAGAATCCATTCTGATCAAGGGAGACTTTGAGAGTCGTCTGATCAAAGAGATGCTTTCTCTGTGGGGAGTGCGAAGTCCAGAACCACTCCTTACCACCCCAGGAGACCCACAGCCTGAACGCTTCAACCGCACTTTGCTAGATATGCTAGGCACCTTGCACCCAAAGGACAAGCCTAGATGGAGCCAACAAATTAGCACCCTGGTACATGCTTATAACTGCACCAAAAGTGATGCCACTGGGTTCTCCCCTACCGCCTGATGTTTGGAAGAGAAACTCACTACCAGTAGATGTGTGTTTTGGGGTCTCTTCTGATGGGGTTCAAGCTGACAACTATTTACAGTATGTGCAAAGTTAAAGGCCCAGCTAACTCCATGCGCACTAACTGGCTCAAACCATGGCTGCCAAAGAAATCTGGCCAACAAAGAACGGTATGATAAAAGGTGAAAGACAGGAACTCCAGGAGGAGATCGGGTATTGCTAAGAAATCTGGGACTGCATGGCAAACACAAGATTGCTGACAGATGGCACCATCTCCTCACATTGTAGTGGGCAAACTAGATGATCTGCCAATGTACAAAGTAAGGCCTGAGAACAATTCAAAAGATGTAAAACAATGCATAGAAATCATTTACTGCCCATTGGACAAATCCTGATTGAGTCTGAGCCCCAGAAGATGCCCCTCTGGACCAGTGACTTGAGCTGCTGCTAAGAAAAGATCAAGGAAGTCTGCACCTACAGAAGCAGAGTTAAAGTGTCTCTGCACAAGTCCCAGTTGAGCATGACTGTCAGTCCATATCAGAAGAAAGTGAGAGTGACTTTGAATACTATCCTTCTTACGAACTGAGTCAATTGTTTCGGGCAATCCTCTAGTCAATACTGGAGACAAAGCTGGGCCTTCTGGACTGTCTAAGCCCCCAGCTTCATCCCTGGAGCCAATGCTCCCAGAAAGTGAAGTGCAAAGCATCAGATCAGATGAAATGGAATCATTGTGCATGGTTGAACTGTTTGAGCTTTCAGGGAGGAAAATGATAGATTGGGGCAGACTGGTGATACACCAGAACAAGAAGAGTATTTTGAGTGCCCTGACAGTCCACTGCCAGTGTCCGAAAGCTCTCCATGTGAGCCAAATGTTGTGGACTCAGAAACTGTAACTCCTGAGCTGAAAGTGCCCCAAGTTCTAGCCTTCTACCCCAGGGAGACTCCCTGACAAGTGAGGACAATGCTGAAAATGAGGCTCAGAGTGCGAGACTGTAACAGTTCCCCCTAGAAAGACTGGTCGAGCTGTAAAGTCTGTGGTGCACCTCAGTTATGATTCACTTGGGAGGCCTGTGGACTTGCCTCTCAATGTTGTCCATAAAGGAGTGTATGTGTCCCCGAGCTCATTGCCCAAACTGAGCATCAGTGCTAACTCCAAGTTACTTGTGTTGCCCTCTAAGTATGGTGCCCTTGCCCCGTCCAGCCCCAAGGTAACTGATAGAGAAGGGCCCCTCAGGTTTCATGTACAAGAGGTAATAACTTGAGTTATGGTACAATGTGTGTAATACTGTAAAGAGTGACGCACTGCAATGTTTCAGAAATGTGTTCTTGGTAAAATGATGTATTGACTGATGATTACATGTGTGAGCCTAATGCAAATGTATATGGTTGCAGTTGAAACTTATGGTACTTGCTTGACGCGACGTCAAGCTTTCCCAGGCCAGGAAGGTGTAACCCCTGCAAATGGGGGTTCCCAAAAGACTTCCAGGAGCTTGTTTGAATGCTCCAAGCCTGAATGGTGTTTGGCATTTAAGCCATTTATCAGTGAGTGTTTTAGAGCCTCTGGTACTGTCTCTTTAAGAGCTGTCTGCTTGCAGACATAATTAGTTTGTATGGGGGACTGTGTGCTTCTCTGTTTGAGTACCACTCGAGCTGCTGCCAATTCACTCCATTTTGCAGTCACTAGGAGTGCAAAGGAACCTATCTGAAAGATGTAACTGTTTGCCAGAAATCATTTACAGTAATAATGAAATTACAGTTTGTCTAACCTGCTTTCTTTGCAGTCAGAACTGTGTCTGCCTAGTTCCCCATTCTGGTTTTGAACTGCTGAACTGGACCAATCAGTGTGGGGTAGCTAGCTTCAAAATGGTGCCTTGCACGAATCAGAACTTGGACTCATAATCTGGGCCAGCCACAAGAGGATTGTATGGGCAGTGACTCTGGGAGATGTAGTTTAGACTTGGCGTTTTGGACCAACAGCAGCAGTCTATTGTGAGTGACAGCCAATCCAGTCAAGAACTGGGAGGAACTCAGGAAGTGCCGGTTTTGTCTGTTGGAGTTTCAGTTTAGATCTGGCAGTGAAGGGGAAGAAACCCTGTGCTCCTTCAGTGCACAGTTTCAGTCAAAAAACGTGTGTAAGGCCCAGAGTTCGGTCTGCAGCTTGTGTAACTGCTTGTTAGGACTGAATCTGCCCCTGAAAAGAATCAAAGGATCTCTGAAGAGTAGAAACCAGGCTCACCCTGTAGAAGACTGGAGAAATTGTTGAATTGCACTCGGTCTGTCAGGAACTGAATCTGCTGTGTGTTCTCCGGGTATTGTGCAGTAATTGTGATCGGGATAGAGAAGCAGCCTGCCTGGTATAGTACTTTTTTTACCCAATAAATGTGTGAAGAGTCTCGTGGAGCTCAAGAGTAGCCCTGCTGACGTTGAAGGACCCTATCTTGTTTGGAGGTCATGAGTACTAATTCAGGTCGCTCCTGTTGAGATTGCCACATTAAATCAAATGGAATCACTGTACTGCTGACTGTTTAAACTAATTTTCTTTTCACTGTGTGAAAGGGCCCCTACCAGCTGCCACGGTTTGGACTAGCCATTAGGCTTGGGCACCCAGGGACAGTAACTGGTAGGATAGGCCTGTGCACAGAGCCATAGGTAGATAGTAAAGTGATAAGCTAATTAACCTGATTTCCTGTCCTTGTTATATCCCTCAAATAAATCAGAGCTGCTTGTTTCAGCAAGTTATACTTCCTGAGGTATTTGTCTATGTTAAAGTACTGTACTGTGATTGTTGCACTGTATCTTATTTCACAGGAGGTCCCAGTGCCGAACTAGTCCTGGGGGTAAGTGTATACTGTGAAGGTAATTCTGATATATTGTGTGAGCCACTAGTGGGAAGAAAGGGGGGTTGCAGTGTCCCAGAGGGCTGTGACCAAGTAAGTTTAACTATTGCAAACCCTGACCTCTGGGTGGAGGCACCCGCCATTGGATCCAGGCCCCTCAACCTGTTAGTGGCAAATCAGGCAGGGTAGTAGCCCCTGGGATAGCGCCATCTAGGAGTTACACATGCATCCACCACCCTTTCCATGAAGAAATACTTCCTCACATTACCCCTTAGTCTACCCCCTTCCAGCCTCATATCATGTCTCTTTGTTCTACAACATCTCCTTCTCTGAAAGATGCTACTCTCCTGTACTTTATTTATGCCCTTGAGATATTTGAAGGTCTCTATCATATCCCCCCCCGTCTCTCCCCCCTCTCCTTCAGGGTATACATATTGAGGTCCTCCAGTCTCTCCTCATATGACTTTTGGTGCAGACCTGCAGCATTTCTGTTGCCCATCTCTGAACTGTCTCTACCGTCTATGTTCTTATGGAGATGTAGCCTCCAGGACTGGGCACACTACTCCAGATGGGGTCTCACCAATGATTTCTACAGTGGCATCACCACCTCCTTTTTCCTGCTGGTGATACCTCTCTCTCTATGCACCCCAGTGCCCCATTGGCTCTCACCACAGCTTTGGCACATTATTTGACCACCTTTAGGTCATCTGATATGATTAGCCCCAGATCCCTTTCCTGTTTGGAGGCCATCCATGTCTCCCCCCATTATGTAAGCCTCCCCTGGGTTCCTGTGCCTCAAATGCATGATTTTGCACTTCTTTGCATTGAATCTTAGCTGCCACACTTTTGACCATTCCTCTAGTTTACCTAGGTCGCTCCTCATTTTTCCACCCCTCACAGAGTGCCTACCCTGTTGCAGATCTTAGTGTCATCTGCAAAGAGGCATACCTTTTCTTCCAGCCCCTTTGCAATGTCACTTATGAAGACATTAAATAGGACTGGCCCCAGAACTGATCCCTGTGGAACCCCGCTGGTCACCTTCCTTTCCTTGGATTGAGCTTAATTTACCACCACCCTCTGCGTTCTATCCCTCAACCAATTTCTAACCCAGTTTACCACCTTGGGACCCATTCCCAGGCTGCTTAGCTTATTTACAAGCCTCTTATGTGGAACAGCATCAAAGGCCTTGCTGAAGTCCAGGTAGGCCACATCCACCACCCCCCAATCCACTTCCCTGGTCATCCAGTCAAAGAAATCTATCAGATTTGTTTGACATGACATTCCCTCTGTGAATCCATGCTGCCTCAGATTCTGTGCTCTGCTGGGTTCAAGATGTTCCACAATCCTTTCATTTAGCAGTGATTTCATTATTTTTCCCACCACCGAGGTCAGGCTGACTTGTCTATAGTTTTCAGCCTCCTCCCTGTTCCCACTTTTGTGTAGAGGGACTACATCTGCTCTCCTCCAGTCCTCAGGAACCACTGCTGTTTCCAGTGATTTCTTGAACAGGGCTGCCAGTGGCGCTGCCAGCACCTCCCTAACCTCTTTAATATTTTAGAATGCATCCCATCTGGTCTCACTGCTTGTCCACTTTCAGTTTTGCTAGTTCCTTTAAAATCATCTGCTCTGTAAATGGGCTGGTGTCCACCTCCCTCCCCTTATTGCTCCTGTCACTTAATTGTGGTCCCTCACCTTCCCAGTCTTCTGTGAATACTGAACAAAAATATTTGTTCAGTACTGTTGCTTTTGCAAAGTCCCCTTCTACACACTCCCCTTCTTCCCCCTTAAGCCTTACAATCCCACCCCTTGTCTTTCTCCTGTCACTAATGTACCTGTAAAAAGTCTTGTTCCCTTTCTTTACTGCCTGGGCTATTTTTCTTTCCATCACTGTAAACATGTAAATGCCATCCTGGTGGTCTACTGATCCTCTACCAGCTCACCTGCCTGCCAAGTAAAACCAAATTCCCAGTATCCTGGTGGTCTAGTGCCCCCTCACCCCACTGACCACCCAACAGAGCTGTGTAGAAATAAATATAGATCTGGATCCCTCAAAGGTCAACAGCTCTCAGCCTGACCCACCCACTCAGGACCATCCTCCCCACATCTCCTCAAGCCTGGTCACTGGTGATGTTGTACAGCAGTTGAGATAGCAACTGGCATAGCCCACCACTCACTACCTCAGCTGACCACTGTCTGACAGGCATTTGCAATAGTGCATACTGTAGAATCAGTTGATTTTACAGTACACATGATTGTGAATGCCTGTCAGACAGCCACCAGATGATGTGATGAGCAGAGGGCTATGCCAGTTGCTGTCTTGACTGGCATAGACCAGCACAGGTGACCGGGCAGGAGGGTGCAGGGAAGAGGGCCTGGGTGGGCAGGTCGGTGGGGGTTGTTGACTTTCAGGGAGGGTGGGGCAGGCCACTGGATCACCAGGATGCAAATCTATATTTATGACTATGTTGCATTTTTGGGCAATGGGGGGGGGGTTCAGGGACCACCAGACCACCATGTTGGAGGTTAGTACTATTACTTTGCCAGACAGATGATATGGGATAGGAGGACTGCTGGATCAGCAGGTCATTGGCTAGTATTATTACTGGACCAGGAGGCCAGTTGGGGAGGATCACTAGGCCAGGATGGGTGTTTGGGGGCCGTGCATGCACACTATTGAGCCTATAATGGGTATGCTAAAGGCCCCTTAATATCCTGCATGCCCCATGGGCTCAGTAGCATGATATGGTTGAATCTTGCCCACAGAAGTCCAAGCACTATTCTATCAAAGATGCACTATCTCCACTGGGCACCCCTGTGGGCATAGGGCCATGTCAGTACACTGCATTGTCAACTATGCGCTGCACTGGCAATGTCCCATATTCAGACAGCATGCTCCGGTCAGAGCAAGCTAATTGTCTGACCAATTCCCCCCGAGCTGGCTGTGCACTAAATGCTGTGCAGCACTCCTGTATGTGTGGTGCATATGGCTGGCTCTGAATATGGGGCTCTGTGTGCTTTATTATATCTTGGAAAACCTGCTTTACATACAAAGAAGCCAATGAAATCTTTATAGCAGCGATGCAAGACAGTATTCTTCTAATTCTGTAACAACTCCAAAATTGTAGCTCGTCCTGCTAAAAAAGCTAATCTGAGCTCATATAGGAAAACAAAGAAGCTTGCACTCCAGGAAATAAGTGTATCAAGAACAATGGACTGGATTTTCAAAGGTCCTTTAGACTGATGCAAGGTGCGTCAAACAACCACTTTGCATCAAATCCAGGTGTGCCAAATACTGTGCTCTGTATTTTGCAAGAAAAGCCTGCTCTATGGCAAAGTACCCCCGAATGATGCAAAAGGTCTGTTGTGTCAAAAACAGGTTGCATGTGGAGAGAATGATACAAGCTGAGTCAAAAATGCATGGGGCGAGAATGACTCTGAATCAAAAAAATGCGGCGGATAAAATGACCAAGACAAAACAGATCTGCCAAGTGCTCCAAGCAGCGCTTTCAAATACGGAAAGGCAGCACTTTCTCTTCCGCCGTCGTGACCCTACAGCTCCTGCCGCCCTCCTGGAACTTGCCCCCTGGGATCTGCCGAGGTCCCTGTGTGGAGCTCTCAAATACAGAAAGGTGGTGCTTTCTCGGCCGCTGCCAATGGGACCCTACAGCTTCTGCCGCCCTCCTGGAACTAGTTGAAGACTGGCTGTAATTTTTAGCGCCTACCAATGTGTTAATTCCATAGCCAATTGTGCATACCTGCTTATTGCCTAACTTAGCCAACATAGCTTCAGCACAGTGACCCTCAGCTTGGCCGTCTTCCCTCTCATCGATCAATCCTCCTATTCTCCTTCTGCTTGTTTGTATTTTTTCTATACTTTTCCTCCACCTCCACCTTTGTTATTATCTCTCCCCTCTCCTGCTTGTAAGCCACAAAGCCTGCTTGCACTTGACCCCATGCCCTGCTACCCACTGCTTAAATCTAAAATAATTCTCTCTACCTTCACTCCCTTTGTCTTGTTGCAGCCCAGCCCCTGCCTACTCCATTTACATTTCTTTTGTCTCTTGCCTTCACCTCCACCCCCCACAGTCAGTCTGCCGCCAGTCTCCCACCCTTCCGATTAATTCTTTTTTGTTCACTTCACAAACCTACATTTTACCCAACCCTCTCCTTCCTTCCACAGATCTGCCGAGCGCCCTGAGCAGCGCTTTCAAATACAGAAAGGCTGCGCTTTCTCAGCCACCACTGCTGGAACCCTACAGGCTCCTGCTGCCCTCCTGGAACTTGCCCCCCCGGACCAGCTCCCCAGGTATTCACTGCTGCTTCAAGTGCTCACCAGCGGTGCTACGACTGGCTGCAGCCCATTTGCTACTGGCACCTGATTGGATGGCCGGCTAGCATGGCTCACCCGATTGGTGCGTCTTTTTAAATTTGGTTTACCAGCTTATTGCCTTAGCCTGCTCCTATATTTCTTCTGTGATTTTTTTGTCCTTCCCCAACCCCCTCCCAGGCCTCCTTTAAATACACGTATGCCCCTCCTTCCTCTTACTACCCCTATTCTCATTGGCTCCCTCAGAATCCTGCTGCTCAACTGACATGGTGTGACAGTACAGGTAATTTACTTTGATTAGCCTCTCCTTCCCGGACCACTACTGCCCCACAGTACTCCTGTGCACTCGGGTTTATCCCGTTTGGTCCTATCTCACACTAACCTGATACTGGGGCCTGAATTAATCTGGCTACAAAAATAAAAAGATACCAATTAAATAAACCAAGATGCTGCCCTCCACTTTAAACCTCGTCGTTCTGGTGTTCATAGTGCTTGTTCTCCCCCCTCTGCCCCCAATCCCTCATTTCCTCCTCAGAAACATAATACTATCCCTCTTCCTGCTTACAATCAGGTTAACTCCCCCTTTCCCATTACTATATCCTGGTCTCACTCACCCATTTGCCCCAGCACCGCTCTTGTCCAGCTGCCTATGAACATTATTGTTATATGGCTGCTTAGCTTCTGGCTCCCCCTTAGCTATTAGTCAAAGCCCTAGCTCCTGACTGTTACGCAACCCCTCCTGGTCCAAGAGTGCAAAGCTGCATTATATTATTATTGCCCTCCTACACTTATCGGCTGGTGACATAAACCCCAACCCTGGCCCAGCTCAACCACCTCCTGCAGCTAGCCCTGAGCCATGACTCACAGCTCTTCCAAAGGGCCTTAAAATACTACCTATCAATATATGTAGTCTCCTCCCTAAAGTGGACTTGCTACAGCCACTGGTGGCTATGCTCAACCCTGATATAATAATCATTTCTGAATCCTGGCTAAATAAATAAATCTGCAACTCTTCTCTTACTCTCCCTGGCTTCACAATATTGTGGCAGGACTGGCTTGGGAGAGGAGGTGGGGTAGCTATGTATGTCTCCTCTTTCATCCAATTCACCTCTGTCTTTTCTAGCGCTATACCAAAAGCCTATGAGGTCCTGCTGTTGCAAATCTCTCTCCCCTTCTCCACACCTATCTTTGTAGCAAGTGCCTACTGCCGTCCTGGCTCACAACCCAGAATTGCTACTGACCTCATAGCTACCCTAGCTAGCCACTCTTCTGCTGGTGAATTATATATTATGGGCGACTTCAACATAAATTGGACTACCATACCCAGCAAAGTGCTAAATGCTATACATGCGCTCAATCTAACCCAAATTATCCAAGATCCAACTAGGCTAAACCACAAGACAGGAAACCATTCCCTCATCAACTGGGCCCTTACCACTCACAACCTTAGGGTCACTAAATCCGGTACTCTAGCAGATGCCTTCAGTGACCATTGCATGACTTTCCTGGTGCGCAGAGTTCACAAAGTCAAAGTCCCCTATAAAACTCTACAAATCCGTTCATACAAATCCCTGAACATTGCCCCGCTTCTTTATGATTTGACCAACACTAACTGGGCACCTATATCTGTTGCCAGCAGATATGATTAGATGTCGCAGCCAACTACTTTAGAGACAGATTCCTTGAAGTCTGGAATAACATGCGCCATTACTCCGGGTTCAAGTCCGTGGAAACCACTTCCCCTGGATCTCTTCAGAACTCATTGCTTGCCAAAGGGCGTGTGATGCAGCCTGGAAGCTCCATAAAAGTACAAAGCTTCTTAAAGATTACGAGGCCTACTGGATCCTCAGAAACAAATGCACATAAGCCACTCATTTGGCCAAGGCTGAGTACTTCAGCTCTATCTTTGGCTCTACTATAAATAACCCATCCAAATTCTGGAAAGTAATTCACTCACTTTTCTCCCCACAGGCTCCCCCTACTCCCCCCTCCTCCAAATAAACAATACTGTCATCTCTGACCACCCTAGCTTTGCCGCAGCTTTCAACTCACATTTGACCTCATGCGCTTCTGCTCTGTTAGGCTCCCTCCCAACCATAAATCAGTCGACCTCCGCTCCTACTAGAAGTCCACCAGCTCCACCTCACAGTTTTTCTTTCTCTAGAATCCTGACAACTGACATGCTGATGGCCTTGGAAGCCCTTAACCTGAACAAAGGTAGCTCCCCTGATGGACTGGACCCGAAGTTACTAAACCTGTCTGCATCTGCCATTGCTCCCCCACTGACTGCTCTTCTCAATCTCTTGTTTCAATTGGCTGAAATTCCCCTTGGTTGGAAACATGGAATTGTCCTCCCTCTCCCAAAGTGTAACGACGACTCCTCCCCTGAGAACTACTGCCCTATATCACTCCTCCCGACGTTAGCCAAACTACAAGAACATCTGGTCCTAGACCAACTATTCTGGTACCTCTCTGACATTAATTTCTTCACCCAGTATCAATCTGGGTTCCGTAAACATCACTCTACTACTACCTCGCTATTTCGAATCACTGATGTGATCCTGACAGGCATGGATTGCGGTCACATCACCACTGCCATTTTTATTGGTCTTGCTAAAGTTTTTGACACCGTTTCCCACTCCCTCCTGCTCTGCTCCCTCTCATCAGCCGGGCTGTCTGAACATGCCATAAAATGATTCAGTGCATACCTAAACGACCGCACACAGTAGGTAAAAATATCCCACTACATCGCCCATCTTCTACCCATATGCTCTGGAGTCCCCTAAGGGTATATACTAGGCCCGATTCTCTTCTCCATTTTTCTGAACGATCTTCCATCCATCTGTACCTCATCTTCTATACATATGTATGCTGGTGATATAGTTCTTTTCTCCTCAGGATCCTTGCCCTTGGATGTCACCTCCAGGCTACAATGTGATTTCAGTAATGTCCAGAGCTGGTTTCAATCTCACCAACTCTTCTTAAATGCTAAGAAAACTGTGTCCATCACATTCAGCACGTGTCAGAAACTGTCAAGGCTCCCATCCGCCCCCACCTCCACTACCCTCGAAGGAGCAACTATAGTTGCCACTGAGTCTTTCAGGTATCTGGGCATTTGGCTGGATCAACATCTCACTTTCTCGGCCATATAGATGCCATAATAAAAAAGCTTCGCCCCAAACTCGGCGCCTTATTTAGAAACCGCTCCTGCCTCCTGCCCCAAGCAAGATGTGAACTGATCCAAAAAATTATCCTCCCGATTTTCGACTATTGCAATATCGTTTATTGCTCTGCTCCTGCCACCTCCTTAGCTAACTTGGATACACTTTTCAACTCCTTCTGTCGGTTTGTTCTGGATGCACCTCCCCTTACCCACCACTGTCACTTGTACCGAGCTTTAGCCTTCCCATCCCTATCAAACAGGCAACTGTATCACTGCACTAATTTCATCTCTAAGTACTGGCTTGGTACACTCCCTCCCTATCTTAATTCCCTAATCTTCCCCACACCCACTCTCTCTCGACTTCTAAGATCCCATGACCACAGAACTCTGACTGTTCCCTGGAGATCCACCTCAAGTGGACAGACCTCCTCCTCCTAACGTCTCCCTAAACTGCAGAATGCTCTTCCTACACAAATCCAATCCTCTTCCTATCCTGGCTCATTAAATCAAGCTCTACATAATTTCCTCTCTGTTAATTGCACTTGCCCTAGCTCCCCCCCTCCTTCCTTGTCCCACATCCTGACTGATGTCCTGTTTGCCTAACCACAACCAAATCGATGCACTTATAGGTTTTGAGCCTATTTCCGCTCCAGTTGTGTGTGGTTGTGTCAATTATCTCTCTCTCTCTAAATTGGTCTATCTCCTTAGCCTGTCGACCTAGCCCTGGTCTCTAGCTCGATTCTCTACCACATTGTTATTTCACCTCTCTTGCTGCTCTGTGCTATTTAGTCCAAGTAGTGTAGTCCATTGGACACATTTGCAATTGCTTTACTCTATATCCGTCTCACCACAAGCTCACTGTTATTCTGCCCTGTAATTATTTGCTTTTCATGCTAATGTGTAAATCGCTTGTAACCTATGTTTTTTTATGCTATTGTGTAATTTGTGTGTACTCATTGATACCATGTAACTCCCATCATCCTCTTCCCCAGGTCGTACCGGGAGACGAGCAACTTGTTTGTTCAGTGTACCTTACCTGGTGAAACTTTTCAATAAATAAATAAATTGCATGTTAAGCCCCCAAAATGCTCTAAACTAGTCATGCATGGGAATATTGGCTCTATAACTAGCCTGCTATATAATCTACCCACTTCTTTATATCCTCCCGTGTCAGTTAGACCAGCTCTGGCTGGTCAAAAAACAGCATGTATCTTAGAAACATTAGAAACATAGACTTTGGCGACAGATAAAGACCACTTGGCCCACCTAGTCTGCCCAATTCCATACCTATTGGATAAGTGCAGATCCTAGTTAACCAACAGCCTACTTCTTCCTACCCCCACCAGAATTACCTTATGTCTGTCCCATGCATTCTTGAATTCCCTCACTGTTTTTCACCCCATGACCTCCTCAGGAAGGCCATTCTATGCATCCACCACCCTCTCTGTGAAAAAATACTTCCTCACATTGCCCCTGAGCCCCCAATTATCTTTAAATTGTGCACTCTTGTTCTTGCACATCTCTTTTTCTGAAAGATGCTACCCTCTTGGACTTTGTTGATACCATTGAGGTACTTGAAAGTTTCTATCATGTCCCCCCTCTCCCTCCTTTCCTCAAGGGTATACATATTAAGCTCCTTTAGTCTCTGTTTGTATGGCCTCTGTTGCAGGCCCTGCACCATTTTGGTTGCCCTCCTCTGGACTGCCTCCATCCTGTCTATGCCCTTGCGGATATGGGGTCTCCTGAACTGCATGCAATACTCCAGATGGGGTCTCACCAACTGTCTGTACAGAGGGACAACAACTTCCTGTTTTCTACAGTGATGCCTCTCCCTATACATCCCAGTATCCCCCCAGCCCTCCTTACTGCCTTCTCACATTGCTTGCTTACCTTTAGGTCATCTGATGTGACTACCCCCAGGTCCCTTTCCATTTTTGTTGTTGTTAATACATCCCTCTATTGTGTACTCTTCCCCTGGGTTTTTGTTTCCCAGGTGCATTACTCTGCACTTTTTTTTTTTACCAATTATTTTACCAGGTGAGACACACTAAGCTAAAAGCTTGTTTGCAGGTGCAACCTGGGAGCACGAGGAAGTTAAGTGACTTGTTCAAGGTCACACAGTATGCAAGTGGGGGCTGTGGGATTCAAACCCATGTCTCCAGATTTGCAGCTCAGAGCCTTAAACCACTGCGCCATACTGCCTCCTCTTCTTTGCATTAAATCTAAGCTGCCATACTTTTGACCATTCCTCCAACCTTGCCAAGTCCCTGCTCATCCTTTCCACTCCCCCTTGTGTACCAACCCTGTTGCAGATCTTTGTGTCATCTGCAAAAAGGCATACCTTTCCTTCCAGTCCCTCCGCAATGTCACTTTTAAAGACATTAAAAAGGACCGGACCAGTACTGAACCCTGCGGTACCCCGCTAGTACCCCCCTTTTCTTCAGAGTGGACTCCATTTACTATTACCCGTTGTGTCCTGTTGTCCAGCCAATTTGTTACCCAGGCTACAACTCTGGGACCCACTCCCAGGCTGGCTAATTTGTTTATTAATCTTTTGTGTGGGACTGTTTCAAATGCCTTGCTAAAGTCTAGGTAGGCCATGTCCACAGCCCCTCCCTGGTCTACTACTTTGGTCACCCAGTCAAAGAAATCTATTAGATTCATCTGATATGACCTTCCCACTGTGAATCCATGCTGCCTTGGGTCCTGTGGCCCGCTGGCCTCTAGGTACTCAACAATTCTTTCTTTCAGAAGTGATTTCATCATTTTCCCTACCACTGAGGTCAAGCTAACAGGTCTGTAGTTTCCTGCCTCTGCTTTGCTCCCACTTTTGCGAAGGGGAATCACATCCACCCTCCTCCAGTCCTTAGGTACCACACCATCCTCCCATGATTTGTTACAAAGGGTAGTCAGTGGTGTCACTAGTTCTCCCCTTAGTTCTTTAAGAATTCTAGGGTGAATCCCATCAGGCCCTATTGCTTTGTCCACCTTCAGTTTTAGGAGTTCTTTCAGAACCCTTTCTTCTGTGAAAGGACTGGTATCGACTCCCCCCACCTCCCACCCTCCATCCAGAGTGCTTCTATTGATTAGATTAGGTACCTCTCTCTCTCTCCTCTTCTTTTGTGAATGCTGAGCAGAAATATTCATTCAGTGTCCCTGCTTTTCACTGTCACTCTCTGCCCACCCACCCTCCCTTTATTAAGCCTCACTATCCCTCCCTTGGTCTTTCTTCATTCCCTAATGTATGGTACCTATAAAATGTTTTATCCCCCTTCTTAACCGAGTTGGCTATTATTTTCCTCTGTTTGCGCCTTTGCTATTCTGACTGCATTCCCCGCTTCCTTCTGCTTTAACTGGTACAGTTCTCTGTCCTGCTCCTTCTTCTGTGTTTCCTCATACTTCCTGAATGTTATCTTTTTCTCCCTAACCTTCCCTGCCACCTCTTTTGAGAACCATAGTGTTTTTTTTCTTCCTTTTTGATTTATTTGCTTCTCACAAAGGCTTGTTGCCTCTGTAATGGCAGTTTTGATGTTTCCCCATTTTTCCTCCACCCCTCCTTCTTGCCTGTTTGCTAGTGCTTTTCTGTGGCACTCTCCCATTTTGACAAAGTCAGCCCTCCTAAAGTCCAGTACCCTCAATTTTGTGTGGCTTGACTCTGTGGCTGTGTTTTTCATGAACCACACTGTTTGGTGGTCACTTGTTCCCAGATGGCTGCCCACTTCTAGATCTGAGATCCTCTCTCTGTCCCCATTTGAGAGTACCACGTCTAAGACTGCTCCCTCCTGAATGGGTTCCAACACTAGCTGTATGAGGCATGCCCCTGTAGGGCAGCAAGAATGACCCCACTCTTGGATGTGGCTGCAGCAAAGGTGCTCCAGTTAACATCTGGCATATTCAGATCCCCCATCAACAATAGCTCCCCTTTTTCTGCCAACCTAAGGATGCCTTCTATCATTTCCTTGTCCATTTCCTACCCCTGAGATGGGGTCTATATACAACCCCCATCCGTATTGTGGTGCCATTTCCAGTCTTTAGGGTGATCCACAGTGCCTCCTCTCCTCCCTGTTTACCCTTTAGTTCCATTGCTTTGATCCCTTCCCTTACATAGAGAGCTACTCCTCCTCCTCCTCCTCCTCTTCTACCCTCCCTGTCCCTCCTGTAGATTGTGTACCCTGGTATGCTGACATCCCAGTCATGGTTCTCTATGTACCATGTTTCTGTGACTGCCACGATATCCAGGCATCCCTATTCCATCAAGGTCACCAGTTCAGGGAGCTTGTTACCCAGACTATGGGCATTGGTATTCATTGCCCTCCATTTTTTGATTGCCTTACCTCTTTTAGCGCCATCACTGTCTTTACCGGCTTTGCCTTTTTCTCCATTCACCCCTGCCCTTCTCCCTATCAACTCTCTATCTTGGTGTTTACCTCACTAACTACCCTGATTTTTTTGGGGGGGCTAGGATTTACCTGCTCCTTTTCTGTGCCTCCCCCTTGACTAGTTTAAATGCTCTCCAATGAAGCATTTAAACCTATCACCTAGGATCCTGGTTTCCCTCCTGGATAGATGCAAATCATCGCTCCAGTATAGGCCTGTATTCCTCCAGGTGGACCACCAGTCCCCAATAAAGCCAAAACCCTGAGCTCTGCAACAGTTTTTCAACCATTGATTGAATCCAATGGTGTGGAGCACCCTAGCCTAACCCCTGCCATAGACAGGCAGCACCTCCAAGAAGATTACCATGCGTGCTACTTGTCTAAGGCCCCTCCCAACTCCACAATCTCCTCCTGCACTGCTCTGATCCCTTTCCCAGCCAGGTCATTTGTCCCTAGGTGGAAAATGATGTCCAGTTCCCACCCCTGTGCAGCTGCTCCCGTGATCCTGAGGATTTGTTCCCTGTCCCTCCAAGCCATGGTACCAGGCAGGTACCTTACCTCCCTCTCCCCTTCCCCCAGTTCTACCCCCCCCTAACAATTGAGTCCCCCAAAGGAGTTGTTTCTTTCCCCATGGGGTTCCATGCCACTCTCTTGTGGGTCTCCTTTGTGGAGATTTCTAGCATCGTCCTTGATCTCCACTGCGGGTGCCTCCATAGAGGACCCACACTCTGCCAGAATGGTGTACCAGTTGAAGAGAGGTACAAATGGAGGGATGCACCTCCATTCCACCACCCTCACCCTTCCTGAGCCCACTGTGGTCCAACTGATCCTTTTTCTTGGCAATCTCTGAGGCAGCAGCGGTGGCCCTGGTGGTCCCTGGGTGGGAGAAGAGGCCCATGGATTCCTGGTCAACTCAGCCTGCAGACGAGCAACCTCCTCCCTCAGCCCAGAGAGGTGCCTGCAGATGGGACAACACCGCATCCTCCAGAATGTCTCCCAGAAGACTGCCACTCCATAACCACTGCACTGCACCACTCCCATCATGTCTTATTTGTGGCCTCTCAGCTGTTGTTTTGTATGCTTACTCTTTCCTCTCTCACTTTACTTTTTTTTTCTCCCTACTGCCTCCATGCTCTTACAGCTCCTGCCCTTCCTCTTCTGGGACAGGAAATTCATGTATTCTTCAGTAGCCTCCTTCTTACTTGCTCAGAGTCAAATCTCCGGCAGCCAGGGAAGGAGGGAGAGCTACTTCATTCCTTCTAGGATTGTGAGTCTTTTGTGCCTCTGTAATCACTCCCTTCCTGCTCCAAAACAGGAAGTTCCTGTTGTCAGTCAAATCCTGTGCCTCCAAAAAGTGGAACTAGCTAAAGGTGAGGAGGGAGGAAAGGCTATATAGTCCCAGTAGAAGAGTAGTAAAGTTCTATCAGCACCTCCTTCCTCTTGCTGCTCTCTGCCAAAAGCTATCTAGGGCAGTTTTAAATCCAAACACCTTGCTTCTTGCTGCCTAAGCCACTCCCCCTAATTCGTAGCTCTCTTTTTCACCTAGCTAACTGCACAGATAACAGTTCTCTTCATCCAGCTCAAACACACTAACTCTTGGTTTTTTGTTTTATTTGTTTTTACCCTAAATTGAAGGTCCCAGTGGTAGAGTTCTAGTTCTAAGTCCCAGTAGAAGAGTAATAAAATTCTAACAGCACTTCCTTCCTCTTGCTGCTCTCTGCCAAAATCTATCTAGGGCAGTTTTAAATCCAAACACCTGGCTTCTTGCTGCCTAAGTCACTCCCCCTAATTCACAGCTCTCTTCTTCACATAGCTAACTGCACAGATAACAATTCCCTTCATTCAACTCAGACAAACACACTAACTCTTGTTTTTTTTTACCCTAAATTGAAGGTTCCAGTAGTAGAGTTCTAGTTCTTAAGCCCCAGTAAAAGAGTAGTAAAGTTCTAATAGCACCTCCTTCCTCTTGCTGCTCTCTGCCAAAAGCTTTCTAGGGCAGTTTTAAATCCAAACACCTGGCTTCCACACAGCTCTCTTCTTCACCTAACTAACTGCACAGATAACAATTGCCTTCACCCAGCTCAGACAAGCACACTAACTCTTGTTTTTATTTTGTTTGTTTATTTTTACCCTAAATTGAAGGTCCCAGTAGTAGAGTTCTAGTTCTTAAGTCCCAGTAGAAAAGTAGTAAAGTTCTAACAGCACCACCTTCCTCTTACTGCTCTCTTCAGCGCAGTATTGACAGCTTCCACCTTAGAAAATAAAAAAGGGGATGGCGCATCATTTTTTGACACAAGCCCCACTGTGGCATGGCACAACCATTCTTTTGACGCAAGCCTGATGCAAGTCACTTTGGCTCAGGCAGTTCCACTTTTGATGGAAGCAGCATTACAAAATTGGAAATGACGCAAATTTTGATGCAACTTGCGCCTTGCGTCATTCCTTTCTGGCGCAAGCACCTTGTGTCATTCTCTGACCTTTGAAAATTGAGCCCAATGTCTGAGGCACAAAATGTAACTTTGCATAGTTGCTTTTATTTTCTTAGTAAGCATCATAGTGATAAAGGAGACAGAGCCCCAAACCTCCAACTCTTCTAATTCTATGATCAACAAAAGATTTTCAATCACTGTCAAATTCTACTTTGAACAAATACTTGAAGAGGGTTAAATACTTTTAAATTATGTCTTCTCTTCTCTTACTCAGCTTGGAGAAGGTAATATAAATGAACTTGAACAATAAGATGAAAAATAAATAAATATAAGCAAATTAAAGTGCTATAGTAGTACAGGGCATGGCTGAGCAACCAGAGTGAGCAGTCATGTTTAATCGGTGCTGCTGAAGATAATCTCATTTTTGGACTAATTAACTTTTTTCTACAAACTTTTTATAAATTGTGTGCGTGAATAGAAGCTGTAGCACCATACATTAGAAACATGCACAGACCTAAAGGACAAGCATCATCATCAAACTTATTCAAGACCAAACCATTTCAGCAACACTGACAAGTACAGAAGCAAGCAGTGCTGTTGAGGCATATGGTCATAATGTCATGGACAAAACCATGCACATCAAGACTGCGCACCAACAGCATGTGGCAACACAGTGGCGGCACATAATGCCGACCACAACACAGTTGCTGCACACCCAAAAGGTCTTTTTGTGTTCCATGTGGAGGGCTTCATGCCCCCCCAGAACTATTATAACCAACTTCAAGAGGGTGTGGACACAGGGGCAAGAGGAAAAGCCCTATCCACACTTGTCCATGGTGCACCAAAAAACATAAAATAAAAAGCTTCCCTAGCAGGGAATCAAACCCTCATCCTCCCAACTCACCCACTGCAGGTTTGGGTGCTGTAGCCACTCCAACACAGGAGCAGCTTGACCGAGCACCTAGCCATCAGAGCTTACATGCACTTCCTTTTCTGTAGACAGTGTCAGGGGGTAGCAATATTTTTGTATCGCTGTTATTCCCCTGTCACTCTAAGCCCATATGTGCTACTGTCGGCACAGTTCTTCACATGCAGTTTAGTCCACGAGATTATGACCCAGTGCTGCTGTTGAGCACAACTGCTCCATCACAGAGGAATATGTCTTTGTTGGCCATTACTACTACTGTAACACAGCTTGTGAAAAATGTCCAGAAGCTGGATAAAAAATGTGATGCCCTAATGCTCAGGGTGTCTGTCCTGGAGAACAGAATGCATATAGTCAAACAAGCAGCAACATGCCAGTAAGGTTCTGTGCTGAGGGTTATGGAAGCCTCAGGTAAACTGATAAAAGAAAACTCCCTGCTGCTGACCTTTCAGTGCAGCAGTAGCACTGTTGCCCATGATGCCAGTGATCCTGGTTCAGGAACGAGCCTGGGTTGTCGGGGGCCGACTGGGGGAAGGAGGTTTGAGCATTCCATAGGTCACTCTCCTCCCCTGAGGAGGGGAGTGCTGTTACACAGTTCCCGGTAGTGGGATGTATGGTGTGGGAGGGGAGGACACTGTTAGGCACTTGGCTGAGACATGCACTAGCATGTCTACAGCCTGGACTCTGGTACTTGTGCCAGCATTCTCAGAGGTGGGGATTCAGGGACCACAACTACAGCAAATTAACTTAAGAAAATACAGCCCCCATTGCCATCCAGTATGATCCCTGAGAGGGGGGACGGAGCCACCACCGAGATCACACTGGCAGTGAGCGAAATATGTGATCATAGAAAAGGAAAACTCCCTGCTGCATCAGCATTTCAAGACATTTGAAAATCAAGCAAGATGTTGTAGAATTAGGGTAGCTGGTTTGGAGGAAGAATTGGAGGGAGAGTACCCCCTTTCATGTGTGCAACGGTAATTGGCACAGCTTATAAATGTAGCCAATATGGAACAAGTCTTCTGCTTGGAGAAGGCTTACCGGATCATGCCATTGTTTTTTCCTGATAGCTCTGGGGTGGGGGATAAGGAGCAAATTCTAAAATGGCCAAGCAGGTAAGGTGGTAAGAATCTGAAGGATCAGAGGGGGTGCTTTTCCCTAACTTATCCTATCGTATCAGACTGAGAAGGAAGAACTTTAAGAGAGTCATCATGGCACCATGTTTCAAATGCTTGTGCCAACCAAGCTCCAGGTGTTATGGACTCAGGGAGCACATCTATCTTTACAATGAACCTCAAGAGGCTGAGAAGCTCATGAAAAAGATCAAGCAGGACGAAGGAGACGTTGCTGCAGGAGATGTTGTTCTCTCAGAAGAGAATGATTGAGGTTTGGCAGGTTGTTAGAAGTATACAGTGAGTACTGTGGGAGATGGGGTTATTGCACCTGTATACATAATGGGTACTGAGATGTATCTTTATTTAATGCGGTTAATTTATTGGGACTAGTGCTATTTGGATTTTCTATCTTTGGTTCTTGAATTGTACAAGGTGTTCTTTAAAAGGACACTGTCAACCCTTTTTCATCACATTATTTCTAGTTGAAAACCCATGTTTTATGATTACTTACCTTCTCTAAAATTCATTGATTTTGCTGGTTATTTTATTTGATTAATTTCCTAGTACAACTGAAAAGCATGCTAACGGTGAAATTATAAACAACCTTGTTTTGTTTCAAATCCTTGATCTACTCTTTTTGGAGACCTCTTAAACATTAGGAACACCCCCAAGCAGTGCATCCCACTTTTAATGCAACAGTCTCCTCTCTTCCCACTGCATCATGAGTGATAGGCTGTTGGGAGTGTTCCCAAGTCCAGAAAAGATGCAGTGGGAGTTGATCAAGGACTATAAACAAACATGCTTTTGTGTGGTAACACCCGTATGGTGAGCAGTCTGTTTATTATTTTTAAAAAGAAAAAAGGAATCATAAACTACTAGTGGCACATCAGCAATCTGTACAGAATGAGAGCAATCATAATATATGTTTTTTAACCGAGAGATACTTTGAGGCCTGTGGGGTTAACAATGTCCCTTTAATGGTGCCTGCAACTTGAACATTAGCCCTATAGTGAAGATTAATTTACATGCAGCCATTTACTGTCATTTCTTTTTTTTAATATAACATTTATTGAATTTTCTACAAAACAGTCGACAGGATCATGATAACAGAACCATATACACATGTACAGTAACCAAATACTTGATCCCATCCCCTCCCCAAAATATATCCCAACCCCCCACTGCACAGACAGGAGGTTCATCAATCCGAAATCCAAGTATGTGAAAAAGTCTAAATAAAACACAAAGTGTGTAACAGGCCCCAAATCCTCTTGTATTTAGAATTATTATCATTAAGCCTCGAAATGGTCCTCTCCAGTCGGAGGTTGGCTAGCAACTCGTTAAGCCATTCAGAATAGGAGACAGCATCTGAACTTTTCCAATATTTGAGTACCAATTTTTTAACGGACATAGAAATCAAAGCAATGTGATACTTCTGTTTCTTAACCTTTATCTGTGAATAATCCACCAGCAAGCAAATCTCCAGGGTAAATAGGTCAGCTAAGCCAAGCAGGGGGTCGGTCTTGCATTCAATGCTCTCCCATAGGGAGAATATCTTGGGACATTCCCAGAAAATATGAAACAACGAGCCTTCCGCCTGCAAGCACCTCACACATTTATTAGAGTTTAGTACCCCGCATTTGACCAATTTCTGCGGGGAATGGTAAAGATTATGCAGGATGTTAAACTGCATTAAGCGCAACCTATCTTGTGTGACAAAACAATGAAAGTGTCTCCATATAACCAATCAATCCCTGTCCCAGTGTAGGAAAAAAGCAGCCCAATAATCTGTAGATCCAAATGGGTCAGGGAAGCGCCAGCTATATAGGGCATTATATAGTTTGGAAATTGCTTTAGGGGAGTGAGCTAAGGGACCCAAATCCAATTGAAAGGAGATTTTGGAAACTAAAGGGAGACCACCTTCAAATTTCTTGATAAGGAGATGTCTAAACTGCAAGACTTTAAAATACTCTGTCTTTTGCAATCTAAATTTTGACATGAAACCCTCCACAGATAACCAAGTTCCATCCTCTTTTAGGAATGAAGATAGTTTACCTTCCCCTAACTTGGGTAACCAAGAAGGGGGTAACATTCTACCCTCTATTTTGAAAGTAGGGGAGTTCCAAATCGATCGTGATGCATCTGAGCAATGCTTGTATTTTAAAAATCCACACAGCTGTGAGTGAACTCTGAGAGATATTGCAATTGTGGTTTCTTTTAATCTATTCGGAAGGGAAGATGAGGTAAGGAACAGTAGAGTAGGAGGGGCTAACTTAGCAGCTCGGATCAGTTCTCACTCTATTTGGAGCCAGACTAGGACATATATGGAAGTCTCAGAATCCAACCACTTAAGGTATTTGGCAGCACTACAAGCCCAGTAATACAGACTAAGGACTGGTACTCGTAAGCCTCCCTTATCCTTAGATGCCGCTAGCTTATGATAAGCTAATCTCGGCCTCTTTTTAGCCCAGATAAAATCCATTATTAAACTTTGAGCCCTTTTAAATCAATCCCCGGTACAAAAATGTTTAGTAATTGAAGGGGGTATAGTAACCTCGGAAGAATATTCATCTTAATCAAACTCATTCTCACCCAAAAGGAAATGGGGAGGGTTGACCAGTGAGTTATGTCCTGGGACACCGTCATTAATATCATCCCCAAGTTTTTCTTAAAGGTAAATTGTGCATTTCTGGTTAATTCGACACCCAGATACCTCAATGAATCCCTGGACCACAACAAACCAAGAGCCGTGATACTGTATTTAAAAACTCTGTGATTTAGGGGGAATACAGTAGACTTGCCGATGTTCAACTTATAATTCGATAATTTACTGAATTGCTCAATTATGCCCAGCATAGCAGGAATAGAGGTCTCTGGATGGGATAACTGTAGGAGCAGGTCATCTGCATAAGACGCCACTTTAAGCTCAAAACCCGAAATGGTAATCCCCTGAACCTCCGGACATAAGATTAGTCTGCGAATTAATGGTTCCAGGTAAAGATTAAATAACAAGGGTGAAAGGGGACATCTCTGCCTTGTACCTGAATGTAAAGTAAAAGACTCAGAGAATGCCCCATTTCCAGAAATCCTAGCAGTGGGATTCTGGTAAAGAGCCTTCACCCAGTTCTGAAATTGTTGGGGAAAGCCGAAGGCCTTTAGGGTTTGAAGCAAGAAGTTCCAGTTCACTCTATCAGAAGCCGTCTCGGCATCCAGGGAAACCAACGCCACTGGGAAGGGAGCATCCCTGGAGGCCGAGAAGACATGTGCGAGAGAACGAAGGTGGTCAGCAGATGACCTGCCCCTCATGAAACCCACCTGGTGTGGACCTATTAGGTCAGGGAGAACTAAGCCAAGCCTGTCTGCCAAAATTTTAATTAGAATTTTAATATCCTGATTCAACAATGATATAGGTCTATAGCTTTCTACACATTCTAAATTTTTGCCTGCTTTCAGCAATAGTACAATAAGTGCCTCAAAGAGAGTGGGGTCAACATGAACACCAGATAAGATGCTCTGAAAAAGGGAAAGAAGATGTGGAGCTACTACCTCTTTGAAACATTTATAAAAATTGGATGTAAAACCATCCATTCCTGGTGTTTTATCAGAAGGAAGTCCTTGAATCACTCCCATGATTTCTGCAGTAGTAATCGGGGCTATCAACTTCCTACTCAGAGATTCTGAAAGATGGAGTAAGTGAATCTCAGTCAAGTAGGAAGAAAGCATGGAATCCGAAGGGGGGTTGGGCATATCTCCATATAACTTTTTATAGTAGTTAGCAAACTCCGCAACTATCTCCTGAGGAGAACATTTCAGGGCCCCACCCAAAACTGAATGGATAGGGGGAATAAATCAGGCAGTTTCAAATTGTTTAACCCTTTGAGCCAACAATCTCCCAGCTTTCTCCCCCTGATCTATGTAGGAGGCTTTCGTGTGAAGGATAGCAAATTCGGCCTTTTCATTTAGTATATTTAAATAGGAGTCCCTCAGCTTAGCTAACTTTTGTTTAGCCTCGTCCGACTGGGACGAATATGGGTTCGATTCCAGCAATCTGATTTGAGCAAGTAGAACCTTCAGTTTTTCCTCCTGCTTCCTCTTCCACGTAGAGGCCATCCCTATTAATATACCCTGAAGATATGCCTTAAAGGCGCACCATAGCACATCAGACCTAATCCCTTGGGTGCAATTTACCTCAAAAAATTGTGTAATATGTTCCTTAAAACATTCCCTATTTTTGGAATCTTTAAACAACTGGTCATTCAGTTTCCATCTAGATTGACGTTTAGGAAGGGAGGTTAAAGCCACCTTACATATCACCAGGGAATGACCAGAGGGGGAGCCAGGATAAATGTCCGAGGCTATTACACCCAGCAATAATACTTGTGGCACCAGCAAGTAATCAATACGGGACGACGAGTTGTGAACCGGGGATATAAAAGTATACTCCCTACTCTCAGGGTGAAGAACCCTCCATATATCACACAAGCCCAATCTGTCTGATAGATCATGCAATGCCCTCTGCACCGGGGAGAGTGCACCTGAGCCTGAACTAGAACTGTCTTTTCCCCAATCCATCACCAAATTCCAGTCGCCCCCTAAAACTGTAATAGCGGGCAGTAATGGGAGAATAGCGTTGAGTAAATGCATAAAAAAGAGAGCATCGTCCCTATTAGGGCCATAAATACTGCCAAACACAAATTCCATGGAGTACATAGTCCCCTTTACTAGTATGTACCTGCCTTGAGGGTCTCTGATTTCCTGCAGAACCTTAAATGGGATATTCCTATTAATAAGAATTAAGACCCCACAACTCTGAGAGGTATCCTGAGCAGAGAAAACCTGTCCAATTTGCAAGCGTCATCTGAATGGCTTCCGAGTCCAACAAGTGGGATTCTTGAATAAAAACAATATTAGTGTGCAAGACGTCCAAATGTTTCAAAATCTTATATTGTTCCATTTTCTTGCGGGCCCCTTTGACATTCCAAGTCGAAAAACAAAGATAATTGGCCATCCGTCTTATCCAGTAAATAGAAACAGTACCCGACTTCAGGGAAAGTCAAAAAAGAGTCAGACATTCTGTTAATTCCTGACTGTGCATTTACTGTCATTTCTGATCAATGGTAATATCCCCCTGGTGGATTTATTAATCACCAGAAAGACATTGGGACTTAACTCATTCTGTCTTGGTGGCCATTTTGGATCAGGCTAAGCAATGGATGCTTCCAATGCCAAATGGCACTACTGGAAGCAATGTTTTTTAAGGGATATTTGGTTGTTACTACTTGCACATTTCCTTATGATTTTTTGCAGTACCTAGACTTTGAACTGATAGGTAGCACATATTATGTTTTAAGCTGCAGCATACATTTACAATGGCACCTTATACTGTATATTCTTTATGAGTTTGGCACCTTTTCTGTCATGGGTATACTGAGTTGCTCAGCCTCATCTTTATAGTTTTACTTATCCATTGATTTTGTTACTGTTCAATATGCTGCATGCTATACTGGTAGAGTTACCTGGTACAGGAAAGCTGACCAAGTATGTTAAATTCTCTCCATTCTAAGGATGCACATTTGCATTGGGTAGTGGATGCGGGGACATTTCTTACCTCATATGGTTTTTTTAACCCATAGGTATTTTTTCTTTCTCCTCTAGTTTGAGTCAATTTCATCCTTTATTGGTGCAGATGTCTGGATGATAATATGTTTTGTTAGCTAAGATTATAGGTTCATTAAGAATTACACCTTCCTAGGTTGAGAGATAGTGCCATCCACTGCTGTTGCTATACTGTAAGGGATGGAATATGTTAGCCCAGAATGTTGAGCAGGGGGTAACTTTCTCCTTAGAGTATTTAATATTGTGGCACAATGTGATTATATTGAGAGAGCTACTGTAGACCAAATAAGACTACAATGGTAATAAGGTTGTGGTGAGATCCTGTATGCATAAGTTAGCTCCTTAGAGTTTTCTGAGTTGTGAGCCACAGCTGGAATATTATAATGTGCCCCAAGTTTTTTTTGTACAGTAAGTAAGTAAGTATTTGTAAACTGCCTGTTGTATTATCCTTTCATGGAATTGATGTGTAAGTTTATTTATTTATTTGTTTGCTACATGCAAGATCCTTTAGGCAGAGCCTATTTTCAAAGGGTCTAGAGTCATATAATAACAGTAAAATCATAGGCGCAGTTACATTTCATAATGTCAACAATCATATGGAACCTTATTACAATAAATGGAAGACATAACATAATTACATCAATGGAATGGGACATATTTACAATGATAGATGAGCATGGTAATACACAGCAAAGAATCACAGCATGCACAGACATACAGTAGCAGATGACTGCTGCATAATCAGTCAAGAAGGAATACAGGATACTGTCTGACAAAGGGACTAAAATGTGCAATATCCAGCCATGTTTAAACAGCAAATACTGAGCAGAACATTCCAGGTGAGGATGAAATTCAACCATTAGAGGAGTATTGTAGAGTCAGAGATAGCAGTCACAGGGGTTATGAGAGGATAATGAGGCCATCACCTGGGACTTAAAGCTGGCAAGTGAGCTAGATGTTTTGAGAGATGGGGTGAGGGAGTTCCACAATTCTGGGAACCTAAAGGAGAAACAGGACTGCCCCAGGGAGGTTTTCCTTCTAGGAAGCATCAAGGAGGGTTCCTGCACACCCCCCAGTTGCATACTTGGAAGTCATGGGGCTAACGAGGGATAGAACACCTGAGGGCAGCTGTCCAAGCAAGATTTTTTGCCTGTAATGAAGGTAACATAATGTAGTCAGGAGTCAAGATTAAGCCACCCTAGGCCATAGTATAGGCTGCATTTATGAGTGTCTCATTTTTGGTTAAGAGCAAAATGGCAAGCCCTATTCATTAAATCCTTGACTATGCTACAGGCAGTACTATAGATCACCAGTCCATAGTCTATGAGACAGAGGATATGACATCTGACTAGTTGCTGTTTGATTTTGGGAGAAATACATTTTTGTGCCTATAGAGCATGCCAAGTCTATAATTAGCAGCCCTGATGAGTGTATCAACATGTTTAGAGTAGGTTAAGCCCAAGTTAATGGTTATCCCCAGGTATTTGAAAAAGGCTACTTGCTGCAAAACTAAATAAAATTTAAAAAATAAATAAATAAAATTTAAAAAAGTACACCACCTGAAATTAATATTAACTTCTAAAAGTAGTTACTTTTTTATATGGAGACATTTTTCTTTTCTCCTTTACTATTTAGCAGATAGTCTGTCTTTTGGAAGAGGTGTTAAACTAAGATCCTTTCTACCCATCTCTGGTCACTGTCCAGGTGAAAGTACAAGATCACATGGCACTTACCAAAGAAGAATAGGAGAGTTTTCCCAGTATCATGGCCAACAGAATAGAACAGGTCCATGCAATCCACCCTCCAGAACACACCTGGAAACAAGCTATTATAGCTTAGTGTGCCTTTCCTGGTTAAAAATTACAAATAAATAAATTCAGCCTGACAGTATAATATATATCTACAGTGTGTGTAACAGAACACCACCTGCAAGTTAAAATATCCCCTTCTAGTCCCTTTCATACCTCATCAGCATTGTGACCTAACATTTCTGTATAGTAGTGAAATAGCAGTAAAGGAAGCTAAACAACATGCTGTTGCAAAGAGAGCACAATTATGCGGCCACCATACCAGTGCTCTATTTTCAATAGTATATTTAGATGCCTTCTTTACTGTTTTTCTGCATTATGCACTTGAGCACATTAATAAATAACCCAAAGTAAGTGTGTGTGTGTGTGTTGTCATTGTGTTTTGCTAAGCACTCCCTAATCTCTGAAACAACCTTCCTATCTGACTCTCACTCTTTCTCTTCTCTCTCAACTTGCTTCTTAAGGCTAATTTCTCTGCATCCTGCTCTTGCAGATAGCTAAACCCTCTCCTTTAATATCTCATTTCCCCTTTATCTGTTTTTGCTGCTACTGCTATGTTGGGTTCTTTTTCTGAACTGTGATAAAATTAAATGCACTTTAATTGCCTGCAACAGCTGTTTTGCATATTGTTATCCCACAAGTTGCACCTTTGCCCATTTTTGGATCACTATATTATTTTTTTTTCCTTTCAATTGTACCTGTACATTTTATTTGCTGAATTTTATTGACTTTGACTGGCATCTTCTTCTGTAACCCTATCCTCTAAGTCATGGCTGGAAAAGAGTGTTGTCTCAATAAGTCTTAACCAGTTACCAACTTTTAAATAAAGAAATACAATCAATTATCTGCTATAAAATGTTTGTATCTGTCAAAAAGGAAAAAATACTTCAGAAATAACAATTTATAAATGACCAATGTTAAAAATTGATACAATTTTCTGTCTGTTCCTCTTGATGCTACTAGCTCTTTAATCCAATTAAGGTATTGTTGGTCTTATTGTCTGCTTTTATATTTAATAACACTATTTTAGGCTGTTGTTTGAAAGGCTCTAGCTTTTCAATGTAACCACCCAGTCCCTTATGGTTACTAGAATCCCATCAGTGTTAGACATAGGAAGCTAGTGGGCAGCTGGTAGGGAGTTTATTAGAAGCTCTCTACAATGACTTCATTGTTTACTCAGCTAGCCTGAGGAGAGAATGGATTATGTCATTTAGAACTCTTGCAGCAGCCTGAGCCACTTTGGAATCGGCTGCCTGGGGACAGTTTAGAATGTTGGGATGGGAGTCAGTGTAGTTCTGTAGTAGGAGTCAGAGAGACTAGAGCTCAGTATGTAGAGGTGCCTGCCAGCCTACCCTGAGGCTGGGTGAATGACCTATGGCCATCTTTTTCTCACCCCTGTGAATGAGACTGCAACCTTTCTACAAGAAATGGTGGAGACCAGTGAATACAGGACCCCTGTGGGCCAAGTCTTACAGAGAGAATGGGACTGATAAATTCAGTGTTTCCAATTGGCAATCCCCTGAAGAACAAGAAGATTTTCCAACTGCCCAGGTCAGAGATAAAGCTATGGAAAAGCAACAGGGAGAAGTGTGTTTTCTCTATCAGGCTGATGTCTGTAACTAGGGTCAAACAAAACCATGAGTATAGAAACAGAGGCTCGTTCTTTTGGGAGTTGTCTGGTGGTGTATGTGCCCAGAGATAAGGCTAGAATATACCAGTCAGGGCCCCAGCCTCACCACTAATATGTGCTGAATGTAAATTAAATGTGTGGATGCCTTTAGCAATCTGGTGAGACTGAAGGACCCAAATATGTGTATCCCCAAAGGGATGGCAAAGGCTGGCTGGGGCTATGGTGGGCAGACCCTCACCTGAAATTTCAGTCAGGGCTACCTGGTCACTGGAAGGGTACAAGGTTACCCTGCAGATGTTGACTAAGCCAGTCAGGTCAGGAGGATGTATTTTTAAATGTGTGGAACCCTCCACATAATAGACACTTATAGAATGAAAAGATGAAATGTTTGTATTTTAAGTGTGTGATAACCCCCAGGAAATAGACACTTATGGGAAATGAATGTTCATGGAGATCCCCGAGCAAGAGGGATAGACTGTCAAGGACTTGTGGAAGAGAAAGTGTGAGAATACCCAAAAATGTTTGTTCTGGAGAAAGAAAAGCTTTTGTGACTGCCAGTGTCTGTAAAGTACAGTGCCAACCTGGGGGGCACAATTTTTCTGTTTCCATTCTGTGTCAGAATAAAGCCATACTCTACAATCCCAGTTCTAATAGTGGACATTCCGTCTGTGCTTCCCAGTGTGAAATTGTTTATGGGTCCCCTAAGAAGATAGACATAGCATAGCCCTAGCACCTGTGTCCCAGAACTCAGAGTAAATATAAATGTTTATTTTGCACCCTAACCCCCAAACTCTTAGATGCTGGACCATGTTTTTGCCCCAGTGCCAGGGGTGATGCCTATTGTTATGCCAACTTGTGGGTTGATGCCTTGTATGTGTACAAGTAAGGGGGGAGTCCTGGCTACAAGATGCTACTCTTGGCCGGAGTAAGGGTTGCAAAATTAGGGGCTCATCCAAAGATCTTGGGGGAGAGAAAAAAAGTTGCCTTGCCAGTGCAAATCCTGAGGGTAAGACTAGGGTCTTTCTATCTGGTGGCAGTGCACCATAACAGAAATCATTGTTAAGAAAAGTAAAGTTGTGCCCAGTAAAGTGCCATCCAAAGATTTGCTGCCTGTGTATCAGAGGAAAAAAATGTGCTGTCTGTAGTGCTTGTGGAAACTGTGATGCCAAAGACTACTGCACTGAGAAATGTGTGCCCTGTCACTCAAAGTGCTTAAAAGACTGTTAAAATTAAAAATGTCAAAGTTCAAAGTAATTGTGGACAAAGAGAACATGTGTGCTCAAGTTTACAGAAAGGTTCTATTTATTATGATGTAAACTGGGAGAGTCACTAAAGGAATTACATAAAAAAACTGACAAAATTGCCTGAAAGCACTTCAGCCCATTGAAATTTCAAGCAATAGGAAAAAAGTACAGTTTGCTGTTTAAATTTGCCTGCCCAATGCTTGTCATGAAGGAGATTGAGCAGGAGAGAGAGAGAGAGAGAGAGAGAAAGATGATTTGCATGGTGTCATGTGACTGGTCCACACAACCAAGTCTAGCCCATTACCTGGAGTTTCTGTGCTAAGGGAGTGTTCGAAGAGGAGACAGCGAGGAGTGTGCGAGGAGTTCAGAGCCAGCAGTAGCAGCAGTGGACATCGCAAAGAAGAACTTTGTTGTTTGTTAAAAAAGACTTTCAAAAACAGTAAATCGGGCTTCTGCCTTCTAGCGACTGCATTGGTGAGCAGTTGCAAGTGTGTGCAGTGCAAACCAGTGGGCTGGACAGCCCAACCAATTCCAAGAATCCTCAAATCAGCAGGAAGGCCGCAAATACTACCGGAGGAAACCAGCTACTTTCTGTGAGTGCCAAGCAATGGCAGCAAAGCAAAAAGGCTGTGAGCATTGTGCAAAAGTGAAAAAATCTAGTGCTAAAGTCAGCAAGAGATTGAACAAAGCATGTAATATGAGAGTAAAAGGACTCAGCTGTAGTAGCTGTATGCTGGTAGCGAGCAAACAAGCTGTAGTCTAGCTGGGTCAGTACTAAGCAAAGTCAACAGAAGTGTGTGCAAAGATTTTAAAGACTGCTGATTTCTCCTGAAGTCAAGTAGCAATGTTGTGCATGGTAAAAGCCAAACGCTATGGCAAGGGAACCAATTGCAGCCAGAGTAGTATGAGTATGACACAGAAAGGTTCAGTGGCCATGTTGGGGTGTAGTTCAAAGCAAATGTAAACAAACAATGAAGTGTCATGTTGGGGGCAAGGGCTAATGGTAGAAAACAACCAAACACTGTGCAGAAAGTTGGAAACAAAGTGAAATTCAGGCACCATGTTTCAGCACAAGGAAAGTAGAGAGACATTTGCAGTTTAAAAGTCAGAACTAGTGTGCTAAGTGCAAAGTGCAGATCATAACCTTGGACTTGTGTATTGTTTTGCAGAGCAAAATTGATAGAAAAAAAGCAGGGTATCCTCTCCATGCCCGGATCTTGATAGCCCAGCAAGAAAGAGATCTAGAGCAATGCGAATGATTGTATAAATATGAAGGAGCACCAGTAATTGTAGCTTTGCCCAACTTTCCAGTAAACATATGTGTGATATGCATGAAGACTGGCAAAGATATAGTAATGATTCCACACTGCAAAAACTGTCATAAGCAGTATAGGATGTGTGTAGAAAGTGGCACTGTGCAAGCCAAGGCCAAATCAAAATGTCCAGCTCCCACGTGGACTCTGTGCGAGGGCCCAACTTGTGCCTTACTGAGAGAAACTGTGTGCAGGCAGAAAGAACCGGAGGAGCTTGTAAAATAGTTTTTTGAGGGTGCGAACCAGAGCGACTTGCAGTGGCAGACAGAAATGGTATTTTTGACCCCAGAAAAGGTTGAAAGGGACCAGTCAGAGACTGAGTTGGTAGATCCATGGGCAGCAGGCCCAAGTCTGAGTTTAATCGAAGAAGACTAAATAGGAGAGGCTTTACACTGGGAGGCACCCAGCTCTGTATACAGTGAAGAGTGGACTGTGTCTGAGGATGGAGCAGCTATCAGCTCCTGGGCAGAACTTGTAGAACAAAAGGAAGAAATGGAGCAAGTTAGTGAGGAAACTGGTAGTGATAAATGGACTGCCAGTGGCCCTAACTTCAAGTAAGCCATTAGAGACTGTACAGGGCTCAAGCGCATTGCAAACAAGTACAGGGATGGATTGCTTTTTCCCTGATTGGAACATCCAAAGCTGGCTTGACCAGGTCTAGCCATCCCCAGGTCAGGCCTGGGTTGAGTCTGCCCAAAAGCAGGAAAGAGGAACACCTAATCAGACTCAGGGTTGAGGTAGAGTATGGACTAAAATATCAATTTTTAAGAGATTCAAGTGGGAAGCCATTGAGGACCATAGGGAAGAGTGGTTGTGGGAAGAAGCCAGAGCTACAATTAAACCCAATGTGTGTAAGTTTGTGGGACTCAAACTGCGCTTTGACAGACTGAAGTTTTGGAAGCTAGGTCACACCATTTACCTAGATTCTGTCCAAGTAATGGACAAAACTGGAAAAGAAACAGTCCACACAAAGATACTTTGTTCATCCAGACAAGACAATAGTTTTTGGTCCTCATCCTGAGTGGTACTACCCCTGAGTGCCAATACTCCAGCCATTTGCAAGTTTGACAGATAGCCACACCGGAAGAGGTAGGTGTAACAAGGTGGGTCCACTACCCAACTCTACAGGCATTCGGCCATAGAAAGGGAAAGTCTCCTGCCAAGTGCCAAGAGGGGAGATCAACGTGGGTGGCTTCTGTTCTGGTGAATCCAGCTCAACCTCCATCTACAGCAACCAGGTCGAGAGGTGATGTGGAAGAGCCTGATTTGAAGATCTGTCTTCAGCAAATGTGAAGAAGAGATTCAGAACAGATCCAGAGAGGTGATGCAGCTAGTCAACCTGCACTTCAGGAACTGGTAGGCTAGATATTCCTCTTACTTTTATGTTTTAACTGTGCCCACTTAAAAAAAAGGTGCCCTTTAAACTGTTTGGTCCAAGGGACATCTGGAGCTGGACTACAGTTTAACAGGACTTGAGCCTGTGCCATGTATAGTTTTAAAAAAGACTATTCTTGAATGTAAGTGCCGTGCACACTCAGGACTCTTTCTCCTTAGAGTTGGGACTTTGTAGGGACCCCTTCCCCAAAATGTTTTGCATGTGTTTATTTGGATACTTTTATATTGCCTTTTGTAGAAAACCCTTTAAAATATTTTGGGATTGGATAGTATCTGCTGGTGGGAGGTTTGGCTGCTGTTTTTCTTGCAGGATATGTTTTTGGAATGTTTTCTTTGCAGGTGCTCCTGAGTGAAGAAAAGAAGACAAGAAGAGGATGTTTAGGAATCCACGGAGTCCTCCTTTTAGAGTGTTTTTGGGTTTTAGAAATGTGTAACTAGAGAATGTTAAACATTTTTTTCTGCTTTGCATAGACATAGAAACATAGAATTTGATGGCAGATAAGGACCACTTGGCCCACCCAGTCTACCCGTTTCCCTACCTAATGGATAAGCTGCAGATCCTAGTTAACCAGCAGCCTACCTCCTCCTACCACCCACTAGAATTGCCTTATTCTGTCCCATGCATTCTTGAATTTCTCCACTATTTTTGACTCCACTACCTCCTCAGGAAGGCTGTTCCATGTATCTACAGCCCTCTCCGTGAAAAAATACTTCCTCACATTACCTCTGAGCTGTCCCCCCTCTAACGTCAAATTGTGCCCCCTTGTTCTTGTACATCTCTTTTTTTGAAAGATGCTACCCCCTTGGACTTTGCTGATTCCTTGAGGTACTTGAAAGTTTCTATCGTGTCACCCCTCTCCCTGCTCTCCTCGAGGGTATACATATTAAGCTCCTTTAATCTCTCTTCATATGTCTTCTGGTGCATACCCTGCACCATTTTAGTTGCCCTCTTCTGGACAGCCTCCATTCTGTCTATGTCTTTGTGAAGATTGGGTCTCCAGAACTGCACGCAGTACTCCAGACGGGATTTCACCAACTGTCTGTACAGAGGGATAACAACGTCTTGTTTTCTACTGGTGATTCCTCTACCTATGCATCCCAGTATCCTGCCAGCACTCCTTACTGCCTTCTCATATTGCTTGCCCACCTTTAGGTAATCTGCTATGACTACCCCAGGTCCCTTTCCATTTTTGTTGTTGTTATTACTATCTCACCCCACACTGTGTACTCTTCCCCTGGGTTTTTGTTTCCCATGTGCATTACTTTGCACTTCTTTGCATTGAATTTAAGCTGCCATACATTTGACCATTCCTCCAACCTTGCCAAGTCCCTGTGCATCCTTTCCACCCAACCTTTTGTATCGACCCTGTTGCAGATCTTTGTGTCATCTGCAAAGAGACATACATTTCCTTCCAGTCCCTCTGCAATGTCACTTATATTTATTTATTTTATTTATTTATTCATTTAGTATATCGGTAAGACCTTTGAGCATGAGCTCTTTTACAAAGGTTACACGTCAAGGTGGACAATAAGACAATACACAAATTCAGTGGTTACAGAGGCCTGATCATTAGGCATAAAGAGCAGTTACATGAGAATTAGACAAATAGGAAAAAAAACTGAGCAATTTTAATTAGAATACAAAGCTATTGCTAATTGATTGCCCTAGGTAGCACACCCATGGAAACCTCCAAGTCCAATGGTAGACTTTGGCAGAGTACTAGCATAGGGTTTGAATCTATCCCAGAGAGCGAGAGGTGGGGTGACAGTGAAACAAGGAGGAGCATTGGGTTTGATTCTTCCCAGAGAGCGAGAGGTGGGGTGACAGTGAAACAAGGGGGAGATGGTGATGGGGGGGCAGCTCTAGAGGGCTTTGTCGTGTAGGGGGTGGGTGTGGGTGTGGTTTAGGAAGGGGCAGTACCGAGAGCATTTAAGACTACTGATTTCTTACTTATGCCCTTGGCTAGGCCAGAATGGAGGCAGGGGTCTCTATATAGCCCTGCTGTGTGCTACCTTGGGGGTAGGCCAGTCGAGCAATGGGGGCCTGAGAAGCAGGTGCATTTTGAGCTAGACATTAGGTGCTGTTTGAGGTCAGCTTTGAATTGATACTGGCTGTTGTTTGTTTGTAATTTCATCGGGAGTTTATTCATTCAGAGGGGGGCCCCCAATAGGAGAAGGCACGCTCCCCTAGTGAGGTTCGGCAGAATGGGATGGACAATGCCCCATTCTTCCTCCCTCTGCCGATGTGTGATGAGAGAGATGTCTCAAGCAGATCTACTACACAGGGTGGGGTTTTTCTCAGGAGTGCCTTCTTCCTCAGGAGGCAAGTTTGGTATTTGATCCTGTATTTTAGAGTTAGCCAGTTTGTACGCTCATACAGGGTGCAAGTATGAGTGTAGTGATCTGCACCTAGGGTGAGGTGGCATGCCTTATTAAGTGAAATTTGAACCCTTTTGAGCACTTTATCAGTATAAAGACATTAAAGAGGACCGGTCCCAGTACTGAACCCTGTGGTACCCCGCTAGTAACCCTCCTTTCTTCAGAGTGAACTCTGTTTACTATTACCCACTGCGTCCTGTTGTCCAGCCAATTTGTTACCCAGGCTACCACTTTGGGACCCACTCCAAGGCTGGCTAACTTGTATATTTATCTTTTGTGTGGGACTGTCTCAAATGTCTTGCTAAAGTCTAGGTAGGCCATGTCCACGGCCCCTCCCTGGTCTACTACTTTGGTCACCCAGTCAAAGAAATCTATTAGATTCATCTGACACAACCTTCCTGCTGTGAATCCATGTTGCCTAGGGTCCTGTGCCCCACTGGCCTCTAGGAACTCAACAATTCTTTCTTTCAGAAGTGATTCCATCATTTTCCCTAACACTGAGGTCAAACTAGCAGGCCTATAGTTTCCTGCCTCTGTCTTGCTCCCACTTTTGTGAAGGGGGATCACATCCACCTTCCTCCAGTCCTTGGGTACCACACCATCCTCCCATGATTTGTTAAAAAGGGTAGTCAGTGGTGTCACTAGTTCTACCCTTAGTTCTTTTAGAATGCTTGGGTGAATCCCGTCAGGCCCCATTGCTTTGTCCACCATTAATTTTAAGAGTCTTTCAGAACCCTTTCTTCTGTGAATGGACTGATATCAACCTCCCTATCCAGAGTGCTTCTATTCTTTGATTTAGGTGTATAGTGTGTAGTACTGGGGTTTGGGAAATACATAGCAATGTCATATGTGTGTTTCTAAAGCAGTATATAGTTTGCAAATTGTGTGCTATGTGTGGGGATAGGTTACCCCATTGGTAGCATAGGTTAGATAGCTTTTTTTCTAGTGGGCTGGGGGAGAGGCAGGTTGGTGGTCTTGATCTGGATAGGGATCACCAGTGCTGTCTGTTAGGGCATACTTCAGACAGTCTCTTGGAGCTACTGAAAAAGTTCTGAGACAGTTTGTCAGGTAGAAGCTGAAGTTCCTTCAGTGGGCCTCTGTTCTCTGGTGCAACCAGCCTGTGTCTTAGTATAGGTAGGAGTGAGCCTGGCCACCTCACCCCATATGGCACCCTAAGGTTGGATGGCCTGTGCTACAGTTGAAAGCACTTGTTGCAGACAGCAAGTTTCGTCTGTTGGAGGTGTGTCTAACCATCCATTCCCCTGGGGTTACTAGAATCCCATCAGTGTTAGACAAAGTAAGGTAGTGGGCAGCTGGTAGGGAGCTTATTAGAAGCTCTCTACAGATGACATCATTGTTTACTCAGCTAGCCTGAGGAGAGAATGGATTATGTCATTTAGAACTCTCGCAGCAGCCTGAGCTGCTTTGGAATCAGCTGCCTGAGGACAGTTTAGAATGTTGGGATGGGATTCAGTGTAGTTCTCTAGTAAGAGTCAGACAGACCAGAGTTCAGAGTGTAGTGGTGCCTGCCAGCCTGCTTTGAGGCTGGGTGAAGGACCTGTGGTCATCTTTTTCTCACCCCAGTGAGTGAGACTGCAACCTTTCTACAAGAAATGGTGGAGACCGGTGAATACAAGATCCCTGTGGGTCAAGTCTTACAGAGAGAATAGGACTGATAAATTCAGTGTTTCCAAGGGGCAATCCCCTCAGGAACAAGAAGAGTTTCCAACTAGCCAGGTCAGAGGTAAAGCTGTGGAAAAACAACAAGGAGAAGTGTGTTTTCACCACCAGTCTGATGTGTGTAACAAGGGACAAACAAAACCGTGAGTACAGAAACAGAGACTAGTTCTTTTGGGAGTCATCTGGTGGTGTATGTGCCCAGAGATACGGCTACAATACACCAGTCAGGGCCCCAACCCCATCACTAATATGTGCTGAATGTAAATTAAATGTGTGGATGCCTTTAGCAATCTGGTGAGGTTGAAGGATCCAAATTTGTGTAACCCCAAAGGTATGGCAGAGGCTGGCTGGGAAGGCCCTCACCTGAAATTTCAGTCAGGGCTAACTGGTCACTAGAGGGGCACACGGTTACCCTGTGGATGTTAACTAAGCCCGTCGGGTCAGGAGGATGTATTTTTAAGTGTGAGGAACCCTCCACGTAATAGACACTTATAGAAGGAAAAGATAAAATGTTTGGATTTTTAAGTGTGTGGTAACCCCCACAAAATAGACATTTATTGGAGATTAATGTCCATGTAGATCCCTGAGCAAGAGGGATGGAAGGTTGAGGTTCTGTGGAAGAGAAAGCGTGAGAATACCCCAAAATGTATGTTCTGGGGAAAGAAAAGTTTTTGTGACTGCCAGTGTCTGTAAAGTTCTGTGCCAACCTGGGAAACCACCTTTTTTTCTGTTTCCATCCTGTGTCAGAATAAAGCCATACTATACAATCCTAGTTCTAGTAGTGAACATTCCATCTGTGCTTCCCACTGTGAAATTCTTTATAGGCCCCCTCAGAAGATAGACATAGCACAGCCCTAGCACCTCTCTCTCTCAGAACTTGGAGTAAATATAAATGTTTATTTTGTGCCCTAACCCTGACCTCTTAGATGCTGAGTCAGGTATTTGCCCCAGTGCCAGGGGTGATGCCCATTGTTATGCCAACTTGTGGTTCTATGCCTTGTCTGTGTACAAGTAAGAGGAGTCCCAGCTGCAAGATGCCACTCTTTTCTGGGGTAAGGGTTGCATCTAGTTTACTTGTAACTGTCTGCTAGAACTAAACATGTGCATAAGAAGACTTTGAGAAAGATGAACAATGTACTCTATGAACTAACAACTAGAACATCCTTATGATTCTCTTGAATTTGACCCAACCCCCCAACCAACCTACAATTTATAGAACTAATTTTGGAAAACTCAAGTCCCTTTAAAATAAATGTCAACCACATACAGATATAAAACTTTACCAGAGAAAGACTGCATGTTTCTGGTGGTAAAGTTACATATGCTTAGAAATTATAATATTAATCAGATTGCGGTAGGACCACCTCAATAGAATAGAGAGAAAGAACTGTTAACAGGTGACCAATGTGGCTATTAGTAATTTGTCTTCTGCTGTAGAAATATCAAATAAATATAAAACAAGTGTTGGTAAAGGTTTATATACAAGGAACAAATTGAGCCAAGGAGGTGTAATGAGGTAATAAGTCACAAGCCTGAAGGGTGAGTGGCATTATTATATTATTACACCACCCCCAAAAAGCAATTTGCTTTAGGTTATTATAAACCTTTCCTATTGCTTGATTTGAGCTCATTTTGTAGTGGTGGAATGTATCATGCTGTTTGCACATTTGCACTGAATAAAAAGCACCTTTGGCATTTTCTGAGGAGTGCTTTGTTTGTTTTTGTTCTCATAATGTACAAACACACCCAACACACTGCATACCATGTATACTGAACACAGAACCACACATGCGTGCATGTACAGGATGCAGGACCTGCAGGAGTCACTGTTGGCTTGCAGTAGGGGCAGGGCACTGGCCTGAACAGCAGTGGTGCACCTTATTATCACAACCGTAGTAGGAAAGTATACTGTGGAGGCACAGCAGCACAGGTGAATACACCATGCACCGCACATAACATCTACAGAGTGAAGACCAACACAACAGTGACAGGCTGTTATAGCAGCAGAGCATGAGAGGAGCATGATATTAGTAAAGGTCCACTCAAGATACAAGGTTGTATACTGCCATCCCCCAGGACCCACACACATCATGACTGACACGAAGCACCAGTACTAGCAGGTTGGGGAACACGTGTGTGCACGTGGTGGGTGGGTGTTGCTTGGCAGGTGGCCTGCACCGGTGCCATACAAACAGATGTACTGTATACCATACCACAGTGCACACCAAACCAGGTCAATAACTATTGGTAGAGTGCCCTTCAGCGACAGACTGCAAACAGAGTCCAACAGAAATAATAAAATTAACTTATTAATAATGAAACAGTCACTGGTTCTATCACAAATGGATTCTTTACTAGAAGATACTACAAATATTTACAAACAGGATATTTACAGTCCTTCAAAAGGTTTACACATTACTAAGAAATAGAAAATAAAGCAAGTTAAACAGACAGCTGATGGTTAGAAAAATCAGAGTTTCCCTTACCTGAAACTCTTTACCTGCCCTAGCTACAGAGACACTTTCCATAGTCTGTGCTTCACTCACCGTTCAGCTAGCTTTCTTGGTAGGGCTCCCCTTCTTTCAATGTTGAATGTCCATGAGAGAAAGAGAGCTGGCACCCAGCTCCCCAATTTATACCCTTCTGGCTGTGGGAAGTGACTTCACCCTTTCAGTGACAGCTTCCCATAGTCCCCCAGCCCTGCCATATGGGAACAGATCCCAGGAAAAGATCCTCACAATGGCTTTATGACTTTATTACCTCCTCCCTAGTATCTTGTCAGTAATCTTCCCAAGAGAAAGTCAGCTGCAGAACCTGTAGACTAACAGAAAGAAAATAAATGCATCTGGTCATGCATCCTGTCACATCCAGAAGGATGTTTTTAAAGAGACATTGTCAAGTTTGTAAGCAATTTTATGACCCCTCTGTTTTCTGGGTCTATAAATAGTACTCTGGAAGCAATTTCTTAACTGAGCTTCCAACTGAACTTGTCATAGAGAAAAGGATTCATTTTTACAAAAAATGTATTTCAGTTGGTCCAACCCATTCTGTGCCGTGCACCACTCCTCCTCCTCCTGTGTCCCTGACAGTGATAAGGGTTGAAAGCTGCCGAACTTGTGCATGAACAAGTTTGGCAATTTTTGTGGCAATTGAAAAAAATTGCTGCTAGTAGCACTAGATGTGAGTGGATTTCTGCAACATCTGTTATTTTGCAAACTATGGGGCATTTCATAAAAAAATAGCAGCTTGAAAAGTAAAAGCGGGACTCCACATATGCACACCCGTGCCGGTGTTGGTGCGCATGTGCGGAGCTCAGCTCTTACTTCTCAAGCTGCTACTTCATTATGAAATACTCCCTGGTCTGCAAAATTACAGATATTGCAGAAATCAGCTAGCATCTAAGGAAATCACAGTGATCATGAGCAGAGGTCGTAAAATGCCTATGTTGAAAATTTGGTGATGAAAGTCCATAAAATGATGTGTTACGTGCATGCATTGCGCAGTTTCCACGTATGCTTGGAAGTGCGAGCATTTTTAATACTCCCACTACAGATTTTCAACATTGCCATCTCTTCACACCTCCCTATGGATGGTACAGCTGTCATTTTTCACATCCTGCCCAATCTGTTTTTTCGTACATGTGGCGCAGAATGGCGCGGTCGCTGTTGGAACTCAAAGTTCAGGACACATTGATAAAATCACACTGCCACTCTTCATGAGAAGAGGTCCCAAATGCTTTCATGAGGTGGGGTCACAAAAAGGCTATGTTGAAAATTTATAGTGCAAATACCAACAAATGCCCGGGGCGTTAGGGTTTCTAACCATAGCGTCCCACCCAGTTCAGACTGACAGGCATTGGGGTGTGCCTTTCAATTGCCGACTGTGCTGCTCATGCCATCCCACGCCCCCCCAGCCAGTGACAGGCATCAAGGTGTACCTTGGACTCTTCGGCCCCAGAGTTCACCCCATTCTCCTATGCTGCATCCATTTCAGTGTATGTCCTTATGGAATGGGATGACTGTAAAGCCAAACACCCCAAGGCACACCTCAGCACATGTCAGCGTCTGCAGAATAGGGTGAGGTGACATATCATGAACATAATGGGCGATGACCCAAACACTTACCCCAATGTCTGTCCATCTCTACAAGATGGAGGTGGGGTTGGAGTGAAGTTCAATACTTCACTGCCATTCCTATTCTGCATCTGTCTAACTCCTGCATTTCCACTGCTAATACCAGCAAGCAAACATTCGGCATTGACAAATGCTTGTTTGTTTTTGTTTTGATGAATAAATTGTTATTTGGGTAGTTATTATATAATTTGCAAATCAATGGGACTGGAAAGAATGTAGTCACTGGCATGCAGGTAAAGCAGAGATTACATGGGAGAATAAGCCCTGAGCTCAGCAATGAATACTAATAATTACTGTAGCTCAGCACTGGGCCACAGGGGTTTTAGTGGGTGTTGACTCTGTCACGCCACCACAAACACACCAATCCTCAGCAGTGGCATGCCAATACCATCTGCCACAAGTAAGCTACAGTAATTAATTTTCATTGTTGACCGTGAGGTTTTTTTACATCCCATATTTGTAGTCTGTGTCACCCCATGCCAATTACTGCATTGGGAGACAAAGTGGTTTGGCTGAATTCTCAAAGCTGAACAGAATCTGTGGGGTCCAACTCAAAGCCATACCTCATTTGCCACTGGCCCACTCCTTTCCACCATAACTGATGCACCAAAAATCTCTTGTAGCATCCATAAGAAGTTGATAGATAAAGGCTGTTTTTACTCTGCCTTCCTTGACCATCAGTATTTGGAAATAACTACTGTACTTCAAAGGTCAAGAACTGAGAACTACTTGCTTCCATTCAGGCAATCCAGGTTGCCCTGTACCCTTGGCATTATCTACTTGACTGAATACTTCATTTGTTTAGGATTCTGTAGTCCACACACATTTGGACACTCAGATTATTTTTTCTGATGATAATGAATGAAGCATATGGGCTTCTTGATTCCTTGATGATTCCATCTGCTAGTAACTCCTGAAGATGTAATCTCCCACCATCTATGTCAGCTGATGCCAACCTTTGAGACCTCTCTCAAAAGGGTCATGGATCATGAAGTTTGATTTGATGTTTTTCTCCTTGAACTCATCTAACATCACACTAACTCAGGGAAAATCTCAGCTGTCTTCAATAGTGTCCAGCTAAATGAGGCCTTCCAATTCTCTGGCATGGGCAAATCCCCAAAGTCGAACTCTTCTGGATTAATCCAAGATCCTATAGCTCTAAATGGTTTCAGGTTGATTAAAGTAGCCATACAATGTGTATTAGCCAAGATCTGTTTATTCCTAACAATGATGTCTCACATTGTTCTTGTGCACTGGGATCCTCCTGTCATATGCAAAGGTGTACATTGCTTACACACTGGGCTTCACCATAAGTCCTTCAGGCATGCAGTGCTTTCTTGGGGTGTCAATCATGAGTATCCAGTTAGTCCTGTTGGAGTTTCACAACTCCATTTATGCTGTACTCTGAGGGGGGCAACAAGGTTAACTCTTTTTTTGTCAAAGCACCAAACCACTGTGATTGTGGCTGATTCTTCTTCTGTTAAGCCTTCCTCACCATGGCTTGTATGGGCAAACCTCATTCAAACATATAGGCATTGGTCCTAAGAAATGCAGTATCCTTGCTGTGCTTTCTTTTTTCTGAGCAAACTAGTGCCAAGGTCTCCACCAGAGCCTCCATTCCAAACACATTCTTAGGAAACTATCAATAACTTCACATTTCCAAAATAAGGGTGGATGATCTTGTTGAGTCCCACACATCAAATCAGTTCAAGGGTACAGTTTCAAATATTTTGAATGGTCATTACACCAATCCTTGAACATAATACTGACCTGTCATCCACTATTGAGGATGACCCTGGCTTCCATTCCCTTTATAGTCTCTTTCACTTATGATAAAAGTTCAATCAGTTCATTAGGCACTTTAGGCAGAGCTTCTTTTAGTAGGGTAGGATGAATCCTTTAGCAGCAGGGCCCCTGTTTGCTCCCTAAATGGGCCACTCTAAAGTTTTTTCTTCATCAGAGCTCCTCTCGAAAACTGTTTGTTCACTTTCATCAGGTCCTGAGGGGATTTACAATCTCTTTTGCAATAGCCATCTTCTCCACAGTGGTAGCAAAAGATCCCCTCCCTACTTGTCTGTGGTGCCCCATCTGGGGGTTTTCAGTTCTTGCCCCCTTCCTTGGGACAGTCAACACTTGGCACCTTAGCTGGGGCATTTATATCAGCAGCACCTGTCTCAGTAAGTCCTTCCATATGCAGTACCACTGACTACAGTGGTAGTCATGGTTATGGAGCTCTAATACTAAGTTATTGACCTCTGTCTATAAATTGCTCCTTACCTACCAACTTGAAACTGGCATCTTGACATGCATTGGCATGGAGCTATGAGCCACCCTTGATGGTACTCTGACGGTTCACACATGGACCACTCTATCCAATTGATTCCACATGTCTCATATGAGCTTTCCACAGGACAGCAACTAGTCCATTATATCTTTCAGATTCAGACTGGTCAGTATCTGTTCCAAATGTTGTGCTACTTCCAACACACGTTCCACGTAGACTCAGTGCATGTCCACAGTGGACAAACTTCCTTTCTGGTATATCCTTTGTGCCAGTTACTCTAGCCTCATCAGGTAGTCAGAGAGCTTTTCCCCTTCTCTCTGTTAAGAAGATTTTTGTCTTGTCTGAACATGACCAGTCTTCTCCACACTACTGAACATTTCTTCTAACATGGACAAGTATGCTATCAGAGCAGCATCTGGACTGGCTATAGTCAGTGCTTCAATGGCACCCAGGGTTGATCCTCTCAGGCACTCACCCATCTGCAATTTATTTTTTTATTAGGACATTTCAGGTCCTGCACCATCAATGTAGCCTGCTCCATTTACATACCAAAGTCCTCCTCCTCACTTGAAGTTGCCTTGATTCCAAAGAACAACCTCAGTCTCTTGTATTATAATGTCTTGGCAATTTCTGGGCCTTTTTCATCAATAATTGCACAGCACTCAGTAATAACTCAGCTGACATTGTTATGTTTCCACCTTGTGCCATGAAAATTTGCAGATCCTGCAGTCTTTCCGTCCTGCACCAGCTAAGTTCTCACATTTGTTACCTAGTCCTTTGCCTGAGACCTGCTTGGGGTTTGCTGTCCCTGCTGATCAGGTGCCAGATTTCATCATTGCCCTCATGAGTAAAAGTAGGTGATAAACTGAGGGAATCCATAACCTTCTCATCCACAGTGACATAGAAACATAGAAGTTGATGGCAAATAAGGATCGCAAGGCCCGTCCAGTCTGCCCATTTTTTTTCTATCTTATGAATGTGCCATCGGCCTTTGCTCTGTCAATAGCCTATCTATTCAAACTCATCTGTATTGCTCCCTTATGCCTATCCCATGCATGTTTGAAGCCCTGCACTGTATTCATATCCACCTCTTCCTGAGGTAGGCTGTTCCATGCATCCACCACCCTTTCTGTGAAAAAGAACTTCCTCACATTACCCCTTAATCAGCCTCCCTCTAATCTCATGATGTGTCCTCTTGTCCTGCTATTTTTCTTACATTGAAACATGTTAGACTCTTTCACCTTGTTAATGCCCTTAAGGTGTTTGAATGTTTCGATCATATCACCTCTCTCCCTCCTTTGCTCTAGGGTATACATATCGAGCTCTCTGTCCTCATATGTTTTCTGATTCAGTCCCTGCACCATTTTGGTTGCCCTTCTCTGGACTGCCTCAATTTGGTTAATGTCCTTGTGAAGGTGTGGCCTCCAGTACTGCACGCAGTACTAAAGATGGGGCCTAACCAGTGTCTTGCAAAGAGGGATTATTACCTCCCTCTTCCGACTTGTGATACCCCTACTAATACACCCCAACATTCCCTAGCCTTACCTACTACTTTAGTGGTCTGCTTGGATGATTTCAGGTCATTGGTGATGATGATGATGCCCAAGTCTCTTTCTTCCCTTGTGACTGCCAGCAACTCCCCTCCCAGCCTATAGGTAGCTTCAGGGTTTCTCTTCCCTATGTGCATGATCTTGCACTTCTTTGCAATAAACCCCAGTTGCCACTCTTCCAACCATTTTGCTAGTTTATCCAGATCTCTTCTCATTCTGCCCACCCCATCTGGATCATCTACTCTGTTGCAGATCTTGGTGTCATCTGCAAACAGACACACCTTACCCTCCAGTCCATCTGCTATGTCACTGATGAAGATATTGAAGAGGACTGGCCTCGGAACTGATCCCTGAGGTACCCCACTTGTGACTTGCATCTCTTCTGACTGTATACCGTTTACCACCACTCTCTGTTTTCTGCCCGTCAACCAGTTTGCCACCCAGTTGACCAACTTCTGACCCACCCCGAGCCTACCTAGCTTATTAATCAATCTTCTATGTGGAACAGTATCAAAAGCTTTGCTGAAGTCAAGGTAGGCAACATCAACTGCTCCCCCTTGGTCCACCACTCTGGTTACCCAGTCAAAGAAATCTATGAGATTAATTTGACAGGACCTTCCTTTTGTAAACCCTTGCTGTCTTGGATCCTATGCACCTATGGATTCCAGTGGCAGTCACTGTCTTTACAGCCAGGTCCTATGCAATCCTGTCCACTTTTAGTTTTCCTAAACCTTCAATTCCCTTTAGCAGTGCTCCTATAATAGGGTTCCTACTGGTCTCTTGAGAATCTCCCTAAACCAGAAGCATCTTGTTGGTGTCCAAACCCTCAGCAGAACACCAATTCTTTTTTTTTTCTTTTCCATGTACATTTTACTCCACCGTCGCAGACCCGACAGGGGCCACAGCCCCTTCCTCAGAGGGATACATCCTCCAGCCCTACAATCTCCCCACTAGCCCATCCCTGACATTCCCCATGGACTGCCCCTCCATGGCAGGGCCAGGATGAGGAGTGCCGGTGTCGCTTCCTCCGGAACACACAAATCTGATATCAGGGCAGGCTCACAGGAACGATCAGGCCATCACTGGTCCTGCCGGGTCCTGGCTTTTCCTACCATTTTTCCCCACACCTGACACCTGTGCAATGGGTGGGGAGGCTGTCTCCACCTCCACGGAAGCAGCCAATTGCCCTGGACGTGGGCCAACCCCTTAATGTGGCTGTGCACCTATGCTGACACCCAGCCACCGCTAGGTGTCAGTCAACACCACACAATGCAAATCCCCCCTCCCTGAGGAAGGACAGCAGTCCTCTGGATGCTCAATCCTTCCTCCCCTTGCTGACCCCCAAACCTGGGTCACCAGTGTGGCATGAGGTGTGGCGTCTAGCGCCTCATTCTTCAGCACCACCGGGTTGGCCCAGGGCAACAATTCTTGACACCGTGAAAGCCGATATTATTTATTTTATTTATTTAGTTTTTGTTGACCAGGTAAGTGCACTAGACAAATTCTGCTTGCCAAAAATGTGTGGGGTACCAAACTGTCTGAAGGAAAAATGTCCAAGATGCCCTTGTGTGCCCTACTGTGGGCTGATTAGATAGGAGGATCCTTCACAGACATGCTCTGGATATATGAAGGCAGCATGGTTTCACCAGGGGGAGATCATGTCAGACCAACCTCATTGAATTTTTTGACTGGATGACTAGGGAGGTGGATCAGGGGAGGGCAGTGGACATGGCCTATCTGGACTTCAGTAAGGCCTTTGACACTGTGCCACATAGAAGACTATTACACAAACTGGGGAATATGGGTGTGGGCAGGACAGTAGTGTAGTGGGTAGGTAACTGGCTGAGCGGCAGGACACAGAGGGTGGTGGTAAATGGCTGTCACTCCACAGAGGGAAGAGTGACCAGTGGGTTACCACAGGGATCAGTGCTGGGACCAGTCCTATTCAACATCTTCATCAGTGACATTGTGCAGGACCTAGAAGGCAGAATTTCACTGTTTGCTGATGACACAAAGCTCTGTAACAGAGTAGACACATCAGAGGGTGTAGACAGAATGAGAAGGGATCTGCAGAAGCTTGAAGAACGGTCAGGGGTTTGGCAGTTGAAATTCAATGCAAAGAAGTGCAAGATAATGCATATGGGGCACAAAAACCCTGACACAATATATCAATTGGGGGGTGAGGATATAGCATGCACCGAGCAGGAAATGGATCTTGGGGTTATCATCTCTGATGACCTCAAGGTAGGGAAACAGTGTGACAAGGCAGCAGGAAAAGCAAATAGGATGCTGGGATGCATAGGCAGGGGCATCACCAGCAGGAAAGGAGGTCATAATTCCACTATACAAGACACTAGTGAGACCCCACCTGGAGTACAGTGTACAGTTCTGGAGACCTTACCTAAGTAAGGACATAGACAGGGTAGAGAAGGTTCAGAGGAGGGCAACACAGATGGTACATGGATTGCATCACAAGTCCTATGGGGACAGGTTGAAGGAATTGAATATGTACTCCCTGGAGGAGAGGAGGGAGAGAGGGGACATGATAGAGACATACAAGTATCTTACAGGGAGGAACAGGGTGCAGGAATGCACAATTTTTAAGCGAAAAAGATGTTCCAGGACTAGAGGGCATGGAAAGAAGTTGGAGGGAGGATGATTCAGAAGAAACATGAGGAAGAATTTCTTCATAGAACGGGTGGTGGACAAGTGGAACACCCTGCCAGAGGAAGTGGTGGGGGCTGAAACAATCATGGGATTTAAGAATGCATGGGATAGACATAAAGGAATTCTGGAGGTCAGGGGTAAGGGGCAACAGACTTCTAGGAAAGCATAAACTGAACTTACAAGATCAAATGGACAGACTGGGTGGGCCATAGGCCCTTATCTGCCGACACTGTCTATGTATCTATGAAGAAATTCAATTCAATTCAATTTATTGGAAAGCAAAATGGAGAGAAAATCTCTTTCACAATTGCATCCAGATAACATACATTCACATTATCACATACATATGTTACAAATTAGACATACAATAAAGCTATAAAACTCATTTAAAACAGCTGCAGGCATGTATCATTGCTTCACAGATTAGTCGTTTAACACGTGATAAAGAAATTTTTCTATGTCTAGGCAGAATGTACTGGGGTAAGTCAGCAGATCATAAAGAGTATCTGTTTGGCTCTTTACTAATGACCAATCCAAGCAGGTATGAAGGCAATTTATCCAATACAAATCTGTAAATATAAGTTGACCAGCGAATTTGTCTCTGGACTGACAATGATTGCCAACCCATCTCATAATAAAGACTACAATGGTGGGTTCACCACAACAGTCCAGTGGTAAACCTCAGTGCACTATGATAAAGAGGGTCCAACAATTGCAAGACAGTAGCTGTTGTTCTCATATAGATACAGTCTCCATAATTAATTTGTAACATAAACAGAGTTTATCAACTGTTAATGGATATTAAGACTGAAACACATTTTATTTCTGTAGAAAAATTATAATGTCTTAAGTTTGTTAGAGAGCATTTATACATGTGACTCAAATGTCATGGAATCATGAAATATGATACCTAAGTATTTATATACAGAAGTTCTAGCCAAATCAGTCCCATCTGATGCTTTAATACTTTAAATTGTTTCACTTTGAGTATCTATTTTAGGTCTGCAAGAAAATAGGACCCATTAAGTTTTATTTACATTTAATAATAGGCTAGAATTAAGCAGGGTATACTGAATATCGTCAAAATGTCTCTGCAAAGTATTAATAGCTTCTGAAGGATCCTTGCTCTGACAATACAAAATAGTGTCATCAGCACACAAAATAATGTTAGTGCCTGCAGATACACTATCAGGTAAGTCATTTATATATACAAGAAACAGAAGGGATCCTAGTACTGACCCCTGGGGCACCCCTTTATCTATCATAGCTAGGTCAGAGCAATATTCTCCTACTTTAACGCATTGTAAGTGGGAAAACAGATTAGCAGAAAACCAGTACAAAGCACCCATACACAGACCAGAAGTCTTTAATTTGTTCAATAACAAATTATGATCGACAGAGTTAAACGCCTTTAACAGATCTAAAAAAATTGCAGGAATCGAGTAACCCTGGTTAAAGGCGATGAAAATGTTGTCAACTACCTTAGTTACTACAAAGGATCAAGTCCTGTATAATGCTTAATGTTAATCTTTATTATCCACCAAAACTAGTTGACATTTTCGTGGCTTAATTATGCCACTTCATCAGAACACTAGTGGTTCCTATAGTAAAAAATATGGAACTCAGTCAGTAACAACGCATGTACTGTCACCGGTCAGCACATGTAGGAGATGCCATCTCCCCACCTCCCTTGCCAGATTGGATACCCTCTGCAATGCCTTCTGCCACTTTGTTAACAACTCACCCTCTCATACTCACCACTGCTCCCTGTACTCCTCCCTATCCATCTTCCCTCTCCCTGCAGGTCGCCAGTTCCACCGTGCTTCCCTCATCTCTAAATACTGGTTTGGGTCCCTCCCCTCATACCTATTCTATGTCCTGTTCCCCATTGCCTCCTTCTCCTACTCCCTGCGCTCAAGAGATCCACGCACTTTCTCCTTCCCCCAACCGCACTCCTCAGCCAGGAAATCTACTTTCTCATACCAGCTCTCCTCCCTCTGGAACCAGTATTTCTCCCCCATCCATCTCTCTCCCTCACTTCCTTCCATTAGATGCCAGCTAAAACTCCTTCCCCTCCTCCTGCTCCTGCCAACCCTCTTCCTGAATCCTTCCTTACCCTTGCTTAGCTTTTGATCACCCCTTACCTTCCCCTCTCCCTTAACCTCATAGTTCTCATAGTTCTGGCAACCTTGTTGAAGTTTATCAACCTGTTTTGACTTCTAATTTCAGCACCAGCTCAACTTCCCATCACTCTGGCACTATGCACTTTAAGTTTGCCCAGTTTGCAAGGATGATTTGTATGCTAATTCCATTGGTATAGCACTCAAATGATGCTTTCTATGTCACCCTCATTGTAACCACATCACCTGACTGGCTGTATGTTGTTTGTAATTGTGCTTCTCCCCTTCCGCTTCCCCCCAGGTCATACCTGGAAACGAACCTCGGCTCAGTATGTCTCTCTCTGTTACCAGTTTTAAATAAATAAATAACATTTCAGTAACTCTATGGGCCCTTATATGTTAAGATAATAATACTATAACGATATTGCTGTCCATTTGCTCTAAATTTCCAGCCACCACAGGTACATACAGGGCGCACCACAGTGGAGACAAGTATAAACATCTACAACCAGATCATGATTCATTTTTTTTTAAATGCTGTAATATTTATATTTTTATTATACAAATATTATTGATGGCGCATAGAAGTAAAAAAGGCTACAGCATTTAAAAATGAGTCATGATCTGGTTGTAAATGTTTATACTTGTATCCACTGTGGTGGGCCCAGTATGTACCTGTGGTGGTTGGAAAGTTAGAGCAAATGGACCGCAAAATTATTATAGTATTATTATCTTAGCATATAAGGGCCCATAGAGTTATTGAAATATTATACATGAGTTTTTTACTGATTGAGTTCCATATATTTTACTATAGGAAGATTCAGTTTTCTGATGAAGCAGCATAATTAAGCCACGAAACATCAACCAGTTTTGGTGGGTACCAAACTGCCCCAAATCACGGGGGATCCATGCAAGTAACTTAGTGGTAAACACGAGACCCGAGCCGTGCCTTCGCAGATGTACTAGGTGTCCACAGTACAAGCCCTACCTTACTGATTTAAATAAGATTTAAAGGTGTGGGTCATTGATTTTAAGATTAGTACAGGTTGTCAAACAAGCTCTGGATGTACCCCTCTACAAAATGTTCAATATTTTGCTGTGCTGCAGCTGCATTACCCCAGCCTGGAAGTCACCAACTGTCTGTCCTGCATTTAAATCAGTGGCTCCATTTTTACTTCATTTTTCATTTCATTTCTTTTTTATTTTGTATACTTGATAACTTGATGAGCATAACTGCCCGTTTTCGTAAGTGGCAAGTAAAACATGAGACCAACACAATCCTTCATTGATTCAATACAAAACTCATAAATACAATACTTATTATCATCTTATTTCCATGCTTACACCTTTAGCTAAAATGCTGGAAAGAACTGTGTATCGTTACTTGGTTTATCACCTAGAAAGTTATGATTTTCTGACTCATGTGCAGCATGGTTGTAAATCACAACACAATACCTCGACAGCCTTGATGAGGTTCATCCACTATACCCATCTGTCTCCTGATGCTGACTAGTTAATGGTAGCAGTATCCGTGGACCTCAGCAAAGTCTTTGATCAGGTTAACCATCAGCACCTCATGACTACTCTACACAATTTTTATGTGTCACAAGATGTTTTTCTGTAGTTAAACAGCTACCTTACTGGCAGGATGCAGTGCTTGAAGATTATTATACCATGGACATAAGTGAACAGCCAGTGAAATGGTCAGGCTGGCAGTTAACCACCAGTGTAAATCCTATGATAATCACTGGCTGATGAGCAAATATAAAAGCTCATCCACATCCTAATCATCTGCATCCCAGGAATAAATAGAATAAAAATAAAAACACAAAGCAACCTTTTTAATATTTGTATTTTATTATAGTAAAAAAAATTAACCTTGGTATAATCGCAATAAGCTACTTGGATGTGGGTTATCGGGGGATTTACCATGGCTTGCTAGGATTTACCCACTCCAGCCATGGTAAATCCCCCAATAACCCACACCCCCTCATGGCTTATTGTTTAAATAATGTTTTTCCCCATATCCTCCTGCTGCTATCAGGGTCCCACAAGGTTCAAGCTTGGGTCCCCTTTTATTTAGTCTGTTTATTAATTCATTGCTTTTGGCTTGTCCTGCCACTCAGATACTGCTTTGTGCAGATGACAGTTATTTATAATAAAAAAAAATCATAAAGAACTGAATTGTACATCACAGAACAGAGTAATTTTGAAAAAAAAAGGCAGCAACGGTTTAGCCAAAATGGACTTGTGTTAAAATGCTAATAAAACAATGGCAAATGTTATTTGCAAATCCAGGAAGGCAATGTGATATGGATTTTAATTTTGCCATTAGGACTATGAAAAGTCTCCCTATTGAACTTGTCTCAAATTTTAAGTACCTGGGCCCCATTCTGGACAGCATGCTCTCATTTGACATGCATATAGATTACAATGTAAGAACCATTTATCAATAGCTGGACCTTTTGTATAGGGTCTCAAGTGTTTAACATCCGGAAACTAGAAATTTGTTGGCTCAGAGTTTTTTTGTTACCTGTCATTGACTACGGTATGGTGTGCTGTCTAGGGTAAGGACCCTCTATAATGGTATTTGCTGCTTGTTTTGCAAGCTAAACATAGAACACACCATTGCTCTCTTTATGAGTCTCTGGGACGATTGCCATTGGAGGTGAGGTTCTCATACTTTGCTTCTTTTTATGGAAAAATAGCAATGATTTAGCTCTGCACATTATAAAGCAGTTGTTTCCGGCTATGAGATCCAGTGTTTCAACTTGATCTGTTTATCATTTTGCTTCCTCTCCACCCAGACTGTGAACTACACATAGACTGAAAACTGTAGTCTTTCATCATTCAAAACTTTTTAATGCATCTCCATGTTTGGTGTCAATTTGAACTAAAATGTGTTCATTTAAAGTGCAGCTAAAATGTTTATTATGAACCAGATCTGTATGTAATTGCTTCATATGATTTTTTTTAATTCTGTATTTGTATCCATATGTTTGTAATATTTCTGGTCAGCTTTGAAAACAGACAGTATGTTGCTATTGAGCCTACCGGGTTAATAAAACCAGCAAATCAAATTCCTGCTAAGGATCAAGAAACTAAAATGCAGAGAACCTCCACCCAGGGAATGTTACAGTGGGCTATGTGACAAGCGTAGTGTTTCCCACAGTGGAAATAATACTGTCTCACTATGGCTCCACAGGATCACCCCACCAGTACCGACACAATGCAATTCAGTCTCAAACACAAATACAGTATTAAAGTACAAAACACAAGTAGGGATTTTACTGGGGAACAGTATACAAGGATGTAGGGAGGAGAGGTTTATGCAATGGCAAATAATGTTACTCGACAATGGCGGTATCTATACCAGTGCCTGTATATCTTCCTTCAGCCTTTCACACATTCTGCAGTTTGTAAGCTCCACACCCCATCCTTCACTGAGCTCCTTGTGAGACACAGGAAACCCAGCCAGTAAATGTTTGTAAACCTGTTGACAGTTGTGTTGCACAAATGACAGCTGGTGAAGAAATAGTATTGCAAATGAACACTATTTGTATCTATGGCCAGTTGACTAAATGGGATTTACTCACCTGGTAAAGGTGATTATCTGAGTACCCTTTATAGTACTCCGCAGTCAACACCAGTGGGTATTCCTTGTCCCTCCTATAGGTAGATGCATGATCCAATCAAATCAAAGGTGGGAAAGGACATCCCTGTGCCCTCATCAGATTATCTCCATTGTGATCCTTCCATAGCTATAAAATGATAGAGAACAGAAGAACATACAAGCCACAAATACGTCCAGCCAAGGGTGGAGTCATCGATTGATGAGCTTCCTATTGTGCTGGACCCTGTGATTATTGCCTGGGAGCTGTTACTTATACTGTGTGATGTGATAGAATACTTAGTCAGGTGTAGCTTTTCACCCATCACCTTTATTGTAGTAATTTTCATTATCCACTGAAATAGACATACATTTCAACATAGAAAAGGTATATTTTGTTTCATCAGATCAGCCGCAAAACCATTCGTTACTCTTGGTAGTACTTTTACCTTTCCCAGTCTGCCATGTGGTGTTAACTCCTAATACCAACCTGACCTGATGGGTAATCTGCCATCCCGGGCAGGCCTTCAGAGTACTATAAAGGGTACTCAGATAATCACCTTTAGCAGGTGAGTAAATCCCATTATATTTTGGACCCTTCATAGTACTCCACAGTCAGCACCAGTGGGACCTTAGTAGTAGTGTACCATTAAAGTGAATGCTCTCGGGTGGGTAAGGAGAAGGCAGATTAGTCCCGATCTAACCCAGGCAGTCCCCTGCCCCCAGTACTGTCTTGGAAAATGTGGTCTTTTCGGCAGATGCTATGTCTAGTCGGTAATGCCTGGTGAAAGTATGTATTGATGACCAGGTGACCACTGAACAAATGTCTTGTGTAGACACGTTTCCCCTTTCTGCCCAGGATGTTGCTACTGCCCTGGTAGAATGTGCTTTGAGGCCTTCTGGTGGTGCCTGCTCTACTGCCCTATATACCTCGTTAGTGATTTGCTTGATCCATCTGGCTATGGTGTCTTTGGAGTCTGCCTGTCCTACTCTGTGCCCCCTTATTAGGATGAATAACCTGTCTGACTTCCGAATATCCCTGGTAATACTGAGATATTTTTCCAGTTGACAACCGACATCTAGAGGGTGGTGGGTCATCATGTCTGGGTGGTTACTTGGAGTAATGTAGGGCAACAGTACATCCTGGTCCTAGTGGTACAGGAATGCCACCTTGAGTAGGAAAGATGGTTCTGTTCGCAGGATAACCCTATCACTATGAATGATGATAAAGGGCTCCCTGCAGGAGAGGGCCTGAATCTCTCCTGTTCTCCTGGCTGAACAAATTACTACAAGGAATGCTGTCTTTATAGTGCACCGGCGTAATGAATCTTGTTGCAAAGTGGGTGATTGTAGGGCATCTAACACTAAATTAAGTTGCCATGGTGGGCTTCTCTGCCTCACCCTTGATGCTGTTAGTGTAAGTGCCTTAAGCAATCAGATGGTGTTGGGGTGTGAGCCAATGTGACCTGTTCCTGGTAGTGGGCCCCTGATGGAAGATATAGCTGGTGCCTGTACTCTGAGTGAGGCTGGACTTAGACCCTTGTTTGCCCCTTCATTCTGGAAGTCTAGAATCTGTGGTAACACCGCCACTGAAGGTGAGGTATCCATTTCCCTGTACCATCTGTGATAGATTTGCCATTGTCTGAGGTAAGTCTTTTTTGTGACTGTTTCCTGGATTGTAGTAGTCGGTTCATGACCCTAGTATGGTTTCCCTGGTTCAACAGTCTGTGCCTTTCAATAGCCATGCCATCAGATTCAGGCTGTCTAGGTTTGGGTGGAGAACCGGTCCCTGAGACAGTAGGTTTGGACAAGGTGGTAGAGTCATTGGTGGGCTCATTGACATGGCTTGAATGAGTGAGTACCATGGCCGTCTCGGCCAATTGGGAGCCACGAGTACCACTGATGCTCCCGTGCATCAAATCTTGTGGAGCAGTTTGGGTATCATTGGGACCAGCGGGAATAGATAGGCTCATGTGAAGTTTCACGGTGCTGACAGCATATCGATCTCCTGGGTTTTGGGATCGGAGAACCTGGAGTAATAGTTGGGTAGTTCCGTGTTTGTACATGACACCATTAAATAGACTTGGAGGGGTCCCCATCTGGATTGTAGGCTCTTAAAAATTGATTTGTGAGGCCTCTACTCTGACTGGCTGATGGTGACTCTGCTTAGCCAGTCTGCCTCTGTGTTGGACTCTCCTGCTAGGCATACTACGGTTAGGGACAGCAGATTCTGCTCTGCCCAGTGGAGTAGTTGTAAGGACTCCTTTATCATTGCCTTGCTCCTCGTGCCCCCTTGTTTGTTTATGAATGCAACTGTCACTTGGTTGTCGCACCTGACTAGAACTGGTTTGCTGGTGAGGAGAGGTGCGAAGAAGAGTAGTGTCAGGCGAACAGCTCTCATTTCTAGTACATTGATAGGTAGTTTGGACTCCTTCTGAATCCATAGGCCCTGTGTCACATGATTGTTGTATGTTGCCCCCCAAGCCCAATAGACTTGCATCTGTGGTGATTATTTCTGCTGTTGTCTGTGTTAGTGTTCTGCCTCTCAGTAAGTGAGTTGTCAGAGTCCACCATCGTAGCCTGGCTAGTACGGGAGGGGGTGGTGCTACTCAGAATTTGAAGTTTTGGGTCGTCTGGTCCCATGAGTCTATTAGATATCTCTGGAGTGTTTGCATGTGTACTCTGGACCATGGAATCAGGTCTATTAGTGCTGCCATGACTCCCAGTACCTGCAGGTAATCCCATACTGCCCTGTTTGGTCTGCTGATCAAGCCCAAAACCAGTGTCTGGATGTTCTGAACTTTTTCGTGTGTGGGGGTTACCCTGTTGTTTTTTGTGTCTATTACTGTGCCCAAATGTGTAATGGACTGGGCAGGGATCAGTTGACTCTTGGTCTTGTGGATTATCCATCCGTGTTGCTGTAAACAGCTGATTGCTAGTTGTGTGCTTCGCTGGGCCTGTTACACTGTTCTTGCCCTTACCAGCCAGGTGTCCAGGTATGGGATGACATGAACTCCTTGTTTCTTGAGATGTGCTGCAAGAACCACCAGTGTCTTGGTGAACATCCTGGGGGCAGATACCAGTCCGAATGGTAGGCAAGTGTATTGGAAATGTTGTCCTTGGATGTTGAATCTGAGGTAACGGTGGTGCGAGACATGAATGGGAATGTGAAGATAGGCATCCTTGAGGTCTATTGAGGTCAGGTAGTCCCCCGGTTGAATGGATGCCAGTGTTGAATGGAGGGTCTCCATTTTGAATTTTTTGTAGGTCACTATCCGGTTGAGAAACTTGAGGTCTAGTACGGGGTGCATCCCACCCATTTTCTTCAGGACAATAAAGAACAAGGAGTAGACCCTTGTGTCTTGTTCCCCTGTGGGAACTTGCATGATAGCCCCATTGTTGAGCAAGTCCTGTATTGCCTCCTTTATAGCTTGAACCTTGATCTGGTCCCTCAGCATAGGTGATATGAATGGTCTGTACCATATTGGCTTGCTGGTGAACTCAGTTGCGTAACCCTTGGTGACCACTTCCAGCACCCATTTGTTTGACGTTGTCTGGGCCCATAGTTGTGCAAACCACCGCAGCCTCCCTGCCAGTGGTAGGTTTGCCTGGGCCCGCGCGCCTTCATTTCTTGTTACCCTGGAGTTTGAAGTTTGGCTTTCGACCTCCATTGGAGTACTGGGCCCCTGTATTGCCTCTTGTTCTGTTATTATATGTCTTGTGTTGGAAATGGGGTCTTTGGTGCCACTGCTTTGTGGGCTTGGGATTGTAAGACTTTGTTTTGGGTTTAAAGAACTTGCTTTTGGGATGAAAAGGCCTGTCTGTGGGGAGAGAGATGTCTTTGTCTTCCTGCGCCTGTTTCCCTCCCCTTTGTTTGAGGTATGGGGCTAGGCCTTACCCAAAAAGTGTACCTTCTTTGAAGGGTAGTTTCAGAAGAGTGGTTTTGGACTCGTTGCCCGCCTGCCAGAGTTTTAGCCACAATGCTCTTCTGGCTCTATTGGCCAGCACTGCTGTCTGAGCCCTGAATTTGAAAATGTCGGATGATGCATCCATTATATATTTCACGGCCTGGATGGCACACTCCACTGCATCTGCTTGGTGGGAGTCCTCGGGGATGTCCTCAATAAGTATGTCTAGCCATCTGTGGAGTGCCCTGCATGTGCACCACACAGCAGTGTCTGCTGAGCGTGCCATGCTGGCCACCTCATGAATTTTCCATAAGTGTTCCTCCACCTTCTTATCCATCAGGTCCTTTAGTGCTGCCGTACTTTCAATTTGAATGGTTGTGTGTTTGGACAGCTCCGAGACAGGTTGGTCCACCTTGGGAGCCTTTCCCCATTGGTCACTTCTTTCATGGCTGATGGGGTACCACCTGTTTACCATGCTCTTTTTGGGCATTCTGATTGGGTCTGGTGCCTCGTACTCCCTGGCCAGAAGTGTGTCGAGGGTCTTACAGGAGGGAAAATGAACTTTCTCCTCTGGTTCACCCATAGAGAGAAGGGGGTCCTCGGATGTGGAGGGTTGGGCAAGCTGTTGTGATATTTTGAGCGCCGCCCGTACCATAGTAATCAGCTCATCGATGTTTTCCCCATGGCACATCGGTTTGACCTGTCCGGGCGTTTCTTTGTGGGCTCCTGATCAGTGGCCCTCTGTGATGTGGTAGTGATGTTGTCACCTGCTTTCATGCATTCCAGAAGCTTGAACAGCAATTGAGGCTGGCTGGCACCTAATGCAATTGAGGTGGTTGGAGGGGGCTCTGTTTCCAAGATGGAGTCCTCCTCTTCCATCTCTGCTAACCCCCTCTGTGGGCCGAGTGTATACACCGTACATGTTTGGTCATCCTCTTCAATGGTCATGAACGACACTCCACACTCCCTGCAGTTTCTCATGATGTGTAAGAATATGGGGGAATCAAGAGAGAATTGTATGAGGTATGGTCCCCGTAATGCAGCAGGCCACATAATTATTTAACAGTTGTTAGTTAAAATGTTGCTGCAGTCCTGGATAGAGAACTGTATCAAAGGAGGACTGAATGGGAAGCCCAGGCAAGATGGCAGTCATGGGATCTCGTGAGAACTCGCGTGGTTTGGGACTGTTGTATAGGTCCCTAAGATGGCCGCCGAAGTCTCATGGGATTACACACAAGAACCGCACAGGGAACTGCACTGCCTAAGAGAGAATAGTGAGCTCTCACTGGAGCCGCTAAGTATCATGGGGCTTGTCTGCCCCAGCATTTGAGAGAGCAGCGTGTGGCCATATGGTGTCTCAGGGGATGGGGGATTCATTTTACAACCCCCAAGACAAAGGAATTCCAAGGCAGCAGTGAGGCGCGAATGGGCTCACTCTGGAGAATAGAGGACCTTAGGGAATCACCCAGCCTGACTAGGAGGGGAGATCTATTGTTACTGCTGCACCTCAGGTATGTGAAGATGAGGGCTGGCATTTTGGAGTCCGATTGCCTGGGCTGGGGATCTTAAAGGTCCTGCTCTGTTCTGTGTAACAGAGGGTGTTTTTTAGTTTGAGCCCTGCTTCTGTGGGCTAGTCGTTTTCCTGGAGGCTGCTGCTGGAGGAGCCTCATGGGGAAAGTTGTAAGCCAGGCATTGGTCCTGGATTGTTTAGTTGTAACTCTTGAGGGTTGTGTGCTTCAGTCTTGTGCAGGGATCACTACCGGAGAAGATCCCTGCCCAGAGTGTTTTTGGCATGTGTTTCATGCTGCAGGATCTTTGGGTTGTATGCCAGCTACTGCAGAGGGGTTGCTGTCCCACATTTGGGTGGGGCACTGTCCTGTATAGGCAGAGGTTGCTAAGGGAGGGACCCAAGCCCTGCATGGAACGGCAGCGATGTGCAGCAGTTGCGTGTTCTGGACCCGCTACAGGAGGGGGTCCTGATCCCCAGACAACGTTTGTTTGAGTTCTGTTTCTGTCTGATGCCTATTGAGCCTTAAAGCTACAGGTAAACGGCGTTAGAATAGATGTTTCAGAATAGTACTGCATGCAGTTAGTAATATGCTGTCTAGCTATATCACAGGCTGCTTGTGTTAATATAGTATAGTTAAGTAATTTTTTTACAGTACCTGTACAGATGTTTGAGTTGAGTAAGACTGTTGGGAACAGTGAGAATGTGACCAACCTATCTTGATGCACCAAGTGAACTGGAGATAATCTGATGAGGGCACAGGGATGTCCTCGCCCACCTTTGATTTGATTGGATTGTGCATCAACCTATAGGATGGACGAGGAATACCCACTAGTGTTGACTGCGGTGTACTATAAAGTGTACGAAATATAATTGTAATTTACAATCTAGTGGGGTGTGTTAACACAGTTAGTCTAGGTTCCTAAATAAGCAAATTATTTGTGTTTTTCTAACTAGTGTTCCAGGATAAAGTCTCTGTTTGGTTACTCACATTTCCAGACAGTGCAGGCCGCCACTCATGAACGCTTTTCTGGTGTGATCACTACTGGACCAGCAACTCCTGCAGGTTCAGTTTGTGTGACTCCAGTACATCTGCATTGCCCCAATGTCTCTCAATCAGTTGGTCACTTGGTTCTAGAGCAGTGCTGCACCGAGGAGAACCAACCCAAACCCCAAACCAGTGCTACAGCATGGCAACTCCCAGCACTGCAGGCCAGTCATCAGGCTGTAGTGGCTGTGACTGTCTCTCTCCTCAGACAGACTGTGGCAGTTTCACATGTTGCAGACTCAAATCTGATTAAGGCAAAGTCTCTCAACTGTAACTGAAGAGCACAACTACAGGGCAACCTACCCTCGCAGACTGTATCTCTCTGATTGGATTGAGTCAGGGGGAAGGTTGTAAATCTGATGTACACGGTCCAGTTGGCTGAACAAATGCTCGGATTATTCACAGTCCTACAACAGCCCATGATGCTGTGCAGACTCCACAAAACCTGACTGGCTGTTGATCCAACCACCTGATCTGAGTGCCTAGATGAGCACGTGTCAAAGGTGACAAAAATGACTGCCTCATTTGGAGTAGAAAAATCCTCAATTATTAAAGTTATTTATTTAAGGATGAGTCTATACTTACAGTTTCAGTGTCCCTGGATGGGACTAGTTATGAATTCAGCTGAGCCTGATGCTGTCACTAAGGTTGCAGGCATGCATGCCCAATCCCTCACTGATTGCTGTGTGGAACTGCAGTTTAAATACATGCTGCTGCAGCTGTGACTAAAAGCCAAATTCCTGCTCTTCCATCATCTCCCACACCAGACCCACACAGTCCAAGATTTGAAATGGGGTCCAAATGCAAAGTTGTGATGGAACATTCTGGCAGGGCACCTATTAATGTAAGCCCTCATAGGAGGTCTACACTTCATATTAAATCATTTACTATTATCTTATTATTTTTATTATTGTAAGTATTATATGTATTAATTACTTTAAAAACTTGGGAACTGCCTGAGCTGGTGGATCAATAATTAAATAAACCCATGGACAGGATCTGGATAGGCAGTGATAACTTGTCATTGCAGGACTAGGGGAAGATGGCTCCCAACTACTCTCTCTGGTTGTATGGTATGTGGCTGTTTTTGGTTTTTGTTTTGGACTTCTTGAACATACTAGGTCTGCTCACCAAGTTGGTGTGTTTCAAAGCCCACATATATAACTGACTGTTGTCTGACATGGCCAAAAAAAAGTTATTTTCTATAATATTTTTTAGTTGTGCAATTGACTGCTGCTTCACAGACCTACACAAAGAGCCCTGACTGGCATCTTGCACAGCCCAAAACATTTTTTTTTTTGTACATTATACAATGTTTTTATTCTGAAAAACAAAAAGGTGCTTTGCCTAAACACTGAGATGCCGTGGACTGTTCTTCACTGTCCTATACAAAAAACTTTCAGCCTCTGACTGTTGACTTGTTCAGCCCAAAAATATTGCTGTTATAAAATATTTATTATTTTAAAAACACAAAGATGCAATGTCCATGAATGGAGGTGTCCTAAACTGTTTGTTGTTTTACAGCCTTACACAAATAACTCTGATGGTTGTCTGGCACAGCCAAAATATTTATTTATTTGTTTATTTTTATAAAAATTTCTATTTGAAAAAAAAATATTCTCACTTTCAAAATCACAGATACAGTATGGTGGTCACTGGGCACCCATAACCAAACATCCATAACACAAAAAGCTGCACTAATAACAGACATGAAAAGCTTTAAAACACTTAGGGCTGCCTCTACGACCCTTCATAGGACCATAGGATAATACAGGTAATGTGCCCATCTGGAATGCCTACCATTTAACAGTGGTTATCACCAGTGATACCCATTCTATCCATATAAGCAACTAAGCTATTCTTAAAGTATGTAATGGGGTTGCTTTCAACTACCCCAATAGGTAAGTTATTAAGGCTGGTCTGCATAGCAGACCAGTTCCTATTGTGATCAGTCAGGAAGTGTTTTGCAGCTCTCCCATTGAAATGCACTGAGGGACTGAGTGATGCCTGGGATATGCTTTTTTATGGCTGTCAATGAGTGAGTCTGTGTCTTGCTATTGCTTCTTTCAGCTGTCAGTAACTCTGTACAAGCCTTCTATTGGCTGCAAGGAGCACACTGCATGACAGCTGGATCAACAAGCAGTGGCTATCTCGGGAACACACCATAAGAACAGAGCACAAACAAATCAGTGGCACCTGCCACCCGACCCACAATCAAACACCTTCTCGCTGCTGAAAAGCTCAGCTGCCAACTGACCTACCAGCAAACATCATTCCACTGCCAAAAAGCCCACCTGCCACCTGACCCACAGGTAAATACCCTCCCACTATAGAGATGCCCACTTGTGTATTTGTTTTAAAAGATCGCAAGTGGACCACTTCTGCCGCCACCCCCAGGATGCAGCACTGTGGTTGCCACCACTGATACCACCAAGCAGCAAACCAACACTGGGGTGCCCAATCCCCAGTGTCAGCTATCCAAAATAAAAGAAACTGTCAAGCTCCCCAGTGGTCCACTCCTGCTGCCCCAACAAAAAAAAGAATGCAACAATGGGGTGCCCACCCCCAGTGCTGCCAAGCAACAAACACTAGGGTACCCAATCCCATGTTGGGTACCTGAAATAAGGAAAACCATCCCCTGTAGTCGTTTTTAAATCTGTAAAAAAATCTATTGACAAGCTGTGTACCTCCACCCCGACCTCCCCTCAGCACCCATCATCCCACACCCCTCACATACCAATGCAGTGGGTCCAGTGCTGCCTCTTGTATGTCCTGCAGCTTCCAACATGAACTACAAATTGCTTGAAAAGAGTGTAAGTTCAGTTAATGGCTTTCCTATGAGTTTTTAACTTTTACTCATAACTTTGTCATTTTATAATATCCGTGTCCCACATTTTCAACATGGCTTTTTTTACCCCACCTCATGAACTAGGCCAGTGAAATTTTTCAAATCTTCCTGAATCAGGTTTTTGTAGTTTCTGTGCAAAATCATGTTTTGGATGGGATTTGAAAAAACTAATTTGTATTGATCATAAGGTGGGGTTATAAAAATACTGTGTTGAAAATTTGAGGTAAAAATGTCATAAAACAACAAAGTTATGAAGAAACATTGAATTTTTCAATGTTTACTCATAACTTTATGATTTTTGCAGCATTTGGCCACCTTCAGTAATTACCTTTTGTTACCTCATGAACATGACAAGTTTCATTTTTCAACCCCCCCAAAAAACACATTTTTGCAATTACACTGTGAAAATACTTTTCAGGTGGGATTTTAAAAATGTCAACTATCTTGATCATAAAGTGGGATCATAAAAAGACTATATTGAAGATTTAGGGTCAAAATGTCAAAAAACAATGAAGTTATGAAGAAACATTGAATTTTTCCACTGTTTACTCATAACATCATGACTTGTGCAGATTTTGGCCCTAAATATTCAGTATATCCCTTTTTGGTACCCCACCTCATGGGCATGACAGGTGTCATTTTTCAAATCCCCTACGCAGCATGTTTTTACAGAAGCTCTGCAAATCATCGTTCGGGTGGGATTTAAAAAAATCTACACTGTCTTAGTCATAGAGGGAGGTCATAAAGGACTATGTTCAAATTTTGGACTAGTTGGACCTGCTGTTTTTTTTTCTAGATGGGCCTACTCATCATTTTCTGATGACACATTCTATGTTTGTATTTGGAGTCAAAATATCAAAGCCTACCGAAACTAAGATATTGCCTCTTAGCTGGATTATCCTTGGTAAACACATTGTAAAAATGGTAAAAGAGCAAGACAGGCAAGAATACCATACTCCTCGGAAGGTGTAGAAAGGCTTTATTACAAATATTTAAAAAGCTGCCAGACAGCAACAGAGAACCAAATGCTCACAAGGAAACCCGACCGGTCTACGGTCTACACCTTCTGAGGAGTGCAGTATTCTTGCCAGACTACATTTTGGACTCCACACCCTCTCTGTGTGGTACAGCAGTCTTTTGCTGCTTGTTTGTTAAAAATGGTAAAAGCAGAACAGCTACTAAAAATAAAATACTGTATCTCTGCTGTATTGTCTTGGATACATGCAGTCTAGAAATGTGTAAAAGCAGGACCACACTGAAAATTAAATCTTGAATCTCCACTGGTCAATCCTGAGTAATTACACTGCAAAAATGTAAAACCAAAACCCTACTGAAAAAGAGATAATGCATCTCTTCAAACCCCAGGAATCCCTCACTTATGCTTAACTGCAGTCATTCCCCTGGAAAAAGCCACCCCGGAGCTTCCAGAATGTTATGCTCATTATGGAACTTAGAATGAAATTCAAACTCTGCTGTGTGGTCATGCTCACCCATGCACCCTAACATTAGATTTATTTCTCTACCTAAAGAAAGCAATAACCCTGAAGTCTTCTTGTCACTTCTTGCCAGTTTACAGTTTATTATTCTTTTTTTTCCTTTTTTTTAGTTGTTTAACCAGGAATAGCACACTAAGCTAAGAGCTTTTTACAGGAGCGACCTGGGAGCACAAGGAAGTTAAGTGACTTGCTTAGGGTCACACAGTATGCAAGCGGAAGCTGTGGGATTCAAACCCAGATCTGGTCTGCTGGATGTTTAAGTTTAGTTATTTTCTAAATTCTCTGCATTAGTTAGGGTTGTTATAGTTTGCTTCTGTGTAAATTTCAACTTTTCTCTGGTTCCCCATCAGTTCCCAGGCACCAGAGAAGGCCATTTTCAATGCAGTTCCCTCTTTTGGGGAACCACTGTATTTTTTCAGTTTTATACACTGAAAATTATTTTTCTCTACTGCTTTGTGGTTTCTCTTTAAATTATTCTCAGTTCCTCATTATTTGGGAACCGAGGCAATATTTGGACGTTTTAGCTAAAAAAATGTGTTGAGGTGTTTTTTACTTGTGGTTTGAAATTAGAAGGAACCAAATCACATTTTTCCTATTTAAAACCCTTTTTGACAATTAGAGGGTTTTTTTTTGTTTGTTTTACAGCTTAAATTTTTTTCTACTGGGAACTGCTAACATCTTCCCAGGGTTATCAGTGTTTGGCATTACTGACAGACCCAATGAGAAGACAGGACATATGGACATTAAACATTGTAAGGTTTGTTTTCAACTCCTAGCAAAGGCAAATTGCCAGGAGTTGTGTTTAAAGTGCATGGGTCCAGACCATGATTTTGTCAGTTGTGAGCTCTGTATTACATTTTGTCCTAAAACACAAAAGAAAAGGGCTAAAAACTTAGAAGACCTTATTTTTATTGTATTTATTTATTGAAATGTTTCACCAGGAGGGCACACTGAACAAAAAGTTGTTCATCTCATGGTGCTACCTGGGGGGAGGGGTTACATAGGGTTGTGAAGGGTGATCAGTTACAATAGTATGTGGGTAGTACAAACAATACAACATTGTAAGGTTGTGCCACAGTTGGAACACAGGGTATTGTACAATAAACAGTAGTGGAACATTGGGTAAATTACATGTGCAAAATCATACAAAAGAACATATGAACGTACAAAACAGTAATAATGCGATAGAACCATCTATAGTGCATAAGTGTACCAGGAGCAGGCTCGAGGTAGTACACAAGTGCTGTTGGAGTAAAAAGGGTGGGGTTAGGCTGTGCACACTGGTGACCCAGAAGGACAGGAGGAGAAGAGAGGGGGGAGGGGAAAGAACTGAATATGAGGAGAAGGGGTAGCCATTTCCTGACTTTTCCCCCTTCAGGATGTTGAGAACCCTGCTGGGGGGGTCATGGTAGGAAGGAAGAAACTGGGGATAGGTATTAAAGTGGGTTAAAGCAGGAACAGCTGAGGGAAAAGTAATTGTGTAGGGCAGAGATAAGGGAGTAGTTGGTGGAGGAGTGACATATTTCGGGGAGAGGGAATTCCAGATTTTAGGGAAACAATGGGCAAAACCAGTCTGACCAATGAGGGTGGAGTGGCGAGGGACCATCAAGGTGCAGGCGTCATTTGATCTGAGAGAGTGGGGGGGGAGGAGGAGTGTAGAGAGAGGATGAGAGATAGGAGGGGAGCCCCCCGAACCAGAATTTGGAGGTTAGTTTGGCACAGTGAGAGATGCATCTGTGAGATAGTGGAAGGAAGGTTAGAGAACGATAGAGTTCACATTGGTGGGAGCGGGAAGAGGAGTCGATAGCAAAGTGGCAGAAGGAGTTAAAGAGAGTGTCCAACTTGGTCAGAGAAGATTTGGGAGCAGTACCACAGACTACGTCACAGTAGTCAAAGATGGGGAGTATCATCTTCTGGACAATTTCGTACCTCGCAGTCAGCAGGATGCAACTACGATTCCTGTACAGAGCACCAAGCTTGGGGTGCTGTTTCTTCAGGATAGCATCCACATGCACAGAGAAGTTGAGGTGCTGGTCCAGCCAAACTCCCAGATATTGAAATGAGGAGATGTCCTCCAAGATGGTCCCATCAAGGGTATGGAAGGTGGGTAGGGCCGGGAGCCTAGAGAGTCTCTGTCTGGTGCCAAAGGTCATTGAGACTGTCTTCTTGGCATTTAGAAAAAGCTGGTGAGAGGTAAACCAGAGCTAAACTTGGCTGAAGTCATGCTGTAAGCTGGTTTGCACAGCAGCAGGGTACAGAACTGTACAAAACAGTGTTGTCAGCGTACATGTGGATAGAAGAGGATGAGCAGGCTGTGGAAAGATCATTAAGGAAAATGAAGAAGAGTAGGGGACCAAGCACTGAGCCCTGAGGGACACCAGTGCTGATGGGGAGTGGAGGGGAGATGGAATCAAGGATTCTCACTGACTGGGTCCTGCCAATGAGGTAGGATTTAAACCAGTTGGTAGCTGACAGAGCAAGGCCAGCTGAGAAAAGTGAATCAAGAAGCAGGGGATGTGAAACAGTATCAAAAGCTTTGGCCAGGTCGACAAAGATGACCAAAGTGATCAGGCCATCATCCATCCCTGAACGGATGGAGTCAGTAAGCCTGAGGAGGGAGGTGGTTGTTGAGTGGTTCTTCCAAAAATCAGATTGGAAGGGGGTGAAAAAGGAGGAATCAGAGAGAAAGGGGATAGCTGAGAGAGAGAACTAAATGTTCTTGAAGTTTGGCAAGGGTAGGAAGGAGGGAAATGGGGCGATAGTTGCCAGGAGTGGATGTGTCACCACCCTTGGGGAGAAGAAGGACTACAACATGTTTCCAGGTTGAGAGTACTTGGGCAGAAATAAAGGACGGGTTAAGGATCAGGGAGATAGGATAAGCAATTGCAGGAGCAGAAAGGTAGAGAAGTTTGATCAAGCTCATCTGGTGAGGAGGCTTTAGAGAGGTTGAGGGATAGGAGAGCATTAAGAGTTTCGTCAGGGGAGAGAGTAGAAAAGGGAAATGGGCAGGGGTAGGCACTGGCTGAGGCGAAGGGCTGAAGTTAGTAGGTGGCAATGGGGAAAGGGAATTTAGAAGGTATAGTAGGCATTAAATTCATTGGCCACGGAGCCAGGGTTGGAAACTAGGGAATTATTTATTTTGAGAACTGGAGGGGGAGGAAGAGAGAATAGGACATGAACTACCATCCAGAATTTAGATGTAGAGTTCATGTTAGTCAGGAATGAACAGTTGAAATAATTGGACTTAGCCAATCTAGTAGCTTTAGTACAGGAATTACGTAGCATTCTGTACTTGGCATAGTCATTTGGATGTTTAGTAGATTTGTGTTTTCTCTAGGCCCGATCATGCTCCCTGAAGCAGGCCAGGAGTTCAGGGGTAATCCAGGAGAGGTGAAGCCCATGGACTCTGGTCTGTCTGAAAGGAGCAAAGGCATTCCAGATGGCAATGAATTTGTCCTTAAAATAGTCAAGAGCTTGGTCAACAGAAATGGCAGTGCAGAGGGGGGCCCAGTCAGTGGAAGCGAGTGCAGAGCTGATTGGGGTAAGGTCTAAGAATTTAAAGGACTGGAGCTGTATGATTTTAGGGGGAGGTTTGGGGCAATGAACCTTATGAACAATGAAAATGGGGTTGTGGTCACTAAAGGCATCGGGGAGACCAGATTTAATGACGCGGTGTGGGTGGGTTGTGAGTGCCCAGTCAAGCAGGGTGTGGCTTTGTGTTTTGGGATTAGGGCGTGTGGGCTCAAGTATAAGTTGAGTGAGGTTTAGAGCAGCAACATCATTGCGTAGCTTGTTTAACATGGGAGACAACCAATTTAGATTCACGTCACCCATTATGAAAGTTCACCAGATTGTGAGAGGGAGGTGGTATTGGCAAAGAGTTCAGTCATGACCGAGGGTTGAATGCTTGGGCGGCAATAGATGCCAGCCACAAAGATTGGGATTGAGAAAGGAAGGGTAATGCAGGTGACAAGGGCTTCATAGGTAGCTGGGATGGATGAAGATAGGATGGTAGTAAACTGCAGAGAGGACAGGATATACATGACCACTCCCCCTCCACGACCCAATCGATCTTGTCTGGAGGTGGAATACCCAGGGATAGCAATGGCACTGTCAGGGTGCTTTTTTGAGCCATGTCTCAGTAATAATTAGGATTTCAGGGGTGTGTGAAATCATAAGAGTTTGTAGGAAGTCAATTTTAGGTAACAGGCTGCAGATGTTCAGGTGGAGGAGCTTCAACCTGTTAGGGAGGGTTGTAGTGGGAGTGGGGTTTGGAGACATGTTATTTGGGTAAGGAGCCTGGGTAGGAGAAGAAATAGGGCCAGGGTTGCAGTGGATGTTCCCTGATGAAAGAAGGAGGAGGGCAAGAATGAAATAGTGAAGTTTAGGACTTTTGTAATTGGAGTAGGAAATATGTGAGGGAGGGAGGGGTGGAGAGAAGGAGATAAGGAAACGAAGAAAGGCAAAGTGACTAGGAAGAGAAAACAGAGATGCTGGAGGGTAGTAGGGAAAGTGGGGTCTGCTTACAAGAGGGGCTGTAGGGGTGATTGACAGAATGAAGGAGGTATCTGGAAGGGAAGGGAAGGGAAGGGAAGGGAAGGGAAGGGAAGAGAGAGAAGTGGAAATAGGTGTAGAGGGGGAGACTGGGATAGGGGTAAGAACCAGGAACAATGTGAATAGGAGGGAGATGAAAACCATTCTGGGTAGGGTAGTAGAGGCTTTGTACAGGCTTACAGATTCAGATCACGCCACTGAATGTTAGGACGTTGATTATTTACTTGAGGTATGAATGACCCAGGACTAGAAGTGTTAGGGGAGACTAGTGGATAGAGGATTGCAACCTACATGTGATGTTGCCCTCTAGTGGCTTTACAGTATAATTTGCAAATGGAAAAGTAGGCATGGGGGAATCAACAAACCACTGACAGGCCAGTGCAGGTTACGCAAATGCTGCTCTGCATTGAACTGCTCACAGAAGTGTGCAACTGAGTGAATTGGCATGCAGAAAGATCATGACTTCTCTGCACAGCTGCTAAAAGGAAGAAACGTCAAAGCTCAGTGTTTCTCAGCAGTCTTATGCCCTAGTCCAATGATTTCAGCACTGGCTTCAGCGCTGGGCAGGAAACCAATGTCAGCACTCTGGGCCATCTGGAACCTTTCAGTTCCCACTAGGAGGAAGGATTAAAAATCCTCTTTCCCTTGTTCAGGGTCCAGGACCAGATGTTACCTTATGGCTTCTCAGTCTGCCTCCACATCACCTAAAGGCACAGATGAGTGTCCAGAGCCTCTAAGTAAGCAGCAGTCCTTGTCAAAGGCCACAGAAAAAAAAGATAAGGCTGCAAGAGATGGTTCAGAAATCAGGGTATCCGAAAGGGGGAATTCTGAATCCAGTAAAAATAAAAATGCCTCAGAGCAGACACCAGAGATGATACCTGGCAAGAAAAAAAAAAAAACATGTTGCTGTCCTTCCTTCTGTTCCTTCTGAAGAAGGAAAGAAGTAGCCAGTAGACACAAATAAAAGGCCCTTGACAGCGGACAAGATAAAGACATGGCAATTCCTCCAGGCATTCCAGGCTACGGAAAATTTCATAAATATACCTGTCCCCCTCCCCAGGCTCCAGTTCAGGTTCCCATGCCTGTGAGGGAGGAGGATGAAATGTACTATGAAGAGGAGGAGGAAGGCGAACCCATAGAACCAGACGGTTCTCCTAAACAAGAATTTGGCTCTCCTCCTAGGCCCTCAGATTATTATACCTTTCACTATACCTGTGTGAGGCATATGGTAAATACCCTCAACATCACCTCAAAGGAATTTCAGGAGGATGAGGTGGATATGGATATGAAGAGCTTAGTGTCCACAAAGAGGTTAATGCTGCCCTGCCATAAATCCCTTAAGAAAGTCTTTTCTAAAATCAGGTCAGCACCCACCTCAGCTGCTGGCATAGATAAGAAAATTGAGAAAAAATATCAGGTGGACAAACAGGGTACTTTTATTCCCATCCTGATCATGAGGGTGTGATTCAGGCTGCCACCTGTGACAAGGCCAAGGTGTCCTTTTCCTCCTAGCCTCCTGAGAAAAATACCAGAAAACTGGATAGCATGGGCAAAAAAGTTTTCCTGCTCCTAAGGTAGGCAGCTTACTTGGCTTACACAGTGTAGTATCAGAGAGCTCTATGGAACTCCATTCTGTCATTGACTGAAAGGGCTACTGGGACTAAGCACAGGATGTGTGGAAAACACTGCACCCTCCACCCAGACGTTAAGGTCACATCACCTGAACAGCCCCACCCCCCACCCCCACAAGTGGCCCAGCGCTGAGTGGCATGAGCTGAGAAGAGAGTCTTCCAAGTCATATGATGCAGAAGGGGCTGGGGCATGACTCGCTGCTGGCTCATGTCCAGAAGGCATCTGGTAAGTTGCTCCCTCCACACTAATAGATCTCTCTGCAACTGTGTTTATACTACCAGCCATCTCAGTCCCTTGCTATGTTAAATGACTGCTAGCAGGTTTTTTTTCAAAAGTGAAAAGACTCAAGTGCTAGAAACTGATTTTCACTCAAGCATTACTCAGATTAAAATATTTTAAGCATTATTTTTACCAGCCAACTAGGCTGCCTCATTGCTACAGTCTGTCTCAACTGCCAAATTTTAGAAACTGCTTGCTACTAGGTGCTGCACACCTCATTTGTTGCCTGCTATTGCAGCTGTCACTGCCTTCGCAGTGCACTCAGATATGCAACTGCTGTAATTCTAACTCCAGAAACTGATTTTACTTAAACTCAGGCATTACGTGGAAAATGTGCTTGCAGTCATTATTTGTACCATCCTCCTAGGCTGCCTCAATGCTACAGACTGTCTCTGTTGCTAAATATAGAGCCTGCTTGCTGCTAGTCACTAATTCCTCAGCTGTTGCCTCACAACTGCAGACCTCACAGCTTTCAGAGTGCACTCAGATATGCAACTGCACTGTATAGTAGCCATAGGAACTGTTTTGCTGCTAGTTTTAGATATTTACACTGGTAACTCAGTTCTGCTTTTGTTCATTCAGCAGATTTGCTGGTTCCTCTTGCTGCTATAGTGAACCTCCATCCCTGCTCTGATCAGCCTCGTCCCAGTCTACTGCACTTATATTACTAGCTTTGGGTGCTCTGGGCCATCTCTAAGTGTACTTGCATTCCTGCTGACACTTCCCACAGGATCTGCCTCCTCGAGACCCTTAACATAATGAAACCCGACCTTCATTTCATCCCCTTGGTAGTGTTCCTTCTCTTCATCCTCCTCATAACAGACTTGCTACTGTCACAAACGCACTCAGCAGGTCAGGCCCTCTGCTCCCACAGTACCAACCTCTGAGTACAGTAATATGAACAGGTAACAGACAGGGTAATCCTCCTGTCTGCTTTTGGGTCCGAATCACATTTAGTCTCAAGTTCTGGGGGATTCAAACTGTGAACCTTATGCTAGCGTACCCAGGCTCAGATACATACCATCTTCGGGGATTGCGGTACAATCTTTCACCAGGGGCACCAAGCCAGGCTTCCAAAATGAACCTTAAAAACGCTATAAGAGACCTTAGGTATATTCTTACCTTTTTCCAGTTTGGTAACATCATCAAGCCCTTCAGAACAGCTGTCAAACTTAACCACGTATACATCACAAAGATTTTACTAAAAGATGATAAAAATATGAAAAATGTAAACACAGAATATACAGTATCGAAGAGCATACAATCACTTAAAAGAACAAGGACAAAGTACAAAACAAAAACTCCCACCACCATACATTTAGACTTTTTCTATCTAATGTATTACCTCTGTGGTGCTTATAGTTAGATCAGAGAGCTGTGTCTCTTGAGTCCCAAAATGATATGTCATATTCCCCTGTTACAAGGATACAGTTCAACTTCATCTCTCCACCCCCTTGGTGAGTCATCTAGCTCCTCCTTTTAGAATAAAAAAATACAAACATGATTTTGTAGCAGAAGGTATGTTAAATAATGTCACATCAGAAGGAAAAGCACTTCCTAAATATGACTCCTTAATTAAATATTTTCTCTTTGATCTTGTGTGGTTTCCTGTTCCCAAGGCATAGTCAAAGTTTTTTTTCAACTCTGCAGTTTGTCACCTAGATGCGAGATAGCTGGCAGGAATCAGCTAAATGATGTCCTGTCCTGTAATAAACTGTATATTTAGCTTCCCAACTTCAAAGCAGCAACAGGTCATAACAAGCATTTGTCAATGCCGAACGTTCACTTGCAGGTATTTGCAGTGGTGTTTGGCACGTATGGTGCTTTAGCGTAATGCCCTGTGCGATTGCTGGTATTTGCACAATAAATTTTCAGCATGAACTTTTTGTTACCCCCATTGTGCGCTGCAGAGGTGGAAACACGTTTTGGGCAGGATGTGAAAAATGACAGCTGTACTGCTCATAAAGAAGTGTGGTAAAATGGCAATGTTGAAAATCTGGAGTGGAAATATTGAAAATTCGCAAACCTAGGGCGTGCATGGAACTGTAATGCACGCTATAAAACAGTCATTGTTAGGAATTTTTCACCAAATTGTCAACATTGGCATTTTAAAACCTCTGCTAATGAACAGCGCCACTGTGATTTTCTTAATGTGTCCCATACATTGAGTTTGCACACCGACTGTGCCATTGTGCGCTACATGGGCGGAAACATGTTTTGGGCAGGATGTGTAAATGACAGCTGCACTGCTCATAAGGAGGTGTGGTAAAATGGCAGTGTTGAAAATCTGGGTGAAAATATTGAAAATTCACAAACTTACGACGTGCGTAGGAACTGCGCAACGCAGACTCGTAAAACAGTCATTTTTAGGAATTTTTTCACCAAATTTTCAACACAGCCATTTTAAGACCTCTGCTCATGAACAGTGTCACTGTGATTTTCTTAATGTGTCCCATACATTGATTTCGCACACCGACTGCGCCATTGTGCGCTACATGGTGGAAACACATTTTGGGTGAGGTGAAAAATGACAGCTGTACTACTCATAAGAAGGTGTGGTAAAATGGCAATGTTGAAAATCTGGAGTGGAAATATTGAAAATTCACAAACCCTCGTAGCGTAGGAACTGCGCATAGCATGCGCTTCGTCAAAACAGTCATTTTTGGAATTTTTGCGCAGATTTTCAACATGGGGTTTTGGACCTTCTCATGAATGATGTCACTGTCATGGTGCTATTCAGGCCGAAGGGTGATTTCGATGCAGTGACTGTGAAATCACCCTTCGGGCCCAAATAACGCCATGACAGTGACATCATTCATGAGAAGGGGTCCCAAAAACCCCATGTTGAAAATTTGGTGCAAAAATTCCAAAAAATGCCTGAGATATGCAATAAAGTTGAAAACCCCTATCTAGCCCATTATACAGCTTACCGGCATTTCCTCAGTTCGCGGTCGGCTTTGTAGAGTGCAGACGTGTTCCGGTCCACCGAAGATCGTTGCGCCGAGCTCCGGAGGTAAGTATGGGGTGAGGGTGTGTGGGGAGGCTGGGTGTGCAGTGGGTGGGTGCGGGTTGTGGGAGGGGGACTGGGAGATGCGCCGTGGGACCATTTTCCATTTACAGGTAAAAACACGACGTGGGACGTTTGCCACAATGGGGTCGGCTCCCAGTGTGGCAGAAGATGGCTGGTGGGGCTGAGGAGCTGACGGGGATTGGTATCCCTGTCGGCAAAACTGGCGCGGGTGGGTTTGCGGGAGCTGACGGGGATTGGGCACCCCCTGGCCGGCAAACTACTCTTTCACGCTTGCCATGCTGGGTGGGCTCCCAGCGTGGCAGCAGGATGGCTTGGGGGCTGTGGAGCTGATGGGGATTGGGCACCCGTCGGCAACAACGCTTGCCACTCTGGGGTGGGCTCCCAGCGTGGCACCAAAGCTTTGGGGCGGCGTCTGCAGGGGGCGCATGGCGTGGGGGGTGGCATGACGCAGTGCTCAGTATGATAGCGGTGGTTTTCTTTGAAGCGAAGACCACCGCTGTCATACACAGCTCCCGCACCCATTGGTGCAGGACCGCCACGCCTGCTCAATGGAGCACTGGATTGCAAGGGAGAGGCACACCTCCAAAGTGTGCTACTCTCCGGAAACGTTCCTTTCGCATGCGCACAAGCGAATGTAAAAAGGCCACAAAATGCAATGTCTCAAGGAAGTTAATTACATTACAGAGTTCTTCTGGTCAATTTAATATATTGCAAATATCATACAACAATCATAACCAGCTGGCCAAGCGTCACAGCTACCACTACTCGTCGCTGATGCAGACAGCTCCCCGCTTAATCCTCTAATGGATTTTAGCCAGTCTGACTTATTGATGATACAGTCCTTCCTCCTAACTCTACTGTTCTCCTTAATCGTAACCACTCCTCCTTATAGTGTTCCACACAGAGTGACATTGCCTTGTTCGCTCATTCTGTTTGGTTTTTATTAAAAAAAAAAAAAAAATTTTGACCCTAGCCCCATACCTTTGCCTAGCAGGGGATGTTGAGCCCAATCCAGTACCCTTAGCTCCACCCTGACTTGCTCAGGCCTCAAGGGGCTCGTAATTGCCTACCTAAATGTCTGCAGTCTCTTAGCCAGCAAAACCGAGTTAGATGCCTGTACTGCCCACCACTCCCCTGATATTCTTGGAATATCAGAGTCCTGGCTTAAACCCAGTATCCCCAACTCTTTATGCAGTCTGGTAAATTACAGCTTCCTATGTGCTGATTGTCCCTTCTCCAAAAGAGGCAGTGGACTGCTAATCTGTTACAAGCCCACCTCCAACTTGCTTTGATTCCCTACACCACCTGTGAGATGCTACCTGGCATCCCTCCTTCTAGGACACACCAGCAAGAATTCTGCTATCTTCCTAGGTCTTCAGATGAGTATACCTCTCATTTGCGAGACATATGGTAAATACTCTCAACATCTGCTCACGGTAAACTGAGGAGGATGAAGATCAGGTAGAATTTATGGATATGACGGGCTTAGCTCCCACAAAGAGGTGAATGCTGCCCATCCATAAATCCCTTAAGAAAGCCACTTGTAAAATCATGTCAGCACTCACGTCAGCTGCTGGCATAGATAAGAAAATTATGAAAAAGTATCAGGTGGGCAAACATGGATCTGAGTACCTGCATTCCCACACTGATCATGAGGGTGTGCTTCACACTGCTGCCTGTGACAAGGCCAAAGTGTCCCCTTCATGCCAGCCTCCTCAGAAAGATTCCAGGAAACTGGATAGCATGAATAATAAAGTTTATATGTCAGCTTCCTTGCTCATAAGGCAGGCAGCTTACTTGACCTACACAGTACAGTACCAGAAAGACCTTTGGAATTCTATACTGGCAGTGAGCAAAAAGGCTACTGGAGGCTTGGCACTGGATATAGCTGACACAACAAGATCAGCCATAGATGCCACAAAGTACTAGTTTCACGTGGCAGTGGACACAAAAGAAACTGCATCTAGTGGCATGGCACATGCAGTGTCAATATGAAGGTTTGCCTGGCTTTGAACTACTAATCTATTCCAGGACACTCAAACAAAAGTGATGGATTTCCCCTGTAAGGAAAATTTACCATCTGGTGACAAGACAGAGGCTTATATGAAAAAGGTGGATGAATACAAAATCACATACAAGAGCAACACTAAGAAGGAAAAGGCCCCCACTTCCTGCAGACTCTATGGAAGGAGGGGCAAGGGTAGGGGATACTACTCTTATTCTTGTATTTCCTACACGTACCCTCCACAGAGGGGTTACTTTAGGGGTAGGGGTAAAAGGGGCACCAGGTGTGCTGCTGCACCACCAACTCCCAAAACCTCAAGCTAAAGAAAACCCCTGACAAGTCTGTGCAGGTCACATATCCATTGCCAGTGGGAGGAAGGCTGACTCAATATTTTCAAGAATGGACAAAAATAACCACAGACAAGTGGGTCCTAGAAATAGTGAGTCAAGGTTTGTCCCTGTGATTCAGAACATTCCCCAAACTGCAGAGCTGCAAGGATATCCACCCTTACACCCCAACAGGAAGAATCCTGTTGGAGATGGAGATGAAGAAATTGCTGCGAGCCAATGCAGTGGAAAAAGTACCTCCATCTCATGGGGCAAGGGACTTTATTCCAGATGTTTCCTAACCCACAGGAAAAATGGAGACTGGTGACCCATTTCAGACATGAGATATTTGAACAAACACTTAAGAGTGATTCCATCTCTGCAAACAGGAGACTGGTTAGGGTCACTTAATCTGAAGGATGCCTACGTTCACATACTAGTCAAGCCCAGCCACAGAAAGTACCTCATGTTCAGGATAGGGAACTGCCCCTACCAGTTCACAGCCCATCCCTCTGGCTTCTCCTCGGCATCAAGAGTGTTCACAAAGTGAAACACAAAAGTGAAGCTACTCGGCAAATGAGCCAAAAATCAGACCATTGTGCTCGGTCCCAGTTAAAAGATATTTTATTCCTTGAAAAGCATCAGTACAAAACAAAAAGCCAATGTCATCTGTGGGGGTGCTGCTGCTGTTGATTTTTAATCATGGAATAAAATATCTTTTAACCAGAACCAAGCACAATGGTCTGATTTTTGTCTCATTTGCCGAGTACCCTTTCTTTTGTATTTCATAGTGATTAATTTTACTTGGTGGCACTAGCTATTTGGTTCATGTAACTGCCTCTCTTTTGTAAGTGTTCACAAAGTGCCTAGCCATGGTGGTAGCACATTTGAGAAGGCAAAGGGTTGTGGTTTTTCCCTATCTGAATGACTGGCTAGTCTCGGGGAAAAACATACCAGGAAGCAAAGTCCTCCCTATTACTGACACAAGGCACAGTGGAGGACTGGGCTTTCTCATAAATGTTCAAAAGTCACAAACAGAACCAGTACAAGTTCTGGACTTTATAGGTGCAGAGCTGGATATCCTGCAAGGTTACCACATCTGATTGCATCTGGAAAATCCTTCAAGACAGGTCAGCCCAGAGCTGTAAGGGATTTCCTGTGTTTACTGGGGTACATGGCCTCATTCACTGCAGTGGTGCCAGGGGCCAGGTTCCAAATGAAGAAGGTTCAGTATCACCTAGGGGACCATTGGTCCCAGAGATGGGATCCCCTGTCCAAATTAATGCCCATCACAAAGACTTTGCTGAGGGCCCTTGAATGGTGGAAGGAAGAATGCAACATCAGAGAAGGAATTTCCTTCCTTCACCAACCACCTACAGCTATACTCACAACAGATGCCTCCCTCCTAGGTGGGGGCACCCACCTGGAGGACCTCACTGTAAGTGGCACTTGAACTACAAAGGAGATCCAGGAGCAGAAAAACCTCCTTGAGCCAAGGGCAGGTCATCTGGCAATGCATGCCTTTTCCTCCCAGATCAAGGGTCAGTCTGTCCAGGTCAAAACAGAAAACTGCAGAACAATGTATTACATAAGCAATCAGGGAGGAAAAAGATCTTAAAAACTGTGCATAGAAACAGTGGAGATCTAGAACCTAGCATACTCCCTGGAAACAGAAAAACATAGAATTTGCCAGCAGATAAGGACTGCATGGCCCTCCTAGTCTGCCCTGAAGTTCAACTGACAGCAGTACACCTGCCAGTAATGGACAATGTGCTGGCAGATTCCCTGAGCAGAACCAGCCAGGGAAACCATGAATGGACCCTGAACCAGCAGGTGCTGGCAACAGTGTTCAGGTGGTGGGGGTACACCAGAAATAGACCTGTTTCCATCCTGGGAGAATAACCAGATCCCACTGTTTTGTTGTAGTCTCCCGTCAGTGGGTACAGTCCCAGAGGATGCTCTAGTTGTCAACTGCTCAGGGAAATTTCTAAATGCCTTCCACCTTTCCCACTTTTGCTGTGAGTGCTGCTTAGACTGAGACGGGAGTCTGCAACAATGCTTCTCATATCTCCAGACTGGGCCAGACAGAGTTGGCACTCTCTGCTCCTATTCCTCTACAACAGGCATCCTATTAACCTGCCCCTGAGATACAGTCTACTGAATACTGTCTCAGGGCTTGATACCATTCCCAGATCTGAGAACTCTGCATCTCAGAGCATAGTTCTTTAAGAGCTAGAGTTCTCTGGGCTAAATCTCTCTAGGAAGGTGATGGAAGTGCTTAATTTTCTAGGAAACCAACAAGAAAGAAAATGTATGCTTCAAATTGGAAACTATTTTCCTTTTGGTGTTCCCCTAGACAGCTCAGCCCATTGCAAGCAAGTCTGTTTACAATCCTGGATTACCTAGTCCATCTCCAGTCCTTGAGCCTCAGGCCCTCAACCCTGAAGGTTCATTTGGCATCAGTATCAGCTTATGCTTCAGCTGGCAAAGACAGGTCAGTGGCCTTACAACCCATTTTCAAAGGCCTTAGTCACCTGTACCGTTCAATAAGGGATCTTGTCCCGCATTGGATCTGAATATGTGCCTTGCTCAGCTGATGGAGGCTCCTTTCAAGCCCATGGTAACTGCTGCTTTAAAGTATGTCACCTGGAAAGCAGTTTTTCTGGTGGCAGTGATATCTGCCAGAAGGGTGAGTGAGCTGCAAGCCCTCTGCATGGATCCTAACTACATCATCTTTCACAGGAACAGGGTAGTCCTAAGAACTACCAGAAAATTCCTCCCCAGATTGGTGTCTGAATTTCACCTGAATCGTCAATTACACTTATAGTCTCCTTTGCAGCAAAATTTAGCTCAGGAGAACAGAAGCTCCACAGTCTGGATATTAAGAGAGCTCAGAGCCACTACTTGGACCACACAAAGGATGCAAGATGCACTAACACTCAATTATTTGTCATCTATGGTGAAGTGGGGAAAGGGAAACCGGCATTCAAGAGAACCATTTTTCATTGAGTATTTTCCTACATACAGTTCTGTTACAACAAAGTTGGCAAGTTGTCACTTGAAGGCCTAAGGGCTCACTCCACAAGGGCACTTCTGTCTCTGTGGCTACATCAAGAGGTGTTTCCCTGCAGGAAATCTGCAAAGCAGCTGCCTGGAAAGCAGTACACTTTTTTACAAAGCACTACTGTCTGAATATGCAGTCCAGAAGAGATGCCAGCTTTGGCACTGCTGTCTTGCAAAACCTCCTACATAGGTCCTGTACCCAGGCTCCCAAGGTATTGCTATGGAGTCCACAGTTGTTAAGCATGAGTGAGGGATTCCCCGGGATTTGAAGAAAAAAATACTCACCATAGTAATGGTGTTTCTTCCAAAGGGATCCCTCACTAATCTTAACAATCCTTAATCCTTGTCTCCCCTTCCAGAACCTGGTAAAAGGTTCAGACAAGAATCAATTCTTTGTGTTTGCTTGTGCAGTACTTGTTACAATACCTTTACAATTGCTACTCAGTGGCCTCAGCTACTTACCTTTTCATAACAATTAAAAATTGTTCTGCCATATTTTAAACTGCTTTACAATATTTATCAAACTAATTTTTAGTATTTTTGGTAGTTGTTTAGCTAGCTTTAGTGGTCACCACTCACGTTTGCTTTAGATGTAAGTCTGATGTTAGCGTGCAGGTGTGAGCATGACCACACAGCAGAATTTGAATTTCATTCTAAGTTCCATAATTGCATAAAATTCTAAAAGCTCCGGGACTGCTTATTCCAAGGAAATGATTGCAGTTGTTAAGCATATTGAGGGGTTGCTTTGGAAGAAACAACATTACTACGGTGAGTAATTTTTTTTCATCTGGTCCATCCTGGGTAAATATATAGTAAAAATTAGTAAAAGCAAGACCCCAGTATAGCAAAACCCCACTGAAATGTGCAACTATGCTGCTCTAGCCTGGAAAAAGTAGAGGGTAAAAACTGGACCCCACTGCAAATGAGAAAATGCCTTTCAGCTGGGCTGTCTTGAGTGACTACATTATAAAAATGTGTAAAGCAGGGCCCCATTGAAAATGAGATACTGTATGTCTGCTGTGCTATCCTGGGTAAATACAGCATCAAAACAGGTAACAGCAAGGCCCCACTGAAAGATATTGCATCTGAGCTATGCTATCCTGGGGAAATACATTGTACAACTGTACTCGACTGCTACCAATAGAAAAGGAGATGAAGAGGTTAGCAAGAATTAGTGAAAAGCAGAGCAGCTGCATCAAAACTCTCTGTCCTGTGGGTTACTATATAAAGTAAAACTGTAAAGGTGATGATGGCCGTGTTCTTTGAATACGTGAAATTGTAAAATTGTAAAAGTGTCATAATAACTGTCATATGAAGATATGTATACACAATACTAATAGATATAACAAAAAGCCACAAAGATTAAGAAACATAATATAAAAAAAACAAGCCTTGTTGGCACCAGCCAAATCTTGTCCCATAGTGTTACTAACCTGTCATTGAATCAGTAACTCCTTTTTTCTGTTCTATGCCTCTTTCTCCCTTAGGCTGCTATGTGTGAGATCTAGTTTGGGGTTTATTATCACTGAGTTCTAGTCCCATGCCAGATCTAAGCTCTTCATCATGCAGTACCCGATATATAGTAATCATGTTTCCTTGGATTCTTCTATATTCAAATGTGATTGGATTTAATTCCGCCAGCCTTTGTTCATATGAATAGTCTCTTAATCCCTTAATTGATTTTGTTGATCTACGCTGTACCTGTTCTAGTCTAGAAATTTCTTTGGACCATCTCTCTAATCTTTACAGGTCCTTCTGCAGCTCCCTAACCCCTTCCTTGCTGTCTACCCTGCCACAGAATTTAAGCTTAAAATGTAAGGATTTCTTTTTGAAGCAATCTCCTCATCAATTAATATGGGATAGAGGAACTGGATAATACTGGAAGAGGAGACATCCATTTTAACTGAAGAAACTACAGGCATCTTCGCTAGCCCTTTACTAACATCCAATCAGAGCGAGGGACTTGACCACAAAGACATGGCACCACAGTACAATTTTTTAACTGATGACCTGGTGTGGGATGATATGAACTGGGACAATTTGGCACTTCTGTAATGACTTTACCAGGAAGATCAGCACAAGAAGACTGCTGCACAATTTGTAAATAATTCCCTATTTAAAATTAATGATTTCAATAGCAAATGTAAGTTATTGCTGAAACCAAAGTCTGTTTGAGACTATTCCAGAGTGTGACCAGTGCTCTGTTTCAATCAGACTTCATCACTGGGTGAGAGCCAGGAGGAAAAAAGCATTTCAAGTACACTTTGAATGTGAACTGCACCCAGAGCTTGCTCTAAGTTGGACAAAATTGAACATTTTCTGATTGCAATCTAGTTTCTGCTTTAACACCACATTCCCCACCCCCTTTTTTGTTCTATTGTATTGTTTGTCATGTTGTTGTTTTAAGTTTTATTGGAGTGTATCGGGTGTGGATGCTTAAAGCTGTTTGTGTGAAAGGGATGACTGGTGTGCGATTGGAAGGGGTTAGTTATTTGGTTCTGAGGGTGGTGGGATTGTGAGGGTATTGTTGTTGGGGAGAGGGTTGTTTAAGGGTTTTATTATTAGTTTTTAGCTTTTTATAGTTTGTATTGTGTTCTTTTGGGGATGTGCTGGAGTCTGCAGACCCCTAGGCTTAGCTATTTTCTGGCTCTGCTCTGAGACATTCGACCCTTCTGTGACCTGCCTCTGCCTAAGGCTGTGGTATGTCGGTGCAGGAGGTGGGGATCAGTAGGAGTTATGGGGGTGAGCTGGGGAGCTGGGGAGGGCTTTTTGTTTCTATATTTGTATTCTTTCTCACCTGATCCCCTGACTTGGCTCCTTCGGTCCTCTGCCTTACCCAGCCCCATTACCCGCCATCACCGGGACTTACCTCACTCCTTGTTCCCCTGTTAATAACCCCCACTGTAAGGGCCACCTGGGTACCACCTCTTTTACCCCTGGACAGAGTTGAGTGTCAGTGGGGGAGCAAAGCCTCAGTAAGAAATGCATGACCTGCAGCAGGGTGGCGGATGGCATCCTGCCCATTCGGGGGATTTTCCACTTTTCTACCCTGCCATTGAGTGTTGCTGAAGTAGTGTGACTCATGCCTCAAGGTCAGAGCAAGGATGCTGCCATCCTTGATACTGGCTCCAGTCTACACTGTCACCTGTGGTCACCTAGGTGGCAGTAATGCAGTGGAGTCAAGAAGCCCTCCCTCCCTCCCCTGAGGAGGTGAGCATCCATGGGATACTCAACCATTCTCCCTCAGCCAGCCCTCCAGCAACCCAGGCTTATTCCTGAACTGGGGTCACTGGCGTCACAAGTGGTAGTGCTACCACTGCACCGGTGGGCCAGCTAGAACTGGTGAAGGCTGACAGGGAGGGCATTATTAGGATCATGAAGACCAAGAGATGCTCTGGGGTGAAAACAGCCAGATGTGTTTAATACCTGTACCCAGAGAGCCCTCCAGACTGAGTGGGCAATTAGCTGAGGGACCTGCTGCAACCACTCATTCTGTATGGGCAGTGCTATGCAATGCCAGATCGATGATGAATAAGACCACTATAATATCAGATTTTATACCTCATTCCTCTTTCAATCTAACTTGCTTCACAGAGGCTTGGTGGTGATTATGCTGGCCCAGTATTGAAGTCAGCAGTCCCAGAGGGGTTCTCTGTGTTGTACTAGCCATAGAAGGACAGTAGGGGTGGTGGCTATTTATTTTAGATCTCAGCTGAACCTGGTGGTGCATCTAGTGGGGAATACCTTGCTGTTGGAATGCATGGCAGTGCATGGAGGTCCAGGTGCCGGTTGCAGGATCCTCTTCGTATATCAGCCTCGGGGGCACAAGGGGCATTTTCTGCAAGAAATCACAGACTTTGTGGCCGACAGAGTGTTGGAGTTCCAGGGATGGATTATTCTGGGTGACTTCAATGCCTGGATCAACAATGAACTCTCACACTTTGATAATGGTTTCCTTTGGGGAATGGAAGCCCTGGGCCTTCTACAAGCTGTTGCTTCTGTGATGCACCAACATAGCTACACCTTGGACTTGGCATTCTTTTTAGGGCTTGAGGTGATGAATCTCAAGATGGATCTGATTAGCTGGTTGGATCATTGCACTGTCATATTCTCCTTCAGAGTCCCCCCTTGGAGTCCACCCCGGTGGAGGTAGTCCGATATCACTCTTTGCAAGGATTTAGGCTAGAAGTACTCTAGGGGTTATTGGATACCTTGGACATGTTGACAGCCTGTGACATGGGATTGAAGGAAGCAGTATAGGCCTATAACAAGGCTGTCAGCATGGCCTTCGATCTCATTACACCAGTCCACGTACACCCATTGGTTTCACATCTTGACTCACTGTGGTTTGATGGCAAGTTGAGGGAGATGAAAACAAAGGGGTGTAGGATTGGAACATTGTTGGAGGAGATCCAGAGCCCAGGAGGACAAACTGGCTCTGATTACTCACTGTGGTGTGTATCAGAAGGCAATCTCCTTAAGAAAGCAGGATTTCTGTCTAGGGAGATTGCTGCTGGCAGGTATGGACCAGCTCAGCTCTTTCAGACTATGGACAGCTTTTTTTGTTTGACTTGTCTGTAGTTTGTAAGAGCTTCTTCATCCATGAAATGCAAAACATTTGCTTGATCCTTCTCAGACAGGGTGTCCTTTAGTCAGGCTGGTATCTTGCTGAGTAGGCCATCACAGCCAAACAATGTCGAGCAGGTAGAACTCAAAGGCACTCAGTGGTCATGGGGAGAGTTTAGATCAGTGAGGATAGATGAGGTTAGTGAGGTGATTTCAGAGCTGTGGCCAAAGTATTACGATCTGGATCCAGGTCCAACACATCTACTAGTGAACTGTGTTGTGCAAATGGGCCGACTGTTCGCTAAGCTTACCAGTTGCTTCTTGCCAGAGGGAGTGTTCTCAGTTGTACTGAAAACTGCAGTGAGTGGTGAAGCCTCTTCTGAAGAAGCCAATGTTGAACCCAGACATCTTAAAGAATTGCTGCCCTGCCCCTCTAAATTACCTTTTTTTGGGTAAGGTTATTGAGAAGATTGTTGTGCTACAGCATGAGGCACACCTCACCACTTTTGACATCTATGAGCCTCTCCAGTCTGGTTTTAGGTCAAGGCATGGCACAGAAAATGCACTAGTCAGGGTGCATAATGACCTGCTCAGGGTGAGGGATAAACAAGAGTGGTCAGCTCTTGTTCTCCTGGATCTCTCTTCAGCGTTTGACACTGTGGACCATGGGTTATTATTGGACTGGCTCAGGGAGTATGTAGGACTCACCGGTAGTGTCATCAGCGTGTTCAAGTCCTAGCTCAGTGACAGGACACAGAGGGTAGTGTTGGGTAATTTCTCTTCACTCCCGCTGGTCCTGCCATGTAGTGTACCACAGGACTTAGTCCTTTCACCCATGTTGTTTGCAGTGTACATGTTACCCCTGGGTAGGATCCTTAAGTTGTACAGAGTTGGGTTTCATTGTCATGCAGATGATACCCAGCTCAGTCTGTCCTTTGCATCCAGGATACGGGCTGCAGTTGATATGCTGAATAAATGCCTAGCCAAGATTCAAGGCTGGATGTCAGTGAGCTGCTTAAAGCTTAACCCTGACAAAACAGAGGTGCTGGTGGTGGAGCCAGATCATTGGGGGGAGAATCAGATCCCAAATGGGAGAGACCTGGCTTCGGCTGGATCCCTCTGGATTGTTGGCTGCCACAAATATGAGATATCTGGGGGTCATTCTAGATGAGGATGTGACATTTGAGGCTCAGGTGTCAGCAGTAGTCCAGAATGGCTTTTACCATCTAAGGCACATCAGCCAGATTAGATCCCTCATCCCCCCCTGGTGATCTGGCCACACTGGTGCACACTTTTGTAACCACTAGGCTTGATTACTGTAATGCTCTGTACCTCAAGGTCACTGGAGGTATGCTGTGGTGCCTTCACTTAGTGCAGAACGCAGAAGTTAGGTTGCTGACCTACCTTTTGAGGTTGAGCCATGTCCCCCCGGCACTGCATGTTCTGCACTGACTGCCAGTAAAGTGGTGCATCCCCTTTAAAGTTTGTTTACTAATTTATAAGATCCTGCATGGGTTGGGTCCCAGTTATCTGTCTGATCTCCTGCATCCTTATGTGTCCTCACACCCTCTCTGCTCCACTGAGGAGGGCCTCCTTATGGTTCTCAGGGCAAGGCTCAAAACATCTGGGGACTGGACCTTTGAGGTGGCAGGCCCAGTCCCATGTAACTCTCTTCCAAGGGCCCTGAGGGAGGCCCCTCAATTTAAGCCTTTAAATGGGTCTTAAGGCTCTAGTGTTTAATCAGGCATTCGGGGAATGATTATCCCATGAGGTGCTACTTCCCTAGTATGTTATCTGTATTTATGTATTTTTTTAATGTAATTTATAGTAATTAGTTGAGTGAAGTTTTATTTTATGTATTTATTGATGCCTGATCTGTTTCATTCTTTTCTCTTGTACTGGTGCCCTGAGCCTCTGGGGAAGGATGCCAAAAAGAAATAAAGCTACTAGTACTTCTACTGCTTTTTGCCATGACAGCTTTTATCCTGTAAATCAATCTTATGAAAGGTGTTCTGAGAGAGGTAAAATCCATGTTCAGAGAACCACATTGTAATTTTGGTAGTAATCTCACAGAAAGTGAACTGAAAACTTTACACAAATTATATACGAACCAGAATGTGGGGATTGAACCTGCAAACAAGGTTAGGTATGTGGTTCCTATGAATTGGGTTTGTTATGGGGATTGTTCTTTATTCCTACTAGATGACCAACCCAACTATTGGAAATTGCCCTGGGACCCACCGGGATTTTTAAAGTGGAATTGTGTACGCTATTGAAGGAGGCTAAACATTTGGGGGTTATTACGGATGTAGAATTTAGCTACCTATGGAATGAGTCACCAGTGATACCTTGTACATTTTGCCTAAGGTGTATAAGGACTTCAGGAACCCACCCAGTTGCCCAGTTCTGTTGGAGGTAGGATCTCTCAATGATCATATCTACATTCATTGATTTCTTTTCAAAGGAATGTGTTAATGATTGCATATCCTACCTAAGGGATACAACTGATGCCCTCTGTAGCTTTAACAGTCTTATTTGGGCTGAAGATTTTCTTTAGCTTGGGACTGATGTTGAGTCCTTGTATACCTCTACAAGGCATCTTGACAATCTGAGAGCCTGTAAATACTTTTTGAGAAGGAATCCCAAAAAGAGAGGTGTACCAATGGAAGTCATAATACATTGTCTTGAATTTGTATTAACACATAACTATTTTGAATTTCATGGGTCTTTTTTCCTTCAATAATGTGGTATGGTGCTGGGTGCATGCAAGGCACTATCATACACCAACCTCTTCCTAGGGCTCTGGGAACATGACATTGTCTTTAACCGGCTTGCCAATCCACTCATGGACAACACTGTTCGACAACATTGTTACACTGATAATGTTGTCTGTGTGTGGAGGGGCAGTGAGCAGGAAGCCATGAAAATCATTGACTGGTTGACTACGCTAAACCTAAACTTCACATGTACAATGGATAGGAAGTCACTGAACTTTCGGGATATTAAATGACAGTGACAATCTTGGCATTACTGTATCACCACGAGGGGTTATCAGAAGTCAACAGTGACTACCACCCTACTGAGAGCAGAAAGTCCCCCCACAAGCATTTACTGAATCTATACAATACTGTCAATTCTTGAGAATCAGACTGAATTGTTTATCTGTAGAGGAGTTTGATAAACAGCCAACAGAACTGATGAATAGATTCAGTGAAAGGGGCTATAGTAGGGACCTTCTGGATCAGGCCAATAGAAGAGTGAGAAATCAGAATCATAGGGATCCACTACAGTGTAAGCAAAGAAGGGTTAACACTGAGGAACCTATTACGTTTATCACATAGTGTAACCGAATGGCATGCAAGATAGGCAATATCTTCAGAAAAAATGTCCTATCCTGAAGGGAGATCAAGTTTTATCTAAACATCTGGGTAAGATGCCACGAATATGTTTCAATAAAGGAACTAGTTTAAAATATAGACTGGTTCGTAGTCAGTTTCATATGGAATCTGACATACCATATAACTGATTATCAACCCACCCACAGGTTGCTATAAATGTACTCAGTGCAACATATGTAAATATTGTGCAAAGGGGAAGAAATGTGAGTTGTGAGAGGTCCCTTGTTCAGTGGACATTAGGGAATTTATTGACTGTTCTACATATTCTAAACTCAGTATTGGCAGAACAGTTTAAAAATTGAAGGTTAGGATACAAGAACATTTATGAAGTATTCAAAATGGGAAATGTGATACACCTGTGGGCTTAACTCTGACACTAAAGACTTTAAATTCATGGGCCTTGAATGGGTTCCACCAGGCAAAAGAGGAGGGGATAGAGTTTGATAACTCTTTCAGACACAGAGCTGCTGGATCTCCACACTGAAAATTCTTAGTCCACGTGGTCTTCATGAAGATTGGGACTTTAAACCCTTTTTAAAATTGATTCCATAGCTCTAGGGTTGCTTGTTTGAACTGTTTTGATGTGACAACTGATATGTCTAATGTTCTATGATGTTTCCTTTATATTAATCTTTTATTATATTTTTAATATAGTTCTCCCATGTGGCACACTTTTTCTTTTGGTTCTTCAAACCTACTGATTCTTCTTCGGCTATTGGCAGCGAAGATGTACACTGGTTTGTGATCAGGTCTCGTCATCCATTACTATTTTGGATCTTTGTTCTGTCCACAATCAAGATTCTAATTTTCACTTGGTCATAACTGACAGTTCTCCCATTAAGGATTCATGTGTCCATGTTATGTTATGTTATGAACATACAAACATACAAAGTTGCCAAGAGAAGACGGCCATATGGTCTGTCTAGTCTGCTCATTGCAGAACCCCATGTACTTATGCTAACATGGTGCATTGTTCTTCCTCCCTCTATACCCCTACCTTCCCCTTGACATTGTTCCACCATCTTTGGAAGCCCAAATCATTTTCTGACTGTCAACCTCCTTCATCTCACTCTTCATGCACCCTGTCTGTGAAGAAGGGTCTCCTACCCACCTTCCTGAACCTACCACCCATCAGCTTGTAAGTCCCCTTGTGTTCTTGTTTTCTTTAAGACTAAAGTGATTCCCTACTTCTACTTTGTTAATACCTTTGATATATTTGAAATTTTCTATCATGTCCCCGTTCTCTTCTCTGAGTGTGTACATGGTAAGATTCCTCAGCCTTTCCTCCTACGGGAGATTCTACTGTCCCTGTATCAGCTCTGTAGCCCTTCTCTGTATTGCTTACAGCTAGTTTATGTCCTCCCTTAAATAGGAGTTGATTACTGCACCCAATACTACAGGTGCAGACATACAGTATAAGAGTTCTGTAGAGTGGCAGAATCACCTCCTTCTTTCTGCTGGTGAAACTCCTAGATATGCAGCCCAACATCCTGCTTGCCTTAGCCGTGGTTTTTTGCATTGTGTAGAGGGCTTCAAGTTGTTGGTTATAGCTACCTCCAGGTCCTTTTCCTCATTTGAAGCTGTGATTTTTACCCCATCTAGTCTGTACGTGGCTCTTGGTTTCTTGCACCCAATGAGCATGACCTTGCACCTTTTTGGCACTGAACCCCAGTGGCCAGATTTCAGACCACTTCTTCAACTTTTTTAGATCCTCTCTTAGGTCCCTGACTCCCTCCTCAATCTCTGCACTCCCACGGAGCTTGGTGTCTTCTGCAAAGAGGCAGATTTTGCACTTCATGCCTTCCTCATTGCCATTAATGAATGCATTAAAACAGCACTGGTCCAAGCACCAGCCCCCGAGGGACCAAATAGAAAAGATTCAGAGGAAAGCCCCAAAACTAATATCAGGTTTTAAGGATTAGACATATCCCAACAGACTTAAAGAGCTAAGGCTTATATCGCTAGAACTAAGATGATTACGGGGGCTCTCCTATTGATGTACAACAACATTAATGGGTCTTAGTTATTGTGCAAAAGGAATTTTTAATTCAAACCTATTCATACTGGTACTAGAGGGCACCCATTACTTATTCTGGGGAAAAATGTTACGTCACAAACAGAAAATACTTCTTTACACAAAGAATACTGTATTATACAATGGCATAAAATAATCTTAGACTCTGATTGGTCCGTCTGGGACTGGAGCAGTGATGTTATCCCAGCACAACATCACGGCTCTAGTCCCAGTACACAAATGACCGAATGAACCTTCTAGAAGTGCGGGGACCTGGAGGAATGGTCCAAAAACCAACCTGTCACCAAAGTTGGATACTGACAACCCAATGTGAGACATCTGTTCTCCAGTTTCTGATCAAATGAGATGCCATGTTGGAGCCAAGGCAGGACATACAACATGAATTCTGGTTTGTACAAGAAATTAGTTTCTTGCACGGGCAACAACAGAAAGGGGCCACCTTGGGGCACTCCTTCTTTGATACCAAGCTACACATCTGAAAAACAAAAACAGCAAAGGCTGAACTGAAGTACAAGAAGTAGCTTCCATGGTTGCACTTAGTGGTAGGAAAAACAAAATGGAGGCAGTCAAGGCATCAGTAGTGGTTACAGATATAGCACATTGCACCACACAGTGATGCCGATGTCCTAACTGAAAAAAGTTTGCTCCCACAGGGTGCTAGCACCTCCAGCCATAAGACCAAAGAGTGGGGCTCTATGAAGAAGATTAATTCTTAGAAGATAATGGGGATAAAAAACACATTGCTGCTCAGATGACAGCTGATGGTTCCCTTGGGCACTGCGCTGTAGATCTCTACCAAGGTAGTGGTGCGGTTTGTGTAGGGTCAGTGCCGGAAGGACCAAAAAGAATGAAGAATGTATGTCCCAGGCTGCAGGACTGGGCAGATGTCAAAACAGAGAAACAGCACCCCAAAGAAAGTTTAAAACAATTTAATCATAGAAGTTGAAATTGGGAGATGATTCTACCCTCCCCAAATGGATTTGGTTCAGATGCACTCAGAATAATCAGGGTAAAACCTCTGAAATTACTCCTAAAAACATTTTGGGGAGGGATTTTTATAAGTGGCAGATGTAGACCCAAATTCATTTTCTACCTTTGTCTGTGTCTGCCCAGTTGTACCAAAACTCAGGAGGCCAAGTTTTTGCACTAGTTGCCATGATTAGCAGCAACTTGTATAAAAAAAATGATACATGGGTCAAAAAATGGCACATACATCAAAAAATGGTGCATGCACCAAATAAATGGTATATGCATCAACAAAATGGTGCATGTATAGTTAATTTTATGCAAGCTCCACATTTTGTGTCCAAACTGCTAGACCATCTAACAGTGCAGATGGAGGGCAGATGGATCAGGTTTGAAAACCCTGCCCTTTCCATATAAATAAAACCCTTTCTTTCTTTCTTTCTTTCTTTCTTTCTTTCTTCCAGCAAGACACACTGAGCTGAGTCTCAGATCTAGGTGCAACCCAGAGAAAGGGTACAGGATGTATGATACAGGCATTAGAAACTAGTACAGTCAAAAATAAGGCGCATAAAGTCCAATATTGTGTAGAGGAACAGTACAGGACTGTTAAAACAAAAATATATCAAGTACAATTGTAACAACTGAATAAATCACATGGAATAAGTAAAGAATATGACATAGGCAGTGGGACTGAAACAGGCGCTATACTTAACACTGAACTGAATTACTATAAGGGCATAAAAAAGCCCTTCAGAAAGTGAAGTAGGTACACCTCATCTAAGATTCGCAAGCCCAAACCCTTCTATAAAGTCCCAGCACTGAAACTGAGCAAAGATTTTTGCAGTAACTATGATGTGTTTCAACCTAATTTAATAACGCTTTCCCACCAGTAGAGTAAGAGTGCTTGTTTACTGGTTTTCCAGACCAGGGAGCCTGTCAATTGATGAAGTCTCTGACTGCCTGTGTATGGAGCTACAGTGCTAGTTGTTGGGTGCTATGAGATGGTGTCAGGATGACTTAATGATAGGAGGGTACAGGTGTGTCTGCAGGGCACCTCTGCCTCAGGTCACTTGACGGGCCATCTGAAGAGGCAGGGAACCCTCACTAGCAGCAGCTGTCTGCAGATTTAGTGCTTGTGAAGAAAAATAGAAATCACTGTCTGGTCATCTGGTATCATCCAGAGACAGACACCTGGACAGCGATAATGACTCTGGTGATTTGGGAGTCTGATGCCATTCAGTGTAGATCACCATTAATTGTGGGGGAGTGCAAGGGATCACCAGGAGGAAGGGTGTATCCTAAAAGGCCACCCCTCATGGGAAGTTACTGGTGGTCTTACAGCACACATGGATCTCACTGAAGTGGGTGTTACCCTCTGGGAATGATTGTGAATAGAGTAGTAGTAGTTGTTAAGAATCAGAGACAAAGAACCTCTGTGTGCAAGCACTGAGGCAATGGTTACCCCAAAGGGCATTTGGCTGGGAAGCCAAGTTTCAAAGAAATACAAAATCACACATGCCCCCACAATGCAAAGCATCATGGACAGCATATGCAAATCACCACAGAATATTATGCTGGTTCAACTTTAAGCAGAAATGCATGGTGCCAAAAGGCCTCTCACACAGTTTGCAAAGGGTGCCAGCAGAAGACATAGATACGTGTTTCGTCCTACCAGGACTCATCAGTATGCCTCATCTGTTTGACACCCCAGTGGAAGCTTTTTGCCAGTGCTCCTCGATTATCCTACCTCCTTCTGTTAGCCTAACAAGTTCTCCTCCCTTCTCTCTTTTTTCCCTAATATATTTATAAAACTGTTTTTCCCTTTCCTTGACCCCCTTCACAATATGCAGCTCTGTGTCTGCCTTTGCTTCTTTGACCACCCTCTTGGTTTCCCCTTGTTCTCATTTGGTATTCTCTCCATTCTGGGGGGACCAGACTACCTGCAAGACCTCCTTGTTCCTCATGGCCCATCCCGGGCTCTCCGTTCCTCTGAGGGCTGCCTCCTTGTGGTTCCCAGGGCTAGGTTGCAGCATTCTGGGGACTGTGCATTTTCAGTGGCTGCGCCAGCCCTGTGGAACTTTCTGCCTAGACATCTACAGGAGGCACTCTCAGTGGAAACCTTTAGAAAGGGTTAAAAAATGTTTTTATTTAACCAGGCTTTTAATATGTAAGCTGCAAGTGAACTATTATTTTACTGCTGTATTTTAATAATGATAGATAGAATTTTATGTTGTGCTCTGCAGCATGTTCTATTATTACGTATTTTGTGACGTTATGATATTGTTGATGTTGATTTTAAAATTTTGTTAAGTGCTCCGAGTCTCTGGAAAGGGGCGCTATATAAATAAAGTTTCTATCTATCTATCTATCTATCTATCTATCTATCTATCTATCTATCTATCTATCTCTCTCTGTCTCTCTGTCTGTCTATCATTCTTCCTCTCCTTGTTTTTTTCATGTACCTGGTGAAGGCCTTCTTTTTGTCTCTCACTACTTCCATGACCTTTCCAGAGAACCATATGGATCCACCAACCCACTTTGACAACAAAGTTGTCGACATCCCCTACATCAACACAGATTTGCTGACATGGACCACGTCGACTGGCAAATCCGTTGATGGACCACCATGGCGACGGGGCTTCTCTACATTGTTTCCAGGGGCTATACTCCCCGCACCTCCCATGAGGGGGGGCTCTGCCCCCCCACACCCCCGGACTGATAGATAATCAACTCCGGGGGGGGATTGCTGGGAGAACAGCTAACAGCGGAGTCACTGTATGGGTACATTACTATAACAACCCATTCAACACTGTCGATGTCAAAAGGGTTGTTGTCAATGTAATGGTTTCACTGTCAGGGGTTCACTGTGAGAACGGTATACTGAACCATGTTGGTCTCTTGTATCTGTTTCTTTTGATTACCATTCTCATGCTGAAAGACTTTGTTGTCTTAGGAAAGGCCACCTGATTGCTCCCCATCTTTCCTCTACATCCCTGATGCTCTCCACTCTGACTATCTTGACGTCTGTCCTTCTGAAATCTAGGACTTTGGCCTTTGATGAGGGCTTACTTGTCTCAACGGCTAGGCTGAACCATACAGAGTCATAGTCACTGGACCCTCACTCTTCTTACCACTTCCATGTTGGTGAGCACTATGTTGAGAATGCAGCCTACCTAGTGGGTTCCTTAACCAGCTGCAACAGCCGGGCCTGAATTGCAAAGGAATGGCACAAAAACGAGCAGTCAGATCCAATGCTTTGAGGAGTCCTGCCTCTTCTTCAGGAAGCTATGCTTGGAGCACCATTGTTTTGGTTTTATAATTCACTCTCAATAAATTTATGCACTTTAGATGATTCACTTTTACACTGTGATTTTGTTTTGTTTGACATAAGCCGTAAGTCTGCAGAATGTGTTGTGGAGGCGTATCTGATGCATTTAAAGAACTTGAACATTGATGATAGCAACTTTTGTACAGAGCAATGAAGGTAGCTATCATTGTCTTCTATGCCTTCTCCCTGAGCTTGATCTCCTCTTGACCTCCTCTCTGTCTGGGTTCAACTTCACTCTTCTGATGTCCTCTGTATTTCTGAATCCTGGCTCTCTTCCAGGACTCTGAGCTGTAGTCTATCCCTTCCTGATTACCATCTCTTTAGGCAGGACAGGGGACAATGTGCATGAAGTGTTGCCATTTATGTCTGCCAGTGCCTTTCACGTACTATGGCCATCAGGGAGGCCATACGCTCTTCTTACAAATTTCTCCTAGTCAGGCTGTCATTCCCCTCCTCTGTATCTATAGTCAGTGGGGTGTTTCTATGACTCTCCTAAGATCCCACACTCATCACTGGTTGACTCTCTCCTCCATCTCGTCCCATTACTCCACAGGTGAACTCATCCTCCTTGGGGACTTCAACGTAAATTGGCTTTCCCTGTCCTCCAACTCTGCCATTCACAGGATTCAGTCCCTTAATTTGTCCTTTGGTCCAGGTTAAAGAAAACGTGGACCAAGGTCCTCAGAAAAGAGCTCCCAAACGGGGTTTGTTTGGGAGCGCTTTTCTGTGGACCTTGGTCCAGGTTTTCTTTACAATAAAAGTATTCATTTGGATTTTGACTTTGTCTGGACTTGGAATTTTTCCTGAAGGTACTGAGTGCGATTATGTCCTGAGTGTGCTGTTTGCAACTGGGCTGGCTGCCCTTTCAGTAGTTGCACTGCCCAGATTTTGCCAATCACAGCACCACACCTTTTTGTACTCCTTGCCAAAAGACAACTGGTCCAGGTCTTCTCTGGTCACTAAACATCAGTGCTCTACTGAGGGACCTCACTGTAACAGAGTGGTTAGCTTTGCTCTCTGCAACTGATATTGACATGACTCTCACCATATTCCACTCCAAATTCTCCTTTATCTGGGACAAGCATGCCCCCTTAGGAAATCCAGAGTCAAAACTTCCCTCCACCCCTGGATTACCACCAAAACCATTGCCCTATGCAAGTCCTGAAATCTCGCTTGGGCCCTCTATAAATTATCCAAAAGCAAAGAAAGACTGCTCCAGGCACAGCTGGTGCTTGCAGTATACTGAACAACTGTTGAAAACAAAAAACTGGGTTCACATTAGCCTTACAGAGGTCCAGTAGTCATACACTGACTCTGTTGTAGCTATGCAAAAAGTCACATTTATTAGTTCATAAGGCAGACATACAAATGTGCAGTAGTATAGCAAGGGTCTAGCCCCTTGCTACACAGCAACACATTTGCATGTCTACCTTATGAACTAATAAATGTGACTTTATGCACAGCTTCAACGGAGTCAACATATGACTACTGAATCTTGGTAAGGCTAATGTGAGCCCACTACAAATTATCCAGCTCCTCTTCTGACCTCATCTCTTACAGGGCTCTGAGGAACAACTATACAATAGCTGCCCAGGCCATGAAATCACTCTATTTCAAGGCCAACCTCCAGAAAAAAATTAACTTCCCAGATAAATTCTGGAAGGTTATCCACTTTTTTATTGATCTCCCTGCTCAGTTCGGTCCCCCAGTCCTCATGGTTAATGGCTTACCTCTGCCTGACCCTACCGCTGTTGCAGCTCACTTCAACAAGTTCTTCATAGCCTGCTACCTCCCTTCTTCTCCCCCTCCTGTCTCCTCTCCTTCCCCTCCTGTTCCCCCTTCCTCTCTCCTGCACTGCTCACTAGGTTTCCACTTCCCTCTGTTACCATCCAGGAAATCCTGCTTGCCCTCTCCTTCCTCAACCAGTCAGAGTCCATCCCTGACAGTCTAAACCCCTAGCGCCTCCATCTGTCAGCTCCTGCCATTGCAGCTACCTTTACTCACCTACTCAACCTCTCCTTCTCCCCCTGTGCTGTTCCTCAACCCTGGAAGCTGGCCAAACATATTCCACTTCATAAAGAGGGTGACCACCCCTTCCCTGGCAACTTCCATCCCATCTTCTTCCTCCTCACACTCTCCAAACTGCAAGAGAAACTAGTCCACTCCAGACTCCTTGACTTCCTTTCATCCTCCAGCTTCCTCTCACCTTTCCAGTCTGGTTTCCGGAAGCACCATTCCACAGTTTCCTCCTTGCTGCATGTCACCGATTCCATTTTCTCCAGGATGAATCAGGAGCACATCATGGCTGCCATTTTCATCAATCTGGCCAAAACCTTCCATTCGGTGTCCCATCCACTCCTCCTGAACAAGCTGAGCTCTGCTGGCCTCTCACTTCCCACTGTTGATTGGTTCCATTTCTTCCTCATGGGCCATCAACAATCTGTACAAATAGGAGGCATCCTGTCACCTCCTCTACCCATCCAGGATGGGGTCCCATAGGGCTCTATCCTAGATCCCATCCTGTTCTCCATTTTTCTGAAAAACCTCCCCTCTGCCTCTGCCAACTTGCATATCCACATGTATGTGGATGACACAGTCATCTTTGTCTCCAGTTCCTCCAGCTAAGCTGTGGAAGACTTGTTCCAGCAGGACTTCAACAACATTCTACATGGGTTCCAATCCAACCCACCTAGAGTCAACACTAAAACAAAAAAGTCCATGACCTCTGGTGCCAGTCAGAAACTGGCCAGACTCACTGCCCCCCCTCCCTCCCGGGTTTCACCACTTTGTATGGCACACCTCTTGAAGCAGTTCAGTCCTTTGACTCTGTGAATGCAGTCTATGGCACTGTCCCTTCCATGTACCTCGCCAAACTGGACACCCTCTGTAGCTCCTTCTGCTGCTTTGCTACAAACCCCTCCCCTTGTACCCACCACTGCACCCTCTATTCCTCCCTATTCCTCCCCCCTCTGCCCTCATGTCAATAGGCTCACTGTACCTCCTTCATATCCAAATATTAGTTTGGTTCCCTTTCCTCTTACCTCTCCTCTTGACTTTCCCAATTCCCTTCTGCTCCCTGTTCCCTCCATTCCAGGGACCAGTGCACTTTCATCACTCCTCACCCTTGCTCCTCTGCTGGGCAGTCAGCTTTGTCCCATCAATGTCCTTCCCTCTGGAACCAACTGTCCTACTCCCTCTACCTCTCCTCATCTCCTGGCTCCCTCAAGCACCAGCTGAAACTCTAACCCCACCCCACCTGTTCCTGTTACACTTCCTCATGACACTTCCTCAGCCTGAGCTTCAACCATCCTTGTTAAGGCAGCCAGTTGGACACCTACTACTTGCTTTCTGGTTTCACTTCCTCACTATCTCTGTTCTCCCTTCATTACAAGTCCAGGCAGTAACTCATCCTACAGGTTAACTTGCCAGTTTTTGGTATTGTCTTGCTCATTGTGTATTGCTGCTACTTTTACACTGCACTCATGTAGTTGTTTATTATAGAGTTGTGACCATACTTTATTTACTGTACCTACTATGTTTGTATTTATCTAATTTTGTGCCAGTTTTATCAAATCTTGTTCGACAGACTTGCCCAGACTCCCAAGATGGCCGGCAGGCAGGGCAGCCATCTGTCTGAGCTCCATATAGTAGCTCAGTAGAGACCAATCCATAAAGACACTGCTCAAGGAGATGCCTATAACCTCCATTTAGCCCTTCCGTCTCCTCATTGCTGGCAAAGCCTTGGTTGCTGCTACCTCTGTAGTGAGAATAAAGGTTGTATAATAAATTGTTCAATGTTATTCAACTCCTTTGTATAATTAATTGTTCAGAGTAATTCAACTCCTTTGTACTGTAACTCAACTCCTAACTGTTGCCTGTAACATTGTTACTGCTGTTTATGTATATGTATAACTCTTCCCTAATTCAGAAATCTATTTATGACTTATAACCGACGTGGAACCTTTGTTAACGAGCTCTATGCTCAAAGGTGTTATCTGAACAATTTAAATGAATAAATACATAAATAGATTTGGGGCGAATAATCCCAATTTGTTCACTTTTTGCAAGCTTTTCTGCATGCAAAGAGACTTTAAATACTAGTAATACTGATATTTATAATTAGTGGGGAGTTGTTTTAATCATATTATTAGGTTAGAGTGAACATAAGTTTTAGCCCCAGTATGTCTGTCTGGCATCCACAAAATTGAATTGATATTAGCATTAACCAGTTTAGGCAGTGACTAGGCTTAGGGACAAAGCACAGATAGGGTGGAGACAGTGAGTTAGCTACAGGAGGTAGCTTTTTAATTTTTTAGCCTAGGTATATGTGCCATTCCCATGGCTTTCTGGTCAGCAAACTCTGAGTTTTAAATCACTGCTTAGTTAAATCCCGGGGATATTTCTACATTTTTACATTCACTCTCTGTGAGCATACCTGGAAACAAGAGGAATCCTTTCAAAGCTTGGAGTGTTCGGGGCCTGTTGCGTCCTGTTTAGAATGGGATCTTTTATAACAGGACTTAATCATCAAGACGAGACCAGTTCATAGAGCCAGTCGGGAATGACTTGCACATGAGGAAGCAACAGCATCTCCATTCAGTAACAGAGGAAGCCTATGCATTTCCCAAGATGCTGCAGCCATGGGACAGTATCAAGCAGCAAGTTCAAGATCCTCCTGGAGGGAGACAATGTGCTGCTGCTGCAATGTATTTTCTTTTTTGATTTATAAAATCCTGGACTGGACTTTAAGGTCCCCTGCCACTGCTGTACATGATCCAGGTGGTGAGAGCACCTAGTATTTTCTCAAGGGTTTTCTCTTGCCATTTCTGCCCAGCTGGACATCCCCTCAGCAGTGGGGCGAGTGCTGCTGGGCAGGGCGGACACTATACATTCCTGAATTGTGACTGCTTTGCTGATCTAATATGCAAACTTTGGATTAAAAACCAGAATATTATATTTTGTTATAAAGGTTTTTCCACTGGTTGGCGCATTACGCAAACCGGGATTTGCTGATTACTACAATTTTTGTTTATTTTAACTCTGTGGATTTTATTGGGTGGAGGGAGGAGGGCTAGGGTAAGTGTTTGGTTAGTGGTTAATTGATGGAGTATGTCTGTATAGTCATTCATTGTTCAGAGCAAGTGTATGTTGTTTTGTGTATAGGGTTTAGGTTGGGGGATTAAGATGGGGTGGTTTTAAAAAGTCAGCAAGTTATAGGAATGTAAGAGATGTATTTTATTTAAGAAGTCAGCAGACAGTTTTTAGAAGATATGCCTAGGTCTTGGGCCCCAGAAGTTTAGCTATTCTGTGTCCTAGCAGCTAGACCTCCACCCTTTCACTGACCTCCCACTGTCATCGGTGGCACTGTGGTGCTGTAGGCAGGTTGGCACTGTAAGAAGGCAGAATGGTAGGCAGCAGGGTATGAGAATTGCTAATGTGGAGAGCTACATTGGAGTGATGAGGACCAGGAGGCACCCTGGGAAGAAAGGGGATCTACAGAGAGGCCAGACATGTTTTGTTCCCATACCCAGGGCTCCCACTGGACTGAGTGGGCAGGTAACTGACGGCCAGAAACCTCTGTCAGTCCCAACTGAGCAGTGCTGTGCAATGCGAGATCGATCAAAAACAAGTCCACAGTTATAGTGGATATGATTTTTTTGGTCAATCTGGCTTACATCACAGAGACCTGGCTGGGAGAAGACACTGGCCTAGTGTTGGCGGCATCTATCCTGGCCAGATTCTCTGCAGTGCACTACCGAAAGAGTGATCACAGAGGAGGGGGTGTGGCCATCTGCTTTAGATCTGACTTGATCTTTTTCGTGCACTCAGTGAACTCTACTTCAGCATTTTTTTTTGCTCCTCCCCGGCTCCTGGTCAGCCACTCCTTTGGGCCACATAGGCCCCGTCGGTACCCTGCCCCAATGCAAGCCACCACCACCCCATATCGCAGCCCCCTGGGGAACCCAGCATAACCCTTCACTGGATGGGTCTCCCTCCTCTGAGGGAGAAAGGCACCAATGGGGGTCAGCCAGCACACACATTCTTTGCCCGGGTGCTGCTGAGGTGGCCCTGGGCTTGTCTCAGGGCTTCTGTGGCAGCAGGAACTGGCGGCCATCACCCAGTCAGCCAAGGAACACTGTTTTCCCATTTTCTCTCTCCAGGGGCATGGCATGCCACTAACATCAAGGTGTACGCCAACGTTCACCACGCCCCTCTATTCAACTGGACCCCATGTGTTGCCATTTCCCCAGCCTCCACCAAGAGTCAGCAAGCACCGGGTCATCTCCCCCCCCCCAAGCAGTCCTTAGACACTCAAGCCTTCTTCCCCCGGCCGGTTCTCCAGTACCCTGGGTCCATTCCTGTACCCGGGTCACTGGCATCATAAGAGGAAATCCACTGCTGCACTGATGGGCTGGCTTACTTCAGTATTTGATTGTGTGACCAGAGGAGGTCCAGGTACAGGCTGAAGAATCCTTCTGATCTACCAGCCTCTGGGGCATGAGAGGGCAGTTTTGCAGGAAGTTGTGGATTTTGTCACCGAGACAGTGCTGGAGCTGCCCAGGTGGTTGATTCTGGACGTCTTCAGTGCTTGGACTGACAATGAACTGTTGCAGTTTAGACAAGACTTCCTCCAGATGATGAATTCTCTGGGTCTCACACAAGTTGTTGCTACTGAGGCCCACTGACATGGGCACACCTTGGACCTGGTATTCTTACCGGATCTTGAGGTAAGTAATCTCAAGATTGGTCAGATTATTGCACAGTAAGGTTCTTGTTCAGGGCCCCTTCCCCCATTAGTCCTTCCCCTGTGGAGTTGATCCGTTATCACCATTTAAAGGGGTTATCCCATCAGGACTTATGAAGGTAATGGGCCTCTCAGATGCGAATGTTGCTTGTGAGACAGGTGTGGGTGAGGCAGTGGCAGCTTATAATAGAGCTGTTACCTCAGAACTCGACTCTGTTGCACAGGTCTATATACAACCCAGGTCTTCTCGCTTGAGATCCCCGTGGTTCGAGGGGAGCTGAAGGAGATGAAGACCAGGGGTTGGAGATTGGAGTGTTGTTGGTAGAGATCTAGATCTGAGGAGGACAGACTGGCTTTGAGAACTCACCACGGTGAGTATCAAAGAGCAATCTCCAATAAGAAGGCAGCATTCCTTTCCAGGGAGATTGCTTCAGGGGAGATTAGACTAGCTCAGCTAAATCAGACTGTGGACAGACTACTCCATCCTACCTGTCTGCAGCCAAAAAGAGAAGTTTCAGCTGCCAAGTGCAAAGAGTTCACTCAATTCTCCTCTGATAGTGTGTCCCCTGTCAGATCTGGGATCTCTCCAATGGAGTGATCGCAGCCCGCAGTAGGGAGGGAATGGTGGTCACTGGAAGCACTCCAATTGCCTGGAGCGACTTTAGGCTAGTGGAGGTGGAAGAGATTTGTGAGGTAATCTCGAAGCTGTGGCCCACATACTGTGAACTGGACCCAGGCCAGACCCAGCTCCTAGTGGGATGTATGGGTCTTTGAGTCCAGTGTTTGCTGAGATTGTCCAGTGCTGGTTCTTAGAGGGGGCTGTTCCCTAGTGTCCTGAAAGAGGCACTGGTGAAGCGCCTTCAGAACATACAAAAAACACCAGCAGATATAGGCTCTAAGGTCTATCGAGTCTGCTTGAGTGTGCAGCTATCAGATTTTACTCTGCAGCTGCCTCCCTCCATTTACAGTAGTAACCTTCCCCCTTGACCCTGTCCCACCCCCTCTTAAAACTGCCCACCGGCTTCAACAATACCAGCCCCCACAGCAGTGCATTCCACCCAGCCACCACCCTTTCCACGAAGTAGTGTCCTCATCTCCCTCTTGAACTTCCCCCCTCCAATTTCAAACTGTGCCCCCTAGTGTCTCTCCCTCCTTTTATTCTAAAAATCCCCTCTGTGCTGACCCTGTTTATACCCTTCATATATTTGAAGATTTTGATCATATCCCCTATGTACCTCCTTTCCTCCAGGGAGTGCATGTTGAGCTCCCTCAGTCTGTCCTGGTAGGGTTTTTCCTCCATTCCTGTGATCATCCTTGTGAAAAGAGGAAATCCTTTCCCCTTTTGATTTTCCTTTTTTATAGGGAGATAATGGGTCCTGGATGTACTTCTGCTATTTGTCTCTGTCTAGATTGTTATATGTTTGTTTGTTGGGCTGGCCACCCACTTTGTTTTATATGTTTCACTGTTAGTCCTGTCTATTGTTTGTAACTCTGTATTCATTTCCAGTACATTACTGTCCCATTGTCATGCCTATAATAAAAGAAAATGATAATAAATCCTAAAATAAGCAGAGTTCCAAAATGTTGTAGATGTCAGGACTGTTTTCTTAAAACATCCTGTACTCCTGAATAACTATATATAGTTGGTTTCTGAAGAAATGTTTTCCTATTGGAATATAGGGTTTAAAAAACCCTTTATATGTTACAAGCATACTTTAGTAAAATTAAAACGTCTGTATTCAGTATAAATGTTCTGTACAGACATAAAAATCCTTTCATGTAGTATTATGGCAGGACTCTGTCTCTTTAAATGTCTCTGTAATAGGTTTCTGAATGTGCCATAAAGCTATTTTGCATTATAGGCTGGTGAAATAAAGAAATAATTATTTAGTCCCCTAGCTTTAGCCCCGTTAAGCTCTTTTTGCCAACAGCGCTGTAAAATGCGGCTGGCTGTGTGTGATTTCGCCACGGAGATCCTACACGACATTGCAATCGCCGGTAAATTTACCGCACGATCGTGTGCACATTCGCGAAGGCATTTAGCCTTCTAGTGGCTTGGTAACGAGGGGTACTGTTAAAAAAATAGCTAAAATAGATTCTACATACCCTCGGGACATGGACAATGTGGTTTTGAGCTCCTGTTTGGGATTTCTTAAAAAACAAGGTTTTTTGTGTTGCTGCTAGCTCTCCAAAGCCCTGAATGATCGTCCCTATGTTGCAGCAAGCTCTCTAGGAGCTGGCCGGCCATTAGTCAGCTGTTTTTATGCTGTGGCTTAAGGGGGCAGTACCTACTAAAATCAGAATTGCTGGAAAAACTCCTATAAAGGGCTTTAAATCTTTTATCCTCATTTTTATGTTGCTTGCACGCATGTGCAAGAAACATAGTGCCATCATCGGAGATTTCGGAGGTGTGTGTCACTTCCTCCTCCAATTCAGTCAGTGAGCTGGCAGGCGCGGCCCCTGTAAGCCAATGCATTTTGGAGCTGTCTGAACACGCTCCAAAATGCAGTGGCCTCTGATTGAAAGGAGATACGCTTCAGTGAGCACCGATAGCGTGCTCCCCCACCGCAGGCGTACGCGCCCCGCATGTCCTGTGTAGCGGCCAGGGTGCCCAATCCCGCCGGCTGAGCTGCTGTCATCCCCCGTAGCTGGTGCCACGCTGAGCCCACCCCAGCGTGGCAATCAGTTCTTTGGCGCGACGGGGTGCCCAATCCCTCAGCTGGCGGCCCCCATCCTTGTACCACACTGGGAGCCTACCCCAGCATGGCAAACGGTCCTAGCGTCTTTTTTTTTTTGTTTTAAACCTGTAAAACAAAACGGTCCCCATGGATGCGTCGCCGACCCCCTCACAACCCGCACCCACCCTGCGCTGCCCCCACACCTCCCTCACCCCATACTTACCTCCAGACTCTGGTGCAGCGATCTTCGGTGAACCGGGAACACGTCTGCACTCAAAGCCGACCGCGAACTGAGGAAATGCCGGTAAGCTCTATAATGGGCTAGACATGAGGGGTTCAACTTTATTGCATATCTCAGGCATTTTGGGGAATTTTTGCACAAATTTTCAACATGGGGTTTTAGGACCCCTCCTCATGAATGATGTCACTGTCATGGGTGAGTCGGGCCCAAAGGGTGATTTTGCGCAGTGACTGTGCGGTGACCGAAATCCCTTCAGGCCAGAATACCATCATGACAGTCAAATCATTCATGAAGGGTCCAAACATGTGGTAATCACATCAAAAAATGATTGTTCTGGCGATGCGTTGCGCGGTTCCTATGGAGGCTAATAAGTTCAAAAGAACAATATTTTCACTCCAGTTTTCAACATTGCCATTTTACCACACCTCCTCATGAGCAGTACAGCTGTCATTTTTCACATCCTGCTCAAACATGTTTTCACCCATGTAGCGCACAATGGCGCAGTCGGTGTGCGAACTCAGTGTATGGGACACATTAAGAAAATCACAGTGTCACTGTTCATGAGCAGAGATCTTAAAATGGCAATGTTGAAAATTTGGTGAAAGAATTCCTAAAAATGACTGTTTTTTATGAGTGTGCGTTGCACAGTTCCCTCGCACTTCGTGGGTTTGCGAATTTTCAATATTTCACTCCAGATTTTCAACATTGCCATTTTACCACACCTCCTTATGAGCAGTACAGCTGTCATTTTCACATCCTGCCCAAAGCGTGTTTCCGCCCATGTAGCGCACAATGGGCGCAGTCGGTGTGCAAACTCAATGTATGGGACACATTAACAAAATCACACTGACACTGTTCATGACCAGAGGTCTTAAAATGGCTATGTTAATTTATTCGTCGAAAAATTCCTAACAATGACTGTTTCTGACGTCGTTGTGCAGTTCTACCTTTCGTAAGTTCAAAATTTTCAATATTTGCACTCCAATGACTTCCAAATACCTAAACAGCACATAGAAGCAAGCAACATTCGGCATTGACAAATGCTTGTTTATAATGCTGTATGGAAATAAAGATGCTGTAATGTTGAAATAATCCATATTTATTGTAATTAAAGAAATGTTGTTAACAGAAAGGGTACAGGGGAGGAGCTGAGTGGTCACATAACCCCTGAACAGTATAAAGTGCTGTGTCTTCAGTTTAGTTGAGTTCAGTTGATACTAAGAGATCAGACCTGCATGCGTTGTTGTGAACATCCTGGGATGCTAGTGTTTTCTAGCCTATAATTGTTTTTGTTTTGCTCCTCTTAATTTTGTCGTGTTCAGTTCACTTTGAATTATTTTTGTAAATAAATATATTTGAGTTTGCTTCTTCAAATCGCTTCAATGGTCCATCATTACTCACAGCCTGTGACAATCCTGGTTGCTGTGCATTGAATACCCTCCAGCAGCTTGACATCTTTCTTTAAATAAGGATGCCAGAACTGCACACAGTACTCCAGGTTCGGTCTGACCAGCAACCTGTACAGTGGTACAGTAAGATAACCTCCCTCCTCCTTGAGGTGATACCCCTGGCAATACACCCAACATCTTATTAGCCTTAGCTGCTGCCTTTCTGCACTGTGCCGAATGATTCATTTGCCTTGTGATTAGCACCCCAAGATCCTTCTCCTCCTCTGTAGTGGATAACTGTCCCTCCCCAGTTTGTAGCAAAACTTTTGGTTCCTGGCACCAAAGTGCATAACTTTGCACTTTTTTGCATTGAAATCCAGTTGCCATGTGTCTGACCAGTGTTCGAGTTTATCCAGGTCTTCTTGCAGTCCTAGCCAGCCCTCTGTGCTGTCCACCACTGCACCTATCTTCATGTCATCTGCAAACAGGCTGATCTTATTGCTAACCCCATCTGCTATGTTGGAAATAAATATGCCAAACAGCACTGGACCCAGCACTGAGCCCTGTGGAAGCCCGCTAGTCACAGCCCTTAGCTGCAGAGCAGAGGTGCTAGCTGCAAAATTGAGCAGACTTGATAGACCAAATGGCCTTTTTCTGCTGGCAGTTTTGTATGTTAGTATTAGAGTTCCCCCTTACAACAACCCTCTGCTACCTGTCTCCCAGCCATTTATTGACCCACTCCACCATCCTCTCTCCCACCCTCAGGTACCCCAGCTTGCTTACCAACCTCCCATGTGGCGCCAAATCAAAAGTCTTGCTGAAATCCAAATACAGGACATCCACTGCGTGGCCCCTGTTGATTGCCCTTGTTACCCAGTCATAGAAGTCCACCATGTTCGTCTGGCATGATCTACCAGTGACAAACCCATGCTGCCTGTTGTCTTAAAGCCCATTTTCCTCCAGAAATGTTACCAGCCTCTCCATGAGGATGGACTCCATGAGCTTCCCAACGATGGAGGTGAGGCTGACTGGCCTAAGGTTCCCTGGCTCATCTTTGGGCCCACTTTCATGGATGGGCACCGCAAGTGCCATTCTCCAGTCCTGGGGCATGCAACCAGTCCCCAGGGAGGTACTGAATAAGTCTGCTAGTGGTCCTGCCAGGACCTCTGCCATCTCCCTCAGCACTCTGAGGTGTATGCCGATGCCGTTTGGACTTGGCACCTTGTCTACCCTCAGGGCTCTAAGACCTTTAAGCACTCTGCTCTCTGGGATTACCCCCTCCATAAGCTTTGTCCCCCTGTACCCACTGCTCCCTTCCCCTGTGGCATTGGCCCTAGTTTCTTTCTGGTAAACACAGAACAGAACTACTCACTGAGTGCTTCTGCCTGCTCCTCCCCCCCTCCGCCCACCATCCATCCACCTTAATCCTAATAATCTAATCCTTACACCTTTTTCTCTCTATTATGAATCTGAAGAAATCTTTCTCCCCTTCTACTATCCCTTGTGCCAGCCTAAACTTTTTTGCTGCCTTGGCTGCCCTGACTGATCTGCTCATCTCTCTCGATTTCTTCAGATACTCCTCCCTGTCCACCTCCCGTTCGGATCTCATGTATTTTTTGAAGATCCTTGTTTCCTTAATCCTCCCTAATACCTCCCTGCTTATCCACCTGGGCCTCCTGGACCTGGCCTTCTTGCTTTTGAGCTTTGAACATGAGTGTGTGGCCTCCGCTAACCCAAGTTTGTTAATCCCCATTTCTGATTAGCATCCATGTGTGGTTGGATTCTTGTGAGGTGCCCTTCCAATACGACCTTCATCCTTCCGAAGTCTTCCCACCTGATGAGACACTTGAATACTTTACCCAGTGCTTCCAGTCTGCGGCTAATAAGCATGCCCCAAGAAAGAAGCTTAGGGTGCAGGGAAAGTGCCATAAATGGCTGAGCCCTAGCCTCAAGCATTCCATGCTACTCCGCGACAGAGCATGGGGAACCTACAAATCCACTGGCAACACTTCGGACTGGAAGAAGTACAGGGAACTGAGGAATCAGTGTAAAAAATCCTCCAAACAGGCTAAGTCCCAGTACCTAAGTGACCTCCAAACAAATCACCTACGTGACCCTAAAAAATTCTGGGGCCACATAAACTCCCTTCTAAAGGGTACTACAACTTCACAAGCAGACTCCATCCTTGTAGGGGATTCATTGACCAATGTCCCCTCCGTTGTTGCCGAGGCTTTCTGTGCCTCCTTCTCAAACCAAGCCGGGCCTCCCCCCCGACCTCCCCAGGTCCCCTCTTACCCCAGAGTGGACTGGGTGCCTCTAAGGCCCCAATTCCACCTGAAACTGGTCAAACAGTCTATGGTACTCCCTCTCATAATAAAAATAAAACCTAACCCCTCCCCAGGACATGACCTGCTAGAACCCCAGCTGCTGAGGACTGCCACCCCGGCTATCGCCCTCCCTGTCACCCTCCTCATCAACAGGTCCCTCCTCGAAGGAGTAGTCCCAAAAAAGTGGAAGGTAGCGACCATTGTCCCCATCCACAAAAATGGCCCCCGAGACAAACTAGGAAACTATAGACCTATCTTCCTGCTCAATCCACTAGGGAAAATACAAGAAAGATTAGTATGTAACCAGCTTCAGGACTACCTACAGCTGCACCTACTCCTAGCCGATGTACAACACAGCTTCAGGAAAGGCCATGGGACCGACACTGCTCTCATCCAGCTAACATCGGACATCCTTATGGCTATGGACCAAGGCTCCCCTACAGGTGCTATATTCATTGACCTTTCCAAGGCCTTTGACCTGGTCAACCACAAATTCCTTCTCTCCAAACTCCACCACATAGGACTGGATGATCACTCACTCACCGGGTTCAAGAGCTACCTAAATGACCGTACCCAAAAAGTCCGTTGGAGAGGTACCCAGTCTAGCTCTAGACCCGTTGTCTCTGGGGTACCCCAGGGCTCTATCCTAGGCCCCCTGCTATTCTCATTTTTCCTCAACAATATTGAGGATAATTGCACGCTCAGCAACCTCATCCTCTACATGGATGACACTGTCATCTACTGCAGTGACCCACAACCCAGTGTCATCTCCACCAAACTGCAGACTAGTCTCTCAACTCTCGAAGCCTGGTTCACCTCAAACTGCCTTAAGCTCAATGAAGAAAAAACCAAAGCAGTCCTGTTTGGAACAAGACGTCTGGGCCCTGACAGAAGCGAGCTGCTCCAGCTCCACACAGTCCTTGGAAAAAGTGTTGAGGTCATTGACAGTTTCAAATACCTTGGGGTTCTCCTTGACCAAGAGTTAACCTACAAACCTCACATCAACTCCATGACTCGGTCCATCCACCAAAGGCTTGGCCTTCTCTACTGCCTGGGCAACTCCCTTTCCGGTGAGGTGCGTTGAGCCATTGCCTACAGCAACCTCCTCCCCACCATCCTATACGGTGCCCCTCTACTGCAGTTCCTCCGTGAGACGGAACTCAATAAACTCACCATGCTCTACCACTGAGTGGCCCGCTTTGCTACCTATTCCTTCCCTAGGAGGCACTACTGCGAGGCCCTTGGGGACCTAAACTGGCCCACCCTGTGACACAAACTGGCTTACCTGACCACCTGCCTTGCCTACAAATTCTCTACCCTTGGCCCTCCTCCTCCTCATCTTCAAGGACTTCTCACCACTAAAGCCCAAAGCCGAACCCTACGATCCTCTGCAAATCGCCCCCTAGACATCCCTTGGATTCGCTCTAACCATGGCATGCGCTCATTCCAATACACTGCCTCCTACCTATGGAACTCCCTCCCAGCCAACCTGATTGACAAACCTTTCCTCACCCAGTTTAAGTCTGGCCTCAAAACATATCTCCTTGAACTCAGCCTCTGTGGCTGCAACCGCTAGCCCACTAGTCCGGATCCCGCCTAACTCCACTGCCTTAACCCCGCCTTCCTTCCTGAAGAATCTCCTATGCTAGGCTGTTCAATATACTGCTTACCTGTCTCAATTCCTTCTAACTTTGTTGTATCCTGACGTCTCCAAATTGTATGCATGAGCCTGAATTGAACCTGCTGTAACCTATGAATATTGATGTCTGATGTATATTGTAATACCTGTTATAACTACTCTAAATATTGCCTATGTATGTATTCTCTGTAACTAATTCCAGGTTGCCCCTGAAAAAGGGACTCCAGGTCTCAGTGGGCTTACCAGGTTACCAAAATCTAAATAAATAAATAAAATAAATAAAGTCAGTCACCCTAGTTCTGGTACTGGCTGTCTCCTTACTCATACTAAGTGAAAACCACACTATGTGGTGGTGGTTGCTCCCTGCCAGGGGGTCCTACACCCCCACCTCCTGAAGAAGCCATGCTTTGCAAATTATAGATCAGTCTCTAACCTCCCCTTTTTGGGGAAGGTTATTGAGACAATGCTGGCTCTGCAGCTCAAAGCACATGTCACAGCCTTTGACATCTATGAGACTCTCCAGTCAGGATTTAGGTCCAGTCATAGTACTGAAACTGTGCTAAAACTGTGCTAAAATTGACAGAAAAAACTGGAACGTGGTGCAACACCTCCTGTGGAGGTAGCAACCCTCAATCCATCCAAAAGAAAAAAAAAAACCTTGAAGGCTGAATCACCGAAGTGCAGGGGTTCCTGTCCATTTATTTTTGGCAGTTAATAAATGCTATTAAGCTAAAATTAACTTGTTTGGTGTTGCTCCTGTTTCTTAAATTTAAAATTGAAAGGGCACACAGAGCCTTGGCGCTGAAACTGCCGATGGGGGAACTGCCACGACAGATCATTTTCCGCCTTCACAGTTTCAGGGATCAGCAAGCCATCTGGTTCACTTTTAAAAAGCAGAAGGAGGTAATCTACCAAGGGGCCCACTTGATTCTTCATTAGGACTTGTCCCAACTGCTACAAAGGAAAAGAAGAATGTTCAACCCGGTCCTAGATGCCCTCAGAGCCAACAAGGTGGACTTTCAATTTCTTTATCCAGCCACAGTGAAAGTGCGTAGAGAGGGAGAGACCTTCACATTCAATGAGGTGAAGAGGGTGCAGCAATTTTTGAGAGATCTGGAAGGTGTCCAAAAATGTGGACCAACACCAGGGACTTCAGCTAACTCAGATAAGTGAAATCTTGTCCAACGAAACAACGTAGAAAGGGAATTTTGTTTGGGGATTGGAGATGCTGAACACAGTGGCCTACCTCATGCTGGAATGAGGTAGAATGTGCACATGGGATGTCAGGATTAAATGGATTATCAAGACTGGAAATGAGGGATCAATAACTGACTACACCTCCGATTGGATTTATTTTATGGATTTTTTGAATGTTGGGGAAAGTTAAAGGGGTAAAGGGGATAGGGGGGTACAGCCATGTGGATGAACTGCCTCCATGTCTGCTTACTAGACGATACTTAGGTGGAAGGAGGGAGGCAGTATCACCACTTTCACTGAATTATAATACCCATTTGGATTCCCTCGAAGGGAGAGGGTACTGGAGCAGCTCTCCATGGTGGGGGGTGGGGGTCTACCTTGTGGTCATCACGTGGCATTTAAGCCACGAAGGAAGATACTGTGGAAAGGGATCTGTGAGACGGAAGGCTTGAGCACACACTCGGAGCTCCCAGCAGTACTCAAGACTGCCATTGCAGGCTGAGTTGAGGCCTGGGACTTACTGCTGACATATGTACTGTCTGTACTGCAAATGCAGGGCTCAGGCAATGGAAGTGCATGCAGCATATGGGTTAAAGACTGGGTTGGGAGGCAAATGTGCTTGGGAGGGAGGTTGGAGGTGCCGCACACCTAGGATGGGCAGCCACTTAATGATTCCTTATCAGTGTGTTCAAGAGGGGAAGTGATGGAGTACACGAGGTGGGTGACAAAATGGCCTACACCCTAGCTCTACTTGTAAACTGGGAAAGGAGGGGAGAGCCCTCAATGGGGGGTCTGAGGTAACAAATGGTAGGAATCTCTAGTGAAGGCCAGAGGTTAAGGAAAAGGATATGGGGCCACTTCCAATCTGGAAATGGGGGGACTCATAGTCGAGGGTCCTGGGGGAGGGGGGAGCAATGATGCCGATGAAGGCAGAAGATGAAAGTAGAAGGGGACATGCAGAGAGGGGTGACTAGATGGGTCATGGATGACCTGGGTTACATAAGAACTGATGGGAGTGGTAATGTACAGCGACAGAGAGAAGATAGTTTAAAGCTGCAAATGGCTCTATAATTTTTCCTTACAGGTTATGGTCCTGGAACAATAAGCATGGATGGACAGCATGACAGATGCTCGAGGTGGAGGTGCTCGAAATTGGCTCCTACAGGACAACAGTTTGGGGGTAAGTAAGGGCTCTGTCAGAAGGGCCCAGAGATTTAGAGAGGTGATGGGGTAGATATGTGAAAAAGGTCTAAAGGGGACTGGGGAGGTAAAAGAGTGATCAGGGAAACTTCACTGGTAGCCAGCGGGGAAACGGGGAATGAACCACTTATATGCTAAAGATTTGGTGAACAGTGGGGATGGGGAGGTGGGGGAGAAGATGGAACCTGTACCTGAATCTGCTTAAATTGAAAGGGATGTTGAGGTGGGGTTGGACAGGTGGATCGTATTCTATCCTCCAAGTCCAAGTAAGGGACATGGGACAGAGGAGGACAATGCAGAACAAAGTGAAAAGAGTAAAGGGATGTGGACTAGCAATATGTAATGAAAATAGAGTTCAAAGTTAAGTTAACGTTTGTTATGAGGTGTGGGTTGAAATCCTGCCTGTTGCAGGGGCTGTTGGGTATTGGGGGGTAAAGATGTTTGGGGACATAAATGAGATAATGCACTAGTATATACTTGTTGTGGTGTGTGAGGAAGGGAGAATGACATGGACCGGGTGGAGAGCCAGGGAGAACAACAGGAATAGTAATGAATAATAAAACTGTGATTGTGTCTTGGAATATCTGTGGCTTCCAGAACCCCACAAATCAGAAAAAGGTGCTTTAGGCCTTGAAGAACAGCCAGGCTCAGGTAGCACTGCTACAAGAGACCCACCTCAGTGTGGAAGAGCACAAGAAACTGGTGGGAGGATGGGTTGGGACATGCCATGCTGCGGCATACAATTCCCATAAACAGTGGGTAGCTGTGTTATTCCACAAAAACTACCCAATAACAGTGGAAAGGGTGGTGGTGGTGGATCCGGATGGTGGCCGGTATATTTTTGTACAAGGTAAGGTGAGGAAGGAATTGATAACATATGCCAGCATATATGCCCCTTCAGTGTTTGATACTGAATTCTATAAAAAGTTATTAGATGTAATGGTCTGTGAGCAGTTCCCCAACCTATGTTTAAGAGGGGACCTAAATTGTGTGATGGAGACCAGCCTGGACCATTCAGAGGGAATGGGTGGACATGAGAGTGCAATTAGCCAGTGGAAACACGGGGTGGTAGATTTGGATATGGTTGATGTACGGAGGGCGGCTAACCCTGGAGCTCGGGAATACATGTTTTAGTCCAACGCACATAGTACGTGGTCCAGGCTGGACTACATATATGTCACAAGAGAGGGATATGGGGTGGTGCGGGATGTTGTTCATGGGCCCATCCACATATCGGATCATGCTATGGTAGTGATGAGGATGTCACATCCATGCCCTGGCTGGCGTTTCCCCACGTACCTGATGACACTGAAGAAATTCAGGAAATTCTTGAAACAACACTGGGACCAATACAAGGAGGAGAACAAAGCCACCGCTCCTATGAAAGTGGTGTATTAGGAGGCAGGGAAGGCATATATGCATGGGGTGATTATAGACTAAGTGAGTAGGTATAAGAAGCAGAGGAAGCTTAGAAGACAGAATTTGGAACAATAGTTGAAAGACACTGAAAGGAAAATGATTGCTCAACCTACAGAGCAGCTCAAGGGGAAATGCTGGCACTCAGAGGGGCTCTTAATTTACTGCTAACGGGAGGCTAGTACATCCCTATTCTATGCGAGACAGTGGCTGTACGAGTGGGGGAACAAACCAGGGGCTATACTGGCATGACTGACAAGGGTCAGAAGGGGAACAGCAGTAGTAAGTGGAGTGAGAGACAGGAGGGGTCAGTTACACACACACAGTGAGAAGATTAGAGGGGCCTTTGCAGCTTTTTATGAAGATCTGTATAAAACAGAATGTAGGAGTACAGAATCCCTGATGGCACAGTTCTTGAAAGGAATTAGACTGCCAGAACTCTCAGAAGAGCAAAGGGAGAAGTTAGAAGAAAAGGTAACAGCAGGGGAGATAGGGTGGGCACTGGCATCAATGAAGAATGGGAAAGCGGGAGGACCCGATGGGTTTGTTATGGAATACTATAAGGAACTGAGGGAGGAACTGGCAGAGGCTATGGCTGGTATATTGGAGGAGGCAGGAGAGGAGAAGGAGGATGGGCTGCCAGCAACTTGCCTACAGGCAATGATTTGCATGCTTCCTAAGCCTGATAAGGACCCTGAGGAGTGTGGGTCATACCGCCCCTTATCACTCCTGAACTGTGACATCAAAATCTTCACGAAGGTATTGGCCCGTAGACTAGAGGTGATCCTACCTGAACTGGTCCATGCGGACCAAATGGGTTTCATGCAGGGCCGTCAGTCTTATCATAATATGAGAAGACTTCTCAATGTAATCCAATGGGGTAACTTGTGACCAGGGCAAGTGGGGGTGCTGTCCATGGATGCTGAAAAAGCATTCGACCACATAGAATGGCCCTATCTTTTTGAGGTGTTAAAGAATTTTGGACTGGGAGATACTTACATAGACATCGTTAAAATGCTATACAGGAGACCAAGGGCCCAGGTTTTGGTTAATGGGGGCCACTTTTAAATGTTTGAATTACACAGGGGAACACGACAGGGGTGCCACTTGTCCCCACTACTCTTGGGAAGATGCTAGAATTCAGAGGGTGCTGAGTGAGTCAGGAATACATGACAAAATCACTCTGTATGCAGATGATCTTCTGTTATTCACCACGCACCAAGACACTACCATCCCAGCCCTATTGGAGGTAGTGCAGGAGTTCGCAGGATTTTCAGGATATATGCTCAACCTATCCAAGTCAGAAATGTTAAGGATAGCTAGACCGGGTTGTAGAAGTGGTATCAATGCATGAAGGTTCAAGGCTGTGAAGAATAACTTCACTTACCTGGGGATCAAGGTAGGTAGAGACCTGGCAGGGTTATATGGGATTAATTATGGACCCTTGCTACAGACACTTAAAGCAGATATAGAGAGGTGGAGGGTGCTTCCAGTCTCATGGCTGGGACATATCAATCTCTTTAAAATGAATGTGCTTCCCAGATTTCTATATTTAATGCAAATGCTACCAATGGGATTGACTACAAGGGATTATATGGACATAGAGAAGCAATTTGGTAGGTTCATTTGGCAGAATAAGAGGCCCAGGATGAGTTTACTAAGGTTAAAGGGCAAGACAGAAAGGGGGGGACTTAGCTTCCCAGATCTAAGAGGTTACTTGCTAGCTATGCAGAACAGATATATCCAGGACTGAGTACATCGGAGGGGGAGATGGGTGGACTTAGAGGGCGAAGGTACACAAGTCCACCTGACAGCATGCCTAGATCCAGGAGGCAAGCGGGCATACCACATGCTGCAGAACAGAAATCCCCTAGTGAAATGGACACTAGAGGCATGGGAACAGGCCAGGAAGAGAAGGAGAGCAGAGACAGCAGTCACAGGACTGGTACCAGTGGAGGGGAACCCATCTTTCTTGACAGGGTTAGAAGGGGGAGGATTTGAGCTATGGGAACAGGGAGGAGTATGGTGCCTCTGAGATTTATGGGAGGGGAGGACGTTTGTGAACCTTTGAGGAGCTGAGGGAGAGGTATGGTATTCAAGCCACACACAGGTACCAGTATTTTCAGATAAGGGCTTTTAGTGCAGCTAGAAGTGGGCTAGACGAACAGACCTCCATGCTGGAGCCACTGGAAGAACTGGTATAGACTGCCCAGGTCAATCCCAAAGGCCTCATTGTACTTGCAGTAAGGCAGGACAGGGACCTGTTCCCAGATAGATCCCTAAAGGTTAAGGGACTGTGGGAAAGGAATTTGGGAATCCAGATTACAGAGGAGAATTGGACTCTGGTCCAACAAGTTCAAAGAATCACAATTCAGATTCCTGCACAGGCTGTACTGCCCGCTAGTGGTGGTCAACAAATTCCACCATATGGTCTCACCAATGTGTGGTAGATGCAATGTGGCGAGGGGCACATTCATCCATTATTTTTGGGAGTGTGGGGAGCTACGGCCCTTTTGGACAGAGGTAGCTCAGGCAGTGTCGGGAGCCATGCATGTGCCAGTGGCAGACACTGCGGTCTCCCTCATGTTTGGGATGGAGGTCTTGGGGGAGGAGGGATGGGAGGCATACCCCAGAATGATAAGAAAAAATTACTCACCATAGTAATGTTGTTTCTTCTAATGGAGTCTTGCTGTATTCAGACATAATGCAGTTAGACCCAGCGCTTGAACTGCCCCGGAGAGGAAAGAGCTAACTCTATGCAAAAGCATAGAACATTGAGCTCGAGCTCAGTTTTCAAACCTCTGTCTGTGGTACTTCCCAGTGTAACCATCAGATTCTTACAAGCTAACTAACTAGTAACTAAAGTATGGAAATTGTTCAAATATAGCCAAAGGGGAAAATATATCTTATTCGGCCCCAAAAGACTCAAGTCGAGAATCCAAGAAGGAAAGGTAGTGACAATTTTAGTTAAACACCAGAAAAATAATAATAATAACATCTACACCACCCAAGAGGGAGGGTACAAGGTACACCCCTGAGGGGCAACACTGTGCCTGCCAGACCACTTCCCAAAACCAGGTTATGAGAGGGGAGGCAGGGGGGAGGTCTGAATACAGCAAGACTCCATTAGAAGAAACAACATTGCAATGGTAAGTAAAATTTTCTTCAAACAACATGAAGTCTTGCTGTATTCAGACATAATGCAGACTACCAAGCAGTTCCCTGTGGAGGAGGGAATGCAGAACCTACTTTGGGAAGTGGCTCTGCAGTACTGCTGTACCAAACCTAGCATCACTCCTAGCCTGGATGTCCAGGGAGTAATGCTTGGTGAAAGTATGTACTGTTTTCCAGGTGGCTGCTTTACAGATCTCTAACGAAGGTATCTCTCTGGCTGCAGCTAGAGAAGCAGCTGTACCCCTGGTCGAATGAGCCCTCAGGCCTGAAGGGGGCGTCCTACCCAATTTGTCATAACAAAATTGTATACAAGAAACAATCCACCTGGCAATAGTTCTCTTAGTGGCAGGCTTACCCTTTCCCACTTCACCATAAGTGAGAAACAATTGACAGTCATTTCTATGTGCCTTAGTATGTTCAATGTAGTAGCTAAGGGCCCTCTTAACGTCCAGACTGTGTAACCTTCTTTCACCTGAAGAAGAATGGTCAGTGAAAAACACAGGGAGATTGATATAGACTGGTTCAGATGAAAATCTGAAACCACTTTGGGCAAGAACCTCCTATTGGTTCTGAGGACTACTTTGTCCCTATGGAAGGAGATGAAGTCAGGTTCCACTGACAGGGCCTTTAGCTCACTAATCTGCTGGCAGAAGTAATAGGTACCAGGAACACAGTTTTCTAGGTCAAGTACTTCAATTCAGCCAAAGCCAGAGGTTCAAAAGGCGGCTGCATTAGCTGAGCTATGCAGACATTAAGATCCCAAGGCGGAGTGGGCTCCCTAAAGGGAGGGTTAATGTGAACCAGACCTTTGAAAAACTTTTGTAAAACAGGATGAGATGCCAGGGATGAGCCCTTCCCTGCTAAGAGGAATGCAGAGACAGCTGCCAGATGAACCTTTTTGAATTAGTAGCATCTGCTAAAGATCCAGGGGAACTGAGGCAGCGACTCCAGACAGACTTCTCCAATATTGAAACTTGGATAAGAAATTCCGGACTTTTGATAAGTACTGGGAAGACTCAGAGTATGATTTTTTCAGTGGGACCTAAACCTAAGAATGAAATAACTGACTTCAATATTAGTTTTTTGGATGGGAATAAAGTACAAGGGGTTAATATTTATAAATATTTGGGAGTTTTGATTGATTATCGCTTTTCTTTTTCAGATCATATTTTGTCACAAATAAAAAAAGTCAATCAAAGACTGGGGGCATTAAGAGTGTCAGGATGTTTGACTAGGGATGTTAAGATCAGATTAGTAAAACAATTGTTGTTGCCTGTACTAGACTATGGTTTATCATTATATATTCACTCTTATAAAAAATATTTACACAAATTGGACCAGACTTATTATAGATTGGGAAATATATTTTAAATAATGGACCTCGAGTCCATCATTGTGTAATTTATCAGGAACTTGGCTGGTTAGATTCAATAGCAAGAGGAATATATTTGGCTTACTTATGTGTCACGTTTGATATATTTAAAGTGCATCCTTTACGAAATTTGATATGTCATAATTCTGATTCCATATATTCAGACATTCTTAGGAGGACTACTAAAAAGTTGCCTATGATACAAATTATGAATCGTTATGGGGGTATGGTGTTACAGAACAGTTTAGGGGACATGGAATAAGTTACCTCGACATATGACTGAAATTTCTGACCTGCGTATTTTTAAACTGGAATTGTATTCTTACTTAAATGTTTGTTGTAATTGTTTTTAGGTAAATGTGATTTTGTATTTTGCTTTATTTTGTATTGTCTGTCTATTGTAAATGCCACAGGTATCTGTTGTAAATGGGGATTTTCCCCCAATCAGATTAACCTGTATAAAAATAAAATTTTAAACAAACAACAAAAAACCTTCAGAGTGGCAGGCCTAAAGCCTAAATCATTGAGATGAACTAGATAGTCTAAGGTTGTGGAAATGTCTGCAGAATCGGGCAGGATGCCTTTCTAAGAGCACCAAATACTGAACCTTTTCCATTTGGAGTTGTAAGTTTTTCTAGTGGAAGGTTTCCTAGAGACCTTCAGAATATCCAGAACTCCCTGAGAAAGATGTAGAGCTGCATATTCTAACTCTTGAAGAGCCAGGCCTTGAGATGGAGAGACTGGAGATTGAGGTACCATATCCGCCCCGGGGAAGAGGACAGGAGATTGTATTTCCTTGGCAGAGACAGGGGACGTGACACTGACAAGGACAGCAGTAGAGGATACCAAGGCTGTCTGGCCCAGTCTGGAGCCACCAGTATCACTGTGCAGCATTGAGTCCTGATCTTGATCAGAACTCTGAACAGCAGAGAGAAAGGAGGGAAGGCATAGAGAAACCTGCCCTTCCAGTCCAAAAGGAGAGCATCCTGGGGAGCCGTCCCCAGGACTGGAGGTCTGCAACAAAACAGTAGAAGTTGATGATTGTCCGGTGCTGCAAAGAGATCTATCTCTGGAGTGCCCCACCTGGAGAAGATGACCTCCAATATGTGAGGATCCAGGGACCATTCGTGGTGACCCTGAGAAATTCTGCTCAGAGCATCTGCTAGTAAGTTGTCCTTCCCTGGAAGGTGAACTGCTACCAGAAGTCTGAAGAGAATATGCACAAGGCCGAGGAGTGAGTGCCTCCATGCTTGTTGATGTACCACATTGTGGTGGTGTTGTCCGTTCTGACTTGGACCACCTTGCCCTTGACTGAATCCAAGAAGCTCTGCAGGGCTAAGAAAACTGCCCTGAGTTCCAGGAGATTGATATGAAGGAGAGACTCCTGTGGAGACCAGAGCCCTTGAGCTGTCAGGGCTCCCAGGTGGGCTCCCCACCCTAGGAGAGAAGCATCCATAGTTAAAACTACTGATGGGACTTGAGGGAGAAATGAAACCCCTTTTCTGAGGTTATCCTGGTTCAGCCACCACTGGAGAGCTTGGACCAGTGTCTGAGTCACTGGAATCAGTTTGGTAAGTGAATCCTTCTTCTGAGACCAAAAAGACCTCAGATGAAACTGGAACCTTGCTCCCTGCACCACTGCCCTGGAAGCTGCCATGTGGCCCAGGAGCTGGAGGAACTGTTTTGCTGGGCGGGAGACCTGAGGTCGAAAGGAGGAAGCGAGATCCTCTAGGGCCTTTACCCTTGCCATGGGAAAGAAGGCTTTTGCTTGTACAGTGTCCAACTCTATGCCTATAAAGGTGAGAAGTTGAACTGGCTCGAGCACAGACTTTGGAAGATTGAGAAGAAAGCCCAAGGAGCTGAGTAGGTCCTGGGTAGTTTGAAAAGCTGACTTGACCTGTAAAGGAGACTGACCCACTAACAGCCAGTCATCTAGCTACGGAAAAATGGTGATACCCTGTCTTCTGAGGTAAGCCACCACTACTGCAAGGCACTTTGTGAACACCCTTGGAGCTGATGTTAGACCAAATGGCATGGCTCTGAATTGGTAATGGCCTCAAGGAAACTCGAACCTGAGGTAATTTCTGTGGGAGCACCTGATAGGAATATGGAAGTAGGCATCCTTGAGGTCCAGAGATGCTAGCCAATCCCCTGGCCTTAGAGAGGAAAGGATTATTCCCAGAGTTACCATTTTGAATTTTGGCTTTACAATGTGTTTGTTCAAATATCTTAGGTCTAGGATGGGGTGTCACTCCCCTGTTTTCTTTGGGGTAAGGAAGTACCTGGAGTACAGTCCTTTTCCCTTGTGCTGAGTAGGAACCTCTCTATAGCTCTGAGAGCTAGAAGAGAGAAACCTCTGCCTCTAGGGCAAGGGTTTCTGAGATTGATGCAGGTGGAAAGACTTGGCCTCTTTTTGGAAATTTTTGAAGCTGAGGGCTAGTCCCTGGCTTACTACTTCTAGGACCCACTTGTCTGAGGTCACAGACTTCCAGGCCTGGAAGTAGTAAGCCAGCCTGCCTCCTACTGGAAATGGGGAGTCAACCCGGGCTGACACACCAGTGTGTCTGCTTGGCAGGAGCCTTGGACTGAGAGGAGGAGGAGGGAGCAGCCCTGCTCATCCCCCTCCAACCCCTACCCCTACCTCTGAAGAACCCCCTCTATAGGAAGGGAGAGGAGGCCTGAGCTTGGTAAAAAGGCCTTTGAAAGGGCCTGCCCCTGCCCCTAGACTGCTGCTTGTGCGGAGTGGCTTGCCTTTCCTTGGCCTGTGCACTCCTATACGTGGTCCTGTATTCATCCATTTTCTTCATGTAAGCCTCTGTCTGCTCCCCAAACAGAGCGTTACCTACTACAGGAAAATCCATAGCCTTAGTCTGGGTATCCTGCGAAAGGCTAGTACATCTGAGCCAAGCATGTCTCCTGAGAGACACAGATGTAGCCATGACTCTAGATGCCACATCATTGGAGTCCACAGCAGCATGAAATTGCATTTTGGATGCCTCAATTCCATCAGCAGCCACCTCCTCCAGCTCCTTGGCTAGCTGGGGAGAGGCCTGTTTAGCCAGTTCCAGAACATTGTCCCATCTGAATTTCTGGTACCTGGCTGTGTAGTCTATATAAGTAGCCTGCCTGAGTCCCAAAGAGGATGCCAAATACTGTTTTTTGGCCATTGTATCCACTTTCCTGGAGTCCTTATCCGGGGGGGGGGTGAAGCCAAAGGAATGTTAGCCCTGTCACAGGCCGCAGCCTGCACTACCCCAACATGGCTGCAATGACTATTAAGGAATTCCGCAGCTGAGCCTGATATCAAATACCTCCAGTCCATTCTCTTGTCCACAAGAAGTATTGAATTAGGGGTTTGTAAAATTTTGTGTGTCTGTTTCCCCAAAGATTTATGAAGAGGGATAGATAGCTTTTTGGACTCTGGGATGTCCATCATCACCACAAAATCAGGCTCTTCCTCCTCCTCTACTGATTCAACCAAGGGAAGCTGCAGGGTTTGTGCCACCTTTTTGTAGAACAAAAAGTGTGAAGGGGACTCAGAGAGCCTGGGAGGAGAGACACCTGAGGGCCTGTCTGGGGAGATGTCCAGTTTAATGGGCACATCCAGACCCCCTTCATCATCATCATCATCATCATCATCACCGGGATAGTCTTCGTCTCCCTCCCACTCCTCATAATAAATGTCTGGATCATAATCCAGAGGAGACAGATCCGACCGAACCGACCGCCAAACTGGCGGTATTGGTTCAAACGGAACCAGTCTAAGCGATTGGACAATACTAATCATTTTGGCTATTTTGTCTGTGGTTGGAGAGAGGGATACAGGATCCAAACCGGCAGACTTGCGCTTTTTCTTTGACAGAACCAACCCCTCGGGGTCAGCTCTCCTTTTGCCTGAGGAGGTATCGCCTAGGTCAGTAGGCACCTCCTCATGTTCAGCTGCAACCGAACCGGGCTGGCCATCCGGATCTACAGACTTCTCGGCCTCCCTTTCCTTCAACCTACTCAGTCTTTTATCTAGAGTGGTTTTAGGAAAGTTCTTACAGATTTGGCAGTCTAACTTGAGGTGGTCAAACCCCAGACAATAAACACAGATGAGGTGGGGGTCGGCCTTAGCAAAGGCCTCCCCACACTCAGTACAGTGTTGAAACCCAATGGGACAGGTTTTCTTCTTGGGTTTCTCAGACATGGCCAACCTAACAATTACCCCATAGCAGCTTTCAAGTCAGGTAATAAGCAACCGATCGGTTACAAACCATGTCACGGGCTTTTTAAAAGAACCAGCAAAAGTTCGGTTCTTTTGAAGCCGATCGGTACCGGAACACCACACTAATCCCAGAAAAGGAGAAAAAACGTAACAAAGTCGGTTCCGAACCAGACCAACCGGAAAGAAACCGAAGAAAGACAATTTCCACTCTTTAACAAAATAAAACACAGTTACTACCTATCTGCATACTACCTGTACCATAGACAAAGGCTGGGAATCTGAAAATAATAAACGAATGTGGTTAAAACCGAACGCTTTTATTTTTCTTTTACCGAACCGAGCAGAGGAAATCTCCGGAGCGACTTCACTGTTAGGCAGAGTAAAGAATCTGACGGTTACACTGGGCAGCACCACAGACAGACGTTTGAAAACCGAGCTCGAGCTCAACGTTCTATGCTTTTGCATAGGGTTAACTCTTTCCTCTCTGGGGCAATTCAAGTGCTGGGACTAACTGCATTATGTCTGAATACAGCAAGACTTAATGTTGTTTGAAGGGTCCTATTGACTATGGCTAGACAATGTATCCATAACACATGGGTCTCACATGTCAGGCCATCATTGGGACAGTGGAAAACCTTAGTGATAAATAACCTGGCACTGGAAAGGCTGACATATCAAAGATATGGTAGGGAGGAGTTGTTCTTAAATAAATGGAGGACATACATTAATTCATTGCCTGTGGGGGAAGCAATGGCGTTGAGACAAGGAATAACTTGAATACCTGGCGGGCTACATTCTCTCCTAGGAACAAGAGACAAGAGGAATGATACCCTGGATCTGCAGAGAAGGGCTGGATTGATATCTGTGAGCTGAGGAGAGGACCAGAGGCAGAGACAAAATCTCTTAGGAGGCTCACAGGTAAGTGATACATAAAGCAAAGCAGAGATGGAGCTGTATCTGCAGAGATACCTGGGGAAGTGCTAAAAGGTATACCTAGGGATTTGAAGATAAAATTCACCCCAGGGGAAGCGTGATACTTCCACCAACTGTAAGTGACATCTGGAGGGTAGGGGGAAGGACAGAGGGTACTTCTCTGGGAAATGTCTCAAACACACAGCAACAATGCAACACAGCAAAGTTTAATAATGGTTGCTATATATGTATAACTGTAATGAAATGTGGGTTGTAAATAGTTTGTGGGGATTTTAGGATAAAATGTGGTCATTGTATAAGCAGGAAAGGAGCAGACAATGTTCAATTTGTACTAAGAATGTAACAGAATGAAATGATGAGGCGGCTTCCTTGGAAGTTGGAAAAGGAGCTGTCTATTGTCTGTAATGTTATTTTACACATGATTTTTACCTGAATAAAATATTTTAAACCAAAAAAAAAAGACAGGCTTCTGAAACTTTCTTTTAATTCTCTTCTAACATTACCTTATAACCTTTACAGTTCTACACATATGCGGTATCCCTTTTTCCATAAAAAACACTGCAGCAAACAGTTAAGTTTAGACCCACACATTTTTGAACCTTCAGAATTCTCAATTCCTGCTCCATAGTTTGACAGAAAATCAGCATTGACATTTTCTTTTCCAGATTTGTGAATCCCTTGAATTTAAATGGCTGTGCCAGCTACCATCTTGTGATTCTGGAATTGTTATACTTCATTGGGTTAAGCCAACAGATAGGCTTGTGATCTGTTATAAGTACAAAAGCTACTAGCAAATAAAACTTAAGGGACTCAATGACCCACTTTGCTGCAAGGCATTTCCTTTTAATGGTGGAGTTCCTTTTCTCTCTGTCATGTAATTTCCTACTAATATATAGAATGGGGTGTTCCTCCCATCTATATTTTGACTCAAGACTGCACCTAGGCCTACCTCTGATGCATCTGTCTGTAACAAAAATGGTTTCTCAGAGTCTGGGTTCTTAAAACAAGGGTTGAACACAATGCAGCCTTGATCAGAGGTGTGCCAAACCTCCACTGTGGAAACTGAACTGTCCTGAAACCATACAGCTTGGTTTCCATGAGACCTGAGCTGAACCTTGGTGGCTTGGCTCGGATCCCTAACTTTTTTTTCTCTTGGTTTTTGAGCTCCCACCTGTCATATGACAAGCAAGGAGCTTGTCAGTTGGCAGTTGCGATGGATACTCCAGTCTGTGCATGCGCAAACTGGAGTATCATTGAAAGAGCGCTACCCTTCTGCACCATATAATTTCAGTCACCGAGGAGAGAGGAGGTCTTCTGCAGTGAGCAGAGTCAGGTAGCCAGTGGTCAGGGAGGGAACCGGGAAGGAAGGGTTGGTCACTCAGCAGTGTGTGGAGTCCAGGAGCAGCATGGAGGAGGAGGAGGACGAGGACCAAAAAAAGAAACAAAACAAAAGCACAAAAAAGTCTGCAATTGGGTGGGGACTTGGGAGGGACGTGGGTCAGGGACTGAGGAGTGGGGAATGAGGCTCCAAGGCGAGTGACTGAAAGGGTCAACGCTTGCCTGCAATCCCACAACACCACCGATGAAATGGAAAAAAAAAAGAATTAATCCAAAGTGAAAGGGTCGGGACTCAGGCCAGGGACTGACTGTGGTGGGGGGGGGGAGCCACAAGGCCATGGGCTCCATAAATTTTCCACCCACACCACCAACAAAACAGAATAAGAAAACAACTTCAAGACAAAAGAAAAAAAAAATCTGAGATGGTCGGGACTTGGGCCAGGGGCTGACTGTGCGTGTGTGTGGGGGGGGGGGGAGCCAAGGGCTCCAAATAAACTTCCACCCACACCATCCATGAAACATAAATAAAACAACAAGAACAAGTTAATGAAAATAACAAAAACAAACTGACAGGGTCGAGACTCAGGACAGGGAAGGGACTGACTGTGTGTGTTGGGAGTGATGCTGCAGAGCAGACTTGCACTGTGGGCTGCTGGGATGTCCAACAGCAGCAGCAGCTTCAGTGCCTCAACTTAAATACTGTGTGACTCTGAGCAAGTTAGTTAACCTCCCCATTCCACAGTGACCAGAGTCCTGGGTCATCTCTGAAAACAGGCACATTTCCTTAGAGAGCAGTGTCACCACACATCAGCCATTTCCCACACAAGCAGAAGTTGGGACAGGAGAAGCCTTTTTTTTCTGTACCCCTGTCAAATAAAGGCTTGCATCAATGTCACATGTGTAATGCTTTGGGGAGGGGGCAGCCTGGCAGTTGAGTACTCTCTGTCTGCACAGTGTTACCAGCCATTTCTCACACAAGCAGTGGTTGGGACAGGAGGACCATACTTTTTTCTGTAGTCTGTCAAATAACAGCTTGCATCAGTGTTAGGTGTCAAACATTTTTGGGAGGGGGCAGCCTGGCAGTTGAGTAGCCTCTGTGTGCACAGTGTCACCAGCCATTTCCAACACAAGCAGAGGTTGAGACAGGAGGACCATATCATTTTTTTCTGTAGTCCAGTCAAATAAAGGCTTGTATCAGTGTCACGTGTGAAATGTTTTGGGGAGACGGCAGCCCGGCAGTTGAGTAGCCTCTGTCTGCTCAGTGTCACCAAGCAAGCAAAACTATTTATATAGCGCCTTTCAAATCCAAGGCGCTTTACATAATAAAAACCACAATAAAACAAATAATGTTATAAATTATTTAAAAATAGTCAGATAATTAAACAATTAAACAGGGAAGGCCAAAGAAAATAAATACGTTTTTAACATGGATTTAAAACTACTAATGGTCAGGCATTCTCTTAACCGATGAGGTAGAGAATTCCGCAGGATTGGTGCTGCAAATGAGAAAACACGAGCTCCAGATGTTTTAACATGACCCTGGGAATCTCTAGCAATCCTTCATCGGCAGATCGGAGAGGGTGATTGGGGGACTAGGGAGTCAGTAGATCATTCAGGTAGTTGGGTCCCTGTTCATTTAGGGCTTTACGGGTAAGCAAGCCTACCTTATAGGTGATCCGCCACTGAACCGGCAGCCAGTGCAGTTCGCGCAGCACAGGCATAATGTGACTGGTCCTAGAAATTGCCAGTCAACAGCCACAACCACAGCGTTCTGCACCAGCTGCTAGCGGCGGATATCAACCCCAGACAGCCCGAGATAGAGGGCATTGCAGTAGTCAAGATGGGTGGTGATGAAGGCGTGGAAAAATGTTGGAAGGTCACCCGGTTTAATCAGGTATTTCACCTGGGCGATATTTCTCAGATGGTAAAGTGAGGATTTAACCACAGCTGACACCTGAGACTTCAGGGTCAAGCCATCATCAAAAATAACGCCCAGGTTATGTACCCGATCTGAGGTCATGAGCTGGACACCATCAAGCCACAGGCCTGACATGTGCCCAACCCCAAAACCCTCCCCCGGGTGACCCAGATTCACAACCAACACCTCAGTCTTATCAGGATTCAATCTCAACCAACTCGAGCTCATCCAGTCTTTGATCTCGGAGAGGCAACTATTTAGCACAGAGATTGCATCAACCTGTCTCTGCACAAAGGACATATACAGCTGAGTATCATCTGCATAGCAGTGAAAACTTAAGCCGTATCACCTGATGATATCTCCCAATGGCAGCATATACACTGAGAACAACATGGGTGCCAATATGGAGCCCTATATCACCCCGCAGGACAGGGGGAGGGCATCAGAGGAATAAATTCCAGTGACCACCCTTTAAGATCTGCCTACGAGGAAAGATCTAAACTATTCAAGGAGTGTACCTGACAGTCCACAAAGGAACCGCAGGGTCTCTAAAAGCACCTCATGGTCCACAGTGTTAAAGGCTGCTGAGAGATCAAGAAGGACCAAGATGGTACGAGCCTTTTGATCTCTAACCATTAGGAGGTAATTTAATACCCAAACAAGGGCAGTCTCCATGCTATGCCTCTTCCTAAACCCAGACTGGAGAGCTTCATAGACATTGTGGGTTACAAGATGATCGTCCAGTTGCAACGCAACCACCTTCTCAATAACATTCCTCACAAAGGGAAGGTTAGAGACAGGTTGGTAGTTAGCTGGGTCATCAGGATCCAAGGAGGTTTTTTTAAGGAGTGGTCGAATGACTGCCTCCTTTAGCGGATCTGGAAAGACTCCCCTCTCCAAGGATCTCCAAACTAGTTCAGCTAGGATCGGGCAGATAACATCTACACATCCCACTAGTAGGGAGGTAGGGTCCATATCCAAACTACAACAGGTTGGGCGCAAAGTCTGGACAATCTTTACAATGTCCATGAATTCCGGTCGGCTGAAATCCGTCCAGAGAGACTGGGTGCCCATCACCTGCCATCAACCTCCGCAGTCCCTCATGGAGACAGCCGGGCCGATTCTGGACCTGATGCTGGCAACCTTATCTGTGAAAAACTGAGCTAGCTCATCACATTTAATTTGTGAAAAAGCTCTTCCGGACTGAAGACAGATTGGATTGCACAACCTGTCAACGGTTCGAAAAAGCTGAGCCGGTCAGTTCTGCGCAGCAGAAATCTCCCTGGACAGGAACTCTGCCTTCTTACGGGTGATTTGATTGCTAGCCCTTATAATGTTCCATCAATCTAAGCCTGTCAGCATCCAGGCCGGACTTCCGCCATGCTTTCTCCAGCCTTCGACCAACCCGCCTCAGCTCCTTCAAGGCCCCATCATACCAAGTGGACCTTGGGCGAAGAGTGAGTGGTCGAACGTGAACAGGAGCAATCAACTCCATGGCATCTCACACTGCCTTATTATAGGCTAGAACGAGATCCCCAGGACCTGTGCTTTCACCCAGCAATCCCAATAGGTCCAGCACTGCCAACAGACCATCCGGGGTAAGGGGGCCCCGAAACTGAACCCTATGGTGTGATGATCATACCAACTGACTGGTTCCACCTCCAAGTCATTGATCTCCATCCCCAGGAGGAACAGCAGATCCGGTGAGTGACCTCCTATATGGGTAGAGGAGGTAACTACCTGTGTAAGGCCCATCATTGTCATTAGCTGGAGGAGATTTTGACCAAACTGTGAGAATTCATCATCGACCCAGGCATTGAAGTCCCCCAGAATTATCCATCTGGGGGACTCCAACACCATGTCGACGATGAAGTCCACAATCTCCTGCAGGAATAAACCCTCATCACCTGATGGACGGTAAATGAGGAGTGTCCTACAGCCTACACCCTCACCCATGATGCACTCAAAGGATCTAGTTGTCCCCACTGGAACATCCAAAAGGCCCAGTTCGGTTTTAAAAAAGATGGCCAGACCCCCACCCCTACGATACAACCTCGGGCGGTGAATCACAGAGAACCCAGCTGGAACAGCAGAAGCCAATACTGGACCTGCATTTTCATCCAGCCAGGTCTCGGTGATGCATGCCAGGTCCACCGTTTGAACAAGATCAGCTATAATAGCTGTTTTGTTTTTGATGGACCTTGCATTACATAACACTGCCCAAGTTGGATGAGATGCTGGGGAAGACCTTGACTCCTGTCCAGCCTCAATTGCTGGGTCCACCAGCCATCTCCTATGCGACAGGGTGATCCCTGTCATAGTGGACACCCCTGGGATAAATTAGAACCCATTCCCCAAGCAGTTTATATGTTTTGTATAATGTCCAACATGCTGGTTGGCTGGTTATAAATTAATGTGCTGAAGAGCTTATAAAGCTTTCTGTGCACATTAACCTAAAAACTAACTAGAAATCAGCCAAACCCTCAAAGAATATTAAAGTTATATGTTGTTTTCTTCTCAGGTCTTTGGCCATAAAACAAAACTAAGAGTACAGTTACAAAATGAGAGGGCAGTCTTAAGACTAACAAAAACTTGTGTCTGCTTTTTCTAGATGTTAGTAGCCCCTTTCTAAAATATATTTTACAGCAGACAGCATGAGGTAATAGGACCCTGCAGGAGAGTTTGGGAGAGCACAGAATGTTCTGACATCGGGTCTGACCTAACTGCATGTTCTGTGCTGTGCCTTAGGTGCCAACTGAACTGTTCTCTATGGGGCAACAGTGACCCCTACAGGGTAGTTTTATGTTATGTCTGCTGTCATTCAAAAGGCAATGGAAATTTTTCCAACTTCTAGTGAGCTTATAAAAAGCCATACCTCAGTGCTGAGATAGGATAGATAGGGTGGTCAGTTGGATACTGACTGAGGAAGGTGAAATACCTCCTAGCAGTGTGTGATTTCACACTGTTTGATTCATGCTAGGTTGAAGAAAAGCCTTAGAAACTGTTGAAGCTAAGCAGTTGTCTGACTTACCATTTTGCTTTCTGTATATTTTACTTGATAAAAATAAAATGACAAAACGCACATGTGTTTTTTATGCACCTGACTTGCGGTCTGCCTGACATTGTGTTATCCTATACCCACACCCGGTGACATCCCACACAAGCAGGGGTTAGGACAGGAGTACCACATTGTTTTTTTCTGTAGTCCTGTCAAATAAAGGCTTGCATCAGTGTCACATATGAAACATTTTGGGGACAAGGTAGCCCGACAGTTGAGTACCCTCTGTCTGCACAGTGTCACCAGCCATTTACCACACAAGTAACCGGACAGGAGGCTCATATTTATTTTTCTGTAGTCCTGTCAAATAAAGGCCTGCATCAGTGTCATGTGTGAAACGTTTTGGGAAGGGGGTAGCCCGACAGTTGAGTAGCCTCTGTCTGCAGTGACACCAGCCACTTCCCACACAAGTCTTGTCTCCTGTCATTTATTGCTAGGGATTTAGACTGCAAGCAAATGAAACCGTGTGCTTATTCAACTTTAGCACTGGTTCAAAATAATACATAATATTTCCTGTGAACTTACTAACAGCTTGGCCTTGCTACTGTAGCTGACATGCTATTAAACTGTTTTCTATAGAATTTAGCCCATTTTCCTTTATATTATACTTTAAAATGAAGGTACAGGCCATGTTTTATGTTGAATGAATATTGGCCGTGAATCCAAAACCAAAACCAGAACCAATACCAGGGCTGATTTGACAAAACCAAAACCTCTCCTGTTTTGCACACCTCTAGCCCTGATGGCCCAAAAAGCTTCATCATACTCTGGGGACAATTTCACACTATTCGTGTACCGTTGCTTCATGAGTTCAGTGAGGGGGTAGCTAAATGGGCAAAGTTGGGAATGAATATCCAGTAGTAACCAGTCAGCACTAAAAATGACCTGACATGTTTCTTTTAGGGACAGGACTGTCAGCTACAGCTTCTATCTTAGAAATCTCTGGCTTTACGTCTCCATTTCCCAAAACACATCTCAAGCACATGGTTTCCCACATGCCCAATGCACATTTGGTAGGATTAATGGTTAGACCTATCTCTTTGATAGATTGGATAACTGCTCATAGGTGTTCCAGATGGCTTTTCCAGTCTGGACTGTACACCATGACATCACCAAGGTAAGCAGCACAATAACCAGTGTGAGCTGCTAAAATGACATCAATGTACCACTGGAATGTAGAAGTGTGCCATGTAAACCAAACGGCATGGTGATGAACTGATAGAATCCATTAGAAGTGGCAAATGCAGTTTTATCTCTGGATTCTTTAGCTGGGGATTTGCCAGTAACCCTTGATAAGATTGAGGGTACTGATGTACTTGACACTTCCCATCCTGTCCACCAAATCACCTATCCTGAGCATAGGATAACCCTCAAGTTTGGACACTTGATTAAGCTTCCTAAAATGAAGATAGATTCTTACATCCCCTTCTTTTTTATTTTCATTTACCACTGGTGATGACCAAGAACTTCTCAACACTTCTATGATGCCCACCTGTTTCATTTTCTGTATTTCCTTAACCACATATGCTCTTAACTGCTTTGGTAAATAAACTGTATGTCTTTCATCTGATAGGATGAGCATTCCCTATCGCTATTATGTGCTTGACCTTTTTGCTCAGCCTGGCACTGTGATAAAAGTACTTTTAAATGTCTTTACCAAGTTACGAATTTCTGCGGTTTGTTCGGAGGTTAAGGAAACATTCACCTTTACAGCATCAGCAGTTAGTTTGTTCCAGTCTATCATAAACTACTGTATATCAGTATCTTCTGTAGAAGTTTCTGGTAAAACTAACAAAGCAGCCTTTGATGTTTTTTCAACCCATTTCTACAGTAGGTTAGCATGGTATATATTGATAGGATTTTCCCTATCAGAGGTCTCAATCTCATAATTAACTGTGCCACTACATCTAAACACTTTGTAAGGCCCTTGCCACTTCATTAACAGTATATTTTCTGTAGTGGGTAACAGTAGCAAGACTCTTTCACCTGACTCAAAACCTTTTTCTTTTACTCTATGGTCATAATACACCTTCTGCTGGTTTGGGGCCTCTTCCTGATTATTGTGGGCACTTTCAATATATTTTTCCAGTTTCTCTCTCAGGGCACACATATTAGATGTAATAGATTTTTTTCTGAGTGGGGTGATCTTCCCATATTTCTTTTATTACATCTAGTGGTGAGCAAGATGGTACAGGGCTTGCACCACAAAACATATGAGGAGAGATTGAAGGACCTCAATATGTACTCACTGAAGGAGAGGAGTGAGTGAGGGGACATGATAGAAACATTCAAGTACCTCAAAGGGCATAAACATGGTGCAGGGGGGAGACATAGTCCAATGCAGAAGGAGAACAAGAATGAGGGTACATTGTATGAAATTGAAGGGGGGCATGTTAAGAGGAAATGTGAGAAAGTTTATCTTCACAGAGAGGGTGGTGAACACATGGAATAGTCTGCCACAAGAGGTAGTGGGAGCGAGCACAGTGTGGGATTTTAAACATTCCTGGGACAGGCACAAGGGAGCCCTGAGGTGTGAAGGAGTGATAAAAAGCCACTGACCAGATTGTCAGAGGCTGCAAAGAAGTATAGGGTTTATGTGCAGACTGGATGGGCCTAGCGGTCCTTATCTGCTGACAATTTCTATGTTTCTATGTAGGTTGTCTACCATACAGCATTTAAAATGGTGAAAAACCTGTTGAGGCTTGTGGCACTTCTCTGTAAGTGAAAAGCAGTTAATGTATGTACTGGTCCCAATCTTTCCATTCCCCTTTTGCAAACCTTTAACATGTTTTAGAATTTGATTAAAACACTCAACAATACTGTCTTCCTGATGATGATAAGGGGAGTTTCTTATGGCAGTGATACCTAGTAATCAGTAAAGCTCCTCCAAAAATGCAGCACCAAAATTACTACCCTGATCAGTAATAATCTCTTTAGGTATGCCCACCCTGCTGAAAACCTTGGCCAGCTCTGCTGCCACTTTTGGGGCTGTGTCAGTACACATTGGAATTGCCTCTGGGTATCAAGTAGCATAGTCAAATACTACCAAAATAAATTGATTACCCTTTTTACTTTTGTCTAAGGAACCAACAACATCCACTGCAATTTTCTCAGAAGGCACATCTACAAGAGTAGTGGCATCAGGAGCACCTTGTCTTTTTTAGTCACTGGGGTTACTTTCTGGCATTCAGCACAAGAACTGCAATAGGGAGCAACATCTTCATTAATTTCAGGCCAGTAAAATCTGTCCAGCAATCTGACAAGGGTGCAATTCCTCCCCGAATGACCAGCCATAGGACTATCATGTGCTATCTGTAACAAATTTAGTTCTGTACTTCTATGGTATGACCAATTGTTCTATTTGCTCCTGTGTCCAGGGATTAACCCAAACTCTCTACAGAGCCCGTTACATTTTTTAAACATTGGTTCACTTTGTTTTTGTTTTACCCCCAAGTGCTTAAAATAACCTTGGAGAGAAATATTGCTAGTTTGCTCTGAAATAAAATCACAATCTGTTATCAGTTTAGTTTCAGCATTTTCATATATTAACCCCTTATGTCCATCAGTCTTTCATTGCCACTGTTTCTTCAGGTGTCGTCTTTCTTTTCTGGACTTCCAGACCTTGGACCTGGGCTCAAATAAGTCTGCATAAAAGTCATCACAAGGAAAAGAATCCACAGCATCTGAGATGTTCTTTGCCTGTGTTCTTGTAATCCCAGCTGCTGAAACTACTGCTCCCTCTGTGATTAACTCAATAAGTCCTGGAAAGTCATTTCCAATGATCACAGGTACAGGTAACTTAGGTACTGCACACACATTGATTTGGTGCAACACCCCATTACTATTCAGAGTTGCTTGGGTGGTAGGATAGTATAAAACATCCCCATGGATGCAAATGACACCAGTACTGGTCCTTTTGCACAGTGTTTTCCCAGCAATTTAACATGCACTATAGTCTGTCTGCTTCCTAAATCAATATGTCCCTTCACAATCTTATCTCCCACCTTGACATCTGTTAAATACTTGCCCCAAGTTGCTAAGGACAAATCTGCTCTAGTGTTACCCTGTTTATTTTTATTGCAGTTTCTTGCAATATGGCCTGCCTTATTACAATTACAGCAAGCAAAGCCTTTGGGTGCAGATTTTTTGACCCACTAGAGTTCTTTTCTGACCTGGAGTTAAATCGGGGAAAAAGGGTCTTACTGGTCTTTGGCTGTTTCTTTGCTGCTGCGTGGTCTGTCTGGCCATCTGATAGTCCTCAGCCAAACAAATGGTCTATTCCCCATTTTCTGTCTGGTGTTCTTTTACCGAAAGTTGCATGTCTTTAGGCAGGATGTTGATGAATTGCTCCATTGCAGTAATGTCCATTATCTGTGGGACTGTTTTGCCCTCTGGTTGGAGCCGTTTAATGAGGAGTTCTATGACTCAGGTGAAGGCTTCTCGAGGATTGTCGAATGAGTGGTACTTCAGGGACTGGAATCTTTGCCATTAGGTCTCTCCTGAGATGTCATATCTTTTCAGGATTTCTTTTTTCACAAGGTGATAGTTTTCTGACAGTGCAGTATCCATATTGTTGTAGACAAGTTGGTGTTTACCTGTCAGGTAAAGTACCAACCTGATTGCCCATTGCTGCTTTGGCCACTTGAAGGCTCCGGCAACCCTTTCAAAGGTTGTCAGGTATGCTTCAATATCATCTAAGGGACACAATTCTGTAAGTTTAATGTAATTTACATTGTTTGTGTTTTGTTGCTCTGCTGCATCTGGGCCAGATCCTCCAGCTTTGATAGCTTGCAAGGCATCCAGCCATAGCTGCTCCTATCACTGCATCTCTTCTCTTCTCTTCTCTTCTCTTCTCTTCTCTTCTCTTCTCTTCTCTTCTCTTCTCTTCTCTGTCTCTCTTTGTTGCATAGCCCACAATTTAAAGAAAGCAGAAAGGTGTTCAGGTTCTGTCCCTTCCTGTTCTTCGGTTTCTTCTTCCTTCACTGGTTTGGGCTGTACAGTCTCAGTCTGGACTTTTGTCTCTGCCTGTTTTGCTGCCATTCTTCTGGAAATCACTCCTGAGCTTGCTGTTCCAGGTTTCATACCTTTCTTCTGTGCTTCCCTGGTATCAGGTCTAGTGCCCATTAACAAAACTCCTGGCTTAGAGTTTGCACAGTGTAAATCCCACTTAGTCTAACACCATCTGTCATCAAGGCTCAGGTCAGGCAGCATAGGAAAACCAGGAGCAGTTATAAAATTCACAAATAGAATTTTATTATCAATAACAGTAAAATAAAAAGTAAAATTGTTAAGGATGGCTTTTTAGAAAGGCAGTACAAACAAAGTAAACAAAGTTCTTCATCTGACGGTATCTCTAATTTTACATTTTAATCTCTCTCCCTCTAACAAACATTGCTGCTCTTTTTATAAGAAGTCTTTGCCTTGCAATTCATTTCTTAGTTAGTTAACAGATATCCTGTTCCTCACAAAATGTGTCAAACTGTTGTCAATTTCTTTTCTTGCAGATGCAACAAAACAGAACAGTGTGTCCTGGAACTAATCTCCTGTTGCCAACTCTGCAAATGAGTTTGTGGAGGTCAAACTGCATCTCAAAGTGAACCCCCTAAGTTCCCAATAGCTTTTTGCAATCATTTCAACAATATAACTATATCAATTTTCAAACCCAGGGATCCCTGTTTAACACAAAGATTCACATATATTTCTATAACCGCAGATGCACAATGGGGAAGAAAAGATAGAAACAGCAAGAAGCAAGTGAAGACCAGGAGACAGCGGGAGGGGAGTGAATGGTCAGACCATCAGAGTGATCAGTTCCTAGGTCTCACAAGAAAATATGATTGTGCAATCAGACAGACAAGAGACAGAAAAGGAAAGGATAGAATATATTCTTTTGTTTAACTATTTCTGCATAACAAACAGGACAGGGTCTTATTTAACCCTTATCATACTAACACCTCTTTGTCCCCTTCCACCCATTCTCTCAGACTCCCTTCTGTTCTGTACTCTTTTCTCTTTACCTCACATTTTTAATGTTTATTGGCCCACTTGTTTCCTTTTCCCCCTCATCTCTCTCTGCTTACTACCCCAGCAGGGTTTCCTCCCAGAGAAGAAGGCCTCTGCCACTTTACTAGCATGCTATATGTCTTTTCACACTCATAGACTGCTTTCTGCCTCTTTCTTAAGCTGTGTCTCCATCTGTACAGTATCTCTCTCTCTCTCTTTCTGACTCCTTCTTTAAATACAACCTTACTTCCTTCCTTCCTTCCACCTGTCTCTTAGCTCCTCCCTACAAATTCCTTATCCCTATAGTGACCAGTTGGGGCACTCTGCCTAACTTCAGATTCAATAACTAACCAGTAGCTCCAAAGCTAAAGGGCCACACTTACAAAAACAAGACCTATTTATTCATGCACAGATTACTAAATCTTGACACCACGTTTAACCAATCAAGATTATTTCTGAACATTCCAAGTACTCTTATAACCATCAGAGATATAGTAACCGTACATATAAACATATAGAAGATACAGGACTATTTGAATTTGATCCATGCATAACAGCTTGGGTTCAGATGTAGTGAAGTATCAGTTGTGTGAAGTTCAGCAGCACATTCACTCAAGAGGTCTGACTGGCTGACCTCAAACACTGGACTGACTTTCAAAGGATTCAGTAATGTAACATTCAGTTTCCTGCTAGCAATGGTGTCACTCACCATTTGCTGTGGGAGCATATTTTAACAACTTCAGTGTTACCAAGATGGGGGGGTAGGGCTCTTCAGTCTGATCTACTTCAAGAGATCTCACAGTTATGAGTGAAAATCTTGTGCAGGGTTTACAGCTTTATTGCCTTTTGGCTAGGTAAGCAGAAACTCTGCTTCCAGCATCTGGCCAAATGTAGGATTTTCTTGTCATGACAAAATATATTAAATTTTTATCACAGTTCCCATAACCACTGCTCTCAAATCCCTTTACCAGCCAGACTGACCCAGGATTAAAGCTGGACAAAAGTGAATTCTGCTTTAACTGAACTTTTGTGAAAGTTTGCCAACTTTTGCAGAATTTTCAGAACTTCTGCCTATGGCAAAATCAGAAATCTTCAAAATGTGTTTGATAAATTTTTTCCCCGTTCTGCAGAATTTTCTTGTGGAACAGCAGAATAATACACATGAACTGTGGAACTAATATAATCCACAATTCAAGAATTTATTCTACTGTTCAGTTCTGAGCTGTCCTGGTAAAAAAAACAAAAACTTCTACCTGGTGTCCAGTGGCATCCCCCACCCTCAGATAACCAGCCTCCTAACAATTTAACATTTTCCTGGTGTGTAGTGGAACCACCCACCCACTGATCACCAGCCCTCTAACAATTTAACCTTTCCCTGGTGTCTACTGGCACCCCCCTCCCTTCAGGTACCAGCCCCTTAACATTTTCCTGGTGTCTAGTGGCACCCCCTCATCCTCCAATCACTGGACCTATATATTTGCTGTTGTGTTTCTGCCTCTGTTCTCACTGCTAACTGAAGTGCCTATCACAAGTACCTGTCATTACATTGCATGGTAGTCATGGAGACTGTCTCCATGGCTACCATGTGATGTAAACACTAAGGAAGGAGCACACAGTTGCAAACTTTTTACAGACATTTCAGTTTGCAGTGAGGATGGAGGTGGAGGCACATCAGCAAATATGGGTCTGGTGATCAGAGGGTGGGGTTGCCACTAGACACCAGAGAAATGTTGAGGGTCTGGTGATCAGAGGGTGGAGAATGCCACTAGATGCCAGGGAAATGTTACATTTTAGGGACTGGCAGTTAGAGGAGGGTGCCACTAGACACCAGGGAAATATTAAATTATTATCAGGCAGGTGATTGGAGGGTCGCAGTGCCACTAGACACCATGGATTGGAAACACACATCAATGGGGCGGGGCAGCGATGCATAACAACACAGATTTCATTTCATACTTTCATTCCACAGTTCAGTGACTCACTGAACTGAGGAATGAATATATGCATTTCGGATTAATATATTTAAACTGCCAAAAGAAATTCTTCTGACAGTGGTCAGTTCTGTGGAATTTTGTTTCTCAGTTTAATACATTAATCCACAGTTCATACATGTATTCTGCCATTCTAAGTGGGAATTTCTGCAAAAGGTGCCAAAATGATTTCTGAACTTTTGCAGAAGCAAAAGTCTTATATTTGTGCAAATTCCACTGGCTGAAGTTTTTTTTTCTCACAGCTCTACCCAGGATCAGTGTACCAGCCAAGCAAAACTGGAATCAGTTTACGGTGCAACTACGTTACTTCAAGAGTTAGTCTTTCTTGAATTTAATTCCTTTTAGTACTGATTTACTATTCCAACCCTATGCCACCATGCATCAATCCACAGGTTAAATTTGAGGGCAAAGGAAAGTTTTAAATTTATTATGGTCTTGCTAGGATTCAAACCCTAATCTCCTGGTTCAGAGCCATGTATTCTAGCCACTATGCAATGGTTCACCAGCCAAAATGATCAAGCCTCATTTATCTAGTTGAACTGATCCAGTATCCATTTCCTTAGTCTAACCAATCTGGGCTCAGTTTGTGTCAGAGATATGTGTAACAGCAGCCATCCCAGCATAGTGCAGACAGAGCTCATGACTATAAGTCAGAAGATCTGGACATGATTTTGATAGAAACTTGAGAAGACACAGGAGGCTCACTGCTGCCAGGGACTACACAGATAGCAGGTATTGCACTGCATAAATGGCACTACATATCATGGCCATTACTACTACACATATCACTCTCTTTTGCTAGTATGTTAGCAGACGCAGTTCCTGGAAGCACCTACTAACAACTGAGCACCAGTACGCTTGGGGAAGATTCCTCCCCTGCAGTGTGAGAGGGTAATTGAACAAACTTGATTTGTGGTTTTGCTCTACCAAGATACATGCATTTTGTAAAAGCAATCAGTATATGGCCCCATGTTTTTTTTATTCTTTGGTAAAACCCACTAACCACAATGCCTGTTTTGCAACCTGGGAGCACTGGGGAGGTAAAGTGGCTTGCCCAGAATCACATAGTATGCAAGTGGAGGTTGTGGAAACCAAACCCAGGTCTGCTAGATGAATCAGTGTCATTCACAGGTAATTACTCTAACCTTTAGGCTATAGTGCCATCCCAACTGCCTTCTACAACTTCCTGTATTTACATAATGTAATATGTACCATGAAAGTCTTCTGCATTTTCTGTATCTATCCCCGGTATGAGGTTGAAAATAGGAAATATTTCTTAGCCCCCCCCCCTTCCCATGCCACAAAAATAAATAAACATACAAACATAGTGGTTTAAACCTCCCTAGTGCAGCGTCACCTGTCAACTGGACCTTAATGCTTCTCATAGGTCCTGCCTGTAATACCTTGCTTGTCCCCAGAATTCAATCTCGTACCAGGGCACTTGACTGAGTTTTAAAATTGTCTATGACCATGTAACTTGACTGTGTTTTAATAATATGTTAAATTTGTCTATGACCTATTAACTGGTGCTTCTATGTACCTCACCACTGTTTGTCAGGAGTGTTCCTACATGCCTCTCTACTCTGTTCCACCTTGGATAATGTTACTCAATGTACTTCCTTGCGTTGTTGTGCTTTCATCATGTATCTGTATTTTCCTGTACCACTCTGTATCCCGATGTTGTATTCTCCCGGGTCATTCCTGAAAATAGGCATAATACTTGTCTACTGTACTTACCCGGTCAACAAAAGCTAAATAAATAAGTACCAAATACCAATTAGCGAATGCTAACCATTGGGAATGCTGCCAAAAAGGATGGGGCAGGGCATCAGCTCCATTCACATCTCAAACCTGGGACACCTGAAGAGCTGGCAAAAGATTGGAAAACTGACCAACATAGCTCTCCCAGTCTTTGGAGAGGGAAGGACATTGCTGTTCGTGCATGCGCACTCCCTGGCCATCCAGGTCAATGCAGTGTCGTGCTATGGCAGGGACAAGTAGATGCACTTTGTGGGCTCATGAATCAGACTCTTTATGAGCCCAGCAGTCCATATTTCCAGGGGGTGGGATTAAAACCACACAAACTCCCAAATTATATATGAAAGGATTGGCAAATGCTGGTTGCCATCTGACACTGCCCCAGCTAGCTTCAGTCTTTCGGTGTCCTTTAATGAGCTCCATTTCTTTGGAAGATGGTTGCCATTTAACTAGCCATCAAACAAATTAGGCACATTGCCAGTATTTTAAATTTAATATAGCATTAATGGCCTTAACTATTATCTGATAGCCCTGCTCACCTTGCCATCCCTAAGCATAATGGAATGGAGGCAGAGGGACCAGTTCCACCTCTGTGAAGACATTTCAGGGTGAAGAAAGTACATGGAGCAACTGCATAGTGTCCTGCTAAAATGAGGCTCTCTGCTTGGTATTCACTTTGACAGAAAGACTAATGTGCTGTGGAAATCTGATCTCTCTCTCAACTCAGGTGTCTCCTTTGCTTGATCTCAGACTTGCTTTCATAATGTCTCTGATTTTTGTGGGTTGACCACATGGTATCCATCCTTCCCCAGTGAAGGCTGGTACGCCATGGCAAAGTTGGTCCTGTGCATATTCATAAGCACATGCCCAGTATAAGCCCCACTTTCCAAGTCATTTTAAAGCATTTTTACCCAACATTACACAAAACTGATTACTTGTCCGAGTTCAGCTTTCCTTGTGCTGTGAGAAAATGTAAGTAGCTGAACTCAGACACAATACTGCTCGCACGAGCATCGGGAGGCAGTGACAGTGAGAGACCATGAGGATCCTAAAGGGTCACGTGAGGCACTCTCCAGGATCAATTTGAGGTGTGCTGTGAAAAAGCACACAGATGAGAGACACAAAAATGCGAAGAGACCTCAACAAATAATTGCAGTGCAGAGCGGCGCTGTGTAAAAGCGCCTTGGGACACTGAGCTTGTGGGAAGCTAAAATGCTGCATTGCATTTTCTGTCTGTGTGTGGACATTACCCATCACCTACAGTGCTGATAGGTGGTAAGAGTCATCAGAGGGAGGGAGCAGGAGATTGTTTCAAAAATCATACCAGGATCAAGGGTGCTAAGAAGGAAGGAGCAAGCAAAGGGAGGAAGCAGGAAGTTAAAAAAACAAAACACTGAGATGGGGATGTTGTTGAGGGGGTGGCTCACCTACCTTCAATGCTCCACAGCTCTCTTGTGGGCAGGGCGAAAACAGCTGCAGTACTGTGTGCCACACACAGTAGTTGAAATGCTGTGAAACACAGCTGTAGTGTAAATGTGGCTTTAGTTTCATATCATTGGACCAGCGGTGGCCCTAGCTATCCCAGGGCACTGTGCAAACCTCCATGATGAGGCCCCATATCAGAAGTCACGAAGCCCCCAAGGAACATCCTTATCTCTACCATAGCCTCCCTAGATCATCATTTTCAGTGAGTTTTGTGTCATTTTTGCACTTTACTTAAATTAGAACATACAGGATCAGTAAGAGAGGAGGCCAACTGAACAGCTGAGGCTTTTTGGGGCCCCTCTGCTCTTGGGACTCTGTGTGAATGCACAGTTCACACCATGCTAAGGCCAGCTCTGCATTGGACATTGCACTGTGGCAATAATATGACTGGATTCTCATGGGTGCTGCATCTCCTCTAGGACTTTAAACTATGATGGGGTTCCTGCCACGGGAACACTAAAATCTATTAGGAGGAATAACAGAACACTCCCAACCAGATTTCAAACTCATGAAATAAATTAATTCCAGGACCTCATGTTGCCAACCTAAAGCTATACCTTTGGCTGGGGATTTAAGTGAAGGTCCCAAACACATGGCTAGTATTCCAACCAAATCCATTTCATTGCAATTCAGAGTTCATAAAAAAGGGCTCTAGCTCTTTAAATTATAGAGAGCAGAAGACAGATTGGGGGGGGGGTCCTGGCACAGGTTGTAGATTTCATAAGCTATTTTTCGCTCCTATACTATACTGTTAGCCAATTCCCCTGGTAGTATCATATTTAGTTTGCATGACAAAAGCAAGTGACAAGGTCAGACAGTCATGACTTGGTAGCCCCTCCTCATAGTGGTATAGAGCAAAATACTCAGCAAAGGAGTCCAGTCACTGTACATTGAAATCCTACTACACCATGAGTGCTGCTCACTGCTGGACAGGTCTCTAAGAAGTACAATTTTACTTACTTCACTGCTAGACTTACTCATTAATCAAAATTGCCCAGAACATTTTTTTTTATTTCATGGAAATAACTCTTAAGATCAGACAAGAATTTCAAAGTCCTCTCTGTTCCACAGGATTTTTGAAAGTGTCTGAAATGTAAGGTTTACATATATCCCGTGTATGTCTAATTTCCCAAGCAAGCTGGATGCATGTGGGACAGAGTAAGGGCTAGATGGTCTAGCATTCACATACAAACTTGGACACATGCTATGAAGTGCCCAACTGCTGTAACCCACTGAAGATGTGATCCAGGTGCACGAGCTGGCCACAGACTGATGCAGAAAATGTTTCTTGCTATATTGTTGTGCTCTTGTCTCTCTCTTAAGCCTTACCGTAAGGCAATCTTACAAATAATGTGCTGCAAGTAATATATTATTTGTTAACTGTGTTGTTTTTCCTGCTCCCACAGAACTCTCCAGGACACAAGATTCTTCTTGTAAATCTCAGCGTGCACTGGCTGTTCTGTAACGTTTTTAATATATAAAATAAATGGATGCTGAGTATGAAAATTTATTTTTGAGAGGCAATCTTCCTTCTCTTATTATACGTTGATTCTTGTGCTCAGTTGGAGCAAAACACGATGGAGGTGGAAAACATTGAGAACTGCTGTTGTATTTCTTCCTTACATAACACTGGGGTATACAACTGTGCAGCAACAAACAAATGTATGTGATGGGTGTTTCTACTGTAGGGTCTGAAAAGATTAGGGGCTTGAGCCCCCACTGTTTCTGCCCAGTGAATAAACAAACAACTAGGACCAGTTTTAGGAACTGGGACTCTTTTATTCGGGGCCAATGAACAAAGAGTTGGAGCTCCAGTCCCCAATTCCTGCCTCTAGTGATGCCCCTGATTTATGTATGCAACCAGGGGGTGCAGGGTTAGATGTACAATCAGGCTGGGTGGGGGCAAACAGGGTTAGAGTACAAACTGGTTATTTTTTCAGCCACATCCATTTGTACCATTATTATTAGTAATTGTGCTTGTTCAAGTGACTGTATACAGAAAACGTATATATTTTCCACTACAGCAAAAATGGTTGGTATATTTAAAAATATATGAAAGAGTGGGGAAATATATGACAGACAGATAGATAGATAGATAGATAGATAGATAGATAGATAAACATGGAAACTTTCCCACATACAAAAGGACATAATTTAGTTCCCTGTATGCCTGTAAGTAAGTAAGTAAATGATCAATTTAAAGTATATACCTACACTGACTAAAACTATGTGACAACAGTACATACAACTCAACTGAACTGATCTATTACTAACAAGTCAAGTAACCACTTTACAGTGCCCCCCCACTTCACAGTCCCCCCATTTTGCACCATAGAGTCATGTGCCTCGAAGCTGCAGCCGTATCCACTTACACCATATCCTCCATGCTGCTGCCACCAATGCTGAACTCTGTTAAACACTGCTCCCAACCAGACACCGCTTCCCAAAACAAGGACAACTTTCCCAGCTGCAATTTCATGCGTCTCCTGACCCCAGCTGCATGCCATTCCTAGGTTCCATGCCAACCCCAACTGCACACGGTTCTCAGCTGTAGACACTAAGGGACAGACCAGCCAAGCCATATCTTATATAGGAGGACCCTGCACTATGGAAAGCAAACCAGGCCAAAACAGTGCTCAGGACAAAAACACCACTACACTATGGAAAAGCAGCTGGGCCAAAAAACGTTGAGACAAACTGGAAATGATCTAAACAAAAAATCAATAACCCTCTTAATGTGTTATATAAAATAAAATAATAGGTAAGACCTGTATGGGGAACGCTATCATCTCGGAGGGCTAATTAGCTCATAATCTCACTCACCCTTAGCTTCCGTCAATGGTAAATTTCCCCATACACCACCCTTACCTAAAATAAGCATACAACTCAATGTTGAGAACATATTATCTATATATTATACTGTTCAGTATATGTGGGACATATAGTTATTATATTCCCCACTCTTCATATATTTTTTTCAAACAAGGGGTTTGGTATATTTAAAATATGCATATTTTCTTTAATGGTAATTTGCATATATATTTCTTTTTTTCACACTGGGCATGGATCGACTTGTTTGTCAATAGAGGATCATTACTCTTCAGGGCATTTAAAATCAATATTAAGTCCTATGTGTTAAATTAAATGGTAATTCCCTCGGTGTTGTACCATATGGAAGTGGCCCACATATTACTAGTTACGATACTGCCTGTATATTGTATGTGTATCTTCCACTGTCATTGATCAGTATGGATTCATGCAGAATCAATAAAGAAAGTGTTAAAAAAAATATGTGTCATCATCAGTGGTGCATGGCTTTCAACTGACTAGTATTCCTGGCAAACAAATGGCTGAGCAGTGACAGGGAGTAGCCCCATGGGGGAGTCCTGTGATTCCTGTAGTTCCTCATCTCCTGAAAAGTGTCACTGTGTGGTGGTTGATGTCTGAAGAGGGGGTGGAGGGTCGGATTGACATGAGCAAGTACATGTTAGAACTGATTGCCTCTGTTTTTCAAATAATAAAGTTTATACAGTGCAGCATGAGCCTTGGAGATGTATAATGAAGGCCTGAGGGAGACGACAGGCACTACAGGGCAGTTACATTCCAGCTCTTCTAAGTGTTCACTTCACCACTGCAGTGTATACAGCAGTACAGTGATAGTGATAGAGAATGTGGAGATTAAGAATGAGCTTGAACAAATTAAATTAAACAAGGCATGTCTACATATTTTGTATTTAATTCATGATGATGAAGACACCAAGCCAGGGATGATTCTGGTACCAGAAGTGACTCAGCATTTCCCTGCACCGTGCCCACTCTGCACACCAGCCGCTCAACTTTTAGATGATTCCCTCATTGCAGCTCAATTGCAAAGAAGACAACTGACATCCTGGCAAGTCAGATGCCCGATTATTGAATTAGAACTCATGCCGCTCCCATCAAACTGTCAGAGTGGTAGCAAGAATGGCTGACAGGGAAGCCTTACAACTGCAGCTGGTGTGATGTGCCAATTAGGCTGCTTGTTTATGGCAGCTCCGCACAGCAGCAAGGCAGCAGTGTGAAGACGGAATGCAGATGATCAAAAGCAAGGCTAGTATATTTGCCCATCATTCACTGACGCCACCAGAGCACCGGTTCCTTTGAGTGGTGTTTTTAGCTGCACTGTTCTAAAACAATACATCTCAGGGTACATTTACACTGTGTTCACTGTGCATTGAACCGTGACCACTTCAAAAGGTTTAGCCAAGTATTTTACGGCCATGGAAAAGGGCTCTTATTGATTTAAATCACAGGGCTGGCTCCCATCAGTTTCACTTGAGGGCAAACCAGCAATAAAATATCTCAGAGCACAAGGGACAGACATATCACTTTGAAAATTGCAAGAGATCCTTTTCACCATAATCACTTACATGAAATATATATTTGCACGAATAAGGTTTTTGAGGAGATTTGTCTGCAGTCAGGATAGATAGATTGACAGACAGATAGACAGACAGGCAGACAGGTAATGTATTTATATTATTTCAGATCTAAACTTCTCTGAGCATAGTTACAGGTCACAAGTGGAATGAAGTCTCTTGATCCCAGTTTCCATGCCATTTGTCAGAAATGTAACCTAAACTTATAGGGTCATTGTCAGGTTTGGTGAGCCTATTTCAGCCATTTACTGCAACACCCTTGTCAAGTACAGGGGAAATTACTACATAAGTATTTCATATGGCTGTTTTAAAGCAATGGCTAGAAATTGTTCTATTAAACATTTATACAATGGGGTCTGAAAATCTGGCTTCCAGATTGGCTGACTGGCACTTTTGAGCCTGGGTAAATCCTACAACAGCCCTCGCAAAAAAGGCCAGTCAGACAGGGTGGCAGCAGCACTACAAATCAAATCAGTATACACTCCCACCCTAAAAAAGCCACCATTTTTTCCCCCCGCTAATGCTGACTGAGAGAAACTGCAGTCATTAAACACAGTGATATAAGTTGAATGAAACCATACCTCACATGTAAAAAAAACCTGCCAAAACAGCTCACTCTGACTTGTTATACCCCGTTTCCCATACAACAACAAAAAGCTCTCTCATTTTTTTTTCTTGCTAAGCACAACCCCAAACTGAAGCACTTTCGCTTATAGACAGGTAAGTTCTCTGTTTCTGGGACTCTGGAAAATAGACATGTAGCTGAACTGAGTGTGTTACATGTAGTCTTATATGACACCTTTGCCTGCAGCATGCCAATTGTGGATTGGAGACAAGCTGAGATGTTTTTTCTGGTACCATTGAGACAAGAATCTGCTCAAAAATGACAGAATGCTGGTGTAACCCCTAAGTGGCGCTATCCCAAGGGCTACTACCCCTGCCTGCTTGGCTAGTTGCAGGTTAAGGGGCCTAGGTACTGAAACAGGTGCCTCCACCCAGAGGTCAGAGTTGTTAGTGGTCAAGCTAACCTGCGCACAGCCCCCTGGGACACTGTAACCCCCCTCTGTCCCTTCTAGTGGCCAGAACAGTAATCACATTTGCATTGACCCTTATTCACCATGCAAGTACCCACACTGTCTACACTTACCACCAGGGCTGGTTCTTCTAGCTTGACCCTGGAGACACCCTGTAAAACAAGGTTATGCACAAGAAATAGCAACAGTACAGTACTTTTCGCACAAACTGGAACCACAGCTAGGTTAAATGCAAAAAGAGTTAGATCTGATTTATTCAGGGGACTTGAACAAGGAGGGGGCATAATCAGGTTGATTGACTTAAAGGCTAAATCAATCAAACAGTCATGCATGCACTTCAGAGTCCCTACACAGTCACACACTCTGGGTACCCGGGTAGGAAAATGGTGGGCTAGCCAGGAACATTGCCCGGGGTAGGCCAGCATCGCAGCTGGTTGGGACTATGTGATGGAAGAAAGCAACATGCACAACACACACTATTTGTAATCCAGAGCTGGTGGGCTCAGTTCATGAAAGAAAAGACAACAAGGTAATCAGATGACAACACTTTAGATTTAGCTGTTGTTGCAGGGAGCTACCCTGATGTTTACTCATGATACCCAATACAGGACACAGGCAGGACAAAATTGAGATTGCAGGTTGTTGAGCTGGAATGCCAGGAGACGCAGGGCCCACACGAATCACCGAGGCATCATTCCTGTTTAAGGCATTGAGCAGGGGGCTGATCCCCAGGCAGGTCTCTCATTGATGACTTTCTCTGTGTAGCGGATATTCTGGCTGGACCAGGGTGGCAAGGCCCAGGCCGAATGGAGATGCAAATGAATTTAGTCCATTGGAGCTGGATGCAGCCTCCAGCAAGCAGAACACAGTTCAGCACACAGTGGGGAACCAAATCACGACCCACTAACAGCACACTGCACATTTACATGTAAAGAAATTCCACTGTACCAGGCAAATGGCTCTCTGACGCAATTATAGAGTCTCTGCACAATCCAGGAGTTCAGAGGTGGCTGGAAGTCCTGACAGGCCAATCCCATTCAGCAAATCTTTGATCTTCTTCAGGCTGATAGCCTGGTCACAGTTCTGTGGCTTATCTTGCTCTCACAATTCGGATTCAGTCCAACTAAACTTCAATTTCTCTCTCAGGGACAACAGGCAGGCAGGCCAAAACTCGGCCCTTTCACAGTTCTCCCACGCGAACCTACGCAGGACAGCTGCTCAACTATCTCAAGCTGTTACTCCTTCACTTCCCAACTCAGATTTCCTCTAGCTGCAAGCAGCCTGGGACTTTCCCCAGGATCCAAAAGGTTCGGTTGGCCAATCTGTCTGTCAGTCACAACAAGGGCTCCCCATCCAGGCGCCAAAGTGCTAAAACTAAAATTCCTACAGAATTTTGCTCCCACAAGACCCCTGGGGACAGGCTTCATTTTAGAGTCCCCAAAGGTACTGATTGGCCCATTCTGGCAGTCCAGGACCAAGATGGTGGTGATAAACAGAACTCTCTATGCTGCAAAGAAGGCAGGTTAGACAAACTACACTATCATTATTACTCTAATAGATAATCATCAAATAAGGGCAGCTTTTAACAGAGCTCCCTCTGCACAAGTAGTGATGGCAGAACAGAGCGATTATCTGGCAGCTCGGGCAGGACTCAAGCAAAGAAACACTCAGCCCCCCTGTCAGATTAAATAAGCACCACACTATAGTTGGCTATTAAAGAGACAATACACAGAGGCTATACAGCCACTCTCTGGCAATACCGTTTAAACTGCTAAACGCAGGACACCAGCCTGGCAATGAGCATTTAGGCAAACTCAAGGAAGACTTTTTGGGAACCCCCATTTGTAGGGGGTTACACTGGTATACGTTGATAGGTGATAGGGTTTCCTTCTTTTCCTATTACTAAAGTGTCTCACACACAGCAGTGAAAAAGAAATGGGGGTGCTCAGTTCCAGGAGTAAAATTAAAAGCCTGACCTCCATGAGCAAAATGGAAACGAGCTGCTTCTTTGTAAAATACCCCCCCCAAAGACATGAAACTAACTAAATAAAGTATAAAAATGCAATTTATAATGAGAAAACGTATCCCCAAACCCCTGTCAGGTATGTTCAATCCTACATTAAAGGTGGGAAGGGGGTTCCCCAATAACTTTTTTCTATTTCCAACACTGATCATACACATCTCCTAAACCTCCTGTCTCCCTCTACAGCTTCATGCTGACATCTGAGTCCTTAGCTAACACTAGATTTAGGGAGATTTTTATATCTTTGTTCCATTCAGGGGAGATTGTAGTACAATTCCAGGCTAACTCAGTCATCCCCATCCCCATGCACTGCTAGGGCAAATACTATCTCCTGGTACTGTAGTGACCAGGAGCTGATGTTGATTTTCAGTCAGCCCCCCCAGTTCCCCAAGTTCCCCAAATACCTCAGTTGAAGTGTTGCCCTTCCCTTCAGCCCTCAATCTATATGATTTGGGACTAATTGTAGTCCGCATACATATTCATCACATGACATCATTAAATAGATGAGGACAAGGGACAAGGACTGGGCCCGATACGCTAAGCACAGGGACCCTGCCCTACTCCCACACTACAAAACACTCAGAAATAAGTGCAAATCCGCCATCAGAAAGGCCAAAATTAATTACCTCCAAAACAAACAAGTAGGGGCATAGGCCAACCCCTGTCAATTCTGAGGTACCCTTAACTCTCTACTCAGGAAAAACAAGAACGCTGAATCCATTACCCTTATACAGGGAGATAGGCAGACTAATGACCCCTCTGAAGTTGCCAACATTTCAATTCCTTTTTTGGAGATCTTAATAAATATAAACCATTCCCTCACACTTCCACTCCTGTCTCACCTTCCTCCTCTCCCCCAGTCTCCAACCCAGGCATGGAGTCCTGTTCTAAAGTTTATTTCTGGGCCCTGAAACCCTCCAACACTATTAAGATGATCCAGAGTAACAACCCTAAACCCAGCAAAGGGGCTGATGGAATTGACTTCAAAATCCTTAAGCTCACCATCAGACCTCTAGTGGTCCCCTTTACAAACATACTCAACCTTTCACTCTGCTCGAGCTACTTCCCCAGCATCTGGAAAACCACCTCTGTCAAACCGCTTTTTAAATCAGGTTCAAGAAATGAGGTCAGGGATTACTGACCCATCTCTCTTCTCGCTCCCCTCTCTAAAATCACTGAAAAAGTGGCACATACACAGCTCACTGCATACCTCAGCAGTCATAACCTCCTCTCAGAAGCTCAGCATGGCTTTAGATCTGGTCACAGCACCGAAGCAGCCCTGGTCAAATTCACTAGTGACAGCCTCAAGGCAAATGACAAAGGCCAGTACACAGGCTCAGTTTTTGTGGACTTGACCAAGTGTAACACCCCCCCCCAAGTGGGGGCTTACCTTTTGTCCATTCACCCATAGCTCCCGTCTGTCTCCTGATGCCTGACGGTTTTTCCCGTTTGTCCCCAAGTTCACTGCCAACAGCCCAGGTCCAAAAAGGTGCCCTAGATCCCGAAACAGCCTCAGTGTTCCAGTTCGGCCCTTTTGGGGCTCAGGAGCTTTGTTGCGATTCCCTGTTGTTTGCGGTGGCACTCCGGTGCTAGCGGGGATCGCACATGTGCACACCACGCCTTTGATTTCCTGACCACTGACTTTATGGTAAATCGGGAGATGATTCAGTGGTCCCGGTGCCCCTCCTCACCTAATTTGGGACTGGTGACCTCAGCAAGGGCCAGGAGAGCCTTCTTTCTTTTGTAAATAAAGAGCACCACAAAGCACTAAGGATTGGAGCTCATGAATATTAATGAGGAAAGCCCCAATCCCCTATGGATATTAATCAGGTGTCTGCCCTAGCGCAAATAGCACTCCTAAAATATTGGCACTAGGGACAGGCATAAAAGTAAGTAAATAAATGTATGTTAAGAGCATCATCTAAAAGGACACTAAAGGGGCTAATAAGCAAAGAAGGGAAAGTAATTTAAATAAATAAATGTACTGACTGCTCCAGAGGTTAACGCTGGGACTCAGACAGAAGCTTGCTTTCTGCAAAAGGTGGCTCTAAAATATCGGCAGCAGCGACAGGCTCAGGACTGAAACAAAATGTTTATTCCGGGCAGTGATCAACAGGACACACAATCAGCTATGGAACTGTGGGGCAAGTAAATAAATGAACTAATTCTTCTGGCTGCACCAGGACCTTATATTTCAGACGGTGTTAATCTGCAAAGGGACTGTGTGCTTAGCAGCCATTTTAGTGCTGCAGCAGCCAATCAGAAAGCTAGGATTTCAGCCAGGACTTGTGGGACTTTGTCCAGAGGATTCTTGGGACACTGCAAAAGGCTTATGGGGATGTTACAGGGACCTAATTTCAGGCATCAAAACAGGGAGCCTGTTTTGCATTGAGTGAGGCTAACGAATATTCATTTTCTGGACCGACAAGCAGGTTCAGCCAATTATCAAGGGAGCACCAAATAGTTTCAGCCAATCGGTAGCCTCAGAAGGACTCCTTAAAAGACAGTGTTTTGCAGGCTGATTGTGTTCGAGCGGGAGCCCCCCAGATGGGTGGGGGCTCAGGCCCTTTGTTCCAGAATGGGCCTAGTGATCCAGTGTGAGCCCCTCCACAGGGGAGGGGGTTTTCGTCTGCCAAAGAGACAAAGTGGCTGCAGTCAACAGAAGTCACTAGCCTGGGGGTTGCCAGAAATTGGCCTCCATGGCTGGCCAGCACCGTTCCACATTTTTAGGAGAACGTGGGGAAACCTGAACCTTCAGCTGTGAGAGAGCTGTTCACACATTCTACCTCAGCAGTGAGAGTGTTGAAGAAAGCCTGAGGCCTCAGAGAAAAGAAAGCCATTTCTGCAAGTGATCTGAGTGAGTACACTGCTTCTGACAAGTGAAAGTGTGAGAAATCTTTGAAGGGCAGCAAGGCTCAAAGTGTACTGATTATGACTGTCTGTCTGCACCCTACGTTTAAACAAAAGCACCAAAAGGGTGGACATCTGCTTAGTGTCCAGAGAAGGGTCCAGTTTATATATATATAAATGTGTCTGATCTGATAAGTGCCTACAGGACTGGAAGGAGAGTACTCAGAGCTGGGGCTCTCCCTGACATTACCTGGGAGGTCCAGTATTTGTTCATTGGAGCTGCTAAAGCCAGCACTGCCAAGAAGGACTTGTTTAATTGTCAGGACATCCAGTGGAAGGTATTAACTCCAGCCAAGCCACAAGGGACTGAGATTTTGTGAAATACACTTAAGAGAAGCTGCAGTAACTGTTTTGAAGTACCAAGTCAAAGTACAGTGCATTGGGAAAAATAGTTTGTTTGATATGGACTGTGAGAATTTGGGTTACCCTAGCCTTAGGGGAAATCACCCATGCTTAAAAGACTATGTCATGTGATCTGCTATGGGAGCCATTGCCTGGGCTTTGGTTGTGCACTCTTCTGTGCAGAATGTGGGTGCTGGTCCCTAAAATTGCTGCGAGTGCACCATGGTCATAAAGTTCTTGCCCAACTAGCAAAAGGTGAGGTCGCACATGGGGCACATGGAAAAGGAACTGTGACTACTTAATACAACTTCTAAAACAAATAAATATGCTGATTAAATGAATGTGCTCAATGAAACACAATGCATCGTAGATTAGGCCTGGGGCACAGCCTGGTAGTGTGCCACCTAGGGCACTGCCATGTGCGTTTCCCCAGAGGGGCGCAGCCTAGACATGGGGTTGAGATGTACCAGTCCCAGTCCTAGCCTGGTCTTCCAGTAAAGTGATTTTGGCCCAGAGAGGGGCACTGCCTACAGAAGTTAACATGTAGTTTTCCATCATAAAAGCTTTAAGAACTTTGTGGTCAGGAAGGGGTTACCTGACTGTTAGCTTTGCCTGCATCTCGACCTCAGGAGTCAGAGCCTGCTTGCTGAAAGCACTTAATCCTGCCTTGTACAGACTGATGAGGACTACCAACTGTAAGTAATGCAGGGTCCATGCCCTGCATCAAATCTAAAGGTGACATGTACATAGTTAAAGTGCTTGCATGGACTGGGCCATCTGGCCATGGATACAATTGCTGTAAGTTTTACAAGTGTGTTGCATATGTTAATCTGCTTTCTTTATTTAAGGGCCCTGACTAGCCAGCCATCGTATATTACAGCTGCTCTGGATGACAGGCCTGCAGCTTTAAAAACTGTTAATTACTGGGTACCCAGGTTAATGTGGGAGATTGTGGAGTCATACACAGTTTGGGGATCTGGTATTGTGTCCGGGCAAATTGCGAAGATGTGGATATTTCTCAATGCAGCTAGACAGATAGCCAGGGACTTGACTATCTCAGAAGTAGGTGGATCGCTCTGTGATAATTGCCTGAGGGAAAATGCAAAATGATTATTGTGATGCTATGCCAATCAAAACCAAATCAATCAATCTAATTAATTGTAAATAACTTAACCTTTACTCCAGTGCACCCGTCCTAACCCTTTCCCATGTAAATAAATTGTTGTTGTTGTTTTCGCTTAATCCTGTCTCATGAGCCTATTATTACAGAGAGTCAACAATGGCAAAATGTCTTTAATGTGGGGAATGTTACTGGGTCATGCTTGGGGTGGCTTTATGGTGATGAGGGTGGGTACAGCATCCCAGAGGGTTGTATAAGGTTTAATCTAGCCCACTAAAAGTACACTCTGGGTGGAGGCACTGAGCAATTTCATTGTAGTGTATGGTGGAATGTCATTCTTCACCAAAATCCATCACTGTCAAAATGTTGTTCTCCTACACTAGTGACGTTCGCAGTGCAGAAGAAAGATTTTTTGTTCTACTGCACTGCGCATGTCATACACTGTGCCCTCAAGCAGCATTTGACTGTTAGGGCTCACTCCATAGACAGGACACATAGCGAAAGCAGCAATGTCGGCGGCAGCACTAATGTTTAGCATTAAAACATTCACAATGTAAAGTTCTTTTTTCCTTCTAGTAACCCAGTAAAAATGTTCTGAAGCAGAAACATGCTGTAGTGATTTTTTTTCCCCAAAAAACGACGTTCCACCATACACTGCGCTCTCGAGGTAATCCGTCGTCATAGTGCCAACTCGGTGAAAGAATAGCCCTGTTGTCAACTGTTCCCCATGCACTATCCTATATATCTTAGGGAAAGAACCAGTTCAAAGTTATTTTCAGGATCCCAGGCCCCTCAACCTTGGTCTGAACAGGCAAGGCAAGGGTAGTAGCCCTTGGTATAACGGTGCCAGGGTTACACAAGACTTTCGACCTGGTGAACCATAGCCTTCTTCTGAACACCATCACTGACATACACATCTCAGAGAATGTTGTCAATTGGGTGGGAAGCTACCTCTCTCATAGATACCAGAAGACAACTATGAAAAGGCACCTCTCTGCCAACTGCTCAATTAAATATGGGGTCCCTCAGGGCTCCATTCTGGGCCCACTCCTGTTCTCCTTTTTCATAAATAAGCTTCCTGATATCTGCCACTCCACAAACATCATCCGTTATGCAGACGATGCTACCTTATATTGCTGCAACTGCAACCTTGACTCGGTGTTCACAAATCTGCAAGCTGATTTCAGCAAACTACATTCTTGGTTTTCTTCCAAGAGCATGGTCCTCAACTCCAAGAAGACCAAGTTTATGATTTTCTTCTGCCCAAGAAAAACTCTTAATAGAAGCCTAACCCTCACGGACAATCAGGGAATTACCATTGAAAAAGTGGATGAATTTAAATACCTGGGACTGTTCCTTGACCCACACCTACCGTACCACATACATATAGCAGACCTCATCAAGAAGATCCATGTGAGGTTAGGTCTCTTATATTGAATCAGGAAGTTCCTGATACCCATTTCCAGACTACAACTGGCTAGCTCCCTGCTCTTATCAATCCTAGAGTATGGTTCCATTGTCTACTCCCCCACTACCACCTCCCTCCTCTTCTCCAAACTCTGTACCGCATAGAATAACATTGCTCACTTCGTCCTAGGCTTCCCTTGGTCTACTCAACACTGTACCTTATACAACTCCCGTAACTGACCCACCCTTGATGGTAGGTTCTATCTTAAAATACTAACTTTCTTGCATAAGGTAAACTTAAACTTATTGCCAACAAGTGTCTCCTCAGTTTTCCCAAAGTCGGTCCCCAAGCGCAGTACAAGAGGGGCTTCCCACCACATTTTCGACAGTCCCATTCCACCACACCTCTCATGCTCAGAACTCCATTACCTTTAAGGGCCCCAAGCTATACAACAATCTGCCCCCTGACATCCACACCTGTAGCACCATCAGCACCTTCAACTGCACTCTCAAGGACCACCTCCTTAAAACATTCACTTGTGTATGCCCCAGACAGTTGCCCCCTCCTAAGAATTCAAATTTAGTGTTTTTTTAATCCTCTTCTCCCTCTCCCTTACCTCTCCTTCCTACTCCCTCTTCCCTCCCTTTTCTGCCCAAATCTTTAAGGTTTTGCAACTCTGTATAAAATGTATGCCATTACAATTATCTGAATGTTATATATTGGTCATATCCCTTTGCACTTTGTGTCTTTTCAGCTCAGTAGGGTCTATGAACTCTGTATATGTTTCTTGCTATTTATTATTGACTATTGTGTATATTGCACTGCCTCTGTCAGTAGGACCCCGTCTTTAATTGTAAAAATCTGTACAACTGGATGTTTGTGAAAATTGACATTTTTGCTCACATACTTTCCAGTATAAAATAAAAACTGATTGATGCTAACTCAGTTGGGCCCCCCTTCCCCATGGAATGCCATTTACTTATGCGTTTTATTTATTTATTTGTTATTTTTGACCAGGAAAGGCACACTGGATGGCAATAGCTCATTTCCAGGTGCATACTCGGTGTCAGTCACATGCATTTGCTGTACTGACAAGGGGGATGTTGGTCATGACACTGGGCAAATTCTTCTTCAATAAGTAGAATGGACCTTGGTTTAATGTCTCATCTGAAGGACGGCACTTCAGTGGTGCAACACCTCACCATTCTGCACTACAGTGTCAGTTATGGGTATTACCCCAGTTACCTTGAGTGGGGCTAGCACACACAACCTTCCAGTCTCCGGGCCTCAGATGGGAACCTGCTACCTACTGAGCTACTGACACTGAGAGATAGCCTGCTTAAGCAATTGCCCAGTGGGATGGGTGGAGGAAGTGAGGAGGTCAACATCACTGATGAAACAAAGTGGACTGATTTGCCCAGTACCATCAATGACACCAATGACTCAGACCACACAGAGACACACTTATATAGTCTAGCTGTGTAAGTGAATGGTGGCGGTAGGGGATGTGGAATACCATTGTCTACCCCAAAATCATAGATCAGGGTCAGGAGGTGGGCCCAACATTGAAACTGCAGTATTTGTGTGCCTTGGGGTGGTGGGCTATGGTGGGGGATTGAATGATAAGTGATGCCATTTCATGGCAAAGTGCCAGAAGCCACTGGTCTTTAGTATCGTGTTTGAGCAGAAGGGGGTAAACAACTTAGCTAGCCTGGCTTTATACTATGAGTGCCCACCAGCCTCAAATCATGTCACACATCTGCAATTATTTAACAATCTGTAATGATATCCCTGTAAAAGCTACTGCTGGCACTAGCCAACTCTTGATTTGTTTGTTCCCATGTTATCCCTTTAATTCCCCTTGTACGTGACCACACAACGATGAGGGCTATCTCTGATGGGGGGGGACCTTCAATGACCAGGTGCCTTCACTGCTGACTCCAATGCTGCTCCTTGGTCGGCCAGCATAGAGTGCACAAAACCACACACCCCCTCCCCAGGAGCCAAGCATCTCACCTCTATGAAATGTTCAGCCCCACACTGCCCAAGTGTGCGAGTCTACATACTGCACATAAAAACCCTGGACTCCCAGGAGCAGTGAATTGTGCTGCAGCTCAACCACTTTGACAGCCTTAAAGCAGTAGTACATTTTAGTTATCATGTCATTTGTTTTATAATAATGTATTTCTGGAAAATACATCACTGCACCAAGTTTTTATTTTTATTTTCTTTCATTCCTGAACTGAGATACATGATTTTAAAGTTTTTGAAAGTTCCTGCTCCCTTACTAACCATGAAAAAATGAAACATCTTCAGGTGGTGGCATGCTTTTTACCATCAGAAACATTAGCTCTACTACAATATATCTACAGTATAGATCCAGTATTTATAGTCAAAAGGTATCCTCTACAGAAGATATGTTTCAATATTGTGGCTGGTGGCCATCTTTAATGACTTGCAACATTAAAGAACTAGTGTATTTCCTAAAACAAAAAGCAGTCAACAATGACCTTTAATATCTGAGGTACTTTTTCTTTTCCCTTTGGCTAATTAGAAGATTGTTTTACCTGATGTTACTAGGAGTGCAGTACTCTGCCTGGCAGATGACATATCTAGGTCTGTTCCTTCCATTACATCAACAGCATTATGACATCACTGACTGTGACATCACAGCTGCTCGGAAAGAGCCACTCAGTAGCTGCCAAGTCAGTCACCTGTGATATCACTGTCAGTGAGGTCACAGTCACAGTTCTGATGATGTAGTGGGAGGAATAGAACTAGATTTGTCAGCTGCCCTTCAGAGTGCTATTCCACATATCCAGCATGATAGTATCACATAGAAAACCTTTTACTAAGCAAAAGGAAGAAGAAAAATCCTCCAGAAATAAGAAGTTACAACAGACGATTGCTTAAAATGCATAACATTTTCCTGTAGTTATTTTTGGTTCTACTGGCTATTTAATTGAAAAAAATAATTACAAAGCTGTTTTTTTAAACATCTGAGGAAATTAAAAAGATACTAATTATGAATCTAAGGATATCAAATGTACATTTCTGCTAAAAAAAAACAACATTATGATGAAATATTTTGCCAACTATCAAATATTGCTGCTATAAGCATTGTTTTGAGTGGCTCATTATAAAAGCAGATAATGTGCACCCTGGCCTGTGCCCAATCCAACCCCAAGGATGCGTCAGGTGGACCTATGTGATTGGCTGCTGCTGTAATTGACAGTTGCTCACATAACTCTGCTCACCATGTCCTCAGAGTGGTTTTCCGGGTGCTGTGCTCGAGGTATTTCTGAAAATTATATTCCCCGGACTCCGATTCGCTCTGTGACTATGTGGAACCTAGTGCAATGAGCAGTGGGAACAACTGCATGCAAAAGCAGGTTTCATGCTACTGTGCCTTTTTTTTATTTACTTAGGCATTTTGCACCATCAAAGCACATTTTTATAAATAAAAAATGTTGCTTTTTGCCCCAGGCTTGCTCTGATCGAAGGAAAGTCTTAAACAAAGATCACTGCAGCATGAAAAAAAACCATACTGCATGTAAACTGAATGCTTTTGCTAATCACACACTGTTAGTCACAGTCTTCAATGTAGAAGAGGTGTTTTATTTGCCTAATTTTTGTACAAGCAGACAAAAGCCCTTTGAAAGGACAGAGTTCCCATAAAAGCAGTACATATCAAATCATCATGCAGTTATTTATGGTCCCATAACAGGGACATGCAACAGAAATATCAGGTATTGTCCTGCTGGCCCAGCTTGTGGAAACATGATCACCCTCACCCTACCCCAACCCCCCCAAAAATCAACCTCCTTCTTATTCTTATTGAGACAGCAGAAAAAATGGAGCCCGCCTGCCATGTATCACTCTCCGCAGCTTATGTAAGCTGTGAAATATATAGTTAGGAATATGAAGGGAGGGGTTTGTGTGATGGTAGAGTGAAAGAGAGAAAATTCCATGAAGACCTGACCTCCTTATGGATTTCAACTAATTATGCTCTGCATGTCCGCATATTTTACTGATCCTGTTTAAAAGAAATATTTGCTGTGGCAAAAAATAAACAATAGTCTTGATTTTTTTTTTTTTTTTTTTTACAGTTTACCTTTCTGGGTTTTTTTTAACGTTCATTTACTTGAAATACACTCTGGATAGAGATAACCTCTGCACACATGCAGGAAATTGTAAATGACTATTATGTTTTGACATTTGAAATAACGTGTTTCTGGAGGGTTAGCATTACAAGAGTCATTTCACTTCAAAATGTTATTCCTAATGTGATTTTTTTTTAAATTCATAAGAGGCACTTGCCTGAGTTCAGTGTAGCACTAAAGTCAGCCAGAGACAGAGGTCAAATTCATTTCATTTCTTTTATGTTTTCTTCTCTCTGCAAGATGAAATAAATGATTAAGCCTAGAACACTTGGCAGTTCAGTGAATGTGCTCAGTAGTACCATTACAAGATCGATTTTCTCAATACAGGAGTCTTTCTAGGGTGCACATTGCTTAGCTGACATCTGTCGTGGTTGTCATGGCAGCACCCTCTCCAGCGCAGTGAGAGGTCAGGCCTGACAGGGAAGGCCTCAACAGTTTTACCCTAGTCACTTCAAGGTTAACAGCCAATGGACCAAAGAAATAGGCAATTATAGCACAGTCGATTCCAGTTAAGGGAATACCTGAGAAGTAAATATTTCTGATAAGTGAATTGAAATGAAACAACCAGCACCATTTTGACTTCATCTTTTATTGGTTTTTCACGTGCCTTGAATATTAAGTAGGCCAGGGAGATAGTTTTTGTGACAAAAACTGCTGCACAGTAGCAAATCCTCATTGTCAAAGTAAAAAAAAAATCTACATTTTAGATTGGAGAAGCCACGTTGTGCATTATTTAGCTTCTGCAAGGATTTTTAAATAATGGGGTAATGGGGGCGGGGGGCCAATGATGTATTAACAGTGAATGTGCAAAACAGCTTGATTCAAGTTTGTCTCATATGAGCAGATCTTATGTGAAGCTAGCTCACCATATATAGTACCCTGTATTTCAGAGTCATACTAAACAAAATGCATGGTGGGAAACAAACCCAGCTCTGGCCTCCCCAATTGGAACTGGAGCTTGAGCTGCGTAGCCACCTGACTAGTCCCCACTGAGGCCACACATATTTCTTTCTTCCACAAAATGGGTTTTAATGCTGAATGGTGGGTGACAGCTTAACAGCTTAACAGCACAGCTCTTACTATGATAAACAGCTGCAGGTTTAGAACAGTAGGAAAAGGAAGTGATCAAACACAACAGAAGATGGACATCTGGTGTAGTATCGCTGCGGGGGTGGGGAGGGGAGGGGAAATCAGTCAGATTTACTTGCTAATGGTTTGGGTTTTCACGTCACTTATTCTTTGCTTTGAAAACATCTATCATTTCTACAAGTTTTGACATTCTATATAGCAGCAACAACGCATCTGGAAATCTAACCTACTGTACGATGACAGATAACTCACAGCTGTTGCCTAACTTCAGGCATCTTATATGTGGCCTACAAAACTCATACAATTCATAGAAATCTTTCTGATTTTACACTAGAGGCAAGAGAGCAAAAAGACAGCAGCAAAACAACATGTGTACTAAAACTGTGTAGTGCTTTGCATGCTTAGGAATATAATATTTTGCTAAACTTCTTGGAATAATACTTCTTCAATTAATAATTAATTAGCATGTAATTATATAGGACTGAGGACATAAGCCAAAAAAGTATGGGAAATGAACGTCTTGCTCTGTTGCACTTTTAAACAGTAAGGTACAATAGAGGGGGTTAGTGAGGAATATTACCACACCTTGGGTGTTGTGGTATAAGGTAAAACCAAGTATCTGAACCCATGCCGAAGTGGTAATAATCCCACGTCACACTTTATAGGGCCTTTTTCTATGATGTGCACAGCACCCTGATCCTTCATGAAAGGGCACCAAAAAATAACATTGGCTTGCCTTGCCTTGTTGCAATTGTGTAATGGAACCTCAAAATATGCTGCTATTAAAAAATTAACAACTGAAAAAAATGCAAGAGCTATGGAAGGTTTTAAGCTATGATGACTATGTGCCGGGATATCACCACAGTTTCTAATCCTAATTGGACAATTAGAGTACAGCATACAAATTAGCCTTTGACCCCATTGTCTAATAACTATTTGCCTGCTTGAAACTCATTTGGGAAATTTTTTTGTAGGAAACCTCATTTTTTCTTTTCTTTTTTTTTATTAATTCTTTGGTGACAGAGTAAGGCCCACTAGGCACACGTGCCTGTTTTCAGGAAAGACCCAGGAGCACGAGAGAGGTTAAGAGCCTTGCTCAGAATCACACAATATGGAAGTGGAAGCTGTGGGAATCAAACCCAGGTTTGCTGGCTGTACCAAGCTCATTTGCAGCTCATTACTCTAACCTTAAGGCTAAGTTTAGAGGTTTTCAGAACTGCTGAATAATTTTTTGGGAAACTTTATTTTTATTGCATTTTGATATAAATGCAGTTGCCCCTAAGGGACAACCTAAATTCTCAGGGGGATCCCAAAAGAAAAGGGGCATGGGGGTTGGGGAGGGGAAGGCTAGGCAAGTCAAAGGCAGGTCTGATCAGGGGCGGGAGGGTAGGAGGAAGAAAGTGGGGAGGGAAGGAGGCTCAGGTGAGGAGGGAAGGGGGCGTGATGTCATACCTTGATATGACCAATATGACTAGGCAGGTAGGCCAGGTGAGGATTGGCTGGAAGGAAAAGGGAAGGGGATCTTGAGGGTATTTAGGAGCCAGCAGAGGAAGGGGTCTCCCTCCTTTGCTGGGTTTTCAAGATTAAAGGGGCACTGTCAGCTTTGCCCATCGGTTTACTTTAACTTTGAAAATGATAATCTGTGGTCACCAACGAGCACTAAATATGCTCGGGAACTGTCTGGCATTAAAGTAAAATTGCTTAGTTTACCTGTTTTTTTATATTTTCCACTTTCTTCTTTTCAGTCGTCCGACTGCAATTCACATTCCCCGAGCAGATACCGTCTGAGAATGCACCTGGAGCGCAGCGTCTGCTGTCGCAGCTGAGCTGAGGTGCCAATTTTACCAAACATGTTGCAGCAGACATATAATCCAGCAGAACTAGCAAAATTAAAATACTACTGGTATGTTTCACATTAAAACGAGTGCTGAATTAACAGCAAATCACTACCGGAGTCTGGCGCCGAAATCCCACGCATGCGCACTAGTGGCACATTCTCACGCATGCGCGAGATCTTTCCTTTGACCGCAAGTGCACATGCGCGGGATTTTGGCTCCAGACTCCGGTACTGGTTTGTAGTTAATCCAGCACTCGTTTTATTGTGAAACATACCAGCAGCATTTTAATTTTGCTAGTTCTGCTGGATTATATGTCTGCTGCGATATGTTTGGTAAAATTGGCACCTCAGTTCAGCGTGCACAGCAGACGACGTTCCAGGTGCATTCTCGGTGCGGTATCTGCTTCCGGGGGAACGCGAGTTGCAGTCGGGACGACTGAAAAGAAGAAAGTGGAAAACATAAAAAAACAGGTAAACTAAGCAATTTTACTTTAATGCAAGACAGTTCCCGATCATATTTAGTGCTTGTTTGTGCCCACCGATTATCATTTTCAAAGTTAAAGTAAACCGATGGGCAAAGCTGACAGTGCCCCTTTAACAGAGATCAGCACTTCGACTGGCAATTCAGCTACTTGAGGTGAGTTTTTTTCAGGTGGGGTAGGCCTGGCCACATGGGAGCGGCCTGAGCAGCAACTAGGCAAGGGAGTTAACTTTCAGTGTGCTAGTGGCAGGCCTTTTGTGTTGGGATTTTTCTTAGAGGTGTTTTACAGTCAGCACATATCCTGCAATTAAGGAAACAGTTCAATTTGGTTAACAATTGCAGGAATTACAGCAAGTAGCAGAGGAAGTTTAGAGCCATGTGAGGCAAGATCTGTTAAGGGGTAGAAATACAATGTTAGCAGGCTTGGCAAGAAGACATTTTCATATACATACATATATCTATATCAATATATATATATATATATATATATATGTATATATATATAAATCAGTAAATAGAGAATCAGCAGATGCATTTTTAGGCAATTTAGAAAGTAATAGTACTGCTGGGAAAAGCATCTTTGGCTTCTGTTCTTCCTTTTTGTATTGTCTACACAGAGGATTGTTTTTGGGCAGGAACTGTGACCATATGACAAATGTAGAGAGGTAGTTTAATAACCTTGTACTAGGTTCCCTCATGAACGAGATGCTGAGGGAGCATTTTGGGAGGTATTTATATAGGAGTTGTTCTAAATAACCGAGTATATAACAGTTATAGGGCACTGCTGCCCTGTTTGTATTTCACATAAGTGAGGAATTAAGGATCGGATCTGAGGTAAGGCATAATGGGGGGAAAAGCAGGCCTGGCCACATGGCCGGGAGTTTAGGCATGGGGGCCTAGCAAGGCCACATGGGCCGGAAGGCAGTAGCGGGGGTGAGTAAAATAATTATCGGGGGAGGCCACTTACGACCAAACCTGTGGTGGAGATGCATTAATGACAGAAATGAAAAAGAAAAAATGCTTGTAATTTAAGTGTAATGGCTGTTGATCTTGGTAGCAGAATACTGAAAAGGCAAAATACAGGTTTGGAATTTGGGACCACGGGGGTGGATAAGAGCATTGTGGCCAGTAAGGGCAGAGTTACCAAAGCGGGGGGATTCAGCTCTCCAGTTGGAGGGGGATCCCAAGTGGGGTAAAAAGCATGGGGAAAATGGGAGTTTATTCCATCTTGTTATGTAAACAGTAAAACAAATGTACCTGAGATGCAGCTGGATCATGAAGGGTACCAGCAGTCAAGGGTTGGATAGGGCTGCACACAAGGAGAACAGGGGCCCAGGATTCTCCTCTGGTGACACGCGCTGCTGTTCTTTGGGCCGCTGCTGTTGCGGCAGCGGCTTCAGGGACTGTAGTGCCCATGTGGTGGTGTTGGGCGTGATTTCTGCAGTGGCATTGTTGCAACAGAATGTTGCAAATGTGGTTAAAGGGCAAGTTTCAGCATAGGCAATGGTAATTAAAAAGACATCTATGGATTATTTGTCTCTTTCTCTATCTCTCTCGCCCATTCTCTATCTATATCTATAAGAACAAGCATTTGTGAATGCCGAATGTTGGCTTGCTGGCATTGGCATTGGTAGTGCAGGAGTTAGACAGATGCATCATAGGAATGGCAATGAAGTATTGAACTGATGCCAACCCACCCCCACCCTGCAGAGAGTGACAAGCATTAGGGTGTTCCTTTGGGTGTTTGGTAGTGCAGTACGGGAAAACATGTTGGGCAGGATGTGAGAAATGACAGCTGTACAGTTCATAAGGAGGTGTAAAAATGCCAGTGTTGAAAATGTGCATGCAAATATCTAAATGTTGAAGCTACTAGGTGTGTGGGGAAATATGCATGCACGCGTGCAACACTGCCATTTTATGGGTATTAGCACCAAATTTTCAACATAGGCATTTTAGCACCTCTGCTCATGTACAGTGTCACTGTTATTTCCTCAAAGTGTCCCAAGTAGTGATTTCGCACAGCGACCACGCTGTTCTGCGCCGGAAGTGCGAAAACATATTTTGGGCACGATATGTCAAATGACGGCTGTACTGTTCATCAAGAGGTGTGGAAAAATGTCAATGGTGAAAATCCAGAAGGAAAATATCACAAATGCACGATGGTATGAGCGTGCTTCAATCTGCCAAAGCACGCTCGTAACACAGTTATTTTATGAGTATCATCACCAAATTTTCAACATAGGCATTTAGGTCTCTGCTCATGAACTGTGTCACTGTCATTATCATAATCTGGCCAAACACTGATTTCCCACAGCGACTGCGTACTTGTGCTCCAGAAGTGCGAGAACACATTTCAGGCAGGATGTGGAAAATGGCAGCTGTACTGTTCACAAGGAGGTGTACAAAAATGACAATGCTGAAAATCCAGCAGTAAAATATTGTGAATGGTACGTTATGAGCCTGGACAACTACTGCACGACGCACGCTCGTAAAACAGGCATTTGTTGGATTTTTTCCACCAAATTTGGAACTTAGGCTTTTTAAGAGGGCACCTCATGAACACTGCCACAGTCATTTTGTTAATGGGCCCCGAAAGGTGATTTCACACAGTGACTGAGAAATCACCTTTCGAGGCCGATAAACGCCATGACAGTGACAGAATTCATAAGGAGGGGCCCCAAATACCCCATGTTGAAAATTTGGTGCAAAAATTCCAAAAAATGCCTGAGATATGCAACAAAGTTGAACAAACCCTATCTAGCCCATTATACAGCTTACTGACATTTCCTCAGTTCGCGGTCGGCTTTGAAGAGTGCAGACGTGTTCCGGTCCACGAAGATAGTCGCGCCGACTCGGAGGCAAGTATGGAGTGGGGGTGTGGGAGGCAGGGTGCGCAGGGGTGGGTGCGGGTTGTGGGGGCAGGAGAAGAGCCGTGGGACCGTTTTTAATTTGCAGGTTTTTAAAAAAAAAAAAAGACAACACGGGACGTTTGCCATGCTGGGGTGGGCTGCCAGCGTGGCAGAAGGATGGCTGGGAGGGCATGGAGCCAACGGGGGATTGGGCACCCCCGTCGGCCATGGCATCAGTTGTCATGCTGGGGTGGGCTCCCAGCGTGGCACCCTGTACTGGGGGGGACGGCATGTAGTAAAGTAGACATAACTTCTAAACAAAGCGATGCTGCATGACGAGCTTGTCTCTGATTGCAGCGGCACTTTGTTTAGAAGTTTTGTCCACTTTACATAATGTTGGTGTCAGCGCTAGCATGCTGGCTTTTTGGGGAATGAGGGACACACCTACTGGATGCTGCAAGGCCCTGCATTCGCCCCAACAGCAGCCAAGACTTCAGCTGCACTCTCCCAATATGTTGACTGCTGCGCAAGCATGGCAAGCCAACATAAAAATGTTCAATTTGAGAATTTTGTGGGAAAGGGCAGTGAACCAGAGTAGGCAGCAGCGTGTAAAAAAAAAAAATCTAAGGGGGGTGGAATTCGAGGCAATTCCCAGCTAGAAAGGTGATGGAGACTGGCCAAAAGATGTGAGGCCATCACCGGAAGATGGGACCAAAAAGGGGGGTGTAAGGTCTGCAGAGAGTGCTCAAAAACTGTGGGGGTGATTTTTGGGGTGATTTCAGCGCTTATTGAGGTTGGGTATATTGGGTGATTTCAACGCTGGAAAAGGAATAACTTTGTTTGTTGTCTACCCCTTTATGTATTTAATTATCCAGGAGGGCAGAAGTCACAAGCATGCAGATGATGAAGCAGGCAGCAGAAATGATGAAGAAGGGGGGATAAGTTGAAGACACTGGCAGGAGGGTCAGGGAAGAGCCCAGTGGAAAAACAGAGCCCCAAGAGAGGTGCCAGATCTGGAGCAGTTGGTGGACCTGGATGCAGACGAGGGCACAAGTGATAAGGATACGGGCGAACAGACCCCAGAGGGGGATTTGACAGAATATCTAGCAGGTTCGCTGGGGGACATGGGAGAGAAGGGCTTAGAGCAAATGGAAAACGCATTGCAGGAAATTAAGGCTGCAGGGTTAGAAGGGAATACAAAAACTAGAGTGGGTAACGAGGGGATACCAGGCATGACAATGGGGGATCACGTCCCCCTAATGATAAAAGAAAAGATATGGAAAGGGGAGTATGTGGATTTATTTGCTCTAGTGGATAAGAAGTTGGTGAAGAGGTACGCGCAGAAAGAGACTGTAGGAAAATCTGAGATGGCAGTGGCTTTGGCGATCGCTGGAAACAAGGTAGAGGAGACAAGTTACAAGGGGAAGAGTATTGAGGCCTGGCACACAGGGTTCTCGGTATACAGTGCCATCATGCTGGAGAAAAAAACAGACCTGGCCATCCTGCTCATGTATGTCACCACTATAAAAGATGCCTACAAGGTTAGGATGGGGATAGGTTGGCTAAAGTATGATGAGGCCTTCTGGCAGAGAATGGCAGCCAGAGGGGATCTAAGGTGGGATTCGACCCATTCTGGACTGTGGGTCAGAAGCCTAGCAGGTTTTACAGGAATGGAAAAAGGGAACAGAAAAGGAGGAGGCGGGCTTCAAGAAAAAGTGTGTTGGGGTTTCAACAAGGCATCGTGTTCCTGGAGTAATTGCAAATTCAGGCACATTTGTTCAAAATGTGCAGGTCAGCACCTGGCAACCTGGTGCAAAGCAATAGGGGACAGAAAGAACGGGCAATGGGAAAATGGGCAGCCATTTTGAGGGGGAAGGGGGGATACCAATCGGGGAGAGGGAGGGGATTTCAAGGAAGAGGGGGGTTAGGGAATGGAGGTATGGGGAACCATTGGGGGGGGGAGGTTTTAGGCTGGCCAGAATGACGGTCAGGGTAGGGGTGCTAAAAGAATGGATGAAGGGATACCCAGAGGAGAAGGCAGGACAGATGTTAGTGGAAGTCTTCCGAAAAGGGATTTAGTTTAGAATATCAAGAGGAGAGGGAAGGCACGAGAGCCAAAAACTTGTCATCCATTAAGGGGAGGGAAGACATAGCTTTCAGAAAAATAAGGAAAGAAATAGATGCAAGGAGGGTGGAGGGGCCATTCCAGACACCCCCATTACCCAAACTGTGGGTTTCCCCATTGGGCCTAGTGCTCAAGAAGCATCAAGGGGAATTTAGGCTAATTCATCACCTGTCTTACCCAGAAGTGAACGACCTTATACCAGATGAGTGTAACACAGTTTCGTATGCAACCCTGGATCAAGCAGTGGAGATGATCAGAGCATGGGGGGTCCTGGCTAGCAAAGACCGATATAGAGTCAGCTTTCCGGCTACTACCAGTCCGTAAGGAGGATTGGGACCTGTTGGGATTCTGCTTCCAAGGGTCCTTCTACTTTGACAAGGCAATGCCCATGGGCTGTTCCACAGCCTGTGCCAAGTTTGAGGCATTCAGCTCCTGGATACAATGGGCGTTTGGGAACAGATATGGGCACAAGGCAATGGTGCACTATTTGGATGATTTCCTCATGACAGGGGGTGTGTGAGGAAGAGGTAAGAACAATGCTTGTGGACTTTGAGGAGATGTGCGAGCAGTTAGGGGTGCCTTTGGCAGGAGATAAAACAGAAGGTCCAGCCAGGAAGCTGGAATTCCTAGGGACTGAGATTGATGTAGATGAGAAAGTCTTCAGATTACCACAACAGAAAGTGGCCAGGCTCAGGGCTTTGCTACAAGAGGTAAAATGTAGGAGGAGAGTTCCCCTGAGGCAGGTTCAGCAGCTGTTGGGGCACTTGAACTTTGCATGCGGGGCGGTCGCACGAGGGAGGGTGTTCACCAAGAGGTTAGCCAGGGCAACAGAGGGCAAAGAGCATCCACACCATTGTATAGACATATCACGAGGGATTAGACAAGATGTGGAAGTGTGGAAACAATTCTTAAAGGAATACAACGGGGTTACATTCTAGCAGAAAGAGTGGCTAGGAAATTACGATCTGGATCTATATACGGATGCATCCGGGGCTATTGGTTTGGGAGCTTATTTCTGAGGGAGATGGATAGTGGAGGCGTGGCCGGATTCTTGGAAAGAGAAGGGGCTGCTAAAGGACATAACTCTACTAGAGATTTTCCCAATATGGGTGGTGATGTTGACATGGGGAAAACTCCTAAGGAATAGGAACAAATGTTTTGGTGCGATAAGAGCCATAGTAGAGGTTATCAACAGGCAGGGAGGACATTCAGAGATGGTGAACAGGGTCTTGAGACAGTTAGTGTTGAGGGGATTACAACCAAACATGTCATTTAAAGCTAAGCACATAGAGGGGGTAAAAAATTGACATAGCTGACAGCCTTTCCCATTTACAGCTGGAAGGATTCAGGTCCTAGGTGCCACAAGCAGCTGCAAAAAGAACACCTGTGGCAGAAAAAGTATGGCAATTGGCTGGAAGGAGCCTGACAGTTATAAAGGAGCTCCTGGTCCACCAACATGCTGAAGACATACAAAGGGGCATGGGGGCCTTCCAGGAGTTCTGGAAACAGGAGGGATTCAGGGTAAGTGAGCCAGTTTCACAGGACTAGGTAACAATGTACATGGTGAAGAAATGGAAGGCAGAAATGGCTAGCGGCACAATGGGGGTGCAGCTGGCGGGGATAGGATGGGCATGCAGCACAAAAGGTTGGGCCGAGCCGAATAAATTTAAGGTGGTGCGGCCCATGTTGATGGGGTGGTAACGGCTAAAAGGAGGGAAGGTATACATAAGAAAACCTATTGCTGGGGACAAACTTGAAGGGCTGGTGAAAACCTTGGTAGAGATTTGTAACACACCCTTTGAAGCCGTGTTATTCAGGGCCATTTTCATGGTGATGGCAGGAGGTGCATTCAGGGTCAGCGAGGTAGTAGCAGCCAACAAAATGGATGCAGTAGGGGGATTGTGGGAGGAAGAAATACACTGGGAACAAGACAAGATCACAATTTGGCTGAGACATTCAAAAACAGACCAGATAGGAAGGGGGACGGAGATTGTATTAGACAAGACAGAGGAGTGAACGTGCCCAGTAGCGGCGCTATGGAAGTACAAGGTGGAGAGACAGGGAAAAAGCAGGCAGTTCTTTACACATATAGATGGAAAACCGGTGACATGTTTCCAGGTAACGGAGGTGTTGAAGAAGGGGAAGGTGCACCTAGGGGAGAGCACGCAAAATTCTTCTTCTCATTCATTTAGAATAGGAGCCGCATCTGCACCAGCAGAAAAAGGTGGGTCTGAAGAAGAAATCAAGAAAGCAGGCAGGTGGAGGTCAAACTGTTATAAGACATACAGTATGTGAGAAAAATAGTCTAATATCCACACTTGATTTTCAGAGGTCGGGGAAGATGCAAATGGGTCTGGATACCAGGGCACTCTTACGTTTACTGGGCAGAAAGGTGGGTTGCTAATCATCAAGGAGGGAGACAGCTAGGACAGGATCCTGGCAGAGTGTTGGTCCACTGGAAGGGGTAAGGGGAATGAGGTGGGCACAGATTATTAGAAGATCTGAAACAGAAATGGCTAAAACCGGACCTGTTAATATTGCACTTGGGAGGTAATGATTTGGGGGAACATCCATAGGGTTTGCTTTGCAAGGATATGATAAGTGATATGGGGACAATTCAACAGTGGTGGCTGCAGGCAAGGATAGCCTGGTCAGAGATGGTGCCCAGGATGGTGTTGCGGCAAGCCAGGGATATAAAAAGAGTGGAACGGGCCAGAGAGAGAATTAAAAGGAAGGTGGCGGCTTGGCTAAAGGGGAGGGGGGAGAGTGTACATAGCGCATAAAGGAATAGCCTATCCCAACCCAGGAATGTACAGACAGGATGGGGTGCACTTTTCAACGGTAGGGATGGCAACTTAAATACTACAATTGGAGGATAGCATAGAGAAGTGGGAAGAAGAGGGTAAGGGAGGGAGGGAAGACCATCATTCCATCACATAAACTGGAGATGGGCTAGTGGAGGAAATTTAAATGGGCGGGGGGGCAAGTAGAAACCATGGACCAGGCTCAGATGCCCGGACATGGAGGCAAGCAAAAAGGACGAGGTAGGAAGGGTTTATTATGAGGTCAGCTGGAAAAGGGAGGGCAGCAAGGGGAATAGGAGAAGGGGTATTGGGCTTCCAAACATCCAGACCCCAAGAAGATTATGGACAACAAAAAGACGAGGACCACAAGAGGAAGAGGACCAAGGGGTATCGGGCTTCAAAGCATCTGGACCCCGAGAAGACAACGGAAAAAGGGACAGTTTGAAACATGTGATTTGAAATATGTAAATCTTTGAAAGATGGAAATGTGGATTGGACAGTTTTGGAAATGAAGGACTGTTGAAAATGTAAGAAAAGTAAAATGCAATCATTGTAAGACATGTTTAATAAATCAAATTGCCAGTCGGGCACCCACAAAAAGTTGTTTTTCTGGGAGATCTCCATCTGATAATACTGTGTATACTGTTTTCAGGAAATGACAGGATATACAGACAAGTGCACTAATCATTAATAAAGGATATGAAACTTATCAAACAATAGCATAAAGATAGAAACACAGAAAGAAAATTTGTCAGCAGAAAAGGACTGCTTGGCCCAACCAGTCTGCCCAGATAAAATAAAAATATCCACATATATACAGATGTATATTATTGCTTCTAATACTCGTACAGTTCCTGCACAGTATTAAACTACTTGTTTAGTTAAGTTAAAACAACTTGTATCAGTTAGGGATGGTAAACTGTGATATGAGATACTGATTTTGTTTCTTACTGTCAAGTAGCTTCTATTTTATTTTATTTTTTTTTATTTTTATTTATCAAGTCTAGGATTACAAATACCTTTGAGCCATGGCTCTTTTACAAAGGTTCCACGTCAGAGAAATACAAATTATGGGGAACATCAAGACAGGCATTACAACAATGTGGACATTGCAAACAGAGTACAGATTAATACAGTTCAAGAGTAGCATTGTAACAAAGGCAGCCAGCGGCATTTGTCAGAGAAAATAGACAACAGATAAGATGCCAGAGTCATAGGGAGAGGGAAGAGGGTAGGGGAGAAGGAATGTAGAAAAGGTGGCAAGAGGTGAAAAGTGCAGCATTGGGTATACCAAGATGTGAGGATAGAATCCAGTGGGGGGGGGAACAACTAGAGCAGAAAGGGAAGTGGAGAAACAAGGTTAAGTTGGGCAGTCACAGGAGCTGTTGGTAGTGAGATAGTCCCGGAGCCTAGTTTTAAACATACCAATAGTTGGGGCAGAGGAGATGGTTGGGCTGAGGCCAATGAACCAGAGTGGTGCTCGATATGCAAAAGAGTGTTGTCCCTGTGAAGTGTGACAGTGGGGGACTTTCAGTAGCTGTAGCGTGGATCTCTAAGGCACCATTTGTTAATTCGGTGTTGTAACAGAGTTGAGACCCCAGAAGGTGCAAGGCCAAGGCAGATTTTTTTGACCATGGAGCAGGTGAGAAACTTTATGCGGTTTGATAGTCGGAGCCAGCCGGTCTGAGTGTACAGGTCACATGTGTGGGTGAGACGGTGAGCACCAGTGATGAGCTGACATGCTTTATTTAAGGCAGTTGAGAGGCGTCTAAGGGTTGTAGTTGTGGCCGAGCCATAAATGATAAGACCATAGTCTATTACAGAGATCACAGAGCTCAGGACTGCAACCTTCAAAGCTTCTGGCCTGAGGTGTAGTCTGTGTTTGTAGAGGAGACCAAGCCGTGTATTAGCAGCTCTAGCTACATTATCTACATGAAGTCCATAGGAGAGATTAGGGTCAAGCTGAATCCCTAAGTATTTGAAGGACACCACCTGATCTAGAGTGTTGCCCTGGGTGGTGGAGATAGCCAAGTGGTGTAGCTTGTGTGAGTTATGAGAGCTGAGAAGAGCATAGATTTGGTTTTCTTGTCATTGAGGACCAGTTTATGATTAAGAAACCATGTCTCTACAGAACTGAAACCAAGTTGAAGGTTGTGTTGAAGAGTTGCAGGATCTTTGTGAGTGGAGAATACAACAGCATCATTGGCATATAGTAGGATCTGCTCAGAGCAGTGGTAAGGGAGGGAGTTTAAGAAAAGGCTAAAAAGGAGGGGTCCCAGTATGGATCCCTGTGGGACACCCGAGCGAACAGGCAGGGTGTTAGAAAGAGAATCCGCAATTGTTACTCTCTGTGACCAGTTTTCTAAGTAGCTTTTAAACCAGAGAGAAGAGTCAGGTGATAGCCCGGCATTCAGTAGTTGGTGTATTAGTAGTCCATGGTGTACTGTATCGAAGGCCTTGGAGAGGTTGATGAAAACAGCCCTGTGAGAAGGCCGTTGTCAAGGGATTTGTGAAAAGCTCCAGTGAACTCAAGAAGGGCTGTGGTGGTGCTGTGACCTTTCCGGAAGCCGTGATGTTGCGGACAAGGTATATTGTATTTATCCAAGTGGTCGGTAAGTTGATCAGCCACGATGCGCTCAAGTGCCTTAGAGAGTGGAGGCAGTATGGAGATAGGGCGGTAATTTGAGTAAATCGTCTTGTCCCCACTTTTATGGACGGGTATCACGGTGGCTGTTTTCCATAGGTCTGGGAATTTTCCACAGCTGAGAGAGAGGTTTAGGATTTTTGTTAATGGATGAATTACCTCATCGAGGGTGAGCAACAGAAGCTTAAGGTCCAGGGTGTCGCTACTAGATCTAGATTTAGAGATAGCTGCAGTAATAGAGCAGCTAGCTTCATTCAGTCTTACCTTCCTGAAGTAGAAGAGGGGATGGTTAGACTGAAGGGCTGAGGTATTTGGGGAGTAGGCCCTGTTTTCGAAAAAGTCATGGGGTAGAACAGCACTAAGGTCTGAAAAAGCCATGTTAAAGATGTTTGCGATCACCTTGGGGTCAAGGGTTGAGCATTATGCAACTGCTATAATCTTATAAAAATGGGGTTACAGCTGGCTCCATGACGCCAAGGTGTAGGGTGTCCACCCAACACACTGGTGACCCAATGACATTCTTCAAGCTCAGGCCATCAGGAATGGAGCCAGTAGGGAGGACTTAGAGCACCCACTCAGATTTCTTTCTCCCAAGAGGATGGAATATATGCACCTCTAGTGTAACAGCTCCTGGTGGCAGCAGGTTGAAGATGCCATTAGCAGTACTGGCAACTATATACCACTGAGCACCCACCCCCATACACAGAAATAGACAGTGATGGATCTAGAATTTTTTCAAGGGGGTAACACTTTCAAGGAAAAATGTTACGTGCCCCTTTTATATCTCAAGGAATGCTAAAACAGCTACAGAGGGGTTGCTCAATTGCCCAACTGAAGTGCATAATGCTTTCATGCCTGCAATCTGGGTTTGGCAGCAAACTCAGGAGCTAGTGTTTGTGCGGCCATGCTGGGTGCAGGATGCTGGGAATGGCAGCATGTCTCAGCCAGTGGAATGGAGATGGCACATTCCAGCACCTGTAACAGCTGCTGCTGGTGAGCCACAGAGCTTGGTCTCCAGGCAGGAGCATGCTGCATGCTCTGAGGTACCCCCATGTCTGCTGTGATGCCACCTGGGGAGAGGGAAGAACAGTTGGAAATACCCAGATCTCCATGACAGGATGTTGGTCCAGCCCACCTTAGACCCTGCAGCGCTGACCATGGCTCCTGTCTCATGTCCATGATCCTGCCCCTAGAGGAGTAGTAGGACAACAGCCCCTGCTGGTGGGGGTGGCTGTTACCAGTGTTGATGGGATAAGGCCTGGGGAAGGTGAGTGCTGGCTCTGGGGCAGGCCTAGCAAGGAGCATAATCACTTCAATGAAGAAAAACAGTGAGTGTTTTTTGGCCAAAGGGCTTAGCGGGTGCTACTTCATTATATAGCTGGATCCAGTAGTGAGGACAGCCATATGTTCACATCCATATGGGCAGGACAGACCTAGAAAATGGAAAAGCTGTCCCATCAGTGTGCTCTGCATGACAGCCTCTGTGCATGCCCCCCTGTGCCACCTGATCCTCTGTGGCATTGTGCATGCTCCCCTGCCCGCAGTCCTCATGAGAAGATGGCTGCTTCATCTCTGTTGGTAGCGGAGAGAGGAACTTACCAAGGAAGGGTTAGTTCTGGCACTAAGGAGGTGTAGCATACTGTGGGGAGTCTGGTGGCACATGTCAGGGGCCTGGAATGAGTACAATGGGCAGATGAGTGTCATGATTGGAGACATGAAAGTGGTGAGTGTTTGGGGACAGAAGAAGGCCTGAGATTAAGGATTTTTTTCGCTTGCCTACCTGCATTGTTCACTATGGAGATTCTGCATTTATATGTAGAAATTGTGACTCTGTGCCCTTATTTCGGCCGAGGGCTGAAGATCATTGGTTTGCAGTCTGTTTGTTATGGGACTGCTTGGGCTGTTTTCCCTGGCATCTACTTTCTTTGGTGACTTCCAGGAGTGTTTCTTGTCGCCTTCAGTCCTATGTTATGTCGCAAACTGTTGGAGTCCATGTGTGGATATTATTGAGGATTGTTGGCTATTTGCGGGGACTAGCATATAGGAAATATTACCCAGTGAAACTGTTTGACTGTGTTGGGTTTGTCATTAAACCCGAGGGATCGTCAGTATGTGTGCTTGGGGATTTGTAGCGCTAAGAAAAGCGTGAAGATTGCACAGTTTGAATATCATATGTTTTTCCCTTGCTATAAGACTCATTGGCTGGATTTGCCTTTGTTGATGGTGCTTAATATGCATATATAGAGTCCCTTAGACTGGTTTATAGACCCTTTAGTGTGGGTGGCCAGACATAGGAGTCTGCTTCTACCTGGGAGGTTTGGGCCTGATTGAGCTGAGGAGCCGGCTGGTGGGCCCAAGATTTCTCAGAGGCTCCTTACTGGCCCGCTGGTGGGTGGGCATTAAGAGGAGCTGAGGTGGTGGGGCTGATATTTTCCGTGGCTAGGTCTCACAGGAGGGCTTTAAGGGACTCAGTCGTTTTCTGGGACCTGGACTGTTAAGAGCTTTGAATTTTGAAAAAAGAAGATTTAGTGGATGCTTCTTACCATCCGAAGAGTATCTTTTGGGAGATAAAACTGCCAAAATCTCTTTGTGTTCCGAGCAGTGAGAGGGCCTGGTTATTTTGGTACCCAGGTAGTAAGAGAACCTGGGTGTCTTACAAATTGTACTGTTTATTTAATTTATGCTGGTTGTTATAATTGCAATTTTTATTTTGTGGTAATTGGTGCACCCTGTGAGAAGAGGTGTACTTAATTACTCTGGTGCAATTTCATTTTATAACCTGGGCTTCCTGAAAGTGACTTCCGATGGTGACCTAACATCCTTTTGGTATGGTTTTATTTACCTGTTTTATGAAGCATATTTTTTGTTTGCTTTATTTGTTATAATAGAATGCTATTAGGTTGGGTGTGGAGTTTAGTTTGATTTGTTTTATCTGAATCTCCCTTGTTTTCTGCCTTGGGCCTGTGATATGTGTTATAGATCTACCCCCCAGGTCATGCGCTATTCAGACTTCACTCTCTGTGCTCTCCACCCTTTCCCCCCCAACTTTTACTATTTTCTACTTATCAGCATTGTAGAGCATTGGGCATTGCCTGTGGGGGGGAGGTGGGGTGGGGGGTGTGAATAGCAAAGGTAGGATGAGAGGGGCACTCACATCGGAGTAGTTAAGTCCAGAAGATGTCCTGGGCGAAATGGAGCCTGGAACGTGGGTCACCATGCTTAGTCTCCATACCCAAGGGCATCACCAGTATTGGTGGGCAGGTGGTTAGGGCAGCCCAGGAGTCCCATCCAACTCGAGTGGTGTTATGCAACATCAGATCTGTTAAGAACAAGACCGCAATTATTGTGGATCTTGTAGGGACAACAGATCTAGTGTGCATCACCGAAACCTGGCTAGATGAAAACGTGGGCCCCATATTTGAGGCTGCGATTCCGGCCGGGTATTCTGTGATCCACCACCTGAGATTGGACCGCAGGGGAGGGGGGCTGTGGTCTGTTTCAAGATGGAACTGGGTCTCAGTAGTGTACCAATTGAGAATGCTAGGTTCTTTGAGTGTGCCGTAGTAGTGGGTGTAAGTTATAGGATGGCACTCATTTACCGTCCACCAGGGGATGAGAACCTATTCCTTCAGGAAGTAGCAGACTTTGTGGTCGATCTGGCATTTGAGTCACCTAGGCTGGTGGTCCTGGGCAACTTTAATGCCTGGATTGATGACGAACTCTCGCAATTTAATTGTTTAATTAGTATTTCGGAAAGACATTTAAGCGTGAGCTCTTTTACAAAGGTTCCATGTCAGGGTGGACAATAAGACAATACACTTCAATGGTTACAGAGGCCTGATCATTAGGCATTAAAGAACGATTACATGACAATTAGACAAATAGGAGAAAAAAGACTGAGCAGATTCTAATTGAATACTAAGCTATTTCTAATTGGTTCCCCTAGGTAGCACACACCTGGAAACCTCCAAATCCATTGATAGACTGTGGCAGAGTAACTGCATAGGGTTTAATGCTATAGAAACATAGAAACATAGAATTTGACGGCAGATAAGGACCGCTTGGCCCACCCAGTCTGCCCATTTCCCTACCTACTGGATAAGCTGCAGATCCTAGTTAACCAGCAGCCTACTTCTTCCTACCCCAACCCCCCAGAACTGCCTTATGACTATCCCATGCATGCTTGAATTCCACCACTGATTTTGACTCCCAACCTCTCTGGAAGGCGTTCCATGCATCCACAACCCTCTCTGTGAAAAATACTTCCTTAAATTACCTCTGAGCGCCGCCCCCCATCTTCAAATTGCCCTCTTGTTCTTGCACACCTCTTTTTGAAAGATGCTACCCTCTTGGACTTTGTTGATTCCCTTGAGGTACTTGAAAGTTTCTATCATGTCCCTCTCCCTCCTTTCCTCGAGGCTATACATATTAAGCTCCTTAAGTCTCTCTTCATATGTCTTCGGTGCAGACCCTGCACCATTTAGTGCCCTCCTCTGGACAGCTTCCATCCTGTCTATGTCTTTGCGGAGATTGGGTCTCCAGAACTGCACACAGTACTCCAGATGGGGTCTCACCAGCTGTCTGTACAGAGGATAATAACTTCCTGTTTTCTACTGGTGATGCCTCTCCCTATGCATCCCAGTATCCCCCACCCTCCTTGCTGCCCTCTCACATTGCTTGCCCATCTTTAGGTCATCTGATGACTACCCCAGGTCCCTCTCCATTTTTGTTGTTGTTAGTATCTCACCCCCCATTGTGTACTCTTCCCCTGGGTTTTTGTTTCCCAGGTGCATTACCTTGCACTTCTTAGCATTGAATCTAAGCTGCCATACATTTGACCATTCCTCTAACCTTGCCAAGTCCCTTCTCATCCTTTCCACCCCACCCTGTGCATCAACTCTGTTGCAGATCTTAGTGTCATCTGCAAAGAGACATACTTTTCCTTCCAGTCCTTCCTATCCTAGATGGCGAGAGGCTGGGTGACAGTGAGACAAGGGGGATTGGGTTTGAAACCAACCACAGAGAGCGAGAGGTGGGGGGATAGTGAAACGGAGGGAGGGCAGTCATGGGGGGGGGAGCAGCTCCAGAGGGCTTTGTCGAGTATTTTGGTCAACACTTCCTCCAGTTGATGACATCACTGGGCCTTACACAGATTGTTACCTCTGCTATTCATAAATATGGCCACTATCTCGACCTGGTTTTCCTCTTGAGGATCATAGTTTCTGATGTGGGGGTGGAACCCATCAGATGGTCTGATCACTACACTGTAAGATTCTATTTTTTGCACCCCCCTTTATAGGCCTACTCCTGTGGAGATGGTCAGGTACTGCACTTTACGGGATTTATGCCCTGATAGCCTAGTGGCAGTGTTTGATCTATTGGAATTTCCTATGGTAAGCAGGGACCCAGAGGCTTTGGTTTTAGCCTATAAGAAAAAATTACTCACCTTAGTAATGTTGTTTCTTCTAATGGAGTCTTGCTATATTATGACTATTGCAGTTTGTCCCACCATTAGAACTGCTCCGGAGGTGAAAGAGTTAACTTCCATGCCAGGCATGGAACTTGGAGCGCGAGCTCGGTTTGAGAAGCTCTGTCTGGAAGATTTCAAACTGAAACTGTCAGATCTTTACGAGCAAAACTCACTAAGGTTCTGTGTGGAAGCTGTAACCTACACTAGCCAACTGGCTACTTAAATATTAACACATTTTCCTAGTCCCAACACTAAGACTCAAGTCAGGGGACCAGAAAATTAAAATAAGATGAAATAAGATAATATAAAACACAACACCCAAACACCCCAAAAAGAAGGGGTGGAAACAAAAAATGGGCATCAAAAAAGTGCCAACACTGGAATGCCCACCCCATACCCCAAGTAGAAGTTCTGAGAGGGGCAGGCTGGGGGAGGTCTAATATAGCAAGATTCCATTCAAGAAACAACATTACTAAGGTGAGTCATTTTTTCTTCAAACAACATGAAGTCTTGCTATATTATGACTATTGCAGAATACACAGCAGTACCTCCATGGAGGAGGGACGGAACCTACTTAGGAAATAGGCTCTGAAGCACGGCTGTGCCAAACCGAGCATCCCTCCTGGCCTGGATATCCAGGGAGTAATGCTTGGTGAAAGTGTGTACCATTTTCCAAGTAGCTGCTTGACATATCTCTAAGATAGGGATGTCTCTAGCAGCAGCTAGAGACGCAGCTGTCCCTCTGGTAGAGTGAGCCCTCAGGCCTGAAGGGGGAACCTTTCCCAGTTTTTGATAGCAAAATTGATACAAGAGATAATCCACCTGGCAATGGATCTCTTAGTGGCAGGTTTCCTTTTCCAACCTCACTATAAGTGAGAAATAGTTGGAGGATTCAACCTTGATCCTTGGTACGCCTATGTAGTAAATCCTTAGGCCCTTGCAATATCTAAGCTTGCAACCTCCTCTCACCAGAGGAGGAATGATCAGTGAAGAACACTGGAAGGGAGATAGATTGATTAAGGTGGAAATCTGAAACCACCTTAGGCAAAAACTTCCTGTTAGTCCTGAGAACTACCTTATCCCTGTGAAAGGAAATAAAGTCAGTCTCCACTGACAAAGCTTGTAATTCACTTATGCGCCTGGCAGAAGTGATGGCTACTAGAAAAACAGTTTTACAAGTCAAGTACTTAAGCTCTGCCGAAGACAGAGGTTCAAAGGAGGTTGCATCAGCTGAGCAATGCAAACATTAAGATCCCAGGCAGGAGCAGGGGCCCTGAAAGGTGGATTAGTATGAAGTAATCCTTTGAAAAACTTGGAAAATACAGGGTGAGTGGAAAGAGAAGAGGGCTTTCCTGCTGAAATAAAAGCAGAGACAGCTGCCAAATGCACTTTCAGGGTAGCTGGTCTCAGTCCCAAAGAATTAAGATGGACCATATAGTCCAAAACAATGGGCAAATCAGCAGATTCTGGGGAAATATGCTTCCCAGAACACCATATGGAAAACCTTTTCCATTTAGAGTTATAAGTAGCCTAGTGGAAGGCTTCCTAGAAGCTTTCAGGATTTCGAAACACCTTGAGAAGGTGTAGGTCAGCAAATTCTAACTCCTCAAGAGCCAGGCCTTGAGGTTGAGAGATTTGAGATTCGGATACCAAACTCTCCCCTGGGCACAAGTTAACAGGTTGTGGTTCCTGGGGAGAAACAGGGGAAGATGGACTGCTAAGGACAGAAGGAGTGGGTACCAGGGCTGCCTGGCCCAATCTGGAGCAATCAGGATCATCTCACAGGGCTGGGATCTGATTTTGACTAGCACCTTGAACAGGAGAGGGAAGGGGGGAAAGGCATATAGAAACTTCCCTTCCCAATCGAGAAGAAAGGCATCCAGGGGGACTGAGCCCATCACTGGGGGCCTGCAACAAAACAGTGGAAGTTGGTGATTGTCTGGGGCTGCAAAAAGATCTATCTGAGGGGTGCCCCATCTGGCAAAAACTATCCCCAGTACTCGGGGATCCAGTGACCATTCGTGATGGCCCTGGGAAATCCTGCTGAGGGCATCTGCCAGGACATTGTCCTTGCCTGGGAGGTGAACTGCTATGAGGGAAGTGTTCAGGGAATAAGCCAAAGACCACAACTTCATTGCCTCGGTGCACAAGGCCGAAGACCAAGTGCCCCCTTGTTTGTTGATGTACCACATTGTAGTGGTGTCTGTTCTGACCTGTACCACTTTGTTCTGAACAGATGCATAAAAAACCTGAAGTGCTAGAAAAACAGCTCTGAGTTCCAGCAGATTGATGTGGAGCAGAGATTCCTGAGGGACCACACTCCTGGGTGGAGAGGTCGCCCATGTGAGCTCCCCATCCCAGAAGGGATGCATCTGTAGTGAGGGTCAAGGAGTGAGATAGAGGGATGAAGGGGACCCCTAGTCTCAGATTGCTCTGATCCTGCCACCACTGAAGGGTCTGGATCAGGGTTCGAGTCACTGGGATCAACTTGGATAGGGGATCTTTTCTTTGAGACCAAAAGGCTCTCAAGTGGAACTGAATGTCCCTCATCTGAAATCTTGCTCCTTGCACTACACAGCTGTGGAAGCAGCCATGTGTCCTAGGAGCTGTAGGAAGTGTCTTGCTGGTCGAGAGACCTGCAAAGTGAAGGAGGAGGCCAGGGCCACTAGGTTCCTTACCCGTTCTAGGGGAAGGAAGGCTCTGGCCTGCTTTGTGTCCAATTCTGCACCTATAAAGGTGAGTACCTGGACAGGTTCCAGAACTGACTTTGGAAGATTGAGAAGAAAGCCCAGAGAGGTGAGCAGCTGCTGGGTAACTTGCAGGTGTGATCTGACCTGGTCTGGAGACTGACCTACAATGAGCCAGTCGTCTAGGTAGGGAAAGATGGCAATCTTTTTGCCTTCTTAAATGAGCAACTGCTACTGCCAGGCATTTTGTGAACACCCTTGGGGCAGAGGTAAGGCCGAAGGGCATTGCTCTGAATTGGTAATGGCCTGAGGGCAGTTCGAATCTGAGGTACTTTCGGTGGGAGCTTCTGATAAGAACATGGAAGTAGGCATCCTTGAGGTCCAGGGAAGCTAGCCAGTCCCCTGGCCTTAAAGAAGGTAAAATCATTGCCAGAGTCACCATTTTGAATTTTGGTTTTAAAAGGTGCTTGTTCAGATATCTTAGGTCCAGAATGGGCCGCCATTCTCCTGTCTTTTTTGGGGTAAGGAAGTGCCTGGAGTACAGACCCTTGCCCTGGTGTAGGGGAGAAACCCTTTCTACAGCTCTGAGAGCCAGGAGGGTTGAGACTTCTGTTTCCAAATCAAAAGTCTCTAGAGGGTTTGCAGGTGGAAAAGATCTGATTCTCATCTTTGGAAATTTTTTAAAGCTGAGAACCAGACCCTGGCTTACTACTTCCAGGACCCACTTGTCTGATGTTAAAGACTCCCAGTCCTGAATGAAGTAAGCCAGCCTGCCCCCTACAGGTAATGGAGAACCAGCCCTGAGCACCCCATCAGGGTGCCTGTTTGGCAGGAGCTTTAGGCTGAGGGGGGGGAGAAGCCTGCTTGCACCCTGTCTGCCTCTCCCTCTGAAGAACCCCTTCTGAGCATAAGCAGAAGGGAGGCCTGGGTTTGGTAAAAGGCCTGTGAAAAGGCCTGCCTCTACCCTGGGGGTCTGCCTCTGAGGAGTGGCTTGCGCTCCTTGGCTTGTGCACTCCTATAAGTGGTTCTATATTCATCCATTTCTTCATATAATTCTCTGTCTGCTCCCCAAACAGAGAATTTCCTACCACAGGAAATCCATAGCCTTAGTCTGGGTATCCTGTGACAAACTAGTACACCTGAGCCAAGCCAATCTACGAAAGGCCACAGATGTAGCCACGACTCTAGAGGATACATCATTAGAATCCACAGCAGCATGGAATTGCACCTTGGATGCCTCAATACCATCAGTAGCCACCTGCTCCAGCTCCTTGGCAAGCTGGCCAGGGGCCTGTTTGGCCAAAGTCATGACAGTGTCCCATCTAGATTTTTGGTATCTTGCCACATAAGCCATGTAATTTGCTTGTCTGAGTCCCAAGGATGCTGCCATGTATTGTTTTTTAGCCATGGTATCAATCTTCCTGGAGTCCTTGTCAGGAGGATGTGAAGCCAGGGGAATATTAGCCTTATCATAGGCTGCAGCCTGAACTACCCCAACATGACTGCATTGCTGTGAAAGAAATTCTGCATCAGGACCTGACAAAGTGTTTCTCCTGTCCATCTTTTTGTCCACAGGAGGCACAGAATTAGGAACTTTTAAAATTTTTATTGTTTGTTTCCTAAATGATTTATGTAAAGGAATAGACAATCTCCTGGACTCTGGGATATCCATCATTTCCACAAAGTCAGGTTCCTCTTGCTCATCCACAGCTTCCTCCAATGGGAGCTGGAGGGATTCAACAACCTTTTTATAAAACAGAAAATGAGAAGGGGACTCAGAAAGCATAGGGGGAGATTCTAAAGGTCTGTCTGGAGAGATGTCCGGTTCAATGGGCACATCCAGACTCTCAAAGTCACATTCACACTGTTCATAATCATCCTCCCCCTCCTCTGGTTCATAAAACTATTCTATATCATATTCTTGAACCGGTGGAACCGGCCGAACCGACCTTTTGCCAGACAGTGGCGGTTCGGACGGAACCGGAGAAAGTGACTGGACAATTTGTATTGCTTTAGCTATCTCTGCAGCAGTTGGAGAAGGAATTTTTTGACTCCACAGCTGCTGATTTTCTAGTTTTCTTTGCTGGAACTGGTTCCTCAGAGCCAGCTTTATGTTTGCCCGAGGAAGTCTTGCCCTGGTCAGAGGGCACTCCCTCCGGTTCGGTTGGCACCGAACCGGGCTGGCCATCCGGGTCAGCGGACTTTTTTGGCCTCTCGTTCCCTGAGCCTACCAACTCTCTTATCCAGGGTAGCTGCAGAGAAGTTCTTACAAATCTGGCAGTCTGAATTGAGGTGGTCAAACCCCAGACAATATACACATGTGGTGTGTGGGTCAGCCTTGGCAAAGGCTTCCCCACAGACACTACAGTGCTGAAACCCAGTGGGCCCAGGTTTGTCTTTTGGGTTTCTCAGACATAATGCCAGCCTAACCAAAAACTTGCCCTTTTAACGGCAGTGCCAGGCAAGACACCCTTATCGGTTCCCAACCGTGTCACGGGTCATGGAAAAAACTGTAATGAAATCCGTTTTTTTTAGAACCGATAAGAACCAGGAACTGCACTCTAAAAGCTTTCAAATGCTTGAATACAAAGTTTTAAAACAATTCGAACCGATAAACATTTACAAGTTCCACACAGAAATAAACCTGTCTATTACTTACAATACCACAGACAGAGCTTGAACCGATCGGTTTGCAGTTAAAATAATAATAATCGCGGTTGAAATTAACCGAGAAAATACTGTTTAAACCGAGAAATGAACCGAGCAGTAGGAGGAATCTCCGGAGCGACTGTTCAGTGAGGCGGAGTAAAGAATCTGTCAGTTTCAGTTTGAAATCTTCCAGACAGAGCTTCTCAAACCGAGCTCGCGCTCCAAGTTCCATGCCTGGCATGGAAGTTAACTCTTTCACCTCCGGAGCAGTTCTAATGGTGGGACAAACTGCAATAGTCATAATATAGCAAGACTTCATGTTGTTTGAATAAGGCTATTACTACAGCTCTGGATTCTGTTGCTCATGTCCACATTCGTCCTCTGGCCCCCCGTCCTTGGTCCCCATGGTTTGACGGGACTTTGAGGGAGCTGTGGTGACTAGGACAAAGGTTGGAGCATTGCTGGTGGAAATCCGCCCTGGAGGTTGACCATCTTAGACTGCTAGAGCATTATCAACTCTACCAGTCCACAATCTCCCGTAAGAAGGCAGAGTTCCTGTCCAGGGAGATTGCTACTGCTTAGAACCAACCAGCGTAGCTCTTCCGAACTGTAGACAAGCTGAGCAGCACAGCTTGTCTACAGGTTCAGAGAACCTTTTCACAAATGGAGTGTGAGGAGCTTGCTTGTTTTTTTGCTGATAAGGTGGCCCACATCATGGCGGAGATTCGATCGACACACTCTATGGGAGTTGCTGATGATCAGCACTTGGCCACTGTCCCTCACTTCGCTTGGAATACCTTCGACTGGCTGGAGATTGTAGGTGTTATGCAGATTGTCCAGGGTATGCACTCTACATGCTGTAGTTTAGACCCAGGCCCAAATTCCCTGATTATGGGTTGTTGTGATATTATCGGCTCGGTGTTAGTGCAGATAGTCTGGTGCTCCCTTGAGTTGGGTGAGTTTCCTAGCTCCCTGAAGGAGGCTGTGGTGACTCCCCTCTTGAAGAAAGCGTCTTTGGACCCAGACTGTCTGGCAAACTACAGACCTATCTCTAACCTCCCTTTTGTGGGGAAGGTAATTGAGAAAGTAGTGGTTGTATAGCTGGAGAACCATTTGATACATCCATAGCATCTACGAGCCTCTCCAATCCAGTTTTCAAAAAAGGCATAGTACCGAGACTGCGCTGGTGCAGGTGCTCAATGATGATCTGATGGTGGGAGATCAAAGGAACCAGTCCATCTTGGTGCTTCTTGATCTCTCATCAGCTTTTGACACTGTGGATCACGAGGTACTGCTCGAGCGCCTGAGGTTCATCTGCTTCCTGACAGGTTCAATCATCGGTTGGTTTAGGTTTTTCCTCACTGGCAGAACTCAGAGGGTGGTGTTGGGGATTTATCCCTCTGACCCTCTGTCTCTCTCTCTCTCTCTGTCATGTGGGGTCCCTCAGGGCTCTGTGCTGTCCTGCATGTTATTCGCGGTGTACACGCTGCCCCTCAGAGATATTGTAAGACGGTTTGTGCTGAGGTTTCACTGCTATGTTGATGATACCCAGCTCTACCTGTCTTTTGCACCTGACCAGGATGGAGCACTCTTGATATTTAATAACTGCCTTGCTGAAATCCTGGACTGGATGACTTCCAGCTGGCTGAGGTTGAACCCAGGAAAGACTGAGGTGATGGTTGTGGATCCAGGATGCCGGATAGGGGGGTTGGGGGCGGGTCACTTCTCGGGGCTTTTCCTGGTGGATTCCCAGCTCCCAACTTCTGAACAGGTGCAGAACCTAGGGGTGACACTTGATGATGGGCTGACATGACGACCTCAGGCGTCGGCCATCGTTAAGTCATCCTTATACCATTTGAGGAACATCGCTAGGATCAAGCACTTTGTTTCGTCTGGTGATCTACCTACACTGATCCACACCTTTGTGATCTCATGCCTTGATTATTGCAACTCCCTTTACTATGGGCTTCTTGGGGCTGATATCTGCTACCTGCAGCTGGTGCAGAATGCTGCGGCCCAGTTGTTGACGGGGACTCCTTGGACTTCCCATATTATGCTGGTGCTGCGTGAACTGCACTGAATGCCAGTTCTATGGCGGATTACCTTCTAAGTCAGATTTCTTACCTATAAAGCCCTACGCAGACTCAGCCCTGACTACTTGAAAGAGCTCCTGTCTCCTTACTGCCCCTAATGATTGCTCCGTTCAGCAGACGAGGGGCTGCTAGAGGTTCCAAGGGTAGTTTTAAAATCTTCAGAGGCCCGTGCATTTGCGTACGTGGCCCCAGCTCTTTGGAATTCTCTACCCTGTCTGATTCAGGAGTGCGCAACTGTGGGGGTTGGGGGTTAAGTAGGCATTGAAGACGTGTTTATGTACAAGGCATACTGTGACTAACTGTGTAATTTTATGATTTTATTATATATTTATTACTGTTTTATGAGCTTTTATACTCTGTAATGCGCCTGGATATTTGAAAGGCTCAAAACAAATAAAGATTATTATTATTATTATAAATAGATAATACAAAAAAATGCAACAAAAATGGTCAGTATATTACAAACATACTCCTACTATGGATCTGAATCCAGCTTAAATAAGTAAAATACATTGTAATGCAAGCTATACTGCTAAAATCGAATATCATGTTGCAGTAATAAAATTATGAAGTACTTAAGGCTCAAAATGTATTTCTTTTTTATCTGTACTTTATCTTCCTTCCATTGTCCTGCTACATCCCCCATCTAGGCTATCTTAGAGCAACCTCAGCCTAAACCCATTACCCCCACCCCTGCCAGATCACCACCATGGTTTATCTCTGTGGAGGGGTTAAAGGTGAGGTAGCACCTACCAGAGTCATCGCTGCCATTCAGTTGGTAGTGGAGACATAGGGTTTGGGAGTACCCTGAGTCCATAATACCCTGCGCCTATTTGGCTGTTTTCTTTCACTGTACTTCCCTGCCTATTTGGACCCCTGGGGCTTGATTCCGGAATGGTTATACATGGTGCAACGTGACTTGTGCCAAGACAAATGGTGCAAGTAGCACTTTGTGTCTAGCACAATGTCAATCGGTATGCCAAAATGTAGCCTGTGATATATCACAGGCTGCCTGTGCCAAAGTTATCCAATGCCACCATGTACACCATAAACCCCCCCGTGACATGGCGCAGGGGGGGTTTATGGCAGCAGTTGTGACCTATACTGGGAGGGTGGGTGCCAGAACAGCACATTTGCTGTTCCAAGACAATCTGTGGTGGACATTGGTCAAAGTACAGTTAGGCCAGCTATTAGCTGGTCTAGGTGTACTCGCATCCACATGGGGTGCACCACTGTGCCATGTGCACCCAACAACCAAACCCCCATGATCCCACAGCAGCTCCCCCATCCCTCATTGAGACATACCCATCCGTGCCTTCTGTGGGCTGCTGGCACCCCCAAGCCCTGATCCCCTAGTAATTCCCCACAGGGCTAATCATGCCCCCACACCCATGCCCCATTCCCTAATCACCAGCTCACCAGTAATTGTAATATTGACACACATAACTGCAGAACCCGTAAACCCTGGTAGTCTGGTGGCCCCCACCCTCCGCAGTGCCATGCCAACCCGCTCCCGCCTGTCTCAGCTGAACCGACACAGCCCACCTCACCCCCATGGCCAGTCACAACCAAGTCTGCATGAGAGTGTACTACTGTACATAGTTCATGCTCAATGAATGAGCTGTCATTCATTGAGCGCATCTGCATACAGTAGTACTTGCCATTATGGAGCTCAGTCAGTGGCTTGCCATGGAGGTGAGCGAGGCTGTGCCACTCACCAGCTGGGGATGGGTGGGGGAGCAGGGTGGGCTGGCACTGCTGGGTAGTGGGTGGGGCCACTAGACTACCAGAGTGTACAGGTTGTGCTGTTATGCATCACTATTACAATTAACGATGAGCTGGCGATTGGGGATTGGGGCTTGGGGGTGGGGGCATGATTAGCCACGCGGGGCATTGCTAGGGGATCAGGGCATGGTGGCCTGATAGCCCTGTGGGGCTTTGGATACAGTATATTGAGGGTTCAGGGACAGGGGGGACCCCTTGCCCTGTAGGGCTTTCATTACTGTTTATTAGAGTATCGAGGGCAGGGAGAGCACTTGCACCCTTCTGAGTCCCATGCCGCAGGCTTGCAACACCCTGTTCAGGTATGCCCTCTGTTTGGCGTACCTGTCAGGATGGCGCAAGTTGGAGACATAGCCACCGGGGACCCTGGCTATTCTGGAATTGGGCATGTATACTAGCAAAGAAAGCACTCTCTGAAGATCTACCCCCCAGAATCTTTTGCCTTCTACCCAGATCCCTCAAGGTTCGCCATACCCGGGCCTCAGACTCTTAGCTTCTACTCGTACCTAGGTTCCGAACTACACGGTGTCAACGGTCTTTCCTTTACAGAGCCCCCATCTGGTTAAATGACCTTGGCCTCAATCTAACAAGTCTTACTGGAATGTCCATGTTTAAAAGCCTTCTGCACCAATGCATCCTGCTTCAGAACACGTGCGACTGCCTAACTTAAGATCAGCCTTGCCCACTTAAGAACCAAGCTGTCCTCACTCGTGCCCTCCTGGCCACCATCTCTGTCTTTTCTCCTTTGTCTCATGTCTTCTTATCCTTCCTGCTACTTTCTCTACTCTCATCCCTTCCCTTTCCACGCATTCTCGTTTGACAAAGCCATTGGGCTGCTACCCTCCTCACCCCTCCACACCCCCCAAATCTCCTTCCCCTACTTCTGTTTCCACCCATTACTTGTTTTTTTGCATTTGTGTGATAATGTTTGTCTGAGAATGTATGTACAATTCTGGTACTGTGCTGTTGTTGTTATCTGAAAATGTACATTATGCCATCCTTTGTTCTGTTTGTTCTACCCTCCAACCCTTATTTATTTATTTATTTATTTATTTATTGGAATCTCAGATAACACCTTTGAGCTAAAAGCTCATTTACAAAGGTTCCACATTGTAAGGCAAGAGACAAGGTACGTAGGCATTACAAAACAAATGGGGTATATACAGCAGGCAAGTACATTATGGTACATACAGATTCAGATTCAAGCAAGTACAGTTAAAATACATCATGTAGGAATGGTCAACTTTATTGAAACAGTACTAAGAGCATACCTAAGGTGGACAAGTAATTTATAGTGGTAGCTGAGCTTTATAGCATGCAGATAGAGTTATGGAGGGTCAGGAGTGGTGGTGACCAAAGGAGGGGGAGGACAGAATAGATGAGAGCAGGGGAGGTGGGGGCAGAGACAAGGGGTGACAGAATAAGGGGTTGAGTAGTCAGAGGGTGGGATTGGATAGGAATCTACAGGATTACATAAGAAGGTGATAGGGCAGGGCTGGATAATATTGGAGGAGAGAGGGATAAGGGAAAGGATTTCAAAGTTGGGGGGTGAGGTGAGGAGGAAACCAGGGGGGATGGGGTGAAAATTGGGGGATAAATATTTGTGAAGAGAAAGCAGGAAGGCGGTGGTGGATACAGAGGGGACATGGGGTAAGTGCTTAGTGGGGTCACACCAGGCAGGGGAGGAAGTGGGGGGAATGGGTGCTATGCAGGACAGATAAGCTATCAATAACAGTAGGATTAGACACAGGTGATGTAGTCACAGTTACTAAGAGTGGCCAGGTACTGCATCAGTTTGGCCGTAAATGGGCGTAGTTTCATTTCCTCAATCAGCTCAGAGTTAAGGGAATTTAGTCAGCAGGGGGCCCTGTATTCAAAGGACCGTTGCCCTAGTTAGGTCCAGTGGAATGGGATAATGAAGGCAGCTTTACTCGACCCCCAAGTTAATCTGGAGGAAGTGGGGTTTCTTAGCAGTTGCCTCACTCCAGGAGGAGCAAGACCTAGGGTGGATTTTTTAGCTAATGACAGACTTGGTACTGAATTCTGCTATTCAAGTTTAACCAACCAGTGCTTGAGTATAGTTCACAAGTGTGAGTTAAATGGTCCACACTCAGGACTAGTCTGCAGGCTTTGTTTAAGACAATCTTGATTCGCCTAAGTGCTGTATCGTTACTGGCTCCATAGACTACCAGTCCATAATCTATGATAGAGAGCACGGAGCTGTTAACTGCAAGCTTGATGACACTTTCGGTGAGGCACTGCCTATGTCAGTAGAGCTGACCTAGTCTGGCACTAGCTGCCTTGGCAACAGGGTCTATGTGCTGGCTGAAGGAGAGAGAGCTGTCAAAGTAAACACCAAGGTACTTAAAGGTGGTGACCATTTCGAGTGTATCAAACTTGTTATTGTAGATATTGAGGTGATGTGACTTATGACGGTTTTGATGGGAGGCAAACAACATTGTTTTAGTCTTAGTGTAGCTGAGCAAGAGCATAGACTGACAGAACTATTTTTCCACAGCAGTAAAGTCATCTTGCATGCCTTTTTCCAGTTCTTCCGGAGTAGAGTGACACGTGTAGAGAACAGCATCATCTACATATAGAAGGAACTTATTCTGGCAGACATTGGAGAGTTCATTTAGAAACAGGCTGAACAGCAGGGGCCCCAAAATTGAACCTTGGGGCATCCCTTTGTTGAGATGCCAATGGTCAGATAGAACATCAAGAATCTTGACTTGCTGGATCCTATTAGAGAGGTAACTCTGGAACCATCCTAGAGTGACAGAGGATATACCAATGTTAGAGAGTTGTGTGAGATCAAGTCATGGTTGACCTTGTCGAAGGCCTTGGTGAGGTCAATGAAAGTGGCCCCCACCAAGAGCCCTCGATCAAGTGCTTCATGGATATGACTGGTAAACTCAACCAATGCCGTTTAACTACTATGTGCCTTCTGAAAGCCATGCTGTTCCTGGCATTGAAGGTTGTACTTATCAAGGTACGTACCAAACTGATCGTATACTATCCTATCTAGTGCCTTGGGGGGGGGGCAGAATTGAGATTGGCCTGTAGTTGGCCAGGCAGGTTCTGTCCTCGCTTTTAAAGACTGGGGTGATCACCGCAGCTTTCCAGCATTGAGGGAAAATGCCAGTGGCTAGTGAGAGATTTAGGATCCAGGTTAGAGGGGAGAGTAACACATCCAGGGTGAGAGACACAATCTTTAGGTCAAGCGAATCCCCCCTGGATCTAGTGTTCCCAAGAACTTTTTCCAAGTATTTTTTTGCCTCAGTTGTAGAGATTACCTTCAGGTAGAAGGGAGGTGCTGTGTGTGTTGGAGGGATGTCGGTACAACTATTGGCAGATCTAGGCACAGGTCAGAGATAGTCTAGAGGAAGGACCCCACTAAGGTCTGTGAAGGCCTGGCTGAAACCATCTACAATAGTTTTGGGAACCTGGGTAATCGCACCCTCAAAGTTTATTTGCAATGGTGGTGATTTACTTGCTCTGCCTGTTAGGGTTTTTATATTGTCCCAGAATCTATGGCTGTCATGCCAAGAGTTGTCCAGTTCACTTTTAAAGTGAGATCTTTTTGCAAGGTGGATGCCTTGAGTGTACGTATTACATACTGCTTTGTACAGTATTTCTGTATGTCAGAAGGGGACCCAGTACTCTTAGCCCTATGCCACAGGTTATCCCTGACCCCCATGAGCTCAAGAAGCTGTGGTGTGATCCATTATTTGCTGGTTCCTTTGATTTTTCTCTTTTTTAGAGGGGCAAAGATGTTGCAGGCCGTGTTAAACTTGTCAGTAGAGCACTCAAGAGTAGCATTCACGTCGGTGGTGGTGTAGACCCCTCCTAGTCTAGCTGGTGGAAGTAGGATTTTAGTGAGGCAAGATATCCAGCTTTTATAATTCTGGAGGTTATTGTTTTTTTTGGGGGGAGGGAGGCTCTTGTTCGTCCAGGAGCATAAGACTGACGAGTGGTCACTGATAGAGTCAGCTAGCACAGTGGTTCTAGTTATTTTTTGTGGCCCATTGGTTAGTACCCAGTCTATGAGAGTATTTGAACCAGTGTGATAGTTTACAAGAGTGGGGGACTGAACAAGTTGGACCATGTCTATGGCCGCTATTGCAACCTGGTAAGGTGCAGGATCTGGAGATAAGCAATTTATATTAAAGTCCCCTAACATTATGATTTCAGATTGATGGCGACTACTAGATAAGTAGTCAAATGCTAGTTTGAAACCAGCTTCTTGATCTTTAGGTGGTATATACACCGAGATCATAGTTAAACACTTTCCCTGGGATCAAAGTTGAACCTGGACGGAGAGAATTTGTGATCTTCCACCCTGGGGTGAAATGGGGAGTGCCCTGCACTGAACTGAGTCATTAACATAAATGACACATCCTCCCCCTCGTTTCCCTCATCTATCCACCCTGAAAGTTGAGTAGCCCTCAAGCTGGATAGCAGAGTCGGGGGTTCTAGGAGTGAGCCAGGTCTCCACGCCTGAGATGACATTTGATTTATGTTGGGCTATCCATACCTGGACAGCATCAAATTTATATCATATGTTAAGAGATGTAATAGAAATTGCACCAGCCTTGCGGTCTGTTGGTGGTATTGAGGCACTAGTACTAGGTCTAGGGTTTGAGTGAACCTTCCTCGAGAGTAGAAGGAGTAGCGAGGCAATTCTAAGAGCTTGTAGCTTTAAATGTTTCATTAGATAGGACTTGCTGTAGGAGTTGGCTATTTTATTCTTCACTTTTGTGGTGACTATCAGCATATTCAGCTGAGCCGGCAGGATAGTGGATGTACGTTCAGCTGCGTCCCCTGCTCTTGTGGGATGGCAGAGGGGTGGCACAGTGGGATTGCCAGAGGTGGTCTCAGAGCACCTTGTAGTTGGGGCCAGAAGTTGGATTGCATTCCACATTATTTTGGAGAAGGGTAAGTCAAGTTTATGATCCTGTCCATTACTTAGGAAGGCTTTGTTTGGTTGTTTGCCTTACACACTATCAAGGGCAGTCGTGCAGGAGTTTGGTGGGCAGCGGAAGTTGATCAGAGCAGATAATACTACCCTAGCGGAGTGGGTAAGGAGGGGTCAGCTTAGAGAATGTTGGGCAGTAGGACATGTTAAGGGTTGGAAATGTGTAAGGATTACTGCCTTTTGAGGGAGTTAACTGGGTGGCAGACACCGCTGACGTGGAACCTTTGCAAATGAGCCGTCCTGTGCTCAAAAGTATTTGTAAATCCAAGAATTAATAAAAAAAAAAATAATAATAATAAATTGCTTTTGTAACCCCTCCGGTCTAAGAGCCAGATTGCCGTGCTGCTGCCCCACCCCAATGTGGCTAAGGGTTTGCTACCTGCGTTGGCTCTCAAGGGGGTGTTACACAAACTGTTTCTATTTAACCCAGGAACTGGGGTGGGCCATGACACTGGGGACCTGCACAGTCATGATGGGGCACCAATAGACCACAGCAAGCACACAGGAGTATCCTTGCCTTTAGCTAGTGTCAAGTAATAGGTTTCATTCTGTCACAAGATGGTACACTGATGAACTTTTTACGCCATTTTGGGTTGCAGGTGCAGAAGGTACAAAGGGTACAATGTCTATCGCACTACACACAAAGTCCAAGTGGGTTCATGAATTAGGGATCAAGCAAACATCTCTTTGTCCATCCCTCTTCTGGGATCAGAGCCAGGACATGGCATGTACTCACAGGATGTGAATAACTTTGGGTTCACAAACACATAGTCTCCTTACAGGCAAGCACTTTAGGGACAGCTGGTGTCCTTTACTAGAACACACTTTGCTTTTCTTGTCAAAAACAGAAAACTCATTAGAGACAGCTGGTGTCCTTACTTGCAAACACACATTACTTTCTTGTCAGAAGCTGCAACACTTTATAGACAGATCGTGTCCTCTGCTTGAAAAACAAACATTCCTGTGACATGTACACTTTGTAGTACGTGAACCATTCCCCATCTTCAGGTCGGAGAGGAAGTGTCAGGGTAATCCATTATGTCCCCTACAGAAACTATGCAAGGGAGGAACAACTTGGACTGTTATCTTTCAAACATCTTGTCAGACAAATTGGAGTTTAGTCCCTCCAAAACCTCACAGGCATTCTCGCTGGGGCCATCGTGAAGGGACCTGTACTGGGCAGCATCACAAACAAAAAAATCTCTCACAGTTCAGGGAAGTTTCCTACACAATTCCCATGACCAGAAGTTTTAAAAGTCCTTCACCTCACACTGGGGTATGCCACAGGAGAAGGCTGCTGTCATAACTCAGCACTCAGCTACTCCGGGTCTGATCTAGGGACTGAAGCAGAACAGGAGAGAGTTAGTACCCCCCCCCGACTCTCTTCAGTCAGACGTACTCAAAAGGTCTGAGTGAGCAACTGAAACTCACTGCAACATTCTGTTGTGGCTTACGATGCTTCAAGGTCCCTCCCACTTGTAACCTCTGACCAGATAACTGACAAGGTTTTAGGTGGAGACCTGAAAATTAACCAATTGCTGCCCAAAGTAACTAACTACAAAAATCTTTACACCACATAGGATTCTAGCATACTTCTAAACACTTTTTAAACACTTCTAGTAAATACTCTAGTAACCCAGAGGGGGACACTGGAGTTACACTTATATTTATATTGGGTCCTTCTGGGTGCTGAGAGCATATTTAATTTGAGAAACCACAAAACGCAACATAACAGAAATGACACATTAAATAGCAGCACCATTACATTAAATTAAATAAACATTCAGCAGCAAATATTGGGAGGACAAATCTGGGCCAGGGTATGCCTAACTCAGTAAGTGCCTCTGCAGTCAAGATTTCGATGTCTAGGCTAATGGCATTAAATCATTCACAGTTACTACCGATATGATTGTCTGTATGATGTGGCACAATACAACCCAGTCACTGAAGGCACAGTACAAACACACAGGTTAATGAAATAAATAATTCCTTGTCACTTCTGAAATTATCTTCTTTGTGACATGATGCAATACAAGCTGCTGTCACTGGAGACCCAGTACAAATACCTAGGCTAATAAAATACAATATTCTCACCCACTACTGGTGATTTCTTTATGATGTGTTGCAACACCATCCACTGTCACAAAATGACAGTATAGTATTAATACCTAGACTACTGAAATTAAATAATTTCTAGTCACTGCTATGTGATCTGCTATGTGATGAGATATAACACAATCCACTGTCACTAAAGGTACGGACTGTCTGGCTACTAATTTATGATTCCTGGAGGGACTGGATGGACCACTGGTCTTTTCTTCTGACATTTAATATGTTTCTATTCCTAGTCACTACTGATGTGATCTGCTGTACAATGCAAGATACTGTCACTGACACAGAGCAGAACCTCAAGGCATCACCATACTACCACCCACTACTACTGCAGGGTACCTTTTACTATACTGGCTGGAATATATGCCTCACTAAAAGTAAAAATATGTTTATATTAGTATTTATTTTGAATCCAACTATTGTTTGGTTTTTAGGCACACTGTAAGCTATCTGCAGCAGATGACATAGATACATAGATGCTGACAGCAGATAAGGGCCTTTGGCCCACCTAGTCTGCCAAATTACACATGTAATTTTGCCTCTTCAAGCTTCTCTTGAACTGGGTTGCCCCCTTCCCCCAACTGCTAGGATCCCCCAATGCCTATCCTATGCAATCTTGAATCCCGTAATAGTTTCAGCCCCCACCACCTCCTCTGGCAGGGCATTCCACTTGTCCACCACCCTTTCCATGAAGAAATACTTCCTCATGATATCTCTGAACCTCCCGCCCTCCAATTTCATCCCATGACCCCTAGTCCTGGAACATCTCTTCCTCTGAAAAATAGTGTTTTTCTGCACCTTGTTCATCCCCATGAGGTACTTGTATGTCTCTATCATATCCCCCTTCTCCCTCCTCTCCTCCAGGGAGTACATATTCAAGTCCTTTAGCCTGTCCTTGTAGGACTTGTGATGCAACCATGTACCATCTTGTCTGCCCTCCTCTGAACTGTCTCCACCCTTTCTATATCCTTATGTAGGTAAGACCACCAGAACTGGACACTTTACTTCAAGTGTGGCCCCACTAATGTCTTGTACAGTGGAATTATGACCTCCCTTTTCCTGCTGGTGATGCCCCTGCCTATGCATCCCAGCATCCTATTTGCTTTACCCACTGCCTTGTCACACTGACTCCCAACTTTTAGGTCATCAGAGATGATATCCCCTAGGTCCCTTTCCTGCTTGGAGCATGCTATACCAACCCCCCCCCCAGCTGATATGCTGTTCCAGGGTTTTTGTGCCCTATGTGCATTACTCTGCACTTTTTTGCATTAAATCTCAACTGCCACACCCTTGACCATTCCTCAAGCTTCCTCGGGTCTCTCCTCATTCGATCCACTCCCTCCAGAGTGTCCACTCTGTTACAGAGTTTTGTGTCATCAACAAACAGGGACATTCTCCCTTCTGTGTTATCCGTAATGTCACTGATAAAGATGTAGTAGAGGACTAGACTCAGCACTGATCCCTGTGGCACTCCACTGGTCACCCTTTCCTCTGCGGAGTGACAGCCATTTATCACCACCCTCTGTGTCCGGCCATCCAGCCAATTCCCAACCCACCGCACTACTCTCCTACCCACACCCATATTGCCCAGCTTGTTTAACAGCCTCCTGTGGGACACAGTGTCAAAGGCCTTACCAAAGTTTGGATAGGCCACGTCCACTGCCCCAACCCCGATCCACCTCCCTTGTCACCCAGTGCAAAAATTCAGTGAGGTTAGTCTGGCATGACCTTTCCCCAGTAAAACCATGCTGCCTTGGGTCCTGTAGACCATTAGCCACAAGGTGTTCCCCTAATCTCTCCTTCAGTAGTGCTTCCATAATCTTCCCCACTACTGAGGTGAGGCTGACCAGTCTGTAGTTTCCTGCTTCCTCTCTGTTCCTGTTCTTGTATAAGGGGACTACATCAGCTGTTCTCCAGTCTTTGGGCACCACACCTGTTTCCAGGGATCAGTTAAACAGGGCCGACAAAAGTTCAGCCACCACTTCTCTGAGCTTCCTCAGCACCCAGGGGTGCACCCCATCTGGGCCCATAGCTTTATTGACTCTTATTCCTTCCAGTTCCTTTAGGACCCTTTTTTCGTACTCCCTTCTAACCCATTACCCACCCCTTCTACTGTAAAGACTGAACAGAAATATCTGTTCAGTATGTCTGCTTTACTGTTGTCATCCTCAACACTACTCTCACCTTCACCCTTTAGCCTCACTATTCCTCCCTTTGCCTTCCTTTTTTCACTTACGTACACTGTAAAAGCTTTTGTCCCCTCTAACCACTGTTTTCGCAATGTGCTCCTCTGTCTGAGCTTTGGCTCCCATTACTTCCCTTTGCTTCTTCTGGTACATTTCCCTATCCCCTTCTGCCTGTGTCTTTTTGTATTGATTGAATGCAATCCTTTTGGCTTTCACTTTCTCTGCTACCTCCTTGGAATACTATAGGGGTTTCCTCTTCCTTTTCCCCTTGCTAACCTGCTTAATCATAATTGTGTTGCCCTTGCTATCCCTGTTTTAAATACTACCCACTCTTCCTCCACCCCAATTCCTTACCTATTCCTACTAACGCTTCTTCCAAGCATTTCCCCTTTCTCCCCAAATCTGCCCTCCAGTTGGTCACATACAGTGCCTGCCTCCCATTGCCTACCATCATCAGCAGCTGCAGTCAGGAATATTTTTTATTAAAGTTACATAAAAGTTCATGTCACTTTCATTACTTCACACAGGTCCTACAATGGGAAAATGTTCAAAAGCACTGAATACAAACAGAATTAGCAATGAGCAGTTTTTAGTCAGCAAAACAAAGACCCCTTCTCTTTCCCAAATTGAATGAAGCACTGTTCACTACAAACAAAAAATCTGCCTGAAAAATAAAGACAGGATTAAAACTTGCAATTACAATATACTGTACCTGTACAATTACATACTAACATACTAAGATGCCAGCAGAGTAGGCCCAATGGTCTTCTGCTCGAGAATCAGCACCTGGTAGAGTGCATCATTACTGCCCTCCCCCATAGATCCCTGCAACCTCACCCCCCATCAGGGGTACATCTCCAGGTCTGGCATTACTCAGTTTAACCTTCTCCCATACCTGTCCCAGCCCCTCTTGAAGCCCTCCACAGTATTCACTTCCACCAGTTCTTCAGGCAGCCATTCCAAGACTCCACCACCCTCTCTGTGAAGTAGTATCTCCTAGTCTCCTCCCTGAGCCTCCCGCCTACCAGCCTCTTGGGATACCCCTGGTGACCCCTACCTCCCTCAGCTCAAAAATCCTATTGGGGCTTGCCCTATATACCCCCTTTAGGTATTTAAAGACCTCAATCATATCCTCTCTGTCCCTCCTCTCCTCTCCTCTCCTCTCCTCCAGGGAGTACAAATTGAGCTCCCCGAGTCTCTCCTCATAAGACTTTCTCCCCAGCCCCTGTATCTTCCTGGTCACCCTCCTCCGGACCCTTTCAAGGAGTGCAATGTCCTTTTGTCAAGTGCAGTCACCAAAACTGCACACAATATTGAAGGTGCAGTCTAACCAGGCAGCTATACAGAGGGACAATCACCTCCCGCTTCCTGGAAGTTATCCCTCTGGCAATGCACCCCAGTATTTTATTTGCTTTGCCCGCAGCCCACCTGCACTGTTTGGAGTTGTTCATTTTGGCATCCACAACTACCCCAAGGTCCTTCTCACCATCTGAAACCAGCAGTTTCTCCCCTCCCTGAAAGTATTCCTGAGCTGTGTTCCTAAGCTCCAAGTGGAGAACCCTACATTTCCTAGCATTAAACTTCAATCTCCAGGTGCGTGACCACCCCCAAGAGTTTCCAAGTCCCACTGAAGAGCTCTTCTACTCTCCACCCCATCCACCAATGCCCCCAACTTCGAGTCATCAGCAAAGAGGCTCATCTCACTCCTGATACCACATCTGATGTCTGAGATGTAAGCATCAAATAGGTGTGAACCCAGTGCTGACCCCTGTGGTACCCCACTAATGTCCCTCCTAGAAGAGGAGACCACCCCCGCACCACTCTCTGGAACAGCCCAGTTAGCCAGTTTCATATCCACCTAACCAATTTCTCTCCACCCTCATTTCCCCCAGCTTATCCAGCAGCCCAGGATGTGGCACTGAATCTAATGCCTTGCTGAAGTCTAGGAAGAGGACATCCACTGGCCTACCCTGGTCCAGTGCCTTTGTCACCCAATCACAGAACTGCACAAGGCTGGTCTAACACGATCTGCAGCATACAAAACCATGTTGGTGATCATCCAAGTGGCCCTTTGCCTCCAGAAACACCTCCAACCTCTCCTTCAATATGGCCTCCATCATTTTACCCACCACTGACATCAGGCTGACCGGCCTGTAGTTACCCGGCTCCTCACATGGCCTTCCTAAGTAGATGAGCATGACATGAGCCATCCTCCAATCCTGAGGCACTGACCCCATCCAAAGTGAGGAGTTAAAAAGGTCCACCAGGGGTGCAGCCAGGACATCTGCCATTTCCTTTAGCACCCTAGGATGAAGGCTGTCTGGACCTGGTGCCTTATCTGTTTTCAGGGCCTTGAGGCCTTCCCACACCCTACCATCAGGAATTTCACCATCCGTGACCTCCCCCACCTTCTTCAAAACTGACCCCCCTGCCCCCGTAAGGTGCTGTCCCACCATTGTCTCTAGTGCAGACTGAGGTAAAGTAATTATTTAGTACCTCAGCCTGCTCCCTGGCCTCCTCAACCCACCCACTCCCTGACCTCAGTCTGCTAATCTGCCTCTTCAGTTTCCTCCTTTCCCTGATATACCTAAGGAACCTTTTATCCACTCCCCTGATCCCCTGTGCCAACTTCTGTTCCACCCTCACCTTGGCCAATCTCACCACCCTAGTTACCTTTTTAGATATGCTATCATAATCCCCCTTTCCATAACCCCCTGCATTTGCTTGTATCATCTATAAGAGTCCTCTTCTCCCCCACCACTACCTGGCCCTCCCTGGTCCACCACCATGGCTTTCTCGCTCTACCAGACTTGCATCTGACTTTTGTGCAAGCCTTAGTAGCTTCCAGGAGCCCTCTTTTAATAACTTCCCAATTACTGTCTGTGTCCATGTCTGATCTGATCCCCTCTAAATGTCCCCCAAGGATCCCCTCCCTACCCTTGAAGTCTGTGCCCTGGAAGTCAATCACCACTGTTTTAGTGCGATCCTTCCCCCCCCAGTCCAGGGAAAACCAGACCGTGATGTGATCACTCCCTGCCAGAGGTTCTCTTACCTTTAGGTTCCTGACCAGATCACAGTCTGCCAGTACCACATCCAGGATATGACCATCCCTTGTCAAGTCAGCCACCAGTTGGGACAGGAATGCATCCTGGAAGATGTCTAGCAGGCACTGCTCCCTGGTCGATGAGGATGCCATAGTTCCCCAGTCAGACCCCAGTAAGTTAAGGTCACCCAGCACCACCTTTCTACCGTCCCCCTGACCACAGTGCTCCCTGAAATGCTCCACCAGGCCCTCCTCCAGATCATCTACCTGCATGGGTGGCCACTAATCTGCGCCCAACTTCACCCTCTTACCCCCAGGTGCTTGCAAGGTAACCCATAATGCCTCGAGGTGCCCCTCCAGCCTGCATACATCTATGCCATTCCTAATGATAAGTGCTACCCCACCTCCCCTGCCCACAACTCTGTCCTTCCTGAACACTGTGTACTCCACCAGGTTTAGGTCCTAGTTATGCTGGGGCATGGCCCAAGTTTCAGTGACTGCCACCACATACACATCCCCATCAGTAAGCAGCGTCTGAAGCTCCAGCATCTTGTTACCCATACTCCTGGCATTCATCAGGAACACCTTCCATCCCCACCCCTTGCCCTCGCCCATCCCCTCAACCTTCAAACCCCTAGTTGTCTGCCTGCCCCCGCACACGTTCACCCAGATGGGCACCCCTATTGGGCACCACTTGCCTTGGGGGAAAGGGTGAGCATCGGCCTCAAGCCCTGACCACCCCCACAAGTTTAAACCACACCTAGACTCATTGAATTCGGTCAGTTTTAGCTTCAATTTTCAAACTCATTTTTAAATTTCTGCCTCCAAAGTGTTTTTCAACTGAGATTGGGCTTGGTTAAGAAAGCTCTGAAAAGAATTGAATCTACTCTGAGTCTCCAATCTCGAATGGCAATTTCGGAACTGGCAATAAGACCACTGCTAAACTGATCCGTTAATACTTCAGGAAAGATCAATGACATGCCTCACTGTCATGCATGCATAACGTGATGCCCAAATAAAAAGACCAGTTGCTTAACATAATAGTAGATCTTCAAGAGACCCTCCTCCATTGGGCCACACCTTTGTAACTGTAAGCCGTTGACATCAGGACCCTTGGGAAATTTTTGCTAGCAGGGGCTCCCACAATGATGCACAACATTGATGCCTACAGTTATTTATTTATTCATTCATTCATTCATTCATCCATTCATTGAATTTTGTTGACCAGGCAGGCCTGCAGTGACTAAGTGTCTCTTTTTCTGGGGCGACACATTATTAATTACATTATGTATAGACAGAGCATAGTTTAACGTGGGCAGCTCCATCACTCCTCAGCTCCCCACTGGAGACAAGCTCGGAGGATATCTGACTAGGAGGAACCAAGAGACCAAACCAGGACCAGACACATTTACACAGGCATGGAACTGAAAAATGCATATTTTCATTTCACTTTTGTTTATTTTAACTGGTAAGTAGATTGGCAAAACTGCCATTTTTCACTGCAACCAGTACACATACATAACATATATTCATACATGCAAAATTTAGAGATGTTACTTAAAAACAACAGCATTCTGAACCTTCCAATAACATATCATACAGTCTGGTTTTAAACACCAGCAATGTTTCACGCCCTAAAACTGATTCAAGCAGATTGTTATAAAAACTGATGGCTTTTTATTGAAAAGCTCTTTATCCAAAGGAATATACAAACAGTAGTATGGAGAATACACATTTTTTGTGTTCTGGAGAAAAATTGTTTGCACTTGGAAAAAGCTCTGTTAAAGAATGTGGCACTAAATCTAACCCTGTATTGTGTAGAAATATCGAAGCTTTGTAATTGAAATGATCCATAAGGGACAAGCAACCTGATTCCCTATAGAGAGTACAATTTTGAACCAGTCCACCCATTCCTGTGTCAAATCTACAAATTGAATTATACAAGGTATTCAATCTACTAAAATGTTTTTTTGCTCACAGAAAAATGAAAAAGACTTCCATATTTGAATTAGGATAATAAAAGGCCAGTGGCTAGTAATTTACATGATTCCAGTATTAAAAACTGATTTATCATATACAACATTAAATGATCTTTGTTATTAGGATCGACTGAAGGAATTAAACCTTTATGACCTAGGGATAAGAAGATCCAGGGGTGATCTGTTATTCTACAGGATACTAACCTTATGGTAGAATGTGATAGAGTATGCTACAAACCTTTTTTGAGATGTCACAATAAACAATTGTTAGTACCTAATGTCACCATCTCCTTCAGCTGGTCAGCCCTCTACTCCCAAAGTGCCAGCCTCTGAGTGTATGATTTGTGTACAGTGAACAGACAAGGTAACCCTCTTGTCTGTTTTGTGGGTATAAGTCACCTTAGTCTCAAGCTCTGAAGGGATTCAAACTGAAAACCTTTTGCTAGCGTACCCAATTATCAGGCTCAGATAATTCTGTCTTCGGGGACCAGATACCTTTGCCTATGGGCACCCAACCAAGTCTTTCAAATGAACCCTTAGAACTCTATGCAAGACTTTTTGATAACTCTATCCATTTCCTCATGTGGTATACAATAAGCCCATACACAGTGTTACTATAACCTTTAAAAGCTCCACTTACAATAAAAAGAAATGTCAAGGCACTCCAGCAGTTTCGTTTGTAAAAAAAAAAAAAAAACTTTACTTTAAAAATATCAAAACAGAACAATGATTACAGAACAAATATATATCCCAACACATACAGCCTTAAAACAAACAGGTAAAAAAGTACAGTTCCTACAATTTGTAACTTCAGACTGGTATAATCTAATGCTTACTTTCTTTCAGTGCTTTTAGGATCTCCCTTCTCTCAGTCAGAATATTTTTTTGTGTCTCTCTTTCATGTTCCCTCAGCAGTTAAACACACTTCTGAGCCGACCTTCTCATGAGGTCACTAACTCCGCCTTGGAGCATCAAACTCTATATTTTACAATACAGGGTCTCCAAATAAAATATAAAAAAAAGCATGTGAGATGACCTCACTGACTTTCCTCTCCACAGGTTAACTGGTCAGAACTGGTTTGTGCTCTGCTACACATACATCTCAAAAGTTTCTTTGATCTAAGTCACCGTATTCAAAGCAAAAGTGTATTGGCCTCTTTAATCCCATCTGGACCTTGGAATCTACACCTCAGATCATTCTGATGTAATTCAAGGGTTTCCCAGGAAATGTATTTTGGGCCTTCCAGATCCGTCTGGGTCCTCCCTGTCTCAGACATCAGATCTCTGCAATGTCCATTCTGGCCTCTCTCCAACGCCCTTCCCCACAAATCCTTCCTGATAACCATGCAAGTCAAAGGATCTCCCTGAGTGCACTATGAATGGCTAATCCTATTTCCTGGGATGAAAGTAAATTGACAAGATAATTGCACCCCATATCTCTGCAGTTTAAAATACCTCCTGTCCTTTTAACTTATCCCTGGGTGGTCTTGATGTGTCAGTTCCAGTAAGACAGTAGTTTCCTCAAACTGAGTTTCCCGTCACATATTTTATATGTAATAAAAAAATGAATACTGTACTCGAGCACTCAGAGCTGGCTGTCTATGTCACACCTAAGGTGACAATCAATAAAAGGAAATATTTTGTCACTTTCAGGGCCATAAAGCTACAGAATAAGCTTCCACAATACATAGTTGATTCAAATAGCAGCCGTCTTTTAAAAATAATCTGGATAAGCATACTCTGAGTCTAAATAATACATAGCCCACAATGTGTGGGAGGGTAGACTTGATGGGCCTAGTGGCTTCTTCTACCTTATATTACTGAGTATAACATACTGTACCAAATCTTTTGTGTCTTGTTTTAATTAACAGGTTGATTAGTCTCAAATTAAAAAAAAAGTATCAAATGAACACCCAAATAAAAACTGTCAACCCTTTCAATCTGATTACCAATTAAATCACAAGTTTGAAAATCCTGAGGGGAAGATCTACCGGAATGTTAAAATAAATATGGACTTCATTTTTTTCAAATTTAATAGAAGTTTGTGTGACAGAAAAACAGTTATTCCTATTATGAAAATCATTTTGAAGTGTTTTTTTGAAGTTTAAGTACATCATTGTCAGAACCAAAAGTAACTGTGTCATCCAGATATAAAATTAACTTTGTGGAAGAACACACCACAGGCATTGTGTTTAAAAACAGGGAAAACAAAAAGGGGCCCAACATGGACTCCTTGGGTACACTAAATTTAATCGCATTGGTCTCAGAAGAAATACCCTCAATAACTGTGTAGCGTATTCTCCCATGCAAGTACCCTCATACTACTAAGGTTCATACTAAGGTGATAAGTGAGAAAGAAAGCTACATAGCTCATGAAGGCTCACATACTAACCAGTTAATAATAGGAAAACTGTTTTATGGATAATAAATAATTATCCAATTTGGTTTTAAATGTCTTTTTATTCTTACTTATTATAATATTTAATGATAGTTTGTTCCAAGATTTGATCACTCTTATTGTGAAAAAATATTTCCTTTTAAGGAAGTTAAAAGATTTACATACCAACTGTAGAGGATGACCTCTAATATCATATGGTGAGTCCTTAAAACTTAGCCCTAGGTTTACTATTAACACTAGATCCTGAATTATATCATAGAGGTATAATAAATCTCCACTCAACCTATGAGTTTCCAAGGAAAATAAGTTTAAACTACACAGCCTAGATTCGTAAGATAGCTGCCTCATACCATTCACATTTTTTGTAAATCTACGCTGAACTTTCTCTACTTGTTGAATATTAGATTTCTTATAGGGACACCAGATTTGCAATATGTATTCAAGATGAGGCCTTTCATAAGCGTTAAACAAGGGCATTACTACCTTGGGGTCTGTAGAATTAATATTATGTTTGATAGACCAAATTACCCTATTGGCTTTGTTGACAGATACATTTATATGGTGAGAGAACTCCATATCATTTGACACCATGATGACTAGATCTTTTTCATCAGTAGTTATACTAAGAGGCAATTGCCCTAAAATATATGTTTTCAAGGGGCTGGTGTTACCCAGATGCATAACCTTACACTTGGAATTATTAAGCCTCATACCCCATTTATTAACCCACTCTAAAATCTTATCAAGATCACGTTGTATAGTATCAGACTCTAACTCGCTGGTACAGAGACCACCAATTTTGATATCATCCGCATATTTGATAGTTGACAATAAGCATTTTGATGTTTGGTCAGCAACGAATGCTTGAAATAAGTAAGGTCCAAGCACTGAGCCCTGAGGGACACCACTGGTAACACTACCAATATCAGATAAGCAACCACTTATACAGACTTTTTGAGTGAGGTTCGATAACCAGTTTTTAATCCAGGTTATAATACCTGGATTAATTTTTAATTTCTCCAATCTAACTACTAGAGCTCAGTGTGGCATAGCATTGAAAGTTTTACTAAAATCCAGGAAGATAACCTCACAAGGAATACGGGCATCAACCAGAGCGTATATGTTCTCAGAAAAGCATAGCAAATTAGGTAAGCATCCTCTACCCTTTCGAAAACCATGCTGTTCAGAATCAGCAGTATTTAATATAGGAGTTAATGTGTCTCTAATTAGACCCTCAAAAATCTTACAAATAGGTGATGTAAGGCTTATCAGTCTATAATTAGAGCAGTCAGATTTTAGACCAGTTTTATAAATAGGAATGACATAAGCAGTCTTCCTCTGAGTAGGAACAAAGCCTTCCTTCAAACAGGACTCAAAAAGTAATGTAAAAGGAAGCAATAAGTATCCTGATAAGAGATACAGTAGGTGGCCAGATATATTGTCAGGTCCAATGCTGGTTTTCCACTTTTGTAATTTTCTTTTCTTTGCAGTATCACTTAAATTAAAATGTATAATCTCAGAGCCTCCATTGTCGATGGAATTTATCCGCCTATCCTGATTTATGTACTGTTTACAAAATACTTTATTAAATGTATTGGCCATATCTTTTGGATTATGTATACATAGATTATCCACCAAAGGTCCCACTTTACAAGATGTTTTTTTCAATGAGTTAATTTAAGAGAAAAATGACTTGCTGTTGAATTTGTTAGCATTTTAAGCCAGATTGTGTTCCCATTTAATTTTAGTCCTTCTAATAACAGATTTACAATGCTTTTGTGCTTTTAAATAAATTGTCCAATTATGACTGGTTTTAGCTTTCAGATAATTTTTATATTTCTTATCCTATTTTTATATTTCTTATCCTTATTTTTAATCAGTCTCTTAATAGATTTAGTCATTCATTTAGGCTGAGACTTACCCTTAAGACATTTTTATTTGCAAGGTATAAATTCATCCTGAACGAATGATAAGGTGCTATAAAAAAGTTCCCAAAAGTCCTGTGGAGAGAGGTGAGCATGTTCATGCTCCCAGTCAATCTGATTTATTACATGTTCAATCTCAGGGATATTTGCTTTCTCATACATATAGGTAAATATAGATTCAGACTCCATAATTACGGGACATTTTAACTTAAAAGATATAGCACTGTGGTCATTATTTCCAAGTGGTGCTTCCATAGAAATATCACTAATCTTAATACTATCATGATGGACAGTAATGTCCAAGATTTTATTGCCTCTGGTAGGGTAATGAACATTCTGTTGTAAGTGGAGCTGAGAGCATGTTGTTAAAGGTTTTTCTCTACTTAAAGATACAGCCGTGTTATCACACCAATCAATATCAGGCAGATTTAGATCACCCAGTAAAATTACATTCCCAATTTCACGTGCCATCTCTATTTCATGTAGAACTGCATCCATATAAGTTATAGTAGAGGTTGGGGGTCTATAGCAGGCACCTTATACAATAGATGACATATTTACATTATTAAATCTGACCCAGATGGTTTCAGTTATGGAATCATGCTTTTTGATTTGTTTTGAAATATCAGTGCTCCCAAAATATTTATTTAAGATTACTGAGACTCCACCTCCCCTTTTATCAGCATGTTTAACCAGGACACTGCACCTTCCAAGAAACAATGACCAGCCAAAGTGCTCAATAACAATTCATGGCCTACCAAGTCGAAGGCCTTGGTAAGGTCTGCAAAAACTAATGCCACCTGGAGCCCCTTATCAAGGACACCAAGTACATAATCCTCTAACCCCACCAGTGCCATCTCTGTGTTATAAATGGATCTGAAACCGTACTGTTTCCCAGTAAGAAGGCTGTACTTGTAGAAACAGAATTTCCCTATTCACTGATGACACAAAGCTCTGCAACATAGTGGACATGCCAGAGGGTGTAGACAGAATGAGGAAGGACTTACAGAAGCTTGAAGGATGGTCAAGGGTTTGGCAGTTGAAATTTAATGCAAAAAAGTGCAAAATAATGCATATGGGGCACAAAAACCCTGAAACAACATATCAGTTGGGAGGTGAGGATATATCATGCACAAAGCAGGAAAGGGACCTTGGGGTTGTCATCCCTGATGACCTCAAGGTAGAGAAACAGTGGAACAAGGCAGCAGGTAAAGCAAATTGGATGCTGGGATGCATAGGCAGGGGCATCAGTAGCAGGAAAAGGGGAGGTCATAATTCCACTATACAAGGCACTCATGAGGCCCCGTCTGGAGTACAGTGTCCAGTTCTGGAGACCTTACCTATGTAAGGACATAGACAAGGTGGAGAAGGTTCAGAGGAGGGTAACAAAGATGGTACAGAGATTGCATCACAAGTCCTATGAGGGCAGGCTGAAGGATTTGAATATGTACTCGCTGGAGGAGAGAGAGGGTATGATAGAGACACACAAGTATGTTATGGGGAGGAACAGGGTGCAGGAAAACACTATTTTACAGCAAAAGAGATGTTCCAGGACTAGAGGGCATGGGATGAAGTTGGAGGGAGGGCGATTCGGAGGATGCATGAGGAAGAATTTCTTCACAGTAAAGGTAGTGGACAAGTGGAACACCCTGCCTGAGGAAGTGGTGGGGGGCTGAAACAATCACAGGATTTAAGAATGTATGGGATAGACATAAGCCTTAGGGAATCCTGGAGGTCAGGGGTAAGGGGCAAACAGACTTCTAGAAAAACTTAATGTGATCTTACAAGCTCAAATGCACAGACTGGGTGGGCCATAGGCCCTTATCTGCTGACAGTATCTATGTATGTAAATATTCATTAACTTGATCAAAAACAATCTTTTCAAAAGATTTTGATAACAGCCAGTGTGCCAGTGCAGTGCTAGCACTACCACTCCTGACACTGATGACCCAGGTTCACCCCAAGTCATCAGAGGGCCAGCTGAGGTAGGTGAGATGAGCATCCCACTGGACACTGTCCACCTTGAGGAGGGAGGGTGCTCAGTCTCCACTGCTCTACCACCACCTAGGTGACCACAGGTGGTGGTGCCTTGGAGCCAAAGAGCTGAGAAGGGGAATACTGCCATGCTCTGACGTGAGTAAACACACAACATATGCATGCATCAGGATTAGTTCACCATTGTGCTCAGTAATGGTACATAATGATTGTTTGCCATACTTTTTTTGAACTGCATAAGTTATCCATCTATTTGTTTTTATAAAAGTTGATCTTAGCTAGTCTACAAACTGACTTGCATTTATTTCCTCTCAAATTGTATGACTAGTAACATAGGAGGGAGCCACTATAGGTTTTTGAAATCACAAACACAATAAACTGGACAGTGGTCATTCAGAGCATTTGGTAAAACCCCAGACTTAATTATCTTGGAAAGCTGAGTGACCACTATCCCATCCAATACTGTTTCAGATCAAGTTCAGTAAATTGGCCAAGTAGTAGCAGCAATTATTTGTTGCATTCAGAATTCCAAGAGACATTCTGTGGTCACATTATTATCTTGATCTATCCAATTACAATTACAATTACCCAGGACCTCCATTATCTTTTTTGTGGTAACTATTTTTTGAACTTGGAAAAAATACCGGGGGTCAGCAGGGGAGGGACAGGATTGAGCATCCGATGGACAGCTCTCCTCTCCCAGGAGGGATGGGGGGCACTCACTCAGTGCTTGGCTGGCCTCTGGTGGAAGCCAGAGGTGTACCAAGCACAGGAGCATGCAAAAGAGGGTTAGGAGTGGCGGACGTTGGCGTGAATGCCTTGATGTCAGGGCGCGGGCCACTTCCTCAGAAAGGATGAAAAAACACACCACCGGAGCAAGGGTAGATAGAGCAATAGTACCAACCCTAATTACAACTGCCTGCCTGACTACCAGAGGACCCGATGAGACATTGAAGTTATCGGGGCGTTGGGGTCCTGTCCCATACCCGCTTGGGAGGTATACCCACAGCTCCATGAGGGAACCCCTGGGGATTCAGGTAAGGCAGTCATGGGGTAGTACCTTGATGTCTCCTGAAGAAGCGTAGCTCCAGGGTGAGGGAGGTGGACAAACAGAAAGTTAAAAAAAAAGAACTTGGAAAAAATACATCAATACAACCAGGAGGAATGTACATTGCACTGTTGATCACTTTCTTGTTACCAATCAACCCTGACTCAACAGTGATAAATTCACAACTAGTACATGGTTGAAATATGACTATAAGGCACTTATGGACACCTCAATAACGCAGAAGATATTGCAGTCAATAACTGCATCATTCCCACAGAGAATAAGGAGGAAGAGGAGTGGGTGCGTTGTGGTCCACTGGAGAAGATTCTTTTGAAGATCTACTGTTATGGTAAGCAGCTGTTCTATTTTCATTGAGGATATCACTTCCATTAGGCCACACTTTTGGAATGATTCCCAAGCAGTAGACAAAATACCCAGGGAGGAAATCAGTGCCTGACATGACATGATACGAGGCCATGCAGCACAGCAAGGCCACAGCTGGCATGTCTGCAAGAGACAATGTCCAGAATATAATACCCAGTGGAAGTGTGTGGAGTATGCAGTGTGGCAGCAGCACATACGTCAGCTGCAGAAAGCTGCAGAAACATCCTGGAAACTGGCAACAGAAGTGGCTATGCCACAGGTAGAGTAGAAACTAACAGAACCAGGAAGCTGCCTAACATGGTTCCTGTAACAGAAAACAATACAGTTGGCCAGCCATTACCAGGGCAAATTAAACAAAAAGCTGAGAGGACTTTCTGTGATCGTTAATGTGATCAAGATAGAAATGAAGTGTTCTATGTATGCCAAGCGTATGCAGCAATTCTTCCCTTTTGTTAGCATAATCTGCATAATACACAGGAAGGTGAATGGTCTGATTCAGTGTAAAATCAGATACCACCTTTGGCAAAATTCTAGGACTGGTCCATAAGGAAACCTTATCCTGGTAAAAAATCAAATAGGGAGGCTCAGCGATGAAAGCCTGAAGCTTGGAAATCTGTAAGCTGAAGCAATAGTGACAAGAAAAAGCACTTTCTAAGAAAAGAAACACTAGTCACAGGTTGTAGCTGGCTCAAATGGAGCCCCAGTCAATTCTTCTAGAGTAAAATTAAGGTACCAAGTGTCACCAGATAGGCTTATATCCTTTATTTAGATTCCTATTGTATGTGCTGTAATGGACTTTAGAGTAAGACATTGTTTCTTTAAAAGGCTTTTAGGAGTAAATACAAAATAACCGGAATTTCTATAATGGCTAGTGTGGGTCTGGTACCTCTCCAGATAAGGGAGACAGTTTTAGGACCCAGGAAGACATAAACTATCATACAAAACTGAGCATGTAAGTTCCAATGGCAAAAAAGAGGGCACGGAATGGCCTGGGAGTCAGGGGTCAAGCCAAATGCATGAACCACATGTTACTGGGGTTGACATGGAACCACAGTGAAACCTGCAGGAAAGGTAAACAGTTACACCACATCACACTGTGGGTGGAGCTTGGAAAATGACCAGACTATATTTATCAGACACACATTTTGAACACCAATGCAGTTAAGAGGTTTTCATTTGGAGTCAACAACTGGAAGACTTGGAGGGTCTTGGAGCTGAGATTTTAAGCTGTTACAGTATATACTTTGGGTTGAAGTATATGGGGTTTGGTTCTAAGCTTAGAACAAGACCTGTGGTTTTGTGGAAATTTATTTTTCATATACTGAACTGAAAATTCTGATTTTAAGTCAGAATTCTGGAAACCAAGACTCTTCACCAAGGAAGTGCCTGGAGTCTTTTTAAAATGTCATTCAGAGAACTGACTTGGATCACAACTTGCTACAAATTCTGTTGCTTAATGAACGTTTCGCCTACAAGGAGAGAATTTTCATCTTTACAAGGACATTTAATCTTTCTGGACTCTTACATCATCATAAGGTATAGTTTAGAACAACAGTGTCTAGTGTTTTCTGTAAACCATCCAGTTTTATTTTTGGTATTGTCTGCAGTTCAAAGCTCTTCCAAATTGTAAAATTTACTGTACTGCTTTTATTTAAGTAAACGTTTATGCTTTTCTTATCAACTTTGCCTGGGATCTGATTGTGTGAGCTAACATTTTAACAGAAGGGTTTTTGCAAAGACTGTGTGCCTTGATAACAAAGATAGTGACCGCTCGGCTATCCTACAAAACTACTTAGGCAAGAGGTAGCCAATGGCAGTGGTGGGATTCAAACACTAAACATAGTGCAGAGTCAAGGGAACTCGAAACTACAGTTTCCACCCTTCCACTGGGAAAAGAAAGGTTGATGATTTTTCCTGAACCCTACAACTGCTCATGAGTTCTGTAAAAAGGGGGATCCTCTTTGCAAACAGGAGGTTCTGCCGCACCCCCCGAGGTTAGGCTCATGACACCAAGCAATACCAGTTTATGAATCAGAGCATACATGTTGAAAATGCCTTTAGTAGAATGTATGGTACACTTCTAGTTGTTCCACTGTCCTCCCATCAATAAGGGGATGAAAATAAGAAACAGCAGCCAAATATACCTTAATAGATGAGTACTGGGGACCAGAGTCACATAAGGACAGAAGGAAGCCCAGTACAGTATTTATGGGACATGTTAATGGGTCCGCAGAATGTGAAGCACACTATATGGAGAAACGTTTCCCCTTCAGAGAATAAGTATGACCAGTAGAGGGCATCCCAGCTGCCAATAAGACATCAGCAACCTAGGGGGAGCCCCAAAACAAGCAGTGGCTACATCTCACAGAGCCATGCATGCAGCTACAGAGATTGTAGGACCAGATAGATCAGAGACCCATGGGCCTGGAATAGCAGGCCCTGATGCAGAGGGTCCACTGCCAGATGCTCTAGAAGTGTAAACCAGATCTGTCAGTGCCAAAAGGGAGTCATCAATATTAGGGTGGTATGCTCTGCCCGCAGTTTGAGCTGAACCCTGTGTCTGAGAGGTATTAGAGGAAAGGCATAAAGGAACTTCCCTCTCCAGGAGAGAAACAACATGTCTCACCAGAGAACTCTATGCACTGGAGTGAACAAGTAAAAACATGGCAGTTTTGCAGCATGTGGAGATGCAAAAAGGTCCAGTTCTGGATGACCCCACCTTGTGAAGAGGTTGTTTGCCACAGAGGCCAGCAGTTCCCACTCATGAGTCAGTGACTGAGACCTGTTTATCTTGTCTTGCAAAATGTTTTAGACACCTGGGAGAAACACAGCTAATACATGAATGCCATGAGACATGGCCCAGTACCACACATGTATTGTTTTTCTGCACAGCAGGTAAGAGTGTGCACCTTCTTACTTGTTTATGTAGTGCATGACACTGACATTGTCTGTCCAAATCAGCAATGGCTGAGATTGGCTTGAAATGCCTGTAGGCCACATAGAACAGACCATATCTCCAAAACATTTCTATGGAAATCCGACTCCAGACAGGACCACGTGCCCTTACTCTGGAACGGCCCAAGATGGGCACCCCAGCTGGATCCCAAGGCATTCCCTGTCATTGTTTGCAGGAGAGCCTGATGAAAAAATGGAATGGCCTGTAGTAAGTTAAAGTGATCTGTCTACTACAGCAGAACACAGCGGAAGGAGGACATGCCCAGAACCATTCAGTCCAATTCATCTAGCAGCTGGTCCCATTAAACCTGAAGCATCCATTGTGGAAAGAGCATATGGAGGTAGGCAAAAGGGATGGTCACAATGGCCACAGCCATCAGACCCAGCAAATGCAGCATTGATCTGGCTGAAACACAATGACTTCTGCGTATCATGCAAGCCTGGGTAATCAGGGTCTCCACTATGTTCATGAGCAGGAAGACACTGCCCACTGCTGTGACCAGCACCACCCCATGTACTGGATATGCTGCCAAGGAACAAGGTGCATTTTGGTTTGTTCACCATAATGCTCAGTTTCTTGACCAACTTTCTCATGCTGGACAGAATCACCTCTCTGGACAGGGCTTTGAGGAGCCAATCATCCAGATAAGGGAAGACATACAGCACTTCCCTCCGGAGGGCTGCAACCACTACTGCTAAGCATTTGGTAAATGCCTACATTGCCAAGGATAAGTCAAAGGACAAGCCTCAGAACTGATAATGACTGCCCTTCAACATAAAGCAGATGTGCTATCTATGTCACTTGCAGATTTTGATGTGAAGGAATGCCTCCTTCATATCCAGTGCACAGAGCTGATCCATTGTTTGTAACAGTGGGATGACAGCCTGAAGAGAAACCATCCCAGACTTTTTGTATTTGATTTACTCATTCAGACCTCATAGGACCAATACAGGACACGGATCCCCTGTCCAGTTGGGGACTACGATGTAACAGGAACAGAATCCCTGGTTTAACTTGGGAGGGGGAATGGGTTCTATAGCATGCTTTTGCATGAGCATCTGAACCTCTGTCAGCAGCAGGGAGCAGTAGCCTGGAGGATAATGAAAAGGAGGTGGCGGATGCACTGGAGGGGTAGACAGAAGCTCCAGAGCATACCCTTTTTCTACAAGTTCCAGTATCCACTCTGTGGCGAGCTCTCTCCATTTTGGTAGATTAAAGGAGAGCCTACCCACCACCTGCAAACCCAGAAGGCAGAGGTGCAGGTGGCAAGGATGTGGAGTCAGAAGTTATGGGGGTGGCAGTGGCACCACCTGGACCAATACCTTTGGGTGATTTTTCATGGGCATTTGAGGGGTACTAGGTCATAAGAGCACCAATGATATTAGCGCAGGCTACAATAGCACCTGAAATAATGTGGCCAGTTTTCTTTTTGGGGCCCGCTCCCCTCCCTCACCCAGTACTAAAAGATTCCAACTCCAGGGGGAGTGGATCACAGGGAAAGAAAGAATTTGTGGGGCCATGGAATACTCTTTTCCTAGGCCCCCTGGAACAATACAGAAGTCCCTATTGGCAAAAAATGAGTGAGACCAGGATTAGAATCCTGGTCCCCACTCCCACCCTGCCAAGCTGCTCTATGCCTCAGCCCTCCACACCACGGGAGCAGCTCAGCCAGCTTCCTGAATTCTCCCCCCCCTTGTCCTGTGGCAGCACCATGGACAGCGACCTGGGGAGTGCTTACTGCAAGTGCTGTAAATCCCCTCTTGCTGTCCGTGGCAGCACTGTTCTGAGTAGTGCTTTCTTTCCTTGCGCTATTCTGGTAGCGCTGTTCTAACCGGGTATGATTTGAGGGGAGGAGACCTGGGAGAGGACCTCCTACACTGAGCACAGGGCTGCTGATGAGAGGCACCACCACAATGGGCAGCAGGCTTATAAAATTCACCCTTACCATGCCCCCTTCACGACTGAAAGGTCAGGAATTTAAGTGACCTGAGACTCATTCTGGGGAACTGAAGTTCCTGCACGGTGGATTCCATATCAGCACAAAAAAATCTTGATCCCCTAAAAGGCACATTAAGGATAGATTGCTGCACAACAGTAGCAAAAACTGACACTGGTAGCCAAGAATGTCTCTGAAGACAAACACGAGAGGCAGCAGTCCTGGCTGAAGCATCAGAGACATCATGCACAAAACACAAAAGATGCTTACCAGTGTCAATACCTTCCATAACAGATTTCAATAAATCAGTCTTGGCAGGGCTATCAGGCAATGAATCAACTGAAGTCATAACATACTTCCACAGGCTGTTTTGATATTGAATCATATATTCCTAGTAACTGGCTATCCTAAGGCCCAGAGCGGTAAAAGCATATGTCCTCTTGCCCATGCAAACCAAACTCCTGGATTCCTTATCAAGAGGCAAAGAACTTGTGTCTAGGAGCACTAGACCAATCATGAGCAGCCATGATGACCACAGAGTCAGTCTCAAGTTGTGCAGCATAGTAGGGCTTGGAGGAAGGTGCAGGGTATTGCTCGTTAGCCTGCCAAAGAGCTGCAGGCAGGGTACCACACCTATGTAATGCAGTAAGCGTAGTATCCTCAAAAGCAGTATAAACTGGAGGAATCACAATGGAAGGGGTAGTAGGTAATTGGGACCTCCAGGAATTCAAACACATTGTACTTAATGGAGTCTTCCTCCTCCATAGCAAAGCCCATGGCACTCTGCATTTGTCTCAACAGTGCCTGAAATGAGGAATCCTCAGGTGGATGCCTTGGTGTGTAAACAACAGTGTCTTTACTGCAAGAGGATAAAGTTGAGCTAGAACCTAGCCCACCCTCAAAGAGATCTATGTCCTGTTCCTCCTCCTCCTCCTCCTCCAAATCCTCCTCTATATTATGGAGGTCAGGATTATATTACTCTTCATCATCTGCAATGGCAACAGGACAATCAAGAGTATCCAGCATCATACTTGGTGGCTGTGAGGGGGAATAACAAGTGTACTCTGTTAGCTCCCCATTGACAATGGCAGTGCTGATGGAGTCGGGTCCATCAATGGTACAGCCATGATCATCAGTGGAAGGGTCAGCAATAGATGCCAAAAGAGCTCTGACACAGTGGCCAGCACAACTTGTTAGTCAACAAAACTTGCAGAGGAGTCAGTGTGACTGTCGTCGACAGGATGGTACCCATCGATGAAGGCTATAACCCACTCATAGTAGGTATGGAACAGCTACAGCCAGGCCCCAACCTTTGCACCTCTTGGATAGTCTGGAGGGCTTTAGGAGTTGCGACCACTGGAGTGGATGAAGACAAGAATTTACCCTCCAGATGGAGCAGGGAACTTGACCTCACCAGTGAAACAGGAACTTTACTCTTATGCTTGAGGTGATGGCTGGATGAAGAGGACTTGGAAGACTTGTCCTTGTCTCTGGAATTCAATGATGATATTGATGACAGTGTTGCCAAATGTCTGGGAGACATGCTGGTGATAGTGGTCAACATACAAGATGCAGAAGCTGACTTTGAGCCCATGGCCTTGTCAGTGGCATCCATGGTTTTTGTAGCAATGAAGATCTCAAGCACCTCCCAACAGTGTCTCCTCATGAACTGATTGAATCTCTGGCAGATCATACATGTCTTCATATTGTGGGATAATCCCAAACAGCAAACACAGAAGGAATGGGTATTGTCTTTGTAGGTCTTCCAGCCACAGGTACAAAACCTAAATAAAGGTTCTTTCAATGGTGGCATAAAAAATCAATGATAATGGAAAACTAATGAAAAGAAAAGTTGAGCAAACAATGGCATTGTTTCTCTGCGTGATCCGATGAGAGATTGAAGGTGGAAGAAAGAACTGAGGAGTGATGGGGGTATCCACATTATATAGGTATCAACGTTGTACGCCATTGTGAGTAGCCCCTGGCTAGCAAAAGTTGCTGAGTGGTCCTGACACGGATAACTTACAGTTCCAAAAGTGTGGCCCAATGGAGGAGATATCCTTGAAGATCTCCTGGTTACCTCAGTGTGGAGTCCACCACATTCCTATTACCTGTTCCAGTCCAAAACCATTAATTCTGGTGGTATCCAAAAGAGTTGGTGGAGTATCTGAGCAACTCCAAATAGAGATTTTTTTAAAATTTAATTGGTGTAGTGGCTGATCTGATGCACAGGTTTGTGCCCTGATCTTGGATCATCACCAAGAACCTGTAGTATGAGCATCAAAACCTGTCCCATGGGATGCTCACCTCCTTCAGCAGGTGACGTCAGTGGACTCCACCCCTGCTGAACTGTCTTTGGTGGCCCAAGACAGGCAGTGCATGAGGTAGCAGGAACAGCAATTGAAGGAGGTGGGTGGGTGGCTGAGGCATTTGGGGCTCTGCCTTGGGAGGAAACAGGGAAAATGAAGCCAGTTGAAAATGAAGTTTCTGTGTCTGATATACTCTCATGTAGTTATTCTCAGACTTCCAGTCACATCCATCTTCTCCTACTGGAGTGGTTGTTTCTCCCTTTTGGAGTGTGGAAATATGCCTGCCTGAGGAGATAGTGTTAGTCAGAGAAAGGAGGTAATTTGTTTAGGGTGCAACTGGTGCAGAGATCTGCCTGGAGGAGAGCATGACATGAACCAGGTATGGGGTGATCTAGTGGAAGCTACAGACATTAGCCAGTTTTAGGAAGTAAAAAGAGAGTCACAAAAATAATTCTGTTTTATTTTAATAATTTATGTTCCCTGATAGCATCTTGTTGCCAGTGGGATCCTTCTTCTACTTTATACATTGATACATAGAATTTGTCACAGATAAGGACTGCCTGGCCCATCCAGCCTGCCCATTTTTCTTTCTTTTTACTTATGCAGATTGTAGCTGATCTGCAGCTTTCCCTCTCCTCCCTGCTTCTAGGGTTCCTGTGTGTCTGTCCCACACATTTTTGAATTCCTCCACCATTTTTACCCCCACCACCCCTATGATGAGGCTGTTCCAAGCATCCACCACCCTTTCTGTAAAGAAGTACTTCCTCACATTACCCCTGATTCTACTTCCCACCAACTTCATATAATGTCCCCCTAGTTCTTGTCCATCTTCTTTCTGAAAGATGCTACCCCCTCTACCTTATTTATCCCCTTAAGGTATTTGAACATCTCTAACATGTCCCCGCTCTCCTAATCTCCAGAGAATACATACTGAGGTCTCTCAGCTTCTCTTCATATGACTTCTGGTGCAGCCCCTGTACCATTTTTGTAGCTCTTCTTTGGGCTGCCTCCACTCTGTTTATATCCTTCATGAGCTGCAACCTCCAAAACTGGACACAGCACTCCAGGTGAGGCCTTACCAATGATCTGTATAATGACATCCCCATCTCCCTTTTTCTGCTGGTGATGCCTCTCCCTATGAACCCCAATTGGCCCTTCTAACCACCTTTTTACACTGACCGAACACTTAAGGTCCTCAGATATTATCAGCCCTAGATCCCTCTCCTGGTTGGTGGCCATCAGTAACCTCCACCCCAGCTGAGTACCTCTCCCTTGGGTTCCCTGTCCTAAGTGCATCATTTTACACTTTTTTGCATTGAATCTCAGCTGCCACACATTTGACCATTCCTCTAGCTTGCCCAAGTCCGTTCTCATTCTTCCCACTCCCCCCCCATGTGTCGACCTTATTGCAGATCTTTGAGTCATCTACAAAGAGGCACACATTCCCCTTCAGCCCCTCTGCAATGTCATTTATGAAGAAATTAAAGAGGACTGGGACTAGCACCGATCCCTGAGGCACACCGCTGGTCACCTCCCTCTCTTCAGGCTAAACTCTGTTCACTACCACCCTTTGTGTCATACTGCTCTACTAATTCTTAACCCAGTTTACAACCTTGGATCTGACTTCTAGACTGCTCATCTTGTTTATTAGCCTTTTATGTGGAATGGTATAGAAGACCTTGCTAAAACCCAGGTAGGCCACATCAACTGCCCCTCCCTGATCTATCTGTCTTGTCACCCAGTCGAAGAAATCTATCAGGTTTGTTAGGCAAGACCTGCCTGCTGTGAAACCCTGCTGGCTCAGATCCTGCTGTCTGCTAGATTCAAGGTATGTCACAATCTTTTCCTTGAGTAATGATTCCATCAATTTTCCTACCACTGAGGATAGGCTGACTGGCCTGTAGTTGCCAGCCTCCTTCCTGCTCCCACTCTTATGGAGAGGGACAACATTTTCCCTCTTCCAGTCTGCCCGAACTACGCCTGATTCTAATGACTTGTTGAACAGGGTTGTCAGTGGTGCTGCTAGCTCCTTTCTAAGTTCCTTTAGAATTCCGGGATGTATTGCATCCAGCCCCATTGCCTTATCTACTTTCAGTTTTTCTAGTCCCTTTAGGACTCCCTCTACTTACTGCCGGAAGTACTGAAGTACAAAGATGTGTAGTGACTTGTGATTAACTATTGTGGGACTCTTAAGTGGGATCTCCTGGTTCACAGTTCTGTGATCCAACCACTGACCATACTGCCTCAAATAGGGTAGAACAGAACAGAATGTGACTTTATATGAAAGAATAAGACACAGGGTGTGAGCCTTGTTAGTGGAGTGGTGGCATTGATTTGACCACAGTGGGCCTCTACAATACATAAAAAGCCCTTAAAAACCTGCACCCACTGAGATCAATAGAGCATGTTCAACAGACTCACATGTCACAAAACATCTAAGCACAGAGATGGCATGGAGACTGAACATTATACTCAGTATACCAGGAAGGGGAAGGGATCTGGTGGTCATCTCCTTAATATGAGGATTTACAATCACTTCCCCTAAGAAAACTAGAAAGCAAAAAATTCTGAAACATGGACTATTTAAATCCTTCTTCAGTAAGTTAACAGTGGGGAGCTTGGGGATTTTTTTGAATGTGGTAAATTGTTGAATAAAATCACAGAAACAGGGGCATGGACTGGCATGTTTGATGAGTGTGGGCTATCCGATTTGTTTTTTTCATAGTTTGGTTTTGAATGGAATTACCACAACCTGCAATTAGATGTGTTACTGCCTTTGCTGGTTCAGCATGTTAGCTGCGGATATTTATAGTCTGGGAGACTTGACCTACATCATATTGTCACTGTTCATGCTGAAAGCCAGACTTGTAACCTTTGTGGGTAAGCGTTAGCCTTTTCATTCAAGTGGTTGCACTTTTTTTGATATGCTATTTTTTTAATAAAAATTTGACTGAACTGAGATGTTTTATGCTTTAGTGCTGACTCTATCTCCACTGAGTGAAGCCGTTTGTATTTAGTGGTAAGTTTTTGCTCTTTAAGACCTGACTGCCATGAAGAGTACAACGAAGTTAACCCAACCTCTATAATCGGTTATATTAGAGAAAATGTAAACAAGCTGGTGTGAGCTGCTAGGTAGCTATCTATACTGAAAAAAACAAAATGATATAACTTGTTTTGACTTCTGGGTAACTTACGGTGGCCCTGAAGTGCAAAACACACACCAAAAAAGTGAAATGCAATCTAATAAGTACAGCAACAACCAAAAGAATGAAATGCAAACAAAAAAGTAAAGCAACAAAACCATATGTAAAGTGTCATGCCACAAAAAATAATGTAACAAAACAAAAAGAAATGTAAAGAATTTAAGAGTGAATGCAAACAAAAAAGCACAGCACAACTAAGAAGTGAATGTAAACGAAAAAGCACAGCACAGCTAAAAAGTGAATGTAAACGAAAAAGCACAGCACACTAAAAAGTGAATGTAAACAAAAAAGTACAGCACAGCTAAAAAGAGAAGGTAAACAAGTACTTTCCTCCATTCAAGAAGTGCATATATCAGATGCAACCGCACACCCTGAAATGTGTTACTGCACTTATAAAATGGGAACAAAATAAATATATGGGGGAAAAACATGAATAAGGTGCAGGTGTGTAGCTGTTATGGAGTAATGCATGATCATGTGATGGCTTTGTCCCTGGTAGTTAAGGATTTTTCTTACCCATTTTATTAATATTTACGTGTGAGAGTGTGTAATGGTTGAAATTACAATGGGGGCTATGCATAAAAGTGACCAATGTATGCGCAATGCACGTATACATTGCCTGCATGCCTATGTGGCTGTGGTTAGGCGCAGATTCACGACTCCAAGCACTTGCAGGGCACCTGTCCATAGCTCCACCCCACTGGCATGCAGGAACCTGGGGGCAGATGGGTGCAGAGCAGTGGACCCAGGCAAGCATCCAATCAGATGCCCACCCTGGATCCCACACTGTATCCCTTGTGTCACGGGTGTGGGGGAGTGTGGGAAGGCAGTGGCATGGGACCAGGATGTGTAAGAACATGGGCACTCACCCAAATAGCTGCCCCCAGCCCAGCCAAGCAACCCAGTGGGCTGGGGTAGTAGTGTGCAGGGGGATCTTGTTGCTGTCGTGCTCCACCAGTAACCATTGACGGGGTGTGTACACACAGCAGGGTCCCCAGTGGCATAAAATGTCCTGGTCCAGCACACTGTGCCTTAGTGAATCGTTTGGAGCATGGGCACACCCTCTGACTGCCTGCGGCACATAGCTGCTCAGGCAGCCAGGAGATCTGATGCGCAACTGGCTGGTGCACTGATACTGAATGCTGCCAGGGATCCACAGATATACCATGCATAGGCTTTATGCATAGACTCCACTATGCAGTTTATCTTCATGTGTAAGGGGGCAGGACATTATCTCATGAGTGGCAGAACAAGAAGTGAGTTATTAAAGTCCTGCCTCCTCGTAAGTGATGACAAACTGCATATTTTGAATCAGATCATTGCATACCCCATAAATATATATATAGCCTTCCCCTTCCACACACACACTTCCTGTGACCACACACACTGTTGTATGTTATGTATCCAATAAGATGCTCCAGAGTGTGTAATTATGCTGTACTAATTGCACGGCTCGAGGGTGTTGTTAGACACAAAGCACTTCCACCAAGTGCCTCTAAACAACCGAGAGTAAAGTACAATTATTACAGCATAATTACACATGCCTGAAATGTCTAATCACACTTACAGTGTGTAGAAAAATTGTTAAAGCTGTAATATTAAAAATTAAAGCAATTCTAATACTATTTGCAAAACATTTTAATTTATTATTGTAACTGCATTTGAGCATGAAGTAGTCCTTTTTTGTTAAATAAGCTAACTCTGATTCTCGTTATGGATACAGCAGTCTAACAGCTAATATGTTGATTTACATAAAGCAGCAAGAAATGCATAACAGATTATAAAGTTGACTTACATTTTCCTTACTCAGAAGTGCAGTCTCCTATTTTTGTAGTGGTGACTACAGCATAGTAATATGTAGATGTACATAGCAAGGCATTGTGGGTATACTAGGAAGCTGTCTTCCAGTTTCCTTACTGGGAGGTGCAGTCCTCTATTTTTGTAGTGGTGACAACAATATAAGATCTCAGATGTTTATTTTCAAAATAAGGCATTGTGCATACAGTATATAGCTGGTAAGATTTCTTTACTGAGAGATGTAGTCTCCTAGTTCTGTAGAGAGTACAGACATACAATAGCCGGTATACTAATTTACATAATGAGATATTGTGGGTACAGTAAATAGCCAATTGTTCTGTCTCACTATCCCTATCACTTTGTCATTGTATTGTGTTTTTTTGTTGTAGTAGTTTTTTGTTGTGTTGTAGTTTTTTGTTTGCGTTCACTTTTTTGCTGTGTCATGGTTTTTTGTTGTGTTGTTCTTTTTTTGGCATTCACTTTTTGTTGTGTTTTTTTGTTGTGTTGTTTATTTTTGCATTCACTATTTAGTTGTGTCATGGTTTTGTGTTGTGTTGTTCTTTTTTGTTTGCATTCACGTTTTAGTTGTATTGGCCTTTTTGTTGTGTTGAGGTTTTTTGTTTGCATTCACTTTTTTGTTGTGTTGTGGTTTTGTGTTGTGTTGTTCTTTTTTGTTTGCATTCACTTTTTAGTTGTATTGTGCTTTTTTGTTGTGTTGAGGTTTTTTGTTTGCATTCGCTTTTTTGTTGTGTCATGGCTTTTTATTTGCATTCACTTCTTCATTGTGTTTTTGTTTTCTGTTTGCATTCACTTTTTAATTGTGCTGTGCTTTTTGTTTGCATTTACTCTTAAATTCTTTACATTTCTTTTGGTTTTTTTTTGTGACATGACACTTCATATTTGGTTTTGTTGCTTTATTTTTGTTTGCATTTCATTCTTTTGGTTGTTGCTCTACTTATTAAATTACATTTTACTTTATTTGGTGTGTGTTTTGCACTTTGGGGCCACCATAGTAATTCCCCTAAACTTATCAATTTATCCTTGAATAGACCTTTACAACAGAAATGGCTACTAACAAACATGAGTTGCAGTGGTGAAACATACGCAAGGAGGCATGCTCACAGGGTACACCACACCCTTAGGACTACAATATCATCACAGAAGTGCAGTGTTCATCTAATCCGGAAATTTGCTCTTATACGCGGATGATGCGGTCCTGTTCGCCTCTGACCCGACCCCCCTCAAACTTCACCAAACCCTCCAACACTCTTTCCGTGAAATCGAAGACTGGCTCACCGCCCAGCATGTTACTATTAACTACAATACGACAAAAGTCATGATATTTGCCCACCCCCAGAACCCGCTCAAGAACCTCTGCCCCCAACTTCTCACTGCCAACCAGACCCCGCTAGAACAAGTTAGCCATTTTAAATACCTAGGGATCATATTAGACCCCGCCCTAAGTTTCCATCAACATATCCTACACCTCTCTACAGCCCTTAGCTCCAGGCTGGGTGTACTATACCATTTCAAACACCGTCTCACCCCTGAAGCCTTAAAACTTACCATAAACTCCTCAATCCTCTCCCTACTAGACTATAGCATCCTAATCTATAGTGCTGCACCATCCACAACCCTAAACAGACTTTGCCTCATGCTTAACAAAGCCTGTCGCCTTATCCTTGGGTGTGATCATCTTACTCACTCCTGCTCCCTATACAGCAGCACAAACTGGCTAAACTTTGATAACCAAATTAGGTACCACACCTGCCTTATGACCAAAAAGGCCTTACTTGGCCTCACCCCTCCTACCCTTGACCAAATTATCCACCCAGCACCTCCAGGCAAAACAACTCGTAGCTCGAACAAACGGCTGGAATGGGTCCCCCATGGCCGGACCTCCCAATTCCAGTGTACTTTCACCTACAGAGCCCCCACCTGTACTAACGCCCTCCCAAGTCATATAACTAATGAATTAAGGCTTGGCACCTATAAATCCAAGCTAAGGACTCACCTTCAGGCCTCTAACCAATGTGACTGCCCTTGACCCCAGAATGTCCTATACCTCCTTCACTCAAACAACTCTCGTATTTCCCCCCTTACCAATTAAACCCCTGAATATATATGACTATCAGCCTCTACAGAGCCCTCTGTATCCTTCTGGCTGTGCTATAGGAATGCAAAGTGAAACTAATGTTAGCCAATCTGTTGAACTACTGTGTAACTGTTTAATTTGTTGTAATGTTTCTGTAACCCGTATCGTCAAGTTCTCTCCATGTACCTGTATGTATGACGTGGGGCCTTTGTAAATGAGTCCCTGACTCAAAGGTCTTTCTGAATATCACAATAAATAAATCAGGTTGTGGTTACAATCACAGGAATCATTTTGTGGGCACACCAGCCCAAGAAGAAAGAGGAGCCATAATTTTATTTTTTTTTTAGTCAAGGCTTTTCTGTCCACTGTCCACACACTGGGCTCCTTTCTTCATCTAGGCTACCAACTAGCCCTGTCTGCCATTAACCTCTACACTGCCAGCATCCTGTAGTTTGCTCCCTGTGATGGGTTCATGGGCACCAAAGAACCACGGGTGGTTAGAGGGCTATATGGTGTGGGGCCAGAATGTGCCAGTCACTATGAGGATGGCAACCAAGTTTTTCTCCCGTTAGTGTTCTCCCAGCCCCCTTCCTCTCAGCACCCCAACATCCAAAGTGCAATGTGTGCATGCGCAATCCCTCATGAGAGAGCAGACTCACTGGAGGGGTCCCTGTGCTTTCAAGGTGTCAGTATCTCCCTCCATGGGCTGAATCATGCTATAGGCAGCAGCTTTTCCCAGCAAGGGCTGCAACGGAATCCTGATCCCAGGTTATCGGCATGGAATTGCTAAAAACTTCTTCTGTGCCATCAGGCAGCTCTGGTAGTTGTAATCTTCTTTAAACTGGGCATAATGAATGTCCTACAAAGTTATTTTTTCTGGTCAAAAAAAGCCACCTACCAGCAGCACCTCCCCTTTAGCCACCATTATATGTATGGCTTTCAGTAGATCCCTGTCCGATTCCTCCCCTTGTGCTTGTGTCTGTAGATCACTCTTGTGTGAATGGCTGTGCCATTGTCTGTCCTCAGGGTGACCCACAGTGCCTCTGCTTCCCCCCTGCATTCTTTGTGCCTCTGTTACCTTTATCCCATTTTTGATGTAAAGAGCTACCCCCCTCACCCTTTTTGCCCTCACTGTCTCGACTAAATATATTATAACCTTGTATAGCTACATCCCAGTCATGGTTCCCATTATACCATGTTTTGTTAATAGCTACAATCCAGGTCAGCCTCTGCCACCAAGGTTGCCAGGTCTGGGATTTTATGTCCCAGGCACATGACCCTCCATTTTCTACAAATCCCCCTCCTGACCGCCCCTCTTTTCCTCTTGTGCTTTCTCTTCTCCTCCTTCTCCTTCCCACCCCCTTTGCCCTGACTAGTCTTCACTGGCAATTTTGTAATGTTATCATCCTCCCTGCTGGCTAAATAATCCTGTGGGGGTGGGCAGTCTGATTTACCCTGCTTTCTTCCTCCCCCTTGGCTAGTTTAAGTCCTTGCCAGTGAAGCATTTAAACCATTCCCCGAAGACGTCAGTCCCCTTCCTGGAGGGATGCAGGCCAACCCCTTTGTACAGGTCTGCATCCTTCCAAGTGGGTCCCCAGTCCCCAATGAAGCCAAAATCCTGCTCTCTGAACCAGTTCTCCAACCAAGCATTGAAATCCCTGGTGCAGAGATCCCTAGCCACCCCTTTGCCATGGACAGGCAGCACCTCTGAGAAGGTTATGGAGCTTGTTAACCACCCCATACCCCTCCACAGCTCCCTCAACTCCTCCTGCACCCTTCCTATTTCTGTTCTGTCCACAGCCAGGTCATTGGTCCCCAGATGGACAATGACATCCAGCTGATCCCTTCTCACTATCACCCTGGCGATCCTATGGATTTGCTCTAAATCCCTCCGAGCTGTGCCTCCTGGTAGGCACTTTACCTCCCTCTCTCCCATGCTACCTGCCCCTATCTCCACTCCCCAAACTGTGGAGTCCCCCACCAGGAGCAGCTTCCTCTTCCTGTGGGGTCCCCTACCACCCCTCTTGGGGCTACCTTATGGAAGTCTCTCACATTCTCCCTGGACATAACTTTGGGTGACCCTGTGGGGCCATCCTGTTCCTTCAAGACTGTGTAGGAGTTCTTCAGTTGCACCGGTTGGGGAATATGCCTCTGTCCCACCTCCCTTACCCTCCCTGAGCCCACATTAGTCCAACCACTCCTCCTGCTGGGCAATTGTTTAGGTAAATCCAATGAAAGCACCACAATGCAGCAGCTATAGGCCTGTGCAGCACTACCGGAGGTGGCTTGCCTCCACAAAATAACAATATATCCAGTAGGTAGTGCGCTCACTGGGTATGTCTTGCTACTCAAAATAAGGGATTGTCCAAGCAAATATAATGCAAAAAAAGTACTTTACTATGTAAGTCCCATTCATGTAGCAGGTAAACTCAATCAATACAAAATGGCAAGCGTGCCCCTAGTGCCTCAACTCTCACGAGTCTTCAGTTTACGTAGTGGGTGACCTCTGGGTGGGGGAGGAGGCCCACCGAATCCTGGCCAGCTCGGCCCGGAGACTGGTGACCTCTGCCCTCAGCCCAGAGAGGTGCCTGCAAATGAGGCAGCACTGCAGTATCCAAAAGGTCCTCCATAAGACTGCTGCCCCACAGCCACTGCACTGCACCACTCCCAGCATCTTTCTCCTTCTCTGCTACCTGACTGCTACTCTTACTGCTCTAGGGGTACCCTCACTCTGCAACTATTCTGTTCACTCTCTGTAGTACCTCCAAATGTAGTAGTCACCTTCAAGTCCCTACTCCCAGTCTTAGTCTTGAACCTTTCTTTTTTTGGTGTTGTTGTTGCTCTCCTCTCCTACAATATTCCCCTCTCTTGAATGAAAGTACTTTTACAAGTCAAGGGCTTTGAATAGTATCTGGGTGGTCCTGCCTTTTCCTGTTATCGACCAGGAAATAGACAAGTGCCTTCTGAGTGTTGCCCTAGAAAGGTAGATGAGCACGGGGTGTGTGGGATGAGAGAGGGTGGGTTTATGCACCTGGTCCACCTTTGGTGAAAACAATCAGCTCACAGCACATTACTTTCACTCTGTAACTCCGGTCAGCCCTCCAACCTCCACCACTAAGTTGGCTTCTTCCGTTGATTGTTTAAGGTGCCTTACTTTATATGCTTCCCTCAGAAATTCAAATCCGGCACCTTATTGTATGTCTCACTCTATTGGCTATCCCCTGCCCATGTCACTCGCACTCACAGAGAATTCCTTTTTCTGCTGCCACCGCTCTTGTGTGTGCTCCTACAGTCACAGAACAACAGCTGCACTAAGGTTTAAAATACAAATTACAAATATACTAAATACAAACTCAGGATCCCATGCTCACTGCTTGACCCTGCTCCCTGTACAGGGAAAGAAAATAAGCTCAGATACAGAGAAAACTCACGAAGCAAGATCACCCAAGCAAGAAATATAATAATAAAATTAAACTAAAACAACAGTGGCTCTAAAATAAAACAATATCATACAACTAAACTAAAAATAAAGCCACCACAGAGTACGCCCTGTTACCTCTATGCATCCAGTCTGCCTCTAGTGAAAACAATCAGCTCCCAGCCCACTGCTTTCACTCTGTAACTCTGGTCAGCCCTCAGACCTCCACCACTAAGTCAGCTTTTTCATCAACAAGTCATTCATCCTAGGGACTGTCCCAAGAAACAGAAGGTTGCACTTGTTGCCTCAATTCACAAAGGTGGTCATAATGGTCTACTTGATAATTACCATCCAATCATTCTACTTGGTGTACTTGATAACCTTCAGAAGAGACTGGTCTTTGACCAACTTCAGGACTACCTAAATCACAACAGCTCCCTAACACATGCTCAACATGGCTTTAGGCAAAACCAATGCACTGATACTGCTCTGTTACGGGTCTCCACAGAAATCCTCAATGCCATGGATGCAGAAATGGTGACAGTGGCAGTCTTTGCTGACCTGACTAAGGCATTTGACCTAGTCGATCATGACCTTCTTATAGCAAAATTGCAAAATCTCGAGCTACATAACCTCTCCTGTCAGTGGTTTACAAGCTATTTATCAATGAGGAAACAAGGTATAAAATGGTTAGGGACAATCTCAGCACTCAAACAGATCAATGCTGGAGTACCCCAAGGCTCCATTCTAGGACCTTTATTGTTCTCCCTCTTTATAAATAATTTACCCCTCAACTGTGGTAATGCCTCCATACAGCTATATGCCGATGATGCCATTCTTTATGTCCAGTGTTGACATCAATTGGATCAACCATCAATTAGGTAATGACTTTTAACTCCTAGAAAGCTGGTTCTCTGATAATAAATTAGTACTCAATGCAAAAAAAAAAAAAACAAGATCATGTTTTTTTGGTAGCAAAAAACTAGAACCTTGTAGGGACCACCTCCTCAAACTTTCTACTAACCCAGGCACCCACCTGGAAGTAGTGCAGTCCTTTAAATATCTAGATTTGGTACTAGACCAAGAAATGTCCTTCAAACCCCATGTAGACACCCTCTCCAAAACTCTAAACCAAAAGCCCAGCCTACCGTACAGACTCATTCCCTACCTCTCTGCCCCTGTGCAGCTCGCTATAACCAACAGTAAATGACTACCTACTCTCTTTCACACAGCCCCTATCATACAGTCCTCTCATGATTCTGTCCTGGCTGAAGTAAGGACACTCTACTATGGAACAGCATGCTTGCCCCTGGCACCCAACCGAAAGAACACCACTGCAACGTCCTTACTTGACTAGGGCTGGCCCTCCTGGGAGATAAGGCTATGATTTCCTCTGTGCAGCCCTGACCTATAAACTATTGCAACCTACTGCCTCTCCAAGCCTCTCCTCCCTACTTCAATACAGATGGCCTTCCAAGTCGCTGCGTTCACATACTAACCTGCTGCTTGATGCCCCTAGTGTCTGGACTAGTGCTGGCAATAGATCCTTCTCTGCAGCTGCTCCGCCACTTTGGAATTCTATACCTCTGGAAGCTGGAACAAGCTCAACCATCAAGCAATTCAAAAGGAGGCTCAAAACACTCCTCTGGGCCCTGGCAGTTTGTCAATGCTAATTTCAACCCTTGTGGCTCCCGTGCACTTAGCTGGTTTGATCTGACTTCGAAGTGCCCTATTCGTAAGGGCAAAGCACACCTATAAAGATGACACACTTGTATCTCCATAGTTGTAGTCCTTAAATGTCTGTAACTAACTTATGCAGTGGCTGTTATCCATAACTGGCCCTGTCCTCAGTCCTGCCTATTGTGAAAGTTTGATTCCTGTTCCTGTGCGAACAAACTTTATCATTTTTATGTACCAAAATGCCTAAACAATATATTGTCACTGTATGCTGCTATTGAATGTAACTAATCTGGGTTATCCCTGAAAAAGGGACTCCATTGTCTCAGTGAGATTTACCCGATTAGCAAAATTCAAATAAATAAATAAACGTGGTATAGTGACTAAGGAATTGCTGGTCTAAGTAGGTCATGTCCACCACCCCACCCTGATCTCTTTCCTTGGTCACGCAGTCAATTAACTTGATCAGGTTCGTCTGACATGATCCCCCCCCCCCGTGAATCCATGCTTCCTTGGATCTTGTAACCCACTGGATTCAAGATACTCCACTCCACTAGTCCTTCTTTTAATTGTGTTTCCATTACCTTCCCCACCATTGATGTTAGGCTGACTGGTCTATAGTTGCCAACCTCCTCCCTGCTGCCACTCTTACGGAGCAGGACTACATCTGCCCTCCTCCAGTCCTCTGAAACCACTCCTGTTCTCAGTGAGTTGTTAAATAGGGCTGTTAGAGGTGCAGCCAGTACCTCCCTTGCTCCCTCAGCACCCTTGGATGTATCCCGTCTGGCCCCACAACCTTGTCCACTTTCAGATTTGCAAATCCAATCAGGACTCTTTGCTTTGTGAAGGGGCTTTCATCCACCACCTTCCCCCAAGTGTTCCTGCAGCTTCTGTGTGGTCCATTACCCTCTCTCTCTCTCCACTGTAAAGACTGAGCAGAAGTGCCTGTTCAGGATACCTTATTTTCCTGATCCTCCTCTGTGCAGTCTCCCCCCCTGCCCTTCTTAATCTCACAATCCCTAGGCTCCCCTTGTCCTCCAATGTTTGCTTATGTATCTGAAGAAAGTCTTGTCCCAATCAGCTACCCCTTTGGCTATTCTTTCCTCTGTTTGCGCCTTTGATCCCCTCACTGCCTTCCCTGCTTCCTTTGCTTTACCTGGTACACCTTCTTATCCTCTTCCCTCTGCATCTCTTTGTACCTCCTCAATGTCACTCCTTTAACTTTTAGGTTTACAGCCACTTCTCTCAAGAACCACTGTGGTCTCTTTTTCCTCCTCCTGTTTTCTTCACTGCCTTCACACAGAGGTTTGTTGCTATCACTGTGCCTTCCCTTAATTTACCTTATTATTCCTCCACCCAACCCTAGCAATCCCTTCCCCCACCTAGGTTGTCTCAGAAGCATTCACCAATTTTTTTTTTAAATCTGCCTTCCTGACCCAAAAGGGAAAAGTAAATTATAAAATGTTTCTCCATTAACAAATATAGGGTTCTATGCATAATTGAAATATGAAATTATACACCCTGATATGTGGAGCATTTGTCTGTGTTACACACATCCCTTTGGACAGACACCCCTGGATGTGCTAACAACCCTCACCCATCACATGACCCTCTGAAGCTTGGCTTTGCTTTTACCTGTGCATATGCGCAGTCAGGGCTGGGGTGTGTTAGAGACTTGGCTGGCAGACGGTGAGATGCACTTAGGCATTTATGCTCTGCCATTCTAGTATCATGGGGTGCCAGTGCACCAGCCAGAGGGCTGCTGTAACCAATGAGTTTCTCTCTGGCATGTGTACAGAGGCAGTAGATGGCAATGCAGCCACAGACCCCAGCCCTCCTCCGTGTCACAAAGAGCTGGACTGAGGATGGCAACTATGGTACACATGTTTTATCAATGTAAAAACACCTCCCTCCCAAGGGGTATGGCAGTCCCTATGTAGGCTGCCATATGCCATGCTCCCCTGCTCCTGTGCAGACCACGGGATACACCACAGGACCTTGACAGGGCTTCTGAATGAAAGCCTGATGTCCGGCTGAGTCCACCCCCCCCCCCGGTGGCCTCTCCGATTGCGGGAGGCTATACACCCATGCTTCAGGCCAGGCAGGTTCATGCACCCCAGCCTCACATGTTGTTTGGGGGCGAGGAGTGTAGTACATAGCTGCATGGCCCAATATTCACCTGTTTTGGTGCATACCAGATCTAATAGTGCATAGAACACATAGCCACTATTTTCCTCCAGATTGGCCATTCTCAGTTAGGAGATGGTGTAGCCTAGTGTTTAGAGCACTGGCTTGAGAAGCAGGATATCACAGGTTCAAACCCTACCAGAGCCAAATATCCATTGTGGGACCTAAACAGGCCACTGCAGGAAAAATTAGGATAAGATGCAAAATATTTAATATGATTATATTTAATTTAATCAGAGATAACAATCTGAGTTTCTTTTTTTATACTATAATAACTTATATTGCCTTAGCAAATTTTTTTTATGATTAAGGATAAGCTTTAGTACAGTAGTAAAGCTACAGACTATGAAACAGTAGTGAGTATGAGGCTTGGGTTTGATCCCCAGTACGGGACATTTTACAGGGAAGACTGGATGAGCCTAAAGGTCCTGTTCTGCTAACAAAATCTATGTTTCTAATGAAATCCTGTCCAAACATGCCAAAGGACTAGTAGTTTCAGGCTGGCTAATATGCTCACGGAAGGCTATACCTCAAAGGTCAGATGACCTCCATAACTTAATCTGGATCAATGGGCATTCTACAGAGGGATTTACCTCAAAGGTCAGGGGACCTCCATGAGAGACCCTGACCCCATTTGGGCAACACTGAAAACATTTAATATTTAGACATGATTTAGGTTATATTTAATCATTTTTTCACAACCCTTATTTCTTTATTACTAAGGACATTTGCATGAAAATAGGATCTCTGCCCCATCTGTTTTGGTTGGTTTACTACACCCGACATCACAGTTCTGTTTATGACATAATCTGTTGCAGTGGTGATAATTATGATGTCATAAACCCAGGATTATGATGCCAAGTGTAGACAAGCTGCCAGAGTAGATGAAGTCTAGACAACAGATATCCTATTTTCAAGCAACTCTCTTCAGTAACAAAGAAGAAGAGGAAATATATGAACTATAAACTGAACTGTGTCTACATCTTACGGTTTGTAACGTTTTAAAGGGGTCACATTGATAGCTTGGAATGTTTTTATGACTGAAAAGTCACAAAGGCCAATGAGACTGTTATAACAACTTAGGTACAATTCTGGTAAAGAGGTCTTGAACTTTTCATCGAAGGACCTAATGAATAGGGCATAAGGTGGGCTTGGCTCAGCAGTTGAAAAAGTTGAACCCACATGCTTTCGGGACTTTTTGCTGGAGAGACAGATAAAACAAAGGAGAACACACTTGTCTTTTGTATCCTGCCCTGGACCCACAGCTCTTCTTGCCGTGGACACAGAGAGAAAAAAAATAGCTCTTTCCTTTTGCACTTAAACATGGACTCACAGAGATCTCTGAAATCTCCCTTGGGCAGCATTTATGGAGAGACAGCAAAGAACTTTGATACACTGCTTTGAAAAATACCAGCAGAAGCCAGTAGCACTGGAATTTTGAACTTTTGCTAAAATCCTGAAAGAGCTTCAACTGACAGCTGATCCAAGCTAGTAAAACAATGCTACTTCAAAGATGATGCTTTAAAGAGCTGCTGACACCTCATGGAAAACTTTGGAAAACATAATATTCAGGTACAATTCAACTTGCATTTCATATATCTTGAATACATTGTTCCTCCCCATTAGCTATTACTCAGGAAATTTGCATGAAAACAGGATCTTTATCCCTCATAGTTCATCTGGCTCTGTAGCTTATTCCCTACTTCAAGTTATACTCCTGTGTAATGACATCATGATCTGTTACAATGGCAGTAACTGTGAGGTCACAAGCAGTGTATTATGACCTCAGGTAGGGAGAAAGCAACAGGAATCAATGGACTCTTCAGGAACAAAGATCCTGCTTTCATGTAAATGACATCAGTAAAAAAACAGGGAGGATAAAGTCAGAACTAATTTGAAGCATAAATTGAACTGAGTCTAAATATTATGTTTTCTTAAAGTTCTCCTGGAGGCATCAGATGCTCTTTAAGGAAAATAACTGATCCCATTCTGGTTCTTTTCCCTAAAGAGCAGCTGACACCTCCAGGAGAACTTTAAGAAAACATAATATTTAGGCTCGGTTCAATTTATTCTTCAAAGTATGAAACATCTGTATCTGCAGTTCTGGCAGGGAAGCAAGAGGCCTCAGTGCTGGTAGATTCTAAAGTCACGGATCCAGTTTTAAATTGAACTGAGTCTAAATATTATGTTTTCTTTAAGTTTTCCTGGAGGTGTTAGCTGCTCTTTAAGGAAAAGAACCAGAACTGGATCGGTGACTTTACAATCTACCAGCACAGAGGCCTCCTGCTTCCCTGCCAGGACTGCAAATTAAGATGTCTCATGCCAGCTGATGAATTTAAGTATTTACCTAATATTATTTTTGCTAAAAAGGCATGTTCTGAGACCAGTATAATCGGGGTTGGGGGTTCAAGTCTGATTTTCAATGCAGTCTAATGGGTATGCACTGTAGTGAATGGAGTGTGACCACAGTGCAGAGCTTGAACCTTAAGTTCTAAATTTCGTCATTAGAATAAGACTCTATCTCCGAGGTATCATTCTCTTGCTGTGAAGATGATGCCTGTGTAAAGCATCAGTGAGGGATTCCTGGGGTTAGAAAGAAATGTTTTGTTTGCAACCTGAACCTAGTAAATCTTTTTGAAGTATCAAGCGGTCTATATGCAATATATGTATATATATACACTAATGAATTCTTAGCTTTTTTGTAGTATGTAGCTTAGTTAATAAATATATCATACTGACAGCAAAAACTTGTTTTAATCTCTTCTGGGTGGTGAATGTATTATGTCATGCATCTCAAAGAACATTTTTAGACTTTGGCTGTAAACATATATATGAGCCATAATAATAATAATTTACTTCCTATCAAAAGAAAATATTTTGAGTGAAGGCTCCAGTCCAGAGTTATGACATCACTTAAAGGGAAAGTGAAGTCTGCAGGACCTCTTGAAAAGAGGATGTCACCAAACTTTACAATAGCAGTAAATTTAAAATTAGGAACAGGAGATCCCCAATAGGCGCATCACACCAAAGTTCAGATTTCTAAGTGACAGCAATTAAAAATTACAAGCCTGTTTGTAACCCTGGTTTCTCTGCCTGTTAAAAAAATACTTAATTCAGTTAAGGGCTGCTGCTGATGTCATGTGATGTCAGCTAGGGCACTCACAGTCTAGCCCTCACTGCCAGCAACACTTTATGGTCACTGGCTCAACCGGACTTTCTGCCACCAATTACAAAATGTGCATCTTCAAACCTCCTAAACTTTGTGTCTCTCCAACAGCATTCAATCTGCACCCCTTCCAAAAGAAGAAGAAGAATCAGCATTTGTATAGCGCCTTTCATACACAATGTATCCCAAATCACTCTACAAACAATGCTAGACTGGTAGTGAAATGACTGAATGTGTAGCCATATGACACATCAACACCCATAAATCTATACTCCTACTCTTCCCTAAATGTGTGCCCTGCTGTCCTGCCACATTGCACCCCACCTCCATCTTTCTAAAATCCTCAAGTTCCTCCTTTGTGACCCACAGCCCTCCCAAATGTGTGCCACATAAACTTTCTGAAATTTGTGCCACTTACAATACTCTTCCAAACTTTTGCACAATGCAACCCTCCCAAACTTTATCCCCAATAACTCTCCCCAAAATTGCACCCCACACTACTCTCAAGGGTTTTGTCCCCCTCCCTGCAATATTTTACACACTGCACATCTCATGAATGTTCATTCTGCATTTCACATAACTCTTGAAATTGGAGCTCAGTGCCCTTCCCTAAAAATACACCCCTCTCCCCTCCTGAAATTTGCATCCCAGCAACCCTCTGGGATTTTGCAGCCTGAAGCCGTCCTGAGTTTTGCACCCTGAAACTCTCCTGATTGTGTGCCTTGTAGCCCTCCTGAATGTTGTACCTTGCAACCCACCTGAAATTTGGTACCCACACCCCTTCTGAAAATTGACAAGCCACATGCCTACTGAAATTGGCACTCCAATTCCCACCCAAAATCTTGGCAGGGGTGTGGGATGCAGTTTGCGGGAGAGTGTGAGGCCAAAATTCTAGAAAGGGTACACAGCTGAAATCAAGCCTAAAGCCAAAGGGTTCACTCCAGGACTGTGGTCCTAAACTTTAGAAGGATGCATTTTTGGGAGGATGAGGAAGGTGTTGGGGAATAAACTGCGGAAAGTGGATGAGGCAGTGGGAATAGCCAGAAAATGGGATCTGATTAAAAGGAGAGTACTAGGGGTTATAGATTCCTGTGTAAAAATGGCAGAGAAGGGTAGGAGGAGGAAATAAACCACTATGGTTCTCAAAAACCATTGTTGAGACAGTAAGGGAAAAAAGAAAGGCATTTATTAAGTATAAAAGGAATCAGACTGAGGAGGACAGGGGTCATACCAGGAAACAATGAGAGTAGCAAACAAAGCAGTGAAACAGGCAAAGGCAGTGGCAGAACTAAGGCTAGCAGAAGAGGTTAGAGAGGGTGACAATGCATGTTTTCACTATATATAAGAGTAATGCAAATCCAAGGGAGTAGTGATCAGGCTAAAGAAGGGGCGGAATGGGTAGAAGATAAGAAGATAAGGTGAATCTACTGGACACCAGTATTCACCATGAAGGACAGGAGCCTTTTGCCAGATTGTAGCATGGCAGCTAGCAGGGGATTGTTAGCCAGTGTCAACAATGAGCCCATGACTGAGGAGAGTGCTGAAGAGACTTCAAGCACCAAATGTGAATAAATCAATGGGCCCAGAAGGGTTGCACCTGAGGGTGTTAAGGAAGAAGCGGTCTGATTCCCTGGTACAACAGCTGTGGGGGTTAGGTGTTGTGCACTTGCCATGGCTTCATATGGGGGAGGCCATAATTACCAAGTCACAGATCTGTTGGAGGCCACAAAGTGGGTGGAGCATACAGTAGTTAAGGAGTTTTTGGAGGGCAGTGGGAGCCAGTCAGGTCCCAGAAAATGAATTGGAGAGAGAGGACTGACTGAGCACTGCTTCTTGCAACACCACAAGGCTGCAAAAGGGTTTTGATATCAATGACATTTTTTCTTCTTTAATAATATGTTTAAATCCTACTGTGCTTTATGTTCATACTTGGAAGTGCTTATAATGATTATGAACCCAATTGGTTTATTGTTATAAATGATTAAAACTTCTTTTAGTGGGAGATGGCTTTTGTTAAGATGCCACTGGCCACGAGGTAGAAAGCAGTACTTTCACAGAAACAAAAGCCCAGCCTGCTCTGTTAAAGTTTGTACTTCAGATTAATAGAATGAGCTTCTCCCAAAGAAATGTTTTTAGGGTTAAAATTATTCATGTTGAAACCTGAAAGAACAAACACAATGTCTAACTTAAACAGCTGAACTTCATCCATCAAAGCTAAAAAAAAAAAAAGACAATTGCTAACTAATAACCACAATGCATTGAACTGTATCTGTGATGCTCCCCAATCAAACACAAAAAGAATCAACCAATGGTAATGAGAGGTATTAAGCTGTCCTATGCAGAAGCAGGCCCACACTGGGAATAAGATGTAGCATCTCAGCTATATTCTCCTGTGTAAATAAATTGCTAGTAAAGCACTTCGGGATGCAGTACATGAACAGTTACTATGTATATGTAAATTCTGTACTGTTCTTCAAACTAGACAGTACCAGGCAATAATGAAAGCACCAATGATATTGAGATGTGCCACAGACAATGACACTATCTACATACCCTTAGTTTCACTAGAGGGGGGAATCTAGCAGTGGTAAAAGCAGCCCCAACTGCAGCCAACACCTGCAAACCATTCTGCTCAAGCTGTCACTGATTTTCAGGGATGTCCTTGATTTTGCCTCTAAATTTACCCCTGTCACTCCTAAAATGTGTGCTTCCATGACTAAGTAATAGGAATTGCAAGCACAAAATAATATCAAACATTTTACTGGCACATTTTTCTTCAGAAAAAGTATTTTAGCCCAAGCCCCTTATTATAGCATCCCCCGCAAATAAAGATATGGTATGAACCCAGGGTCAGATTTCTACCAAAAAAAAATTACTTCCCAACTGCTGACAATTTATTTTTACCACTATGTGACTCCTCCAATTGATGGGTTGTTTAAGATATCTGAAAGCAGATACACTTGAACTCCTCTGTTTGATGTTGCAGTGAGTGGGTAAAATAGTGATGTGATTTAAATGATGATAAGAAAAAACTAGAATATGTATGGTAAGATGCATAAATGATACAAGAAGAGAGATATTGTCCAATTTGTGTGATACAATGAGAAGCCTCAAACCCAGAACAAAGCATCATTGGTTTGCTGATTTTTATGTGTTGGGGGTCACACTGACTACAAATGATTTAGCTGCTGCTACATTCTGTTTGACACATACAACTGGGGCCTCACCACAGCGACTTCACACTGACACTAAGCATAACTATAATATTTAAAATCTGACTCAAACAGTATGCATGACTACAATTGGTGGAAACTATCACTTGTAGCCTAAATAGTAATGCAAAATGCACTCTTAGTTAACACATAGAAAAAATTCAAAAACACAATTGCACAAAACAGCAAACAGGTACACATAACCAGCAATGCAAGTATCACAAAACATTATATATATATATAGTGTTTTGAAATGCAGTATAATTGACAATTACCTGACTGAAACAAAACCAGCTTACAAATTCTGTGTCTGTAAGAAAGCATGAAATTGGATACTCTAGTCAAGAGGACAGAAAAATCCACCTGCACACACATACAGTATATGCCGCTTGTAACGGACTGATTTGACAACCGTCAATCTGTCCATTAAATGTGGCATCTGGTACATCAATATCCCCACTCAATACCAAAAAAAAGCGAGCGCAGAGTGTAAAAAGAAATAAGACTGAAATAAGGCAAGTGCTGAGTGTAACAAAGGTAGTGATTTACAGTCCTTTTCTGACTTTGTTGCAATCTGCAAAAAAAAAACTCTGTAAACTTTATTTAAATCGCTTAAAAAAATAAAAACAAACAAAAGTGCTGTTCTCGGTTGTGGTGTGCTTATCTACCGCATGATCTACTTATGGATGTAGTCCTCCATTGTAGTTTGGCGTTTTTTTCCTATCGTGTAGCGATGCCAGGCAGTCTTGACATTAGCAACCTTTTTTTGAAAGAGTGAGACACACGTTCTCTTACCAGCAGCATTCTTGATGGCACTCATGATTTAGACAGTAGAAGCACAGCACAACTCTCAGAACAGTGTTAGCAGCAAGAGGAAAGGAACAGCATGGGGATTTTGAAACGAACATTAGAAGGCAGTAATTCAGCTGAACGTCATTAATTGCATCGTTGGTTGCATCGTTGCTTGAACTAATTGGACGGTACTGCAGGAATTAAAGGTCCGCTTTAACAGTCATTTTTAACATAGCCGGAATAGCAAATGGCTTTTGGCATGGGCTAAATGTCCATTAGAAGTAGAAGTCCGCTACATCAGGAGCCGATATAAGTGGCATATACTGTACTATCTTAAAAAGGAGAGATCATACTAATTAGAGGAGTGGACCCCCACCTGCAGCACACTCTTAACAAAGATGCAGTACTGAACCCAGTTCTAAACAGGGTCCCAATTCTTAAAAAGGCAACAAAACTGAAACTGCTTAAACATAACCCTCAGTTCAGGCCTTCCCTAACAAACCATCCCTTGGTGAGGAGGGGTGCGGGCAATAACTTTGTCGGCAATCCCCATATCTTGGAGTATTCTGGTGAAACATTCTCACTGAGAGCCACCCTCTATGTATTATACAGTTCCCAGGCTTGGACTTGTCCCACCCCCTTGGAGGCATGGCCTGATGAGGCACTCTCTGCACACCCCTACAGGATCTGCCTCAGCCACACTACCTGTGTAGCTTAGGCACTACCTTTGGGGCAGACTGCTTATCTTCTTCTGTTCAGCCTCCCCAAGCTGCAGTGAGAAGGACACCACTTCACTCTCATTTAAACCACTTGAATGCTTAAAAAGCAGCTGACACAATTCAGGCAGGCAACTCATACCAAGGGGTTACCTGCCAAGACACTAATTTAACCCAAATGTGAATTTTTTTTTTGCACAGTAGTAAAAGTAATATTTCCCTTGTGATGCTCAGCTCCTAACTTCCAAGTTCGAGCCTTGTGGCTGATAAGTACTGCAACCCCACACCTAAAAAAAACTTTTTGATGATATGATGTAGTGAGCAGGCAGTGTATGTAGATAGTAATAGGATTGGGGAGGGGGTTGTTTAAATGTCTATACTGTATCTTCCAGCAATTCTACATGTATGGGACTATAATATAGAGTTTATTTATTTATTTATTACAATTGTTTCACCAGGAAAGGCACACTGAGCAAATCGATGCTCATCTTCCGGTGTGACCTGGAGGAAAGGGTACACAGGGAGGATAACACGCAGGTTATCACAATAGAGATACATTAATTAGATGAACAGAGTTACATATGAAATAGATACATTGAACAGATGTACTGGAGCTGGGAATTACTTGGTTACAGCAATGGGTAAACATTTAGGAAGAGTGTTAACCAGTATACACAGGAGTTAGACCAACAACCTACCTACATTGAGCACAGATTGGTGCAGAGAACTACAGTCAAGGCAGGCCAGAGAGGGACAGACGTGCGAGAGGTGGGAGGAGCTTTGGATATATAGCCAGGCCCAGTGAAGGACATACGCTGGTAGGCATGGGAACTGGTAAGGGAGGGCCTTATATATATATATATATATATATATATATATATATATATATATTTTTTAAGAGTGCAGACACAGTTTACTGCGAGGTAGTTTGCCAGGGCAGCTGATAGGGAATATGTAGAGGAGGAGTGACGGATTTGAGGGGGGAGAGCATTCCAGAGTTTAGGAAAACGGTGCGAGAAGGCTTTTGTTCCAGCTGAGGTCTTACGACTGGGAACATTTGGTAGACGGGTGTCAAGGGATCAGAGGGAGTGAGATGGAGTGGGAGCCGGCAACAGTGAGGAGGAGGAGAGGTAAGGGGGAAGGGTGCTAAGCCAGAATTTTGAGACAAACTTGGAGCAGTGCAGTATGCGTCGATTCTCGAGGGAGGGGAAGGCAAGGGAATGGTAGAGATCACAATGGTAGGAGCCGGGGGGGGAGCATTGAGGGTGAAGTGGCAGAAGGCGTTGAAAAGGGGGTCTAGCTTAGAAAGAGTGGCTTTAGGTGCTGCACTGTAGACTATGTCGAAGTAGTCAATCGAGGGAAGGATCATCTTCTGCACTAGGTCCCGTCTAATCGAGGATGGGAGGCAAGAGCGGTTCCTGTAGAGGGCACCAAGCTTGGGGAGGAGTTGTTTTATGACAGCATCAATGTGATCAGAGAATGTAAGGTGGCGGTCGAGATGCCAGCCCTATGTTCAATTTTATATTTTTATGGTATACGGTTAAGGCTTTTTATGTATTAAAATCGGTGGATGCTCAAATGTTGTTGTGCACGTTCCAAAAGTTGTGCATGTTCTAAATCTTATTGTGTATGTTCCATAATGAATATTCATGAAGCTCTCTGACCTATGTCACCTGACTGGACAAGGCAGAACTCTTCACAGAAAAAGTCCAACAAACATGGTGTCGCCGCTTATCAAGTGGCTCACCGAAACGGTTTGGACACGGACTGCTGTATTCGGCTCCATAGTTACAAACCATACTAGTTTTAACATATATATTTTTCATTTTTTTAATGAAGTGCAGCTGCAAATCTTAGCAGCCTCACACTCAAACAGGACCACACCAACCAATGCCACAGCAGAGCTGCCGACAGAAACCACAAGAGGGTATACAAGATATGAAACCTTGTAAAATTTACACACAAATTTAACTTTTTTTTTGTATTTGGGAGGAACTATATACTATAACAAATAAAGTATGGATGCCCATACTTTATTCCTTATATTGTGTGATAATTCATAGTGCCACCTACTAATCATTGTTTATTGCCCATGGGGCCACATCCTAAAAGACCCATGGTGGTCCTGTGAATAATACATTTAAATGATTAAAAAAGTGCTTAAACCAAACATACAAACTTGTGTAGTAACAATTACCATAGACCATACTCTACTGTCTAATGCTAATAAAATAAATACTTATTGATCTAATAATCCCAAAATGATCCTAGTGAAAAAAAACAATTTCCGCAATCAAATATCTAGAATGTTGGTCTTTAATATTTTCTCAGATTTTTATTGCAAATTGTGACAACATATATTGCTACAGCAGTGGAAATCATGCAGTAAAAAGAGTGGTAACTGTAAAACATTCCTAGTACAATAGACCTTAATCTACTCTGTACAGTAATTGTTATATAATAACCAGCGAGCATTTTTTCCCATAGGGAAACGTGATTGTAATTTGCCATTATAACCAGCTGCTTATAACAGCGAACACACACCAGGTTTCCCTCCCACAAAACATGCACTGGCCGCCGCTGTTCCCTTCCTCACTGCTAGACACTTCACCTCTCACACTCAATTCCAACTGTAAATAAATATTTAAAAAAAACGAAACTCTTTTAGCACAGGAATTGCTTTACAAAAAAGAAAGAAAACGTTACCACAGCTGCTTGAGTCTGACTGCAGCTGCACAACTATGTGTTCCTATTTTATATAATTGTTTAGGTGAAAAAATGTTCCCCAGCAATTATATAAAATAAAACATGTGGTGATGTGTAAAACGGGAATTTTACACACACTCTCTATGTTGGATGCTTAAATAAAGCACGCGAGCTTCGCTCTCAGGGTTTTTGTAGTATCCAACACCTTTGATGTGTGTCAATTTCTTGTTAAACACATCACCCCATAGCCAGCCCAGTGATGCTGAGGGTTGAGGTGCTGGACTCCACATGCCATGCTGGTGACCTGGATTCAGGAATGACCTCAGGTCATCAGGGTGCTGGCCCGGGGGGGAGGGATGGAGCAGGATCAAGCAGCCTAATGGCAGTTTTCCTCTCCTGGGGTGGTTGTCTCCCCCCTGTAGTTCCACTGACACTGGGCGCATGTCCAGTGGCAGCACATGTGGGAGGGGGTGGCAAGTCATGAGGGTGCCTTGGAACATGGTACACGTGTGACTCCACATGCACGTGTGTATGTCCAGGGAAGCTGGCACACGAAAATGGGGAAAAACACTGGATAAAAACATAACAGAAAAAAAAAAAAAACACAAACACACTGACACACCATCCCATGAATTACATATATATATATAGATATATATGTATAGTCAGGTATATTAATTATAGACACTTATATATAGCACAGTATTCAACTTATATAGTCACACCCATTCAGAGTACCTGAACTTGTACATTTCTGCAAATGTAGATACAAAAGTATTTTAAGTATTGCCAAACTAGAAAACATAGCTACTTTGCCAGAACCATTCCATAAAATAATATGTGGTGCTCCCAATATGAAGATGGAAGAAAATGAGTGAGACAGCAAGGTCCAAATTATTGTGGATAAGATAACAGTTACACAGACAAGGAGAGGCAGGAGTAGTCCAAGAGTTTCAGTACCCGCAGAGAGTTTATTTAGTACCAGTGGGTAGGGAGACATCGTCACAAGAGAGGGCGTGGACACCCAAAACAGCAAGGCGGTAAAGATGACAGAATTACTCTTATCTACAACTGCTAAAATGATTACAAACAATATTAGAATATTTATTTTGGCCTACTGCCACTATACTTCTACAATTCTTTAACAGTAACCTATGAGTATAACTAGAACTTAGGCGAAAATCAGGTGTTCTTCACTATCCACAATACAATATTTGGTTTTACAATGACCACAGAGTTCTACCAAAGTCCAACTGTCTGACGTCTTCGTGCACACTGTCGTTCTTCGTTGGTAGCTACAAGGGAAGCAAACAGAATGGTTGAACACTAAATACAATTTCCAGCAGGGATCTAGTTAAGGCCACTGGGGTGGTGAGAGGTTTAGTAAACAGATCATATGTTTCTTCGGCAAAAGTCCACTTTCTCCAAGGCTGCCGGAAAGAAAGAACCAGAGAAAACTGGTTCCTGGAATAAACCCACGGATGGGTTGTCAGATTCCACACTGAATGCAAAGGATTCCTTGGCTAAAACCCACTTCTAGGGTCGCCAGGGAAGAAGCGAAACCAGGAGATGCGTGGCGACGAAACCACTCGAGGACTGCCATGACCTAGATGATGCTGCAACACTCCAAGGGTCAGCAAGACTCTGAAGGATCTGGAGTGAAGATGGATCTCCGATGGAACCAGGAACCAGAAGGATCTGTAGTGAAGATGGTTGATTCTGCAATCTTGTCACAAGGAACTGGAACAAAATAAGAAAACGGCGGATGCGTCCTGAACTGGAGTTCGACGGACTCGGCTTACGGCGAAAGACCCGGGGCACAGACCAGGTTTTTCCAGGACGTGCACACTCTTCTCTGCAGAGGGTGACCAACTTTGGGACATCTGGAACAGGAACCAAAATAAACGACACTAGCGTAACTTCGAACTGTAAAGCAAAAGAAACGGCGGGTACGACTCGTGCGAACAGTGACGAACTCGACTTCAGCGAACGACATGGACGGAGAAGATGATCTGATGGTCAGACACTTTTCTGGTGAAGAATGGTGATGAAGACGTCCTCTTCTAGGTAGAGACTGATTCTAGATATGTAGGATGACAGACCACACCATGGAACATAAATGTGGTAGAAGATTGAGACTGTCCCCATACACTGGCAGCAATGTAGCTATATGAGACACCTTCTTGTAATGCCAAGAGAACTGTGTAATGACCAGATAATTTGCCAGGAGAATGGGCAAATTATCAATTTTGGGGCAATTATTTACTTGCGGGGCAATTGTTCTATACCTAGGGCAATAGTTCAGATGTACAGGGCAGTAGTCTAGATGCCCAGAACAATAGTTCAAGATGACTGGGGCAACAGATCAGATGCTTAGGGCAATAGTTCAGAGAACCAGGGGCAAATAACCACAATCCTAATGTCACAATGCAGTCTTGGTGCTTCTAGCAATTACACAGTCTTTCAGATGCTTCAGCAATCAACAGTGGCATGAATAGTACAGGTGTCACAGTTACTTTATAGCATATTGTGAGCTAAGCACCCTTATATGGAACCTTTCTTGGCTGTAGGGCCTATGGGAATAGGATCTGGTTACCCCTGAATGTTTTACAATGAATGCCCCAACCACTATACTAGTGGGTATCACTTGCCCTATGCTAGTTGCCCTGAACACTAAAGGCCTAAATGCCTTATTTGCTATAGGGTCTATATGCCCTACTTACTACTATGCTGGCTTTTCCTCGCTGGATAGGCCTGGGCTGCCTTTACTAGTACTGGGCAGGCTTGCCCTTACTACCTAGACCAGGGGCCCTTTACTACTGCTGGGCTGGCTTACCCTAATTCACTAGGCCGGAGCTGCCCTTACTACCACTAGGCTGGCTTGCCCTAATCCACTAGGCTGGGGCTGCCCTTACTATCACTAGGCTGGCTTGCCCTAATCCAACAGGCCAGGGCTGCCCTTACTACTACTGGGCTGGCTTGCCCTTACTCACTAGGCTGGGACACCCTGCTTTACTTCGGGCCTGATGCCCAACATTTACCTCGGGCCTGGTGCCCTTCCTTTACATTGGCCTGGTATCCTTTACTACTTGGGGCCTGGCGCCCTAAATGCTGTGGGCCCGGTACCCTCCGAAATGGGCCTGGGGCCCTGCTTTAAACTTATGGGCCTAGTGCCCCTTCTATTCTGGGCCTGGAAACCCACTTTATGTTGGGTCTGGTAGCCCTCCCTTCAAACTGGGCCTGCTGCCCTCTTTAAATAGTGAGTCTGATGCCATCTGCTTTATTTTGGGCATGGTAGCCCTCCTTATACTGTGGGCCTAGATTGCCCTTTTAAATGAATGTCCCCTTTTAAATATTTAGGCTCTCGGAGCCTTCTGTCACTCCTGACGAGTCACCTCCTTAATCCTGCCCCTTCTATGAATATTTATAGGCCTTTGCTTGGCCTTGAGGCCCTGGCCCCTCCCCGTGGGCATCGCTACCTGCCCGCCCTCCTGAATATTAATTTAGGGTCCTTCAGACCCGGTGCTCAGGTGGCGATCAGCCACTACTATAAGCGCCAACTGCGTGCTTTTAAAATAAATAAACACAGTCTCTTGTTCGTAGGGTGGAGAGCACGAATCTGCGTGCTGCCGCCGACTCACCGCTCACCAACAGGGGCCAGAGGAAGCAGATGGGAGGCGGGAGGTCTTGCTGGCAGAGGGAGGAAGAACTAACAGCAGGCGGCACAAGGGACGACTCAAGGGGCCCTCGGAGGGCTGACAGGACGAGCGGCTATGCAGCGCTTCTCTGCCGCCGATGGGGGACCGAAATTAAACTTTTTAAAACAAATAGAGGGATAAATAAAGAAACGATGGGGCTCTTAAGCCCAGACTGTGGTGGACAGCTATTTACTCTCTTCTTGGTGCCCCGATGGCACCACCGACTGCAACAAAGAGCAGCAACAGGAGTCTTCTGGCAGCACAGGCAGAGCAGGCACACAGCAAAGCCCTAAGGGATGGCTTCAACACAAGGTAAGCCCTAACCTGTCCCTTTGACTTCTGTGTCCTCTCTCTTCTACAGCTGCCCAGGATCAACTGCCTAAAAACTATTTAACTTTCAAACTTGAACCCAAAGGGGTTCTAGAATGGCTGGAGTGGAATGCTGTGTATGAGCAGCTCAGCACAGCATTCCATCCAGGCCATTGTTACTGAAGCTGCATCAAAATCTATTTTTTTTTTTTACAAAGTTTTAAGTGCACAGGGCACTTTTCCTTATTATTTACAGTGTTTCCCCACTATAGGGAGGAGAATTAACATTCGAAGGGCCCCTTTTTACCTTTACCCTGCAGTCTACACCTATAGCAGGCACTCTGGGCACCCGTAAACCCCATGTTAATTTATTTATTTTTATTTTTCTGGGATGCCCCAACTTTGGGGCATTACAAATATCTTTCCTTTAACCTTGCTGATATCACAGGTATACCATTGCTACATTGAAAATACTCGAGCAACTGGTAGTTTACAGCAACAGAATGGCAGGTCATTGTAGAGCGCTGTGACAGTCGCGTTACAGCGGCGGGACCCTTGGCACAGCTTTTCTGGGTGTTGTGCCCTGTCCCCGAAAATGCCTCCACCATGGAGGTGATCATAGTAAGATCTGGGGTGCAGGGCACAGCCTGCAGAAAACCAATACTATTCTCTACGGCACAATGCAGACCATAATTGCGGTCGACATTTGTGCCGTTGCTGTAAAGCCGGTCGACAGGTTTGCTGTTGAGCCAGCATGGTGGAACCGATGTCACACCTCCTATCTTATGCTGGGAAACACTAAAAGCCAATCTGTGTGGATGCATTATTTCCTGCTCTAGCCACTGGAAAAAAAACTTCCCCATAACCACTTGGACACTCTCATGCAGCAAATTAAAATCTGAAAGCTGCGCACGTGCACACTTTTTCTCTTCTTGTACTTTGAATGGAAAAAGGCCAAAAATGAATTAAATTCCTTAAGAAGTACTCATAATGGACCCTATGCATGAATATGTGGAGTGTCTATGCGCCGTGGATCTGCCGCATGGCCAGCCCACATCCATTGTGCTCCCTGCGTGGGATGCATGAAAGGGGCATACAATCTGTACACACCTGATCCCCACACCGGGGGTGGGTGAGGGGCATACCAGCACTATACACCACTCACTAAAGCACACTGTGCTGGTCGTGGGGCTACAGAGGAGGGTGCAGGCTACGGTAGGGGTGATCCTGCCATAACTCCATTATGCGCCGTGTGCACAAAGTCCACCACCCAGTCCAGATGGAGAGCCCCCAGCTTCCACCTACAGAACCCCTGCACCCATCCCAAATAACCACCCGGTTCCACCCACCCCAGCACACAGCTGTGCCCTGTCCCCATGAATGCAGGCACCCCCCAAACAAACATAGAGGCACTGGCCCTGGGACTGCAGACACCCTCCACCCCTACCCAGTACAGCACCACCAGACTACCACCAACCCTGACCCCTGATCCCAGCCCCTTCGTCTAATCATTGACACTGCTGGTGCCTCAACTGTGGACGGGCAGTGGCACATTTCTCCTCACACCTCATCGGCCGCCAGCCATCCAAGTGATACTGGGAGTGCGCCGCCTAAATATAGGCAGCACTCCCCATCTCACTCGGATGGCCAGCGGCTGTGGAGGTGTGAGGAGGGATGTGCCGCTGGCCATCCACAGCCGTGGCACTGACAGCCAGGTACAGGAGTTGAGGTGGTGGTGTTGTCAGTGCTGTGGGGGTTGGGGGGTCCTCTGTCCACCAATGAGCCAGTAGGGGTTCTGGGATTGGGGTCGCGGGTGGAACAATGGCAGGGGGTTGGGGGACAGGGCAGAGTTGTACGGTTGGGAGGTGACCACAGCCAGGACCAGGAATCGGGTATAGTTGTGGTGTGTGTGTGTGTGCCTGTGTGGGGGGGGTTGCCTACCACATCATGCCATACCCAGCGGGGCATCCTTCAGCTGGGGAGGGAATACTACATTGGGGATGGGCAACTGATGTGTGGCGGGGGGGCGGCACATGGGATGGGGGTCATACAGCTGGGGGTCTGTCTATACCCTGGGTTGTCGTAGTGTGCCATGGGCTTAGCCGGGGGGGCACACTGTTGGATGGGGATTGGCTGCATGGTTCCGGATGTCTGCAGTTGGTATTTATGCACCAGACCCATGCCTTACCATGCAAATGATCCACCGTGGGACCCAGGACGGGCATCCCATTGGATGCCTGCCTGGGTCCGCAACTCTGCCCTCAGCTGCCCTGCAGAGTCCTGCATGCCAGGGGGTGGAGCCACAGACAGGTGGTGGTCATTTATGAATTCTGGCCTGTGCACATCTGTCCATGGGTGCAGAGCTACACAGGTGGGGTACGTGCCTTTGGCATGTACAGTACTTTCTGCCCATTAGTGAATAGCCCCCATAGAGAGGAACCTACTGCTCACTCATGTGGTGGTTTATTTAAATGGAGATAAGGCTGGAAAAATGTCTAGCCTGGCAACTCTGAAGTAGGACCAATGAAGAAGCTATAATTGCTATTTGATCCCCTGAAGGTATTGACACCTTTGGCCCCACCAAAATTAGTAGTCACTTTTGTACATACTATAGTGACCTATACATGTCAGAGTCTATGGCAACAGAATCCCAACTTCAGAACTTTTTAATGGGGACTTCCATTCCAAGGTTGGTGGCAGACCATAAATCTATTATAGATTCCCTGCACACTTGGGATGAGATCTCCACTGCCTTCAAAGGCCTTAATAGTGGCATCTAGACACTGGGACCTGATGGGAGTCCCATTGAATTTTACAAAAGCTTCATGACAGAATTCCAAGAGCCTTTGACGAACATGATTCATGAGGGCTTGGACTCAAGCACTCTTCCTTACTCCATGAGGTCTGCTATGATTTCCATCTTGCCTAAACCAGAAAAAAGACCCCACACTTTGTTCCTCCTATAGCCCAATATAATTACTTATAGCTGATTATAAACTCGTAGCAAAGCTTACAGCAAACAAAATTGAAACAACACTACCAAGTTTGATTCACCCACACCAATCAGGCTTTGTGAAGGGTCGGATGGTTAAATCAAATATTTGACAGGCATTAAATGTGGTCTAGCAATGGACTAAAATCTGGAAGCAGCACCCAACCAGATTCCTTACATTAGATGCAGTAAAGGTCTTTGACCCGTGGAGTTTGGATTTATGTTATCTGTCTTGAGGAACTTTGGTTTTGGTTTTCATATATGTGCCTGGATCCAGGCCTTACTTGCAAACCCTCAAGCTCAAGCACGAACTAGTATCTGTTATCCCAGCCATTCTGTCCCACTAAAGGGACCAGATGGGGTTGTCCCTTCTCCCCCCTACTTTACATGTTCTCTCCTGAACCTATAGCAGCCCTAATCCATAACAATCCCAATATTAAAGGCTTCACTCTTGGTGACCAGCATCACCAAATGTCATTATTTACAGTTGACATGCAGTTATACTTGTAAAACCCTGCTATGCCTATTCCTATGTTGCATCATCTTTTAGAACATTATGGGAATACGAAAATGCCAGCAGAAACAGGCCTCACGGGCTATCAAGTCTGCTCGATTGTGCAGCTAGCCCCTCAACATAGAGCTGCCCTATCCTCCCCTCCCCATTCATATTCACTCCCCCACACTCTATCCCATCCCCTCTTAAAACCGCCCACCGTTCTACAGGATACCACCTCTTCGGGCAGGGTATTCCACTTGTCTACCATTCCTATGCTGTATCATCTTTAGAACATTATAGCAATATGAAAACACCAGCAGAAACAGGCCTCACAGTCTATTGAGTCTGCTCAATTGTGCAGCTAGCCCCTCAACATGTAGCTGCCCCACCTTCCCTTCCCCTATTCATGTTCACCCCCCCCCCCCACTCTATCTCATTCCCTCTTAAAACTGCCTACCATTCTACAGGATACTTCCTCTTCGGGCAAGGTATTCCACTTGTCTACCACCCGTTCTGTAAAAAAATTTCTCCCCTAATTTCCCTCCTGAACCTTCCCCCCTCCAATCTCAGATGATACCCTCTCATGTTTCTCCCTCTTCTAATCTGGAAAATTCCTTCTGTGTCAGTCTTGTTTATCCCCTTTAGGTATTTAAAGCTTTCAATCATATCCCCCTATCCCTCCACTCTTCCAGGGAATACATGTTCAGCTCACCCAGCCTATCCTCGTAGGATTTTCCCTCCAATCCCTGGATCATCTTTGTTGCCCTACATTGTACCCCCTCCCACAACCTGATGTTCTTCTGCAGGAATGGATGCCAAAACTGCACACAGTATTCCAGATGCAGCCTGACCAATGATCTGTACATGGGAAGGATCACCTCCCTATTTCTGGAGGAGATCCCCCTCGCTATACACTCCAGCATCTTGTTGGCTTTTGCTGCCACCTTTCTGCACTGAGCTGAGTTGTTCATGCTCACCATTATAAGCACCCCTAGGTCCTTTTCCTCCTCAGTGCTTTCAAACCATATATGGCATATTCTTTCCAGACACCCCATCCTATGGCACCCAGTAATACCTTCACCATCCTAGTATTACATTATGTTGAGTGTCTGCCATGCCCCCCCACTGGAATATGTATATACTGTACCTACTGTAAATATTAGCTTAACTTTCCTGTAACCGTTTTTTATCATGTGAATTTACTGTACATCACTGTGTTTATAAACGCTACTTTCCCCTGTATGTATAACTGTCTTATAGAAGTGTATGATGTATCTGTTGTGTATCAACTATTGAACCTTGACCTTATCAGGTCCATCTTGTAAATGAGCCTTGCTCAATGATGTTCGCCTGAATAAATAAAGATTTGATGATGATGATGATGATGATGATGATGATAACTGTACCCCTCCCAGCTGGTAGCTCCTTCCCTGGTTTCTAGCTCCAAAGTGCAGCACCTTGCACTTCTTGGTGTTGAACCCCAGCTGCCATGTTTCTGACCACTCCTGTAGGTTGGACAGGTCATCCTGCAGCACCCTCCTCCCCCTTGATGTCATCTATCACAGCTCCCATCTTCGTATAGTCTGCAAACAGACTGATCTTACTCCGAATCCCGTGTGAGATATCAGCAATGATTATCCCAAACAGCACCGGTCCCAGTACTGATCCCTGTGATACCCCACTTGTCACCTCCCTCGGTGATGAGAGTTCCCTTCCCACTGCCACCCTTTGTTGCCTCCCCTTTTGTCAGTTGGTGATCCATTTGGCCATCTTTGTCCCCACCCCTATATATTTCAGCTCCCTCCCCTCCAGCCTCCCATGTGTCATGAAATCAAAGGCCTAGCTGAAATCTAAATATAGGACATCTGCAGTGTGCCCTTGTCCAGTTCCCTGGTCACTCAGTCATAATACTCAACTAGAATTGTCTGACAGAATCTTCCCGAGACAAACCTGTGCTGTTGACCATCCTGTAGACCATTATCCTCCAAAAAGGTCACCAGCCTCTCTTTTAAAGATTGTCTCCATGAGCTTCCCCACAATTGATGTGAGGCACACTGGTCTGTAGTTGCTGGGTTCATCCTTTGGGCCACTTTTGTGACTGGGAGCCACATGAGCCATTCTCCAGTTCTGTGGTATGCAGCCTGCATCCAGGGAGGTATTGAACAGGTCAGTCAGTGATCCTGCCAGGATCTCCGCCAGCTCCTTAAGTACCCTAGGGTGAACGCCATCTGATCCTGATGCCTTGTCCACCCTCAGTGCCCTTAACCCTTCCAGCACCCTGTCCTACATAATCCCTGTATCAGTCACCCGCTCCCCCCTGCCCACTCCCCCCTTCCATGAGGTATCTGCCCCCTTTCTCCTTTGTGAACACTGAGCTGAAGTATTCGTTTAGTGCCTCTGCCTGGTCAGCCCCCTTCTCCACCCATCCACCCCCCATCCTTCCTAATCCTCACAATCTGGTCTTTGTTTTTCCCTTCTCTCTGTAATGTATCTGAAGAAGTCCTTCTCTCTCTGTCCTTGATGCCCTGTGTCAGCCTCAGCTCTCTGGAAGCCTTGGCTACTCTGATCAGTCTGGTGACCTCCCTGGACTTCTTCATCTACTCCTCCTTGTCACCCCCTTCCTGATTTCTTGAGTCTCTGAAATGCCTTTCTCTTGGCTCTCAGCCCTTCCAAAACCTCATGAGTCAGCCAACTTGGCTTCTTTGCCCATCCCTTCTTACTCTGTGTTCTTGTACATGTCTCAGTAGCTTCTGCCAGTCCCTTTTTAATAACATCCTATTTCTGGCTAGTATCCATGTGTGATTGAATATCTGCCAGATGCCTCCCCAAGATTTCCCCCATCTTTTTAAAGTTCACTCCCTTAAATTCAGTCACACTGGTACCCATACCTCCTGTTTCCCTACCCATATTGAGCATGAACCACACCGTGTGGTGGTCACTCCCAGTCAAAGGGTCCTCCACCCCCTGATCCCTAACAGCCTCCCCACTTAATAGTACAAGGTCCAGAATCCTTCCCTCCCTAGTCGGCTCATTGACCAACTGTACCAGGAAGCTGTCCTGAAATGCCTCCAACATGATCTGCTCCTTTGCACTCATGGTGGTTGTGGTGCTCGAATCCACCCCTGGTAGGTTTAAGTCCCCCACTACCACTGTGTTCCCCTTCCTACAGACCCTTCTAATTTATTCAGCTAACTCCCTATCTAGGTCATCCACCTGAGCTGGTGACCTGTACACTACCCCCATCCTCAGTGTCCTACTTTTGAGTCCTGAAACTGCATCCATAGGGACTCTGTCCTGCCTTCACTCCCCCTTCTCCCTTATACACCTTATCCCCTTCCGTATATAGATTGCCACCCCCCTTTATCCTTATCCTTCCTGAATATCCTGTACCCTGGGATCATCATATCCTAGTCCTGGTTCTGGGTGGCCCACGTTTCCATGATGGCCGAAGTGTCAACCTCACCCTACCAAGAGAGCCTGTAACTCAGCTGATTTGTTACCAAGGCTCCTTCTGTTCAATGAGACCACCCTCCAGCCTGTACCTTCCCTCTCCTGATCATCCCCTCCCTATCCCCCATGCCTCTACCCCTATTCCCTCCTGCTAGCTTGGGGGTAGGCTCATTTGGCTCCCTCCTGGGATCCATACCTACCAACTGTCCACTCACCACCCCCCTACCTAGTTTAAATCCACCTTTGTTGCTATGTAGCCCTCTAACCTCTGCTTTAATACTTCCTTCCCTTCCCTGCTCTAGTGCAGCCTGTCCCCTGCATATAGATCATTGTTATCCCCGGTTCTGCCCCAGCCATCCACCAACCTGAACCCTTTGGATTGACGCCATTCCCCCAGCCAAGTGTTGAACTCCTCTATCCTTCCCTTTCTTACCATATTCGAGCAGGGTGCTGGGATCACTTCTGAGAAGGCCACTGTTTCCTCCATCTCCCCACACAGCCTGCCCAGTTCCTTGAACCTCTCCCTCACTACTTTCATCGTCTTCCCTGCCAGGTCATTCATACCCACGTGCACCATGAGGTGCGGTCTCTTCCTGTCCCTCCTTGTGCACTTAAGAATCGACTGCCCCGCCCTGCCCGCTGTTAACCCCGGTATGAACTCTACCCAAATTCAACTATGCCATCCCCCTTACTGCCCCATCTGATCCCTTTTAGTATGGAATTCCCCCAGCACCAATACATCCCTCTTCTTATTCTACATCTCCGCCCCCACCCTTGTACCTAGGTACCTGTTTCTAGAGCCCACCCCATTTGAAGCACTACTCTTCCCCCCTTTTGTAGATCAACTGGAACAATATTAAGTTTCTTCCATTGGGGGAGGCACTCTCATCAAGATGGAACCCTTTTTATGCCAGATACACTGGTAAAAACTATAGACAATATTAAATACTTAGGCCTCTACATTTCCAACCATATTAGCAAATTATATGACCTGACTCTCTCCCCACTCCTGAGAAAGGTAAAGCAGACTGTGAGTGGTGCTCCTCCTGGCCAATGTCTCTAATAGATAATGTGACCATTGTAACAATATACAGTGCTAAAATTATTGTATTTATTTCAATCCTTCACTATCTGCAATCCAAATACACTGTTCGTACTACAGCAGGAATTACAGGCTCCTTTCTGTGGACACGCACAAGGAGGGAAATCTTGTACACCACAGGCCCTGATAGGGGACTGGTAATTCTCAACTTTAAATGTTATTATTTAGCTGCCCAGTTCATTTTTGCAGATATTATTTCTCCTCTGCAGATACACCTGCATGGTGGTATATGGAGGAAACCTTTCTCTGGATGCTCTTTAATGCTAAAATCCTTAGTCCTTCCCTCATGTCATATGAGTCACCCAAAACTCTTAAACCTCTTTCACCAGGACAAAGATCCTATTGTGGATTCAAGCACACAAGAAGATTTTGCACGTGCCATCACCTTCCCATGACATGGAGCTGGTGGCCTTGATGGACCTGCAGAATCTCTTCCCTGAGCCAGACCATTATGGACTGTAGATCCCATGGTCTCTTGGCAGTGGGAAACCTATTTGAGGGTGGAACCCTTTTATCTTTTGTAGACCTCAAAAAGAAATTTATCCTCTAGACCTACTCTCTTTTGTATATATTTGCATGTTAGACAGTCTCCTCAAACTTACATCTTCTGTATTTCACAGTCCTGTCCGTTTGCCCTTTGAGGGACATTTCCCCTGGTCTCCCCCACTTAATAAACAGATTGCAGCATTCTATAAGCTTTAGTTATGCAGCTCCATTCCCAGGACTTAGATACTTCTCTAACTCATAAATGATGGTACAGAGCAGTTTTCTTCACCTCTACCTGCTCACAGAGCAACAAATGACAGCACATTCATTATCACTATTTGTTTTTTTGTTTTTTTAACTGTAGCTATATTGTGTTGATATACATGAATATATGGGCAGACTAGGTGGGCCAAGCGGTCCTTATCTGCCATCAAAGTCTATGTTTCTATTGTATACAGAAGTACCAATTGCATTGTTTACATAAAGTTATCAGAAAAATATGTCAGTATATTTCGTATAGAAAATATATAGGATATACCAGGAGGCTGAGTAACAATATGGGATATTGCACTCATGTGTCGATATTTATTTTGAGTATTTGTCATTGCTGTTTACTTTTAGGAGATAGGTGGAAGGAGAGGATATACGTACACAAAAGGATGGAATAAGATGGAGTAAGAGCAGGATATGCCAGGACCCTTGCAAAAATATTTACCTCTACCAGCTTCAGACCTCACTACTTGAGGTCACTGGAGATCATGATATATAAAAGGACATTGTAAACCAATCAAAGGCTAGAAAATATTTTATAACACAATAACATATCTCGCAACCCTTCACTCCTGGATTGAATGGTTGTCAATCGAAAATGAGCCACAGAAGTGACTCTTAGGTGTGAGGGGTTACAGACAATGGCATGTGCCATTATAATATAGACCACAGCATCTGCTATCATAATAGAGGGTATATGTAGCAATATAACAACAAACTTTAAGGAAATGCAAAAACAATTGCCCAACAGGTAATGTGAACAGGCAAAGTCTTTTCAAGGTCAAAATCTGACTCTGGTCCCAGATTATAGAATTAATCTTATAAAATCATTCTATTCTGAACAAACAAGCAGTCACAGATGATAGTGCAGAGAAATTAGTAGGTCAAATGAAACAACAAAACACAGCCTAAGGAGTTATCCTTCACTCATGCCCACCCTCCACTATTTGAGTTTGGCAGTCCAAACCCTGTAGTCGATTATGTGCAGCAATTAGACCCTTTTTCCTCTTCCTGTGACTGTGGAGAAAAATCTGGGTAAAGCTCAATCTTGCCTTTCTTAGAAAGTAATGATCCCTTATGCTTAGTAGCCTGAAGTATTTTAAGTCTGTTCTCAGGGCCCCTTAGCACTGTAATCATTGTGGTCATTTTAGGAGCTGCTTCTAAGGGTTTCAGCAGAACACGATGTTGCTGCTAGAATGTATGCAGTACCACCATTTTCTCTCCCCCAGATTCAGCCTTCAGTTCTGTGTTAAAAAACAGCTTAACTTCAGACTTCAACTCTACTTGAGTAAATCAACCTGGCATACCCACCACTCTAATATTACCTACAAGGACTTGCTTTTCAAGCATTTCAACCTTTGCTGAAAGGAGGCACATGGTCTTTATAACTGAGGCAATGCACACTGTTCTGACTGATGTTTACTTTCAGTAATTCATGCCTTAGTCATTGTTGTATTGTATTGTTCTGGGGCACTTGACCACTGCTGTGAGCTTTAGATTGGTTTGATAGAGCTTACCATCATGGTGTTGCAGCATAACTAAGCATTAGACAGCTCCAGTTCAGGTTTCAAAAGGACTCCAAAGGCTTAGATAGTGCCTGGCTACAGGTTTGTCTCATTTCAGACCCATTTCTCTGTAGAATCACCCCAAACTCAGCCTGGTAAGTCAAAACTCTTAGGATTACTGAATACCAAAGCTTTATAAAGTATGAAAGTTATAAATGTTTATCTTTTTAAGGGTAGCTTGCAATTCACCTGACTGAATCAGATTCTTTGGATTCTGGGCATTTTATTTTTAATTTGGAATTTCATTTTGTTTAGGCCAAAAATTCCAATTCTGAGCAATGTGATAATTGGATGCAGAATTAGAATTTGATTACAATTCTGTTCCACATCCAATATCAGCTTGTGTAAAATATAAATCAAAAACACCCTCACCCATTGCAGTGGCTGCACAGTGAGGAGGACAAACAGAAAGATTACACCCCCCATCCTACCTTCAGCAAGCTGCAGTGAAACTCTCTAGGTCTGTTCTCCATGTTCCACTCTATTGGTCAGCTTGATCTGGCAACTCTGGCTGTTTGCTGGGTAAATTCAATGGACTGGGAAAATGTGCTGCCCAAGTCCCTAGTAGCTGGTACCTACCCCCCCCAACCAAAAAAAAAGAAAAACAAAGAATTGTGTGAAATGCACTAACCAGAAGCCTTGCTCAGCTTCCCTGGCTCTGCCATCCTGCTGGCTACTCGCACAAGACCAAGTCCCTCCCATTACCCATATCCTCCCTGACTGACTGCCAGGCCTACAAAAACAAACCCTGGGAATGCTGTAGTAACAACACACTCTGCTCACAGTAGAGTGGCACCATTTCCTAGGGTTAAACTTGGATTGGCCATCTAACTCAAGTGGTCACATCAGGGTGAGACTGACAAGAACTTGCTAATGAATTTTATCATATGGAGTGGGGGCAGATGGTACAGATGGGGTCATTGAGGCAATGTGGTGTCAGTGGGTGGCACGGCATATTTGGGTCAGGGGCCAGGGTTACTGGTCAGAGAAGAGACTCAGTGTAGGAGCAGTTCTACAGATGGACAGGAAGGAAGCAACAGAAGGACATCACAGACAGATGACTGAAACCAGAGCTTACCTGCCCTGTCACTCCATTCCATGACCACAACACAATCAGGCAGATGGCCTGCAAGTGGGCAATGGGCCCTAGCAGACCACCGCCAAATAGGATTATGAAAATGTTTCCCTGAGCCAGACATAAGATACTGGAGTTTGTCACAGGGAGTCTTACAGGAGTATTTTTCTGTGTGCTGCGTGAAAGAGGGTATTTAACTGTGAGATACTGACTGGATGGCATTATTTGGATATGGAATCAGAATTCTGATTCCAACTGTGATTCCAACTCGGGCACCTTGACTGACATGGAATGGAATCGGAGTCAGAATTAGAATTCCCAAAATTCCAAAAGAAATCAAACTGAATGGATTTTAACAAATCCAAGCACCCTAAGTAAATATGGTATTGATAGGAGACTATTAGTAATTCTTAGACCTTACATACAAATACACAGGCAAGAATCAGGTATGCGAGAGATGGAGCCATTACAGATTCCATTAGAATTAGCCAAGGAGTTAAACAACAATGCTTACTGGTCACATCTCCTTTCAACCTCTATATAGAAAGCATGATTAAGTGCCTTGATGTATAAATACTTTCCTCATAGAGAAAATAACGCTGGGGAGAAAATTTTAATGTATGCAGATGATGCCATTTTATTATCCCAAATACCCCTGGATTTAAAGAAAGGATTAGTCACAATTATGAATCATTTAATGATAATCAATAATTGGTTAGAAACTGAATGTATCAAAAACTAAAATTATTTAATTTGGGTATAGAAGCTGGAAAATAAATAATTAGATTGTTAATGAGAAATATTTGCAGAAATAAGCAAATTCTTTTACCTTGGTATAACCCTAGATAAATTTATGACCTGAAATTTGTTACTGGTCAGAGAAGAGACTCAGTGTAGGAGCAGTACTACAGATGGACAGGAAGGAAGCAACAGAAGGACACCACAGACAGATGACTGAAACCAGGGCTTACCTGTCCTATCACTCCATTCCATGACCACAACACAATCAGGCAGCTGGCCTGCTAGTGGGCAATGGGTCCTAGCAGACCACTGCCAAATAAGATTAAGAAAATGTTTCCCTGAGCCAGACATAAGGTACTGTAGTTTGTCACGGGGAGTCTTACAGGAGTATGTTTTTGTGTGCTGGGTGAAAGAGGGTATTTAACTATGGGATACTGACTGGATGCCATGATTTGGATGTATATTCAGAATTCTGATTCCAGCTGTGATTCCAACTTGGGCACCTTGACTGAAGTGGAATGGAATCAGAGTCAGAATCAGAATCAGAATTCCCAAAATTCAAAGACAAAGCAAACTGGATGGATTTTAACAAATCTGAGCACTCTAAGTAAACATGGCATTGATAGGAGGTTATTAACAATTCTTAGACTTTATATACAACTACACAGGCAAGAATCAGGTATGCGAGAGATGGAGCCATTACAGACCCCATTAGAATTAGCCAAGGAGTTAAACAACGATGCTTACTGGCCACATTTCTTTTTAACCTTTATATAGAAAGCATGATTATGTGCCTTGATGTATAAATACTTTCCTCCTAGAGAAAATAACTCTGGGGAAAAAATGTTAATGTACGCAGAAGATGCTATTTTATTATCCCAAACACCCCTGGGTTTAAAGAAAGGATTAGTCACAATTATGAATCATTTAACGATAATCAATAATTGGTTTGGAACTGAATGTATCAAAAATGAAAATTATTTCATTTGGGGATAGAAGGTGCAAAATAAATAATTAGATTGTTAATGAGAAAATATTTGCAGAAATAAGCAAATTCTGTTACTTTGGTGTAACCCTTGATAAATTTAGGACCTGGAATTTGCAAATAAAAATAATTAAAGAAAATACTAACAAAACAATTTTAGCAATTAATTGGTTCACTACAAAATTTGCAACCAGCTCTTCTGAAGCTCTTAAAACCTCCTTTGAATTCAAAGTGATCAGTCAGTTTCTTTATGGGAGTGAAATCTGGGATATACTAAAATAATTCTCCATTTTAGAAAGCACACAGAATTATATTAGTAAGGTTACACTTGGTTTTCCAGGTGAGGTACCAATGGCATTTCTTCAATTAGAAACTATAATGCTCGCAATAGAAGGCAGAATGGTAAAAGGGGCAATATGCCTATGGAAGCGCATATGTAAAACGGAGGATATTAGGCTATGCATGCTACACTGGTATGATGCAATGAAAAATACTGCTAACAACTGGTTTAAAAAACTGAATAATATTTTAACAACTAAGATATGGACTGTATATGGTCAGGAAGAACTTTGAAACTCCCTCAATGACATACGCCAGTGAAGCTGAACAAAGAATTCTGGATATTTTTCAATGAGATTTTGAGAGAATACATAATATAAACAATACAAAAAGATGCTCTAACATGAATGATAACTTTGGAACTTAATATTATTTGGTCACTTGTGAAAAGAAGGTAGATAGGAAGGTTTTACAGTAGGTAACTTCAGAAATGGAATTCTGTTGAGCTATCTACCAAATATTATAAATGCCTTTGTAAAGTACTGTATTACAGAATGTGTGAAGTAATGTGTTACAGAATGTGCCTGTAAAACTACAACTGAACATTTAATTCTTTATTGCACAGCTTTTGATGAAGAGAGGAGTAAATGGGTTGCACCTGTGCTATATAGGAAATGTTAACCTATAGATAATAAAAACAGAATTTTTGATGTCTCTATGTAATAATGTGTTTTTTCTTAGTGCACAATTTGCAAAAAAAGAGTAATGAACAGAATGCGATTATAACAAGTGCATTTATTTTACATGTTTTGTGTAATATTTCTGCAAGATTTTTACTATCTATTGTCAAATGTGAGAAATCTATCAATTTCAATACATGTAATTAAAATTTAGCTTGAACTTGAACAAAAAGGACAGATTCTAATGAATCCAGGCACCCCAAGTTTTTATGTTGTTCTAAATTGATCAATAGGAGCTGTTACAAAAGATGTCTGCTTGCAATCACGCTCCACAGTGCCCCCATTACCATTATTACTTGTATAGAACCTTGTATACCCCTGCTAAATTGCATAAGATTCAGCCTACTACAGACCCTCTTTGTCCCAAGAGCAAGGCGGAAATTTATATTCGTTTGCATTCAGGCTTAACCAGGCCCATGATTCAGCCTTCCTGGTTTTCCATGCATCGCATAATGCAAAACATGTTGAGGACAACTTTACCTGATACCCCACAGTACTGCTGCTGCAAGCAGAGCCCTCGCCCTCTCTATTTTGAAATCATTCACACCAAACCCTTTGGCAGATTGCTTTCATTAATGCAAAAATAATTTATTCCAAAACTGGCCGAGTTGTGACCCTCCCACTATCACTCAACGTTTCCACAATTTAGCCTTCTGTTTCAGGTTAGAAAGAATCCAGTATTCCTCTCAAAGAAAAGAAATGTCAGGCAATTTGCCCCCCCCCCCCCAGCTTTTGAACAAAGTATATTCCCACTCTGATACATTCAGATGTCTATTAAGATATCTAAAAAACAAAAAATGTTTTTTTCCCCACCTTCTCGCATAGCTTACCATGGACCCACTCCTTCAGGCTCTCATGCTGGTCTCCATCCACCCAGGCAGCTCCAGCTCTGTCACATATCACCCATCAGACCTACTCAGGTCTGATCCATTAGGCACACCCAATTTAGCTGATTGGTCCCCAGCGGGGGCTGATCTGGGGATGTTGATTGTGAGGTGCAGGAATGGTCTGGGTCTGCGTGACCTGTGGTGGTATAGGAAGCTTTCCTGAGGCCATCATCTGGAGCCATGTTCAGTCATGTTCTCATCTTCTGGGGTTCCAACACCACCCTGTGATGTGACTGAAGCAGCATCCTGGGGGTGGGAGTGGTCAGCGTGTGGTCACCCACGCCAAGAACACCTCCGCAGTGCAACCACCAGGAGCCACTGTGCATTGTGACCCACCCACCCCAGGAGAGAAGCATCCAAGGAGCATTTGGAACTCCCTTCCCACTGGCATCCACTCCTGGTATCTAGGATCAGGGTGCAAACCTGGGTCACCAGCGTGCCAGAGCAATGCCTGATCGCTCAACACCATGGAGCTGACAAAAACATTGTTTTTAAATTATTTTAATGCAATTAAGTTTATAATCTCAGCAGTGCCATTACAAGTGATCATTTCCAGAGCTTAACACTCAGATTGGGATTAAAGGTCCTTGGCAATCGACTCCCGCAGCTGGCATTAATGCCTAGGAAATGCCTACTTGTTCGGGTGGAATTGCTTGAATAACTGTCAAAAGACACACCAAACATTTTACATGTGTAATTAGACACAGATACACAGAATGTGTCGACAGATGGGGCCCAGTGATCCATCTAGTCTTCCCATGATCTAAGACATTCCAGTGTGTTACTTATACTGTGTCACTGTACCTCATAGTGATTGAAGTCCAAGGTGAAACAAACCCATCTGTCAGTACATTAACACAGTAACATAGTATAATCAACACTCTGTCAATCTTATTACTTATATAATAACTGGTGACCCCGTTTATCATAGAAACATAGAAACATAGACTTTGATGGCAGATAAGGACCGCTAGGCCCATCCAGTCTGCCCATTTCCCTACCTACAGGATAGGCCGCAGATCCTAGTTAACCAACAGCCTATTTCTTCCTACCCCCCACAAGAATTGCCTTATGTCTGTCCCACGCATTCTTGAATTCTCCCACAGTTTTAGACCCCTCAACCTCCTCAGGAAGGCTGTTCCATGCATCCACTACCTCTATGTGTGAAATAATACTTCCTCACATTGCCCCTGAACTGCCCTCCTTCTACCTTTAAATTGTGTCCCCTTGTTCTTGCAAGTCTCTTTTCTGAATGATGCTACCTCTTGGACTTTGTTGATTCCACTGAGGTACTTAAAAGTTTCTATCATGTCCCCTCTCCTTCTTTCCTCAAGGGTATACATATTAAGCTCCTTTAGTCTCTCCTCATACGGCTTCTCTTGCAGACCCTGCACCATTTTAGTTGCCCTCCTCTGGACTACCTCTATCCTGTCTATGTCCTTGCGGAGATGGGGTCTCCAGAACTGGACACAATACTCCAGATGGGGTCTCACCAACTGTCTGTACAAAGGGATAACAACTTCCTGCTTACTGCTGCTGATACCTCTCCCTATACATCCCAGTATACTCCCAGCCCTCCCTACTGCCTTCTCACATTGCTTGCTAACCTTAAGGTCATCTGATATGATCACCCTCAGGTCCCTTTCCTTTTTTGTTGTTGTTACTACCTCCCCACCCATTGTGTATTCTTCCCCTGGGTTCTTGTTTCCCAGGTGCATTATTTTGCACTTCTTTGCATTGAATCCTAGCTGCCATACTTCTGACCATTCCTCCAACCTTGCCAAGTCCCTTTTCATCCTTTCCACGCCTCCTTGTGTATCAACCCTGTTGCAGATCTTTGTGTCATCTGCAAAAAGGCATGTTTTTCCTTCCAGTCCCTCTGCAATGTCACTGATGAAGACATTAAAAAGGACTGGACCCAATACTGAACCCTGCGGTACCCCACTAGTAACCTCTTTCTTCAGAGTGGACTCCATTTACAATTACCTTCTGTGTCCTGTTGTCCAGCCAATGTTTTACCCAGGCTACCACCCTGGGACCCACTCCCAGGCTGGTTAATTTGACTATTAATCTTTTGTGTGAGACTGTGTCAAATGCCTTGCTAAAGTCTAGGTAGGCCATGTCCACAGCCCTCCCTGGTCTACTACTTTGGTCACCCAGTCAAAGAAATCTATTAGATTCATTTGACATGACCTTCCCACTGTGAATCCATGCTGCATTGGGTCCTGTGCTCCACTGGCCTCTAGGTACTCAACTATTCTTTCCTTCAGAAGTGACTCCATCACTTTTCCCTACCACAGAGGTCAGACTGACAGGTCTGCAGTTTCCTACCTCTGTCTTGGTCCCACTTTTGTGAAGGGAAATCACATCCGCTTTCCTCCAGTCCTTGGGTACCACACCATCCTCCAATGATTTATTAAAAGAGTAGCTAGTGGTTTCACTAGTTCTCGCTTAATTCTTTAGAATTTGGGGTGAATTCCATCAGGACTCATTGCTTTGTCCACCTTCGGTTTTAGGAGTTCTTGCAGAACCCTTTCTTCTGTGAAAGGACTGGGATCGACCCCCCTATCAAGAGTGCTTTTGTTAATTGGATTAGGCACTTCCCCCTCCTCTTTTGTGAATACTGAGCAGAAATATTTGTTCAGTATCCCTGCTTTTTCACTGTCCCCCTCTGCCCACCCACCGTTCATTCTATTCAGCCTCACTATCCCTCCCTTTGTCTTTCTACGCGTTGATGTACCTATAAAAGGTTTTATCCCCCTTCTTAACTGAGTTGGCTATCTTTTCCTCAGTTTGGGCCTTTGCTATTCTGACTTCCTCCCTGCTTCCTTCTGCCTTAACTGGTACAGCTCTCTGTCCTGCTCCTTCTGTGTTTCCTTATACTTCCGAATGCTATCTTTTCTTCCCTGACTTTCACAGCCACCTTTTGAGAACCATAGTGGCTTTTCTTTCGTTTTGATTTGTTTATTTGCTTCACACAAAGGCTTGTTGCCTCTGTGATGGCAGTTTTGATGATTCCCCATTGTTGCTCCACACCTCCTTCTAGCCTGTTTGCTAGTGCTTTTCTGAGGCACTCTCCCATCTTGCCAAAGTCAGCTCTCCTAAAGTCCAGTACCCTCACTTTTGTATGGCTTGACTCTGTAGCTGAGTTTAACGTGAACCACACTGTTTGATGGTCACTTGTCCCCAGATGGCAACCCACTTCTAGATCTGAGATCTTCTCACTGCCCCCGTTTGAGAGTACAAGGTCTAAGATTGCTCCCTCATGAGTGGGTTCTGAAACTAGCTGTCTAATGCCTGCCACCTGTAGGGCATCAAGAATGGCCCTGCTCTTGGATGTGGCTGCAGCAAATGTGCTCCAGTTAACATCTGGCATATTCAGGTCTCCCATCAATAGTATCTCCCCTTTCTCTGCCATTCTAAGAATGCCTTCTATCATATCCTTGTCCATTCCTTCCCCCTGACATGGGGGTCTGTACACAACCCCTGTGCGGATTGTGGTGCCCTTTCCAGTCTCCAAGGTGACCCACAGTGCCTCCTCTCCTCCCTGTTTACTCTTTTGTTCAGTTGCTTTTATCCCTTCCTTTATATAGAGAGCTACTCCTCCCTCTCTCTGCCTGTCTCTCTTCTGTAGGTTATGTACCCTGGTATGTTAACATCCCAGTCATGGTTCTCTGTGTCCCATGTTTCTGTGACTGCTACGATATTCAGGCATCCCTCTTCCATCAAGGCCACCAGCTCAGGGAGCTTGTTGCCCAGACTACGGGCATTGGTACTCATTACCCTCCATTTCCTGATGGCCTTACTCCCTTTTGCCCCATCCCTGTCCTTCTTGCCTTTGTCACTTTCTCCATTTACCCTTGCTCTTCTCTCTATAGACACCTCTATGTTGGTGTTTGCCGCACTTACAACTGTGATTATTTGGGGGGCTAGGATTTCCCTGCTCCTTTCCAGTGCCTCCCCCCTTGGCTAGTTTAAAAGCTTGCCAATGAAGCATTTAAACCTATCACCTAGGATCCTGGTTCCCCTCCCGGACAGATGCTGCCCATCATGTCAGTATAGGCTTGCATCACTCCAGGTGGACCCCCAGTCCCCAACAAAGCCAAATCCCTGAGCTCCACACTAGTTTTTCAACCACTGATTGAATCCCATGGTGTGGAACACCCTAGTCTCTCCTATGCCATAGATGGGCAGCACCTCCGAGAAGGTTACCGTGCGTGCTACTTGACTAAGGCCCCTCCCCAATTCCACAAACTCTTCCTGCGCTTCTGTAATCCCTTTCTTAGCCAAGTCATTTGTCCCTAGGTGGACAATGGCATCCAACTCCTTCCCCTGTGCAGCTGCTCAGGCAATCCTGAGGATTCGCTCCCTGTCCCTCCAAGCCATGGCGCCTGGCAGGCACCTTACCTCCCTCTCCCCTTCCTCCCCCAGTTCTACCTTCCTAACAATGGAGTCCCCCACCAGGAGTTGTTTCCTTCCCCTGCAGGGTCCCCTGCCACCCTTCTGTGGGCTCCTTTGTGGAGGTTCCCAGCATCCTCCTTGGTCTCCACTGCGGGTGCCTCCATAGAGGAACCACACTTTGCCAGAATGGCATAGGAATTGTGGAGAGGTACAACTGGAGGGATGCTCCTCTGTTCCACCACCCTCACCCTCCCTGAGCCCACTGTGGTCCAACCACTCCCCTTTCTTGGCAACCTCTGAGGCAATAGCAGTGGCACTGGTGGTCCCTGGATGGAAGAGGAGGACCCACAAATCCTGGTCAACTCAGCCTGGAGATGAACAACCTCCTCCCTCAGCCCAGAGAGATGCCTGCAGATGGGACAACACCACATCCTCCAGAACGTCTCATGGAAGACTGCTGCTCCACAGCCACTGCACTGCACCACTCCAATCATGTCTTATTTCTGGCCCCTTAACTGTTTTCAATCCTTACTTTCTCTGCTTTTCTCTCTCTCTCTCTCTCTCTCTCTCTCTCTCTCTCTCTCTCTCCTTACTTTCTGCCTGTGTGCCCTTTCAGCTCCTGATTGTCCTGTTCTGAGACAAGAATATCCTATATTTCTCAGTGGACCACTTACTTGCTCAGAGGCAGACCTCCAGCAGCTAGGGGGGCCGGAGAGCTACCTCCTGCCCTTCTAGGATGGTGGGTCTTTGTTGTCTGTGATCACTCACTTCCTGCTCCCAAACAGGAAGTTCCTGTTGTCAGTCAAATCCTGTGCCTATAAAAATAGAACTAGCTTTGGGTGGAGGGAAGGGAAGAAGGGCAATATAGTCCCAGCAGAGAAGTCCAGTCACGCAGCAGTCCTTTCTCCTGGTGTCTTCTGCCAAGATATTAGCAGAATATTTCTAAGGCAGTTTTTAAATGTAGCTTCCTTCTAGCTAAGCCACTCCCCCTACTTACTAGATCTTTCTACCAGTAATTTAAACCTCACAGCAGTTAAGTCCTTTCAATCACCTGATATTTACACCTATAACTGTTCAGATACCCATTCAGTTCAGTTAACCCAGACAGACACACACACTTTTTTTTTTGTTTTGTATGTTAGTTTTTTTTTACCCTAAATTAAAGGTCCAAGTACAAAAGTTCTTCTACTTTAGTCCCAGCAGAGAAGTCCAGTCACACAGCAGTCCTTTCTCCTGGTGTCTCCTGCCAAGATATCACACTGACTATCACACTGACATTATCACACTGACTATCAGTGTTATTAAACACTGTAATAACTGACTATGACATCATACCCAGTTATTCAGCATTTGGAGCACTTGCGCTTCATTTTAATTTACAGAACAACAACATGTGTGAAACATGCCATTCTGTAAGTCCCTGCACCAGTTATTATAAAAAATAAAACCTAAGCTACTGTGTGCTTATGATTTTTTTTTGCACACCTTAGGTGTGTGATGACTACATAAACCTCTCAAGCTTCATTCTCAAGACTTATGGGTCATCACACACCTCATGTGTATAAAGAAAATTCATAACACACAGTCACCTATGCATTATTCTCTGTGTAATGCACAGCACAGCCTGGAGTTTGTTTAACCCTTAGTGGGTTGTGAGGCACAAGGCAACTGAGAGACTACCTTGCGCTCCACCAACTCCTAGCCCCCCTCACAGCATGGCTTTCGGGCAAACCATGGGACAGAGATGGCACTCATCAATCTCACAGTGGATGTATTCAGTGCATTGGACGTAGGCACATCGACGGGTGCAATCTTTATAGATCTGTCCAAGGCATTTGACCTTGTGGACCACAACCTTCTTTTAACTAAGCTTCATGGCATGGGTCTTGATGCCCAGGCTCTAAACTGGTTCAAGAGCGACCTATCAGGTCGCTCCCAGAGGGTCATTTGGAAGGGAGAGCTATCTGACCCTCTTCCCATCAAGGAGGGGGTGCTTCAGGGCTTAATTCTTGGCCCCCTCCTGTTCTCTCTCTTCACAAATGACCTCAATCATCACTGCGGGGATAAATCCATTGTTCAATACGCTGATGATACAGTCATCTACCGGTGCATGCCTACCCTCCAGGACCTGAGCCCTCTCTTCCAAGGGGACCTAAATACACTTGAGACCTGGCTTACATCTAACAGAATGGTCCTCAATGCAGCAAAGACAAAAGCCTTGCTGTTTGGTCCTAGATCCCTTGGCCAGGACAGGACTAATTCCTTACAACTAGCTTCCCTTGCTGGAAAGAGCATAGACATTGTATACAACATAAAATACCTTGGGCTAACTATCGACCAAGGTCTCACCTTTAAATCCCATGTAGACCAGGTAACTAGGTCTATCCACGGCAAACTTGGAGCCTTGTACCGGCTAAAAAAACAACTTATCCCAGAGGCAAGGCGAGCAGTTGCCTCCAGTGTCCTCCTTCCTACATTAACGTATGCTGCCCCTGTAACTCAGGATATGTCAAAGCATGATGTTGACAGGCTTCAGGTCCTGTACAACAAGGTGGTGAGGTTTGCGACACTGAGTCACCCAAGAAGCCATCCCTGTGTCTCGCTTGCCCAGCGTCAATGGCCTTCCTTTGAGGCTCATCTTTAGTAAACCCTGCTCTGCCTTGCTTACAAACTGCAGCACCCGACTGCCTCACCTAGCCTTGCAAGAATAATCATTCCTAAATCTAACCCTCGTATACTCAGGACCACTGGTTGATCCCTACTAACAATCCCCAGAGTCAAGACTAATATGGGAGGCAAATGCTTTACTCACACTGCCCCAAGCTGTGGAACACTCTCCCACCTTTAGTACAGGAAGCCCCATCGCTGTTAAACTTTCACACAAGGCTCAAGTATTACCTGCTTGGGGCAAGCTCGTGCCATTGTCAGGGTATTGGATAGTCACCCCCGGTTCCACATCCTACACCAATCCCACTCCTTTTTCTCATCCAAAATGACCCCAAAAGTATGCCTCAGCTCCCTCAGTTGTTGCATTTATGTTCAATATATTGAAATATTGCCTTTATTGTAACCTTGAATTTCATGTCTACTTTCTCTGCACCCTGTACTACCTGACTGTATTGTACTGTTTCTGTCTTCCATGTCACCCCTGAAAAGGGACCTTCGGGGCTCAGTGGGCCTACCCGGTCATCAAAATTTATTAAATAAATAAATTAAGTGGCTTCAACCACCTGGAGAGTGCAGTTATCACTCAACAACCACATACCTGAAGTGTGTCATTGCATCTATGAAAAGGGTTATGAATGTGTTTGATTACAAATGAATGAAAACAAGAAGAAAATATTTGAAATGGGTAAAACTGAAAGTATGTTTTTGAAATATGCTCCCATTTTAACTCAAAAGTAAGGGAGGAGCTAGCTGAATCTGAAACACTTAACTGCTTTTATAACAATCACATTACCTAAGCTGCATTTCAAACCAGTCCAAGTATTTTCAAAGGGAAAATTAACATGCATTCAAAACTATTGAACCCACCATCTCATACATGTAAGGAGAGGAGGTTGTACATTTCTCTTGAAAGGGTTTATCTATCTGTCACTCTAACAGAGGGTAAAAATAGATGTGGTCCTCTCCAAAGCAAAACAAGTCTCTGTTGGAGTTCCCCGGGGTCAATACTGGGACTTCTTCTCTTTAGCCTCTTTATCAATGGTCTTCCAGGTGCTAGTCCGCATACTCAGATGCTGCTCTATGCTGATGATGCAGTAATCTTCAACAGCTGCCATAACACGAGGTAGTTACCAGACAGCTACAAAGCAGCTTCAGTTCCCTCGAGAGATGGTTCAAGCAGAATAAGCTGGTCCTTAACTACAAAAAAAAACATGCTCTTTGCTGGCACTCATACCAAAAATAAAGTCTCCCTGATCCCCTCTAAGCATCCTGAATGATCAGGGACTCCCACTTGAGCAGGTGCCCACTTTTAGATAACTGGGGGTCACACTGGATGAGTCTCTCACCTTCACAGAGCACGTAGACAGTATGGTTGGTATGGCTAATAGAAAGCTAGAAGCTCTCTTCAGGCAGCGCCTTATCTTAACCCATGAGGCCAGGTGTCTAGCTGTAGCAAGCTCTGTCCTCCCTCACGTTGATTATGGTCTCACAGTATATGGAGCTGCATCAGAAACCATCTTGAACAGGGTGAGGGTACTGCTCAACAAAGCCTGCAGATTCGTCACGGACACAGACAGACTAACTCACCACTGCACCTTATACTCCTTCTCAGGTTGGCTTCCTCTGAGTGTACGAATAAAGTACCAGAGTGTCCTGCTGGCTAAAAAAGTACTTGGTGGCTTTGCTCCTCCTGCCTTTCTCATCACTCTTTCACCCAGTTCATAATCAATACACCACTAGGAGTATGGCAAGGCATACACTGGTAGTGCCCAAAAGTAGAACCAACCAGGGCCAATGAGATTTTGCTACCCAAGCCACACAATGGCTAAACAGTCTCCCAACCTCCATCACTGAGCTACCTAAAATGTCACAGTTCAAGAAAGCCCTAAAGAAGGAACTAACCCAAGAACCCATGTGCAAATGTCATTCGTAATCCACCCCTTTACCTGCCCTCACCTCTGCTTGACCTACTGTATGCTCCAACCCCATCCCCTTTGCACCCATACTCCCCTTGCATCCCTCTACCTCCCTACTCCTCCTACCAAGCCTATTAATGTATTTACTATGAATGATTCTTCTAAGTTGCCAGCCTGTATTGCATTGTTGTCTCTTTGTCCTGACAAATGCTCACTCTGAGCTGCCTGTAACAAAGCAATAATTGTAATCTTAATGCTCATTTTATTGCTTGTATACTACCTGTTTGTGTCAACGTTTGATGTGGAACCTTTGCAAATGAGCACATAGCTCAAAGATCTTTCTGATGTACAAATAAATAAAATCTGGGTTCCATCACATGTGCTTGTAAGAGCTATGGGACTATTTTATTTTAAAACAGTTTGGGTCTCTTTCAGGCCAGTTATCAGTTTCCTTCCCTTCCCCATCACAGTTCTTTTTTCTTTGTCCTTCTCCGCATTCTTTTCATTTTTTTTTTTTAATTAAGAAGTCAGACTATTCAAAACAATTACACACAGAGGAGATACTACTTTCACTACACAGACTCCAGCTCAATATAATGCTAAAGTTATGCAAATGTATTAATGTTGTCAGGGACAACCAGTAGGGATGTATCTGCAAGCATGGCCCCTTTCACTCCAGGCCACTAGGGGGAGCGATGCCACAGTTCATGTCACTGACCCACCTCAAAGGCATCATACAATCTGGCAGACCGATTGAGCCTCTTGCTGTCCTAACTGGGGATTCCGAACTTGGGGCACATACGTTAATCTCTCAACTAAGCCACTCTCAGTTCAGCTTGCCTTTCCCTCTGTTACAACTATTATTGTTAGACCCATAGTACATACCCATCAAAAGCTGTCTATCTGACTAGGTTTTTACAATTCTGGTTCCCCTATCTGTTCTGAGGGAACTGCACCTACCATGTATGCTTGTCAGCTGTACAATCCAGTAATACGACTCCAAGTGTGGCATTCCCATCTATCCCTTAGAGAATGGTATCCAACCTAATTTTAGGTCTTTTTGTTTTGCCACAAATATGAATTACAAATATTTTTTGCCTGTTGAAAAAAAAAGATTGGAATGAGTAAACCCTAGAAAGTACAGTTACATAAGAACTTACCGTAATAGTAGATCTTCGAGAGGATCTCTTGCAGCAGGCCATCACAAGTAGGACTAAGCCATCAGGTGCCAGGACCATGCAGAAATCTTTCTAGCTAGCAGTCTAATAGATGGGGCCACCCACCTCTGACATCAGTGCCAGAGGTCAGCCAATCCTACTTAAGGCGGGAAGCCCCCACACCCTTCTCAATTCTCCTACCACAGACCATAAGCAGGATGCCAAAAGGGGGGAACCGAGAAGAATTCCGTGGTAACCCAATAACAAAGACAAGTCAAAAGCAGAAGGCTCGACCCAATGAAGGGGAGAGAAACAGTAGAAAGGGGAAGGAAAGAGAGAAAGCAGGGCCTTCCTTGCTGCAAGTGATCCTCTCAAAGATCTACTGTTATGGTAAGTTCTTATGTAACTGTATTATCTTACTTCGAGGATCTCTCTCTTCCAGCAGGCCATCACCGGTTGGACTGAGTCCCAAGCAGTTCTGACTCTACAGACAGACAATCCCGGTGGTAGGCAAAAGAAATAGCAGCCTAAGAAAGGACTTGGAGGATAGCTAGGACAAAGTTGGCCCTACACCTAGGGGTGAAGTCCAGACTGTAATGCTTGATAAAAGTGTAACAGTACTCCAGGTGGCAGCAGTGCAGATGTCAGTGGCTGACACATTACAGAAACAAGCCACTGATGCAGCTGTACTTTTTGTGGAATGGCCTGTAACCTCTCCAGAAAGTTCTGTGCCATACTTCTAGTAACAATAAACAATGCAATTTTCTAACTACTTAGATAAACACTGTTTGGTTACCAGAGTACCCTCTTTCCCGGGGCAAACAAAGCAAATAACTGCTTGGACGTCCGGGAGTCCTTAGTCTGGCGTGTATAGTACCTCAGGATTCTATGCACATCCAAGGTATGAAGCAATGCCTCCCCTTGACTGGAATGCTCCAGAAAATAAACAGGCAGGTGGATGGATCGATTCAAAGTAAACTCTGATACCACCTTAGGAAGAAACTTGGAATTTGTACGATAATCCAGTGGGACAGGCATCAGTTCCACTGGCGTTGGATAGGTGGGGAGAGGCAATGGCCCCATGAAAGCTGGATATGGGTAGCCCAGCATTGGGCCCACTGGCATTGTATAGGGGTACATGGATGCCTGGCCAGCAGGAGGTTGGGTACCCAGGCGTAGATCCTGCTGACACAGGTTGTGGCAGGATGGGCAGTGTACCCAATGGAGTGGGTGGTGGGAAGGTAGGTAATGGGCCCACTGGCATCAGCTGCAGGAGTGGGGCTGGTGTAGGGCCTGCAGGCTGTGGCAGGGAAAGGACGGGTGCAGGTCCTGTGGGTGCTAACCAAGGCAATGCCAGAGGGGTGTCCGCAGGTGCCAGCTGTGAGGAGACGGGTGCAGGGGTGGAAGGCAACCCTTTAGGCAATGGCTGAAGAGAGACTGGGCTCTGGGCGGTGCTGGTGTTCTGCAGCATCTTCCCCTGAGAAGGAGGGGCAGAACCAGCAGTGGTCCCAGCAGTAGAGACCGGCGTTAGTGAGTTAGGTGATGGGGCAGCTGCTGGGAGGCTGGCTCCAACAGCACCCACATTGGCTGAAGAGACTCCAGCCAAGTCACTGGACTGAGAGCCCACAGAGAACAAGGACTGGAACAGCAGGGGCTGGGAAGAAGAATACAGAGTACCCTGTCTTGAATAGCCACTACCCATGAGGGAGACCCAGGTGCGGAGCGGGGCCACCGGTAGCCCTGTGGAAGTTAGGGCATGCAGGACTGAGAAGATTGACCCCTGAAGGAGGAGAACCACTTTGCAGCTGAAGAATTCTTGTGTGGGGACCCCAAGCAGGAGGTAGACCGGGGTTGGTACCAGTCCTTGTCCATATGCTTGTGCTTCCCAAAAGATTTGTCCCAGGATTTTGAAGATGAAGAGCCCAAGGACTGGCCTGGAGAAGCAGAGAAGCTCCTGGCCTGCAGTTCCCATTCTATTGAGGCAACCTTCTGCTTAAGGAGGTGATTCTATTTTTGTTTTTTATGCTCCCCTTGGAGCTTGCAGGTGGCTCCTGCCTCTCCCTTGGAGGGTCTCACTCTCCAGTCTCTGACTCTCCTGCACCTGACCCTCCTGACAATCCCCCATGGGTTACCTTCATGACAGGGCCGAGGGTGAAGGGCATCAACTTTCGACCCTCCCCTCGGAGACCAACATCCAGACTCTGAGGGGCCAGCGTGGGCACTGTGGAGCCATCATGGAGCCTGCCATCTCCATTTTTCACTTTTCTGCCACTCCCCTTGCCGCAGTTCATGTCTGGAGGCATGCACTCGCAGTGATCTGCGACACCTTCCCTATGTTAGCCACTGCTGTCTGCACTACCCTTGGGCCTCCACTTGGGGGAAGTCTTGTAGTGGGCCCAACTGGGTCCCTACTCAGGCAAGGAGAGCAGCCTAAGGCTGCTCAATTCATCTCCCCGGACCCCCCAGCTGACCCCCGACGTCCCAGGCTCATTCCTTAACCCGGGTCACCGGTTTGGTGCAAGGTGTGGCATCCATCACCTCAACCCTCACTGCCACTGGGCTGGCTTAAGGAGGTGATTATCTGGCATCTTCTGGTGATGTCTGTGGATGGCCTGGTTGAATGTCTGGCAGGCATCATGGGTCTGAACTTTGTGGTCTGGGCCTAGGCACAAGGTGCAGGCAGAATGGTCGTCCTTGTCCAAGATCTGTTTGCCACAGGCACACTTCATAATGTGGTCAGAAGAAGAGGAAGGTTGTGAAGACATAAACCATCCAGAAAGGAACACTGAAAATTCGATGTTAAACTGAGAAAGGATAAAAATAATAAAGCGTGGTAAAACATGAGAAAATGGCAAGCGACTGTAGCTGCGTGGTAGCAGAGGTTTGACATTTTCTGGTCAATGGTGAGAAAGAACTGAGGAGTGTATGGGGGCAGCCCACCTTATATAGGATTGGCTGACATCAGGCACTGACGTCAGAGGTGGGTGGTCCCCTCTGGTAGACTGCTAGCTAACAAAGTTTCTATGGGGTCCTGGTGCCTGACAGCTTAGTCCTACTGGTGACGGCCTGCTGCAAGAGATACCCTCGAAAGTAAGATCAGGTACGACAGATGAAGTAATACAGGCATTTTTATCAGGTTGCCCCTACCCCACAGTGAAAGAGGTGAAGAGTCCCACTGTCTAGGTCACTTTTTATAGCTAGCAACAACCAAGGATAGTTGGCTACAAATACTATAGATCATTTACTTTAAGTGTGACATTGATCCACATATATCTAAACCGCACTGGTGTCCTTCTAAATGGTAATGATCTTTGCATGTTCAAGTAGTCAAATGGGTCTAAGGGCATGACTTGATTTCCCCCTGTTTATTTTATACTTTGATTCAAATCCATATTTTCAATTAAATTAATAAACATGCTTTATACTGAAGAATGAAGGAAGATACATATTAAAAATGTATATGAAATATAACAGATCTGGGTGTAGATATTCAATTTTTTCAAAGTTTTACCAGAGTCATCAATATCTCAATCTGCAGAAGCTATCTGCCTCTGTCAAATGGAAACCCCAGTTAACCTTTTTCATCTCAGTATAGTTTTCCTAGGCAAAGACTGTAAATAAACAGCTTTAGAAAAGAAACATTTGTGTAGTTTTCTCAAGTTAAATCAACAGTCTTTTTTAATGTTCTGCATGGTTTCATTTGTAGTTAGAAATCTGTCAGTAAACAAGCTCAAAAATGCAACAATGGACAATTTTTTTGCTCTGTCAGCTGGAACTCTTCTACAAAAAATCATCATTTCAGGCCTTGTACAGAATGGAAAATGAATAAGCATTTGTCAAGGCCAAATGTTTCCTTGCAAGGTTTATGTGATGGGCGCATTGTGTTGGTTGAACTTCTGGTAGCGGGAAAAGCCTGCACCGAACTTTGTTTTGACAAGCTGTCATCTTACTTCTGCAGCTTACTAAATGCCTTGTTTTAAACAATTTCTACCCGAGCATGCGTACCAAAATTGCAAAGAATAGGCATAACTTTGTAATTTTTTTATATTTGGACCCCAAAGGTTGAACAGTCTTCTCATCAGCCAACCTCATGAACCCTGTAGGTGGAAATGTTCAAATCCGTGGGAAAACAGCATTCCATGCCACAGGTACGAAAACACGTTTTGGGCAGGATGTGATACATAACAGCTGTACTGTTCATGAGGTGATATGATAAAATGGCTACACTGAAAAGTTAGAGTGAAAATATTGAAAATGACCAAATTTACATGCGTGTATCGAAAATTTTGAACGATCGTGTGTAACTTGGCCATTTTTAGGAGTTTTTTCACCAGATTTTTAACATGGCCTTTTAGGGACCCCACCTCACGAAGAGTGCCACTGCCATTTTGTTCATTGTCCCAAAAGGTGATTTTGCACAGCGACAGCATCATTCTGCTCCACAAGTCAGAAAACTCATTTTGGGAAGGATGTGAAGAGTGACAGCTGTACTGTTCATGAGGGGGGGGTGAATAAATTGCAATGCTGTGAATTTGGGGTGAAGATATTAAAAATTGCTCAAGTTACGAGCGTGCATAGAAAAATTTCAATGACTGCGCACTTTTTGGGACACCACCTCACGAACACTGGCACTGTCATTTCATTAATTGGTCCAGAAAGGTGATTTCATGCATTTCACCTTTCAGGACTGAGTAATGAAATGACAATGACAGGGTTCATGACGTGGGGTCCCAAAAAACCCATGTTAAACATCTGGTGCAAAAATATTGAAAAATGGCAATGATATCAACATAAGTTGAAAAAGCTATTGACAGCCATTATACGGTGCTTACATTGATTCCGCAGTTCATGGTTTGGCTTTGAAGAGTGTAGATGTGTCCCCAACCACAGAAGATGACAGCTGTTCACCTTGGATGGTAAGTATAGGGCAAAGGGGGGGTTGTGCGGCAGTGGGCTGCTCAGTGGGAGGGTCAGGATGGGGAGGGGATGGGAGATGATGAGGACTGTTTCTTTTCACAGGCTTAAAAAAAGACATCGAGGACAGTTTTTTTTTTAGACAGTATAAAATGTGATTTCTGGACACTGGGAGTGGGCTCCCCAGTGTCCCATGGGGTTACATAATGCCAACACGGGGATTGGGCACCCAATTTTGGCATGGGTATGGGAACAGAGGGTGCGGGGTGTACAGCACGCAGAGGGAGGGAGCAGGAGGTCAAACACCATCGGCCTCTGGACTGCAACAAAATGACTATGGGCTATGATGGGGAACAGAGGGAGCGGGGAAGCGAGCATGCAGAGGGAGGGAGGGATTGGGAGGGTTCAGTTGTGCTGCCGGGACAGGAAACAGAGGGAGCAAGGTGGAGAGCATGCAGAGAGAGAGAGTGGGAGGGTTCAGTTGTGCTGCTGGAATGGGAAACAGAGGGAGCAGAGCAGAGAGCATGGCAGAGGGAGGCAGTGGGAGGGTTCAGTTATGATGCCAGGACAGGGAGCTGGGTGGAGAGCACAGGTTGGGAGGGATTAGGAGGGTTCACTTGTGCTGCTAGGATGGGGAACAGAGGGAACGGAGCAGAGAGTATGGGGGGGATTAGGAGGGTTCATTTGTGCTGCCTGGATGAGGAACAGAGGGAGCAGGGTGAAGTGCATGCAGACAGAGACAGTGGAAGGGTTCAGTTGTGATGCCAGGACAGGGAACAGAGGGAGCAGCATAGAGTGCATGCAGAGGGAGGGAGCAGGAGGGTTCAGTTGTCATACGAGGACAGGAAACAGAGGGAGCAGGGCAGAGAGCATGCAGAGGGAGGCAGCGGGAGGGTTAAGTAATGCTGCCGGGATGGGGAACAGAGTGAGAGGGCAGAGAGCATGAGGAGGGAGTGATTTGGAGGGTTCAGTTTGGATGCCAGGACAGGGACCAAAGGGATCGGGGCAGAGAGCACAGGGTGGGAGGGATTAGGAGGGTTCAGTTGTGCTGCCAGGATGAGGAACAGAGGGAGCAGGGCAGACAGCATGGCAGAGGGAGGCAGCAGGAAGGTTCAGTTATGATACTGGGGTGGGGAACAGAGGGAGCAGGGTGGAGAGCATGCAGAGAGAGGGAGTGGGAGGGTTCAGTTGTGCTTCCAGGAGAGGGAACAGATGGAGCGGGTGGAGCACACCACAGAGGGAGGCAGTGGGAGGGTTCAGTTGTAATGCCAGGACAGGGAACAGAGGGAGGGGAGGAGAGCATGCAGAGGAGGCATGGGAGGGTTCAGTTGTATGCCAGGATGGGGAACAGAGTGAGAGGGCAGAGAGCATGAGGAGGGAGGGATTTGGATGGTTCAGTTGTACTGCTAGGATGGGGAACAGAGGGAGCGGTGTGGAGTTCATGCAGAGTGGGGAGTGGGAGGGTTCAGCTGTGCTGCCAAGATGGGGAACAGAGGGAGCATGGCGGAGAGCACGGTAGAGGGAGGCAGTGGGAGGATTCAGTTGTGATGCCAGGGTGGGGAACAGAGGGAGCGGGGCAGAGAGAGGCAGTGGGAGGGTTCAGTTGTGATGCCAGGACAGGGAACAGAGGGAGCAGGGCGGAGAGCACGGTAGAGGGAGGCAGTGGGAGGGTTCAGTTGTGATGCCAGGGTGGAGAACAGATGAAGCAGGATGGACAGCATGCACAGGGAGTGAGGGAGCAGGAGGGTTCAGTTGTGCTGTCAGGATGGGGAACAGAGGGAGCGGGGCGGAGAGCACAGCAGAGGGGGGGTGGGAAGGTTCACTTTTGCTGCCAGGAGAGGGAACAGAGAGAGCAGGGTGGAGAGCACAGCAGAGGGAGGCAGTGGGAGGGTTTAGTTGTGATGCCAGGACAGGGAATAGAAGGAGCGGGGTGGAGGGCATGTAGAGGGAAGGAGCAATAGGATTCAGTTGTGCTGCTGGGATGGGGAACAGAGGGAGTGAGGTGCAGAGCATGCAGAGGGAGGGAGTGAGAGGGTTCATTTGTGATGCCAGGACAGGGACCAGAGGGATTGGGGCAGAGAGCACAGGATAGGAGGGATTAGGAGGGTTCAGTTGTGCTGCCAGGATGAGGAACAGAGGGAGCAGGGCAGACAGCATGGCAGAGGGAGGCAGCAGGAAGGTTCAGTTATGATACTGGGGTGGGGAACAGAGGGAGCAGGGTGCAGAGCATGCAGAGGGAGGGAGTGGGAGGGTTCAGTTGTGCTTCCAGGAGAGGGAACAGATGGATCGGGGTGGAGCACGCCACAGAGGGAGGCAGTGGGATGGTTCAGTTGTAATGCCAGGATGGGGAACAGAGGGATCAGGGCAGAGAGCACTCAGAGTGAGGCAGCAGAAGGGTTCACTTGTGATGCCAGGATGGGGAACAGAGGGAGAGAAGTGGAGAGCACAGGAGAGAGAGGCCGTGAGAGGGTTCAGTTGTGATGCCAGGATGGGGAACAGATGGAGCGGGGCAGAGAGCACGGGTCGGGAGCGATTAGGAGGGTTCAGTTGTGCTGTTGGGACGTGGAACACAGGGAGTGGGGCAGAGAGCATGGCAGAGGGAGGCAGCAGGAGGATTCAGTTGTGATGCTGGGACAGAGAACAGAGGGAGCGGGGTGGAGATAACACAGAGGGAGGGAGCAGGAGGTTTCAGTTGTGCTGCCAGGATGGGGAACAGAGGAAGCAGGGCAGAGAGCACGCAGCAGGAGGGAGCTGGAGGGTTCAGTTAGAAGGCCAGGAAGAGGAACAGAGGGAGTGGGCCAGAGAGTATGGCAGAGGGAGGCAACGGGAGGGTTTGGTTAGTGATGCTGGCATGGGGAACAGAAGGAGTGGGGTGGAGAGCACAGCAGAGGAAGGCAGTGGGAGGGTTCAGTTATGATGCTAGAACAGGGAACAATGAGTGGGGCAGACAGCATGCAGAGGGAAGCAGCCGGAGGGTTCAGTTGTGCTATCAGGATGGGGAACAGAGGAACCGTTGAGAGCACGTAGATGGAGGGAGGGGGAAGAGTTCAGTTGTGCTTCCGGGACAGGAAACAGAGAGAGTGGGATGGAGAGCATGCAGAGGTAGGGAATGGGAGGGTTCATTGTGCTGCCAGGATGGGGAACAGAGGGACCAGGATAGAGAACATGGGGAGGGAGTGATTAGGAGGGTTCAGTTGTGCTGCCAGGATGGGGAACAGAGTGAGTGGGGCAGAAAGCACAGCACAGTGAGGCAGCAGGAGGGTTCAGTTGTGCTGTCTGATCAGGGAACAGAGGGAGTGGGCGGAAAGCACAAGGAGGAAGGGATTAGGAGGGTTCAGTTGTGCTGCCAGGATGGAGAACAGAGGGAGTGGGAGAGACAGCATGGCAGAGAGAGGCAGCGAGAGGGTTCAGTTGTGCTGCCGGGATGGGGAACAGAGGGAGTGGGGCAGAGAGCATGGGGAAGGAGGGATTAGGAGGGTTCAGTTGTGATGCTGGGACAGGGAACAGAGGGAGTGGGGTGGAGTGCATGCAGAGGAAGGCAGTGGGAGGCTTCAGTTGTAATGCCAGGATGGGGAACAGAGGGAGTGGGGTGGAGTACACACAGAGGGAGAGAGGGAGCGGGAGTATTCAGTTGTGATGCCACAAAAGGAAACAGAGGAAGTAGGGCGGAGAGCATGCAAAGAGAGGCAGCGAGAGGGTTCAGTTGTGCTGCCAGGATGGGGAACAGAGACTATCAACATCCACCACATCCTGTGGCAGTCTATTCCACAGCCTAACTGCCCTACATTTAAAACCATTTCTTCTCAATTCAGTTCTTACTGTTTACTCCTTCAGTTGTTTATTATGTACTTTTACGTGATATGGCTTTACCACTGATTCCAGACCCAATGCCAGTTTGAGATCTTCATCCCCCAAGATTTTATATAGTAACAATAAGTCACCCCCTCACCCTTCTGTTCACTAATGGCTATAAACCCAATTTCTCCAATCTCTCCTCATACTATTTTCTTTGACCTCCAGCAATTTGCCTAGTAAAAGATTTCTGGGGCCTCTCCATTACCCTTATATCCTTAATAAGGAAGGGACAGAAAATGGTGGAACAATAATCCAAGATGGGTCTAACCATTGTCCTATACAGAGGCAACAAAACCTCTCCACTTTGTGATTGAAAACCTCGTCTCACACAATTTATCAACTGCATAGCTTTATTTGACGCAATTTTACTTTGGGCACCACTTTTAAGATCATTTTGTACATACACTCTGAGATCTTTTTCACATTCTGATACCTTTAATTTTAGGCTTGTATATAATAAGTCTGCTGTATATTATGCCTTCCAAAATGCATTATAATACATTTCTCCCTGTTAAAGGTCATCCCATTTTTATTTGCCCATTCCATTATATAGATCAAGTCCTGCCCAAATATTAATCTATCATCAAAACTATCCACTACTCCCCCCACCTTGACATCATCAGCAAATTTTATTAGCTTATTTTTACTAAATATCTTCAAATCACAAATAAAAATGCTGAACAGCAATGATCCAAGCACTGAACCCTGGGGAACACCACTCCCAACCCTTAGTGAATCAGACACATTGCCATGTAGTCTCACCTTCTGCAATCCATTTGTCAGCCACTGTTCAACCCATCTTATTATGTCTGAATCGATTCCCATCTCAATAAGCTTTTCAATAATTTTACAATGCGGAACGGTGTCAAATGCTCTACTAAAGTCAAGCATTACCATATCTACAGTCTTCCCTTCATCGATAAGCTTACTAATAAACTCATAGAATGCCAACAAATTTGTTTCACACAATCTATTTACCACAAATCCATGCTGACTTCTATCCACTAAGTTTTTACCTGTCATATAATCAGTAATAGTTTCACTCAAGATACTGTACCTTCAATAATCTTTCCTATGACAGAGGTCAGGCTCACCGGCCTATAATTTGCCACCTCGCTCTTTTTTCCCCTTCTTATTAATAGGCACCACATATGCCAATTTCCACATCTCTGGCACTGCCCCCTCTGCCAGTGATTTTTGTCCCAAACTAGTGATAACTGGTGTTAATATATCATCTAACTCCTTTAAAAAGTAGGGATGTATCCCATCAGGTCCTGCCACCTTTTCAACCTTTAGCCTCTTTATCCTACTTTTAACTTGTTCTTCAGTTATTATGTTTTTGGGATCTAATATACTTTTTCCCAAATGCCCCGTCTTTGCAGCTCCATCATGTTTTTTTATATACTGCTCCAAAGCATCTACTAAATTTATCTAACATCTCCTTTGGTTTTGAAGTCATAACCCCCTCAATATTTAATGAACCAACCATACTACTTCCCCTCCTTTTACTATCTATATGTGCAAAAACATTTTGCTGTTATCTTTGGCCATTGGCAATCTAAATTGACGTGGAACCTTTGTAAAAGAGCCTCTGGCTCAAAGGTAGTAATTCCTAGAACAATAAACTAAACTAAACTAAACTAAATTCCAGATTCTTTTTTGCATTTTTTTATTTCCTTCTTCAATTTTTTCAGTATAGTCTTATACCTAATTTGAGATACTGACAAACTATTTTTCTTCATTCTTTGGAACAACGCTTTCTTTTTCTTATATAATCTAATTATAGTTTTTGTAAGCCATGGTGGTTTTTTGCCTTTATGATTATATACACTCCTCTTTGGTATGTACTTCCCTATTAACTCATCTATTATACCAGAAAATAACTTCCAAGATTCTTCCATGCTGAGATCCTTCATTCCAACCTCCCAATCAATACTACTCAGTCTCTCTCTCTTATAGCTACATAAACCCCCATATTGTATAAGAACTGCTCAGTTTTCCCCTTCACTATATTGGTTTCCCAAAGCATCTTAAACATTATGGAATTGTGGTCACTTGCCCCAGTTGTTACTGAATCCTAATTTGCTTAATTAGATCAGTAATATTTGTTAAAATAACATCTAATTAAGCAATAAGCCACAAGGGGGTGTGGGTTATCAGGGGATTTACCATGGCTGGAGTGGTTGTGCCTCGTGGGTAAATCCTCACCAGCCATGGTAAATCCCCTGATAACCCACATTCCTGAGTGGCTTATTGCGATTATACTATGTCCTTGTTTTTTAAAGAATTTAAGATTAAAGTGATTTTACTTGAAAATATATTTTTTTTATTGATTTTTCCTGTAATATCCTTCCCTCATGTGTTAAATAGTTCCCTGTTGCTAGGTAAAATATTTTAAGTAGATGGCAGTCCCCCCTCTCCCCAACCCCAGACCACTTTCCCCAGCTCTAGACAAAAGTAAAAAAACAAAAAGGCTTTACCATGTATGTTATCACACTATTGTGTGAAGCTGTGTGTGTCTCTCTTGGAGTTGCTTGATCTTGGTTTGATTCGGGAAGCAGCATGGTAACAAAAAAGAAGGAACATCTTTGCTGGTCTGTCTCGGTAAGGGGGGACTTCGATATTCCATGATTTTATTTGTGCAGTCCACAGGGTTATTATTTTAATTTTTAATAATAAAAAATGACAATGGTCTCTGTTCTGTTTTAATGGTGGCAGAGTGCGGTGTGAGTGTTTACGGGCTGTGGTGCATCTGCACGTTTACCTCCGGGTGTAGTTTTGTGCTGAGCAAGGACAGTAGTTTGAATTGGTGGCGTTTTTTTTTTTGTAAATTACATTTTGGCAATACATTTATGTTTGTGGGGTTTTCTGCTCTTTTCTTCAGTCCTGGAACACTGGGGAGGATTAGAGGACCGAGGACGATAAGTGGCAATGGCGGGAGATTCAACATACGGGACACTGATGTTTGTGCCCTCCTGGTGCCCCATCTTTGACCATGTTGGGGCAGGTGGGTACAGATTTTGGGAACAGGGGATGAGAAATAAAGTAGGGAAGTTACGAATTTATGGGGGAGGGGCACAAAATTTTGTTCAGGCTGCACTGTTTTGAAAAAAAAGCTGTTTCTGGGTGTCGTTTAGCGAGGTTTCAAGATGGCAGTTTGCCACTGCCAACTTCGGGGTTCAGATGGACTTTAGAGATGGGGTTGACTGGCACCTTTGCCAGTGATTATCATAGGATTTACAACAGGGCTAAGGTGCCAGTCTGCCTATGTGGCTGGCTGTTGCTTTATGTACATGGTATAATATATTTTACCCCTTGTAGCTTCCAGTATACACTGTTTTAATACATACTACCATTAGGTCTTCCTGTACTCTACACTCTAAACTATTTCCTTCCATATATTCTTCCCATTTAATGTTTGGCATATTTAAATCCCCTATTAGCACTAAATCAGTGCCTTCTGCCAAGCCAGTAATAAATTCGAAGAAAACTTCAGTGTCCTCCATTTTTGTATTTGGTGCTCTATACAAAATTGAGAGACTACATTTCGTCCCTTTTATACCCAACAGCTCAACAGTAACCATTTCAATACTCCCTACATTATAATTTTCATCTATGACCCTAACTTCTAATTCATTCCTAATGAATAAAGCCACCCCCATCCCTATTCCCATATCTTTTTTATTTATTAATCTATATCCAGGTATCTGCTGATGCCACAGGTTTTCATTTGACCACCAGGTTTCTACTACCCCAACAATGTCTAATTTATCTCTCCTCATTATCGTTTCCAGTTCTGCCATATTGATTTAATTGAAACTTCTAGTGTTGCAAAACATTACCTTACTAGCTGACATCTTTTTTTATATTTCTTTGACTTTGGGGGTTTATTCTCTTTATGTTCCCTGGTCTTCCCCTTCTCTTTCAGTTTAAACAGTCTTCTATCTCATTTCTCAGTCTGTGCCCCAAGATTCTACTAGCTCTATAATTTAGATGCAGCCCATCCTTATTATACAATTTGTCATTTTTTTCGAATGTCCCCCAGTGTTTTATAAATGTATAGCCACTCTCCCCTGCCCATCTACATAACCATTTATTTGTTAAAGCAATTCTCTTTTTTTTTTTTTTATACACAGATGCCCTAGGTTCTGGAAGTAACTTGGAAATCATTATATCACAACCTTTATTTACCAATTGTTGTACTAACTTGTTATAATCCTTTTGCATTTCTGGTAAAGTTTTCCACATGATATAATTTATACTCACATGAATCATTGCCAGTGGGTCTTCCCCTGCACCACTAAAAATATTGTCAACCATATCATATAAATCCAATACTCCAGCTTCCGAGAAGCTACTAACCATTCTATTTGTTTTATCTTTATTATAAATTTATTGATCAGTATATTTTATTATAGAATCTCCTATAACGATGACTTGTCTAGGATTTTGTTTTCCCCCTTCTGTCTCCAAGACAGCTTCCCCAGACATTCTATTTGAATCAGTTAAATTCCTCAGGTCACTATAACTATTTTCTACTGGAATTCCATTGATTGTATTTTCCTTAATATCATTTGCACTACCCTGTTCATTCTACTCTCACCTATCTCTATCTATATCCTGTGTACTTCCCACATCATCCCTTCTTAAAGATAAGTTGTGCTGTCAGGACGGGGAACAGAGGGAGTGGGGCAGAGAGCATGGTAGAGGGATGCAGTGGCAGGGTTCAGTTGTGATGCCAGGATGGGGAACAGAAGGAGCGGGGTAGGGAGCATGGCAGAGGGAGGCAGTGGGAGAGTTCAGTTGTGAGGCCATTAGAGGGAACAGAGGAATCAGGGCAGAGAGCACGTAGAGGGAGGGTTCAGTTGTGCTGCGAGACAGGAAGCAGAGGGAGCGGGGTGGAGAGTAAGCAAAGGGAGAGAGTGGGAGGGTTCAGTTGTGCTGCTGAGATTGGGAACAGAGGGATTGGGGTGGATAGCACAGGGGGGAGGGATTAGGAGGGTTCAAATGTGCTGCCAGGATGGGGAACAGAGGGAGTGGGGCAAAGAGCATGTGAGAGGGAGACAGCAGGAGGGTTCAGTTGTGATGCTGGGATGGGGAAGAGAGGGAGCAGGGTGGAAAGCCTGCAGAAGGAGGGGAGCAGGAGGATTCGGTTGTTATGCCATGGCATGGAACAGAGGGAGCAGGGCAGACAGCACAGGGTGGGAGGGATTAGGAGGGTTCAGTTGTGCTGCCAGGATGGGGAACAGAGGGAGCAGGGCAGAGAGCACTGCAGAGGGAGGCAGTGTTAAGGTTCAGTTGTGATGCCACAGTGGGGAACAGAGGTTGCAGGGTGGACAGCATGCAGAGGTAGGGAGTGGGAGAATTCAGTTGTGCTGCCCGGACAGGGAACCAAGGGAGCGGGGTGGAGTGCACAGCAGAGGGAAGCAGTGGGAGGGTTCAGTTGTAATGCCTGGATGGGGAACAGAGGGAGTGGGGCAGAGAACACACAGAGGGAGTCAGCGGGAGGGTTCAGTGGTGATGCCAGGATGGGGAAAAGAGGGAGTGGGTCAGAGAGCATGCAGAGGGAGGGAGTGTGAGGGTTCAGTTGTGCTGCCAGGACAGGGAACAGAGGGAGCGGGGCAGAGAGCATGCAGTGGGAGGGAGTGGGAGAGTTCAGTTGTGCTGCTGGGATGGGGAACAGAGGGAGCGGGCAGAGAGCATGAGGAGGGAGGCAGCTGGAGGGCTCGGTTATGATGCTGGGATGGGGAACAGTGGGAGCGGAGCAGACAGCATGCAGCAGGAGGGATCGGGAGGGTTCAGTTATGCTGCCGGGATGGAGAACAGAGGGAGTGGGGCAGAGAGCCAAGGGAGGGATGGCTTAGGAGGGTTCAGTTGTGCTGCCAGGATGGGGAACAGAGGGAGTGGGGTAGAGAGCATGGCAGAGGGAAGCAGCGGGAGGCTTCAGTTCTGATGCCGGGATGGAGATCAGAGAGAGCGAGGTGGAGAGCATGCAGAGGGAATGAGTGGGAGGATTCAGTTGTGCTTCCAGGACAGGGAACAGAGGGAGCGGAGCAGAGAGCATGCCAGAGGGAGGCAATGGGAGGGTTCAGTTATAATGCCAGGACTGGGAACAGAGGGATCGGGGTGGAGAGCACACCAGAGGGAGGGAGTGGGAGGGTTCAGTTGTGAATGCCGGGACAGGGAACAGAGGGAGGGGAGACCATGCCAGAGGGAGGCAATGGGAGGTTCAGTTATAATGCCAGGACAGGGAACAGAGGGCAGGGGCAGAGAGCATGCCAGAGGGAGGCAATGGGAGGGTTCAGTTATAATGCCAGGACAGGGAACAGAGGAGGGCGGAGAGCATGCCAGAGGGAGGCAATGGGAGGGTTCAGTTATAATGCCAGGACAGGGAACAGAGGGAGCAGGGCAGAGAGCATGCCAGAGGGAGGCAATGGGAGGGTTCAGTTATAATGCCAGGACAGGAACAGAGGGAGGGCGGAGACCATGCCAGAGGAGGCAATGGAGGGTTCAGTTATAATGCCAGGACAGGAACAGAGGGAGCAGGGGAGAGCATGCCAGAGGGAGGCAATGGGAGGGTTCAGTTATAATGCCAGGACAGGGAACAGAGGGAGCGGGGCGGAGAGCATGCCAGAGGGAGGCAATGGGAGGGTTCAGTTATAATGCCAGGACAGGGAACAGAGGGAGCGGGCGGAGAGCATGCCAGAGGGAGGCAATGGGAGGGTTCAGTTATAATGCCAGGACTGGGAACAGAGGGAGCGGGGCGGAGAGCATGCCAGAGGGAGGCAATGGGAGGGTTCAGTTATAATGCCAGGACTGGGAACAGAGGGAGCAGGGCGGAGAGCATGCCAGAGGGAGGCAATGGGAGGGTTCAGTTATAATGCCAGGACTGGGAACAGAGGGAGCAGGGCGGAGAGCATGCCAGAGGGAGGCAATGGGAGGGTTCAGTTATAATGCCAGGACTGGGAACAGAGGGAGCAGGGCGGAGAGCATGCCAGAGGGAGGCAATGGGAGGGTTCAGTTATAATGCCAGGACTGGGAACAGAGGGAGCAGTGCAGAGAACACACAGAGGAAGGGAGCTGGAGGGTTCAGTTGGGCTGCTAGGACATGGAACAGAGGGAATGAGGTGGAGAGCATGGGGAGGGAGGGATTAGGAGAGTTCAGTTGTGCTGCCGAGATGGTGATCAGAGGGAGCTGGGTGGACAGCATATGAACATATGAACGTCGAATGTACCAGCAGAAACAGACCATCCGGTCTATTTAAGTCTGCTCGAGTGTGCTGCCAACACCCCTAGTTTACAGCTGCCCCACCCTCCCTCTCCTTTGTCATCCCACTGCCACCCCCCCACCTCCCCCACCATCACTCTCCCCTGTTCCCTGTCCCATGCCCTTTTGAAGCTGTTCACAGATTTACATGATACCACCCATTCTGGTAGGGTGTTCCATTTTGCTACCACCCTCTCTGTGAAATAGTGTCACCTCATTTCCTTCCTAAATCTTCCCCCCTCTATTCTTAGCCCATGCCCCCTGGTGACCCTCCTCCTTAACTTAAAGACCCCATTTTCCCCATCCTTATTGATTCCCCTCAGATACTTGAATGTCTCTATCATGTCCCCCCTGTCCCTTCTATCCTCCAAGATGTACACATTCAGGTCTCCCAGCCTGCTGTCATAGTCTCTCCCCTCCATTCCACATATCATCTTTGTTGCCCTCCTCTGCACCCCCTCCAGTAGCCTGATATCATGCTTTAGGTATGGCTTCAAAACTGCACACAACACTTGGCGCGGCCCACCAGCGACCTGTAGAAGGGCAAGATCACCTCTTCGCCTGACTTAAAAACCCTCGCTATGCATCCCAGTATTTTGTTCAGTTTGCAGCCACTCTCCTGCACTGGGCAGTGTTGTCCATGGTCCCTGTTATCATTACCCTAGGTCCTTCTCCTCCTAAGGATCCCCAGCTACCCCCCAGCCAGTATTCTCTCCTTGGGTTCTTCACCCCAAAGTGCATAACCTTACACTTCTTTGCATTGAACCCCAGCTGCCACCTCTCTGACCACTCCTCTAGCTTGCGTAGGTCCCCCTGCTGCTGCTTCCATCCCTCCTCTCTATCCACCACAGCTCCGATTTTGGTGTCATCAGCGAACAGATTTACCTTGCTCACCACCCTATGTGCAATGTCTGATATGAAGAGCCCAAACAATACTGGCCCCAACACAGAGCCCTGTGGCACCGCACTCATCACCCACAGAGGGAGGCAGTGGGATGGTTCAGTTGTGATGCCGGGATGGGGAACAGAGGGAGCAGGGTAGACTGCACACAGAGGAAGGGAGTGGGATGATTTAATTGTGATGCTGGGACGGGGAATGGAGTGTTGGGTTGACAGCATTATGTAAGTGAAAGAAATGAAGCACTCTCATTGGAGTGCTTCATTTCTTTCAACTAGAGAATGGTTTCCAGCTGTGAAACTCAGACCAGTGTCACTGTTTGGTTGTTTTCTCATTGGTCTGTGAGGGACGGGCCCACTCTAGAATGCTCTGCATCCCTGACACACCTCTGAAATGTCGTTCTACTACAAGATGTCTCTTGCACATGCACAAGGAAACATAAAAATTATTTTGATTTGAAAAGAAACCTATTCCAACTTATTTATTGTAACACCCACTCCCCCAGCTGCACTCCTCCACTCTACCCAGTAAGATCTCCCTTAATGGTCAGACCCTTTCTGATAAACCTAGCATACAACACAGTTTTAATGATCACTTATCCACTGCAGGTTTTGCTTTTGATACTTCAAAAACAGCCGCTCTAGCATCCAATGTACACAGACATTCACCTCCACTGACAAGCAGCATCTTCTCCTTCACTCACTTTCAGTTCAAAGAAGTAGAAGACCTCTTACTTCAACTAGATATTAACAATGGTGCTGGTGCTGACAGCATAGGCCCTTACTTCATCAAAGCTGGTGTCCACTTCCTAACAGCCCCATACTGTACTTGCTTAATATGTCCATCTGCTCTAGCACTGTGCCCGACCTATGGAAAACTGCCCAGGTACTTCCTCTATTTAAGTCAGGTGATCCCATGGACCAAAATAACTACCGCCCTATATCCATCCTTCCCTTGCTATCTAAACTACTTGAGAAGTTGGTGAATGTCCAAATAAGAGACTGTCTTGACAAAAACAACTTAATTATTCCATACCAGTCAGGTTTCAGACCAGCTCAACGCATCACATCAGCCCTAGCCTCAGTTACTAATGACTGGCCAATGGCCATGGATGAAAAACTAGTCACAGGAGCAGTTTTTTGGACCTTAGCAAAGCATTCGATATTGTCAGTCATGCTATACTCCTAGACACGCTCCAATGGCATAGCATCTCTGGACCCACACTAGCATGGTTCAACAGCTCCTTGACAAATAGAATGCAGTAAGTGAAAGCAGGTGGTTCTCTCTCCCCACTCCTTCCTCTCTTGAAAAGCATACCACAAGGCTCGATCCTTGGTCCCCTCCTGCTTATGTTATACATCAGCACCATTGGTAACAACATAAACAAAGCAAAGCTGCATCTTTTTGTGGATGACACAGTAATATATACATCCAAACCTTTGGTAGCCGAAGCCCACTTGGAGCTCCAGTCAGAATTAGACCATCTCCAGCTCAGCCTTGCTCAGTCTAAACTTCTTTTAAATGCAAAAAAACGAAGGTCATGTATTTCCATTCCAACCTTCAAACTGCCATTCAAAGGGATCTATTATCCCTGACCCTTACAAAGACTCTTCTTGAAGACAACCTTGAGGTAGTTTGTAATTTTAAATACATAGGCTGTGATCTAGATCAATATTTAACATTCTCTGTGTATATCACCTCCCTTGCTAAGAAATTATGGCAGAGACTTGGATTTTTCTATAGGAATAAATCTCTGTTTACCATTGATGTCAGACTTCGACTGGTCCAGACAATCTTTGTGCCACTCCTTGACTACACAGACATCCTTTATGGCCGTTGTTCAGGCTCCCTCCTTCACCAGTTGGATGCACTATACCACAGAGCAATACGTTTCATTTCAAATGCTCATCATCACACTCACCACTGCGACTTTTATGCCTCACTAGGCTGGACTTCATTAGTTACTAGACAGCTCTCTCACTCCCTCACCTGGCTATATAAAATTCCTCTTGCTAAATCTCCCCATACGTAAACAAACTGTTCTGGCAAACTACCTCCTTATACACACTCCATAGTACCAATTGTGACATGGACAGCCAGTTCTGAGTGCTGTATCATTTTTTTTTAAATATAAAAATGTATTACTGATTGTCTCTGCTGAGAAATCTGGTGCTCTTGGAATGACCTCACTCCACCCCAGGTCTCTGCAAAAAGATGAAATCCATGACCTAATTACAGACCAGGCCTTAATCAACATTATACAGATCAAAGAGAGCCATTTGAAGAACATGATTATGCTGAGGATTACAGAATTTAATACTTTGAAAAGACATCCTGTTTTCATATAGATATATTTCTTTATATATTCTGACAGAGGAGGAGCTAGGTGACCTCACACAAAGGGGATGGCAAATACAGTTTTCTTTAAGGAATATTCTGTTTTACCAAACAGTGACACTTCTATATAGACTCTGACAAAGAAACAGCTGTGAGCACTTTAAGCAGGTATTTAAAGAGAGAGAGAGAGAGAGAGAGAGAGAGAGAGAAATCTAAGTATTATAGTAGGAATTGCACTGTTAAAACCTGTTTTGTTTAAGACATTTGTATATCTTGTGATATAATAGTTCTGTATTTTATGTGTTACATATTTTTTATCTATTTTAGTAAAACTCTATTTTTAGAGCTTACTTGGTCTGTCTTTGATTTATTTCCTTTACAAGTAGAGTATAAATGATTAAAGCAGACACAGTGCTTAAGCTTGAATGGTGATACCAAACTGGAAAAAGGTAAGCTTTTTAAATCTGAGGTCTTTTATTACAGTTTTTAAGGGTTAATTTCTGTACACCTGGTTAGGAGCCCATTGGTAAATATATCTGGCCCCCCGAAGACAGAATTATCTGCACCTGTACATTGGGTACACTAACAAAAGGTTCACAGTTTGAATCCCTCCAGAACTTGAGACCAAAGGTTGATTCGAATTCACAAAAACAGACAAGAGGGTTACCTTGTTCTGTTAACTGTTCTCAAGACTGTGCTCGGAGGTTGTCACTTTGGGAGTAGAGGGCTGACCTGCCGAGTGGGTCTGTGACACCACTTACATTACGCTGGAGGTCCCTAGCATCCACACCCATGTTGGAGGCTCGGCTATAAGTCATGCCCTACCAGTGGCCTGGAACAAAGCCCAGTCTATCCTCAAGCTGCAACAGCTACTTCCCCTGAGCAGTTTCAAAAAACTACTTGTTAGCAAGTTACGTGACTCCTGTCAGTGCTACTGACCATTATGCTCTACACTGTTAGTCTGCCTTCACCCTTTCTCATCATCGTCATGGGTTATCTCACTTAAGGTGGTCTCCCCATATACTTACCTTGACTCACCTACCTTCCCTCTCTCCCCATCCCCCATCTTACCAGAACTACACCCCCACGCCTCGAGTTCTACTTACCTGACCACTACCCTACTTGCCTACCACACTATTCTTTCCTATCCACCCTTACCACAGCTACCCTACCTAACCTACCTACCCACTCCACCTCCTCTCCACCATTCAGTGCCATCCTCCCCCCAACCCCCTCAATCTTCTTGACAACACAGGCTCCTCCTCTCTCCACTATTATCCCTACCTTCCTCTCCACCTCCTCCCTGTTACTCACAGCTGATTCCTCCTCCTTCTTCTCTTCTCTCTTATAACCCCATACCATCATTTCCAGGTTTTCTCATTGCTACTTTTATCACTGGAAGTTTAAATTACTGCCTACTGCTAACCGTGCTATCTACCTGACTGTTTATTCCTGACTGTGTACCGCAATGTCTTAACGTTGTAAATTACCCAGCTTCATGTATATATTTTCCCTTGCGAAGCTGTATGCCTGACTGTTGCTCCACAATGTCTTAACCATGTAAATTATCCTACTCCATGTATATATTTCCCTTAGAAAGCTGTATGTTAATGTATATTCCTGTTATATGTTTGACCTTGGCTTATTGTACATGCATTGCATATTACTTGTCTCTTAGGACCTCATTGTAAATGAGCTTGCTCGATGGAGCTTCTTTCCTGCCAATAAACTTTGACTTGAACTTTGGCTTTGCTCCTTCACCTCATACTAGAGAAGATAGTGTAGCCCTGGGGCTGTAGTACAAAACTGCAGAAGTCGGAGGCCAGATTTGGATCCCACCACAGATGCTGGCTTTACTGTGCAGCCCTGAGGCACTTGCTTCGCCTTTCTTTCTTCTGTCATCCCTGTGTGGAACTAAGCAGAAGCAGGACCCCACAAGTTGTTAGATCTCAGTTTAGTCATCTTAGAGAACTAAATGAAAAAAATGAAAAAAAGTCTGCAGTTTTAAGTATTCCAAAATTGCATAGTTTATAACTGTACAAAGTAAACATTTCTTGAACGACTTCCTTCTGTGACTCTGAGAGCAACCTTATTGCATATTTCTGTTGCAAATTCCATATTTCTGTTGAAAACACCTTAGCATTAAATGAGAAGACATAGTGTTCCATTGGAAAACCATTGTTTTTACCTTACAGTTTATTGCATTTTAAAATACAACATTACAAATCATCATAAAGGAAGAGAATACAATACAATCAATATAGGAAACATTTAGGAGACTAGGGAAGAATAAGGGAAAAGGAATAGGAAAAAGCAAGAGGGGAACTGGAGAAAGACGGAAAGGAATCTGCCTTAATGCCAACAGTCTGAGAAATAAAATTAGTGAGCACCAGGCAATGGTGGCAGACACTAGGATGGATCTAGTAACCATCAAAGAAACTCGGGCCGCAAAGAATGATGATTGTGACCTGACAGTTCCAGGCTACACCTTCTTTAGGTGAAATAGAGGAGAAGGTAAAGGAGGAGGCATAGCCCTATATGTCAGAGAGGGCACAGAGGCAATGGAGGTTGGAGACATCCAGGGAGGTAATGGGGAAGCAGAATCGCTGAGAATTCAGCTCACGGCATCCTCAGGCAGGAAACTACAAATGGAGGTGACCTATAGACCTCCAGGACAGGGACAAGAGATCGATAAGGAGCTAGGGGGCAGAACTAGAAAGGGGGGTGACAATGGGGGAAGAGGTGCTGGTGATGGGAGATCTAACCTGCCAGATAGTAATTGGGTCATTCCAGCTGACAGGGCTCCAGAAGTCAGGCCCTGCTGGATACATTGCAGGACTTCCTGCTGGTGCAGCTGGTTAAGCAACCCACTAGGCAGGCTGCCATTCTTGATGGGGTGCTCACCAACTTGGAAGTGGTAGGAGGAGAGAGGGTAGTGGAGCCACTAGAATCCAATAACCATAACTCTATATGGTTTGACCTGGCCCTTGGGAAAAGTAAGCCCATGTCAAAGGTTGAAGTCCTAGATTTCAGAAGGGCAGACTTCAACTGGGTGAGGGAGCTGGTCTGGGACAAGTTAGAGTGGACAGCATCAGGGATGTGTAGGAAAGATGGAGGACAATCAATGGGGGCCATTCTTGAAGCAACAAAGTCTTGCATGAGAATGGTAATCAAAAGGAAAAGAGATCAATGTGGCTCTCTGGAAAGGTCAGGGAAGCAGTGAGAGGCAAAAGGAAAGACTTCTCAAGGTACAAGAAAAAACAAGGGAAGGAAGAATGGGTAGAGTACCAAATGAGAATAAGGGAAACCAAAAGGGTGGTTAGAAAAGCAAAGGTAGACACAGAGCTGTGTAATGTGGAGGGGGTTCAAGGGTGGGGAAAAACAGTTCTTAAGATATATTAGGGAAAAAGAAAGAAGGGGGAGGAGGAATTGTTAGGCTAACCGAGGAAAGTAGGGTAACTGAGGAGGACGGGCAGAAGTCTGATTACTAAGCCTTTTCAAAGAATTCCCTCTTGAGTGACAGCAGGCAGACAGGCCAAATTCAGCCTTTCCACCAATCTCCCACGCAAACTACACAGGAGCTGCTGCTCAAATCACTCGAGCTGGTCACTCTCCAAACTCTACCTCCAGATTGACTCTTCTGGTCACCATGCCCATTAATTGGGGCACAATGAAATGGTTCAGAGATGTGGTCTGAAACAAAGCTTTTCTTATCTCTTCATGCGGAAGACCTGAAGGCAGGCAGGCCAGACTCAGCCTTCCCGCCAAGACCCCATGCTATCCAAGGGGAGCAGCAGCTCCTCGAACTGGAGCTGCTCACCCTTCCAGCTCCAACTCACATCTGCCTCACTGCTGCAGGTTCCGGTGTACAATTTTACTAGCATGTCCTCCTTCTGTTCTGACTTTATATACTGGAAGTCCTGGATATGGAATTTCTGTTATCACATACAGTGTGGGTTTCCACCTAGACGCAAGTTTATGGCCTATGGTATGAGTGTTTTTTAGCAGGATTCTGTCTCCTACAAATAAAGGTACAGCATGGGCCTTACGATCATATTGTTCATTTTTCTGCTGTTGTACATGTCTCATTTGCATTGACAAAATGTCAGCTGCTTCTCTAAGTCTATGCTGATGTTCCTCTACCCATAATGGGGTTGGTTCCTCAGGTTTTCTATAGGTCAGCTTTACATCAAGAACCATGTCCATCGGAAGTCTCCCATGTCGGCCGAACATTAAATAACAGGGCGTGTACCCTGTAGAGTAGTGCACTGTATTGTTATACACATAGCAGAATTCTGGTAGTAATTCAGGCCATTTTGCTTTTTGTTCCTCTGACATTGCTCTCAACATCTCTAGTAATGTGCGGTTCGCTCGTTCACATAGACCATTTGTTTGCAGATGATATGGGGCGGTTCTCAGTTTTCTGCTGCTGTACATAGAACACAGTTCTATAAATAACAAGGATTCAAATGCACCACCTTGGTCAGTCAAAATTTGTGAAGGGTATCCATATGGCCACATAAAATGTCTCCACAGAGCTTCAGCGGTTATCTGAGCTGACAAATCTCTTACAGGTACTGCCACCATGAATTTGGTATAATGATCAATAATTATCAGTACATACTGACATCGACTTTTACTAGGTGCAATCTTAAAATGGTCTAAGGCAACAATTTTTTTTTAATTTTTATTTATTTATGACTTTGATAACCGGGTGAGTGCACTGATTCCAGGGACCGTTTTCAGGCACGACCCGGGCCATAACACATGGTGCAGGGTGACAGTGGAGTAAAAGGTAACAGTAGTACACATGAAACAGATTTGATACAAGCAACAATAGTAAACACAATATGCAGGTTTGATGCATAGGTCCATTTGAGAACAGTGAATACAAGGTTTCAATATCGGACATGAGGCGATTTGGTACAAAACAAACAAATCATAGGCACAATGTACAATGTGTGACTGCATCGTCCAGTGAGCAAGTAATACACAGACTACTCAGTAAAAAATATATATACAATATGTACAGGCAATGAAGTCAAATATTACTGTGAAAAATACAATATAACAATTATAGGCAGGGGAGTTGACTAGTATGGGTAGGTGGATAACCCCTGGGCTGGGGAGTTGACTATTGTGGGTTGGTGTGAGACCCCTGGGAGCAGCAGCAGGATGACTTTGCCAGGAACCAGACTTTAAGGTGGGACTTGAAACTGGGGTGTGTGTCAATGGAACGGAGTTCAGCCGGTAGTTTGTTCCACTGCAAAGGGGCAGCTGCAGACCAAGCTCTGCCATCCATGTTGGTGGATACCCTGGGAACAGCTAGAGGGGGAGTACCATTACAGCGGAGGTTGCAGAGGAGCATTCTGGTTTTCAGAAGGACAGTTAGGGGGATTCTGGAGCTGTGCGGATGACATTGTCCACCATGCTGCAGAGGGCTAGGTCAAAGCGACCTTGTAACGGTAGCCATCAAAGGATATTATAGAGGGTACAGTGGTGGGTGAAGAATGGGGCCAATAAAGCAAAGTGACAGGTGCTGTTGTAGGCAGCGGAGAGTTTAGCCATGGCAGTAGCTGAGGTCCTGGCATAAATAGAGGAGCAGTAGTCAAGAATAGGGAGAAGATTACCCTGGACAATGGCTAGTCTGGCTTCAAGGGTAAGGTATTGCCTGAATATATAGGCGGCACCTAACTTTTGATGGAACCTTCTGACAAGGGAATTTGCATGCTCATTGAAAGTGATGGAGGGGTCGAGCAGTACTCCTAAGTATTTGTAGGTGTAGGCATCCTCTAGGGCTGGGCTGTCTGGGGTGAGAATGTGTAAGGGGGCATGGTTTTTATTTTTGGCCAGAAAGGGCTTGGATCCAAACAGCAGGGATTTAGTTTTTTTGGCATTTACTAAGAGGAGGTTTTTTGAGAACCAGCTGTGGGCCACAGCATAGTTGTGTGAGAGGACTAAGGAGATTGTGGCCATGGATTTGTCACTGTGGAAGAGGATAAGGTCATTGGCATACAGGAGAGAGTGACAGTTGAGACAGTCAAAGGGAAGTGCATTAACGAATAAGGAGAAAAGGAGGTGACCAAGGATTGAGCCTTGAGGGACACCCACAGAGACAGGCAGGGTGGGGGAGCAGGTTTGACCAATACACACACGAATTGTGAGTGATCGGTAAGGTAGTTAGTGAACTGGCTTGTGACTTTCTGAGAACAACCAAGGAGGCTAAGCTTGGAGGCAAGGACAGCATGATTAACCATGTCAAAAGCCTTTGAGAGGTCAACGAAGACAGCCCTGGTGGCTTTACCATTATCCATGTTAGAGAGGATGTGGTTGGTTAGAAGGGCAAGGGCAGTGGCAGTGGAATGATTCTTGCAAAAGCCGTGCTTGGAGGGTGTATTTGCCTATGTACTCAGTGAGCTGATTGTGGACTGCTCTCTCGAGTAGTTTACTAAGATGAGGGAGGATGGATATCAGAGAGTGATTGTCGGAGGATTTGGGGTCACCAGATTTAAGAATGGGGATAACCTTAGCTATCTTCCATGGGTCAGGCATGGAGGAGTTGGAAAGGGCAAGATTAAAGACAAAGGTGAGTGGCCTGGCAATCGCTGGAGAGATCAGCTTAAGGAAGACTGGAGATAGCCCATCAGATCCGGAGGAGCCGTGGTTAGGTAGACTTTTGAGTAGCTTCACAGTGTCGTGTATGGAGAGGGCTTTAAAATAGAATGGGGATATTTGCGTGTGAGTGACAGAGCTGGAGGAGGATGGCAGTGTATCAGGTATTAGGGCTGAGCTTTGAGGTTGGGCAGTTGGCAGCTTATTTAGGAACAGGATAAGTTAGTGAACTTACAGTTGAAGTCACTGGCCACATCGTGAGGGTCGGTCAGCAGCCTGTCCTGGGAGTTGAGATGTGGTGCATCGTAGCTGGGGGGCGGTTTAGGAGGGAGCTGATTGATTCCCAGAATTTTCTATGGTCTCCAGGGTTGGCCTTTTGCAGATTGTGGAAGTGGGTCTGTTTCAAAATCTCCAAGGTTTCCTTGGTTACAATTGAGTGTAAGGGTGGTTTCTGTTTATCTGCCTCTTTTTTAAAGGTTACAGGCCATACAGTTTTCATACCACTGTCTAATGTCTTCTCTCATATCTATCCAATAAAATCTTTCCCTGATTGTTTTCTCTGTCTTTAGGTGTCCAAAATGACCCGACCCATTATGGTAAACTTCTAATACAGTATTCGCTTCCACCTGAGGAATAAGGATCTGTATGATTTCTTCTCTTGTTCTAGGATCTTTGGTTTTCCATATCATTTTTCCTTGTTCTAAGCTGAGGTATTCTCATTGCCTTAACAGTTTGGTTAACTCTGTAGGTAGTGTCTTTCTTTCTTGGGCTCTTACTGCTCTCCTGGTTCTCAGTATCTCTTTGAGCATTTGGAATAGAGGATTCTGATTCTATAGCTGCGTCCACAAACCCATTCTTTCATCTGCTGGCACTGTCGATGTTGTCTCTGCGCTCTGATCAGTAGTCTGCAAGTACTGACAGCACAATTGTACTATTTTTGCTGGAATACGAATAAAAGGTGGCATTTCCAAATTTTCTCTCTCAGTCTCAACCGTCTCTTCTTCATCGCAAGTGGGCAATCTGGATAGAGTATCTGAGTTACCATTTTCCTTTCCTGATCGGTATTTTATGGTGAAATTAAAATTAGCCAGTCTGGAAGCCCATCATTGCTCTAATGCCTCAAGTTTTGCTGTTTTGAGATGTGCCAAGGGGTTGTTATCTGTGTACACGGTGAACGAAGTAGCCGTGAGGTAATGTCTAAATTTCTCTGTCATAGCCCACACAAGTGTCAAGAAATCTAATTTAAAAGAACTCTACCTTTTGTCATTTCTCTCTGAACCCCTTAATCCTCTGCTTGCATAGGTGATCACCCTTTCTCTTCCTTCTTGTACTTGGGAGAGCACCGCTCCTAGGCCTTTGTTACTAGCATCAGTATAAAGGTGAAAAGATTTCTGGTAGTCTTGGTAAGCGAGCACCGGTACCGTGGTTAGCACTGTCTTCAAATGGTCAAATGCGTTCTGACAGTCTGGTGTCCAATTCACTCGACTATTTTTGTTGATTTTGCTTCCTTTGGAGTGTCGTAACAAGTCGTGCAAAGGGGCTGCTCGCTTGGAAAAATCCTTTACAAATCGGTGATAATATCCGACAAATCCTAGAAAATTGCCTTACATCTCTGATGGTGACTGGACATGGCCATTCTTTCACTACTTTAATTTTGTCTGGGACTGGCACTATCCCTTCTGCAGATACGACATGTCCTAAATAGTTGACTTCCTCTTTCAGGAAATGACACTTTGCAGGTTTAATCTTTAGCCCATAATTTTTCTAAGCGTTCAAAAACCAGTTCCATATGTTTCAGATGTTCTTTGTGCATTTTCGAGAAGACTATGATGCCGTCTAGAAAAAGAAGCACCATGTCAAAATTCTCGCTCCCTAAACACTGTTCTACTAAGCACTGAAATGTCCCTGGCACATTACAAAGTCCAAACGGCATTCAGGAAAACTTGTACAGCCCCATAGGAGTCACAAAAGCTGTCTTTCTTGTTCTTCGGGTGCCATGGGTACTTGCCAGTATCCACTTGCCAAGTTTATGGTTGAGAAGACTGCTGCAGACTTTAACGCTGTGAGAGCATCCTCAATGCGGGGCAATGGGTAAGCATCCCTGTGTGTGATCTGATTGAATTTCCGATAGTCCACACAAAATCGTATCTGTCCATCTTTCTTTCAGACTAGGACTATTGGTGCTGTCCATGGACTGTGGCTGTCCTTTATGACATTTGCTTCCAACATTTCCTTTAACAGCTGCTTGGTCGGTTGATACAATGCAGGAGGTATGGGTCTAAATCTTTCCCGAATGGGTGGGTGGTTTTCTGTGGGAATGTAGTGTCTCACATTCGTGGTGCACCCAAAGTCTAGGGCATGATGAGAAAAGGCATCGGTAAGTCTCTTTATTACTTTCAGCAGCTCCGCCTTTTCTTCTTCTGTGGTCCTTGGATTTCCCATATCTATTTTCTGTATCCAAGCATCGGAGGTTTCGCCTTTGATGTCACCTTCCTGCGCTGTGATAATGGCACTGGTTACGTGAGGCATTTCCTCTTCTTCTTCACCTGGGATTATGACGTCTTCCCATTCCACTTTCATTAGCTGACCAATGGCCTGCCGTCTATACACGGTCACTGGCTTGGTGCCATAATTCAGCAGGTGGACAGGGACTTTTCCACCCTTTACCGTGACCAAACTCCTAGCCACTACAATTGGATCTTCTCCTTTGGCCCATTCCGGTTCGACTAAGGATGTGTAGTTTTTACCTCGCAGTCCCACTTTGGTTCTGCACAACAGTATGGTTTTGACACCCCATTTCAGTTGGACTGGCCTCTCATCCATTACTCTGACTTTTCCAATCTCCCCATTCTTATTGGCAAATCTTTGATGGCACTGGAGTAACTAGATAGTCCCTTGTAAGGCCTGTCTCTCTTCCCATAAAAGTGAACTGGTCGGTTCTTTCAACACCTGTAGCAGATCTTCTAGACAATGCTGGAGTAGGTTCATACCCGATATTACAGGTGGGAGGTTGTCATCATATAGATTGCTTATCAGTATCCCCTGGTTCGGATGTTTGGTCTTTCCTAAAGTAATACTTGCTTCCATATAGCTGATGATAGGAATATTGAGACCATTTCCAGCTACTAGAGTCATCCATCTTTTGGGGGGGTCGAGTTAACTGGTCTTTTGTCCAGTGTTCAAAGAAAGTCTTGCCCTGCAGTGTCGTCACCTGCAATCCCATGTCTAATAACGCCTCCTCTTCCATTCCATTAATCTTTATAGTGGTGGTTGGACAACTTCCTATGAACCGAGCTGGTACAGAGTTTTTTAATGGACCTATTGGAAGCTGTCCCAAAGCTCAGACCTCCATCCCGAGGATTCCCTGTTTAAAGCCATGGCAGGCGTATTTGTCTCCTGTGTGCATCTCCGTGCAATGTGGCCACTGATCCCACACTTCTGGCATATAGGGCTTCCATTCACATCAAACTGTTCCGATGGTCTTCTCCCCATATTTCTGGCTGCCGGGGGTCTAGACGAGCGCCACTCTGATTCCTTTGCTATTTGGTCTCTTATTTCCTGCCTTAAGTCTTCTCAGAGATTCTGAATCTCTTGTTTCATCTCCTGCCACATTTCCATGGGCAACTCCGTCTCTTGAGGCCTCTGTCCTTCTCTGTGCCTCTCTGTATTGGAGATCCCTGGTGTGCAGTCACTCGCATTTTGATCTGGGTTATACTGGCTGGTAGCAACTGCAGCCTGGCAACATACTGGCTGTCCCATCCAGTAATTGTTCTGCATTTTTTCACAACATTGTAGGACTTCTGATTTGTCACCTGGACGGCCATGGCCCATGAACTCGATAGCTTCCTCCTTTAAGTTCAAGAATTGCATGTCCGGATTTTGCTTGGACAATAGCCTCAACTCTTGGCGAAGGGTGCCACTCCTTACCCCTTCTATGAACCTTTCCTTTAATAATTCATCTGGGTCATGAAGTCATGGGAGTCCAGTTTTTCAATTGCTTTAAGGGCCTCTTGTAAGCTGAGAGCGTACTCTCGTAGAGTCTCACCAGCTCCTTGCATTCTTGAAAAGATTTTTATCTTTAGGACAGACAGTGTACGGGTGTCAAACATCCTTCATAAACTATTAAAGATTTGTTCTACCTATGCCTTCTCACGCTCTGACCATGCACTAACTTCTCGATGAGCTGCACCTGTAAGTTGTCCAATTAACATCTCCACCTACTGTCGCTCAGGGATTTCGTACAGCTGGAACATGGACATCATCTTACTCTGCAACTCTCCTAAGTTAGTGGTAGATGAATCTGTAGGATCCCCTGAACCGTGGCAACCAGGGTGCTCCAAAATAATAGGGCACCGTGATCAGGTTCAACAATGTCCCTTCTCCAGCTCCACTGGAGGTTTCTGGCCTTCTAGCATCTCACTCCAGATGCCCTCCGTCTCTCAGTCTCCAGCTCCATCCTTTCTGCCATCGACTATGGATTGGTGGACTACGGCACAGCAACAGACACTGCACTAAAAAAGGATTCACATTGCCCTCAACAAGGCATGTAGGCTCACAATGGCTGCAGATCGAAATACCCACACCTGCTCCTTATATGAAGAGACCAATTGACTGCCACTAAAGAACAGGATTATATTCCAAACATGTCTCCTTGGGAAAAAAGGCACTAATGGGTAAAACCACCCCATGCATTTCTAGCATCCTAACACCAAGTGCTACCAGCTATACCACCAGAGGCAGGATGAGGAGGGCCCTATCAACACCTTTCCATCGAACTGTGCAGGGACAGCGTGCTTTCAGCTATAGGGCCCCCCAATTGCTCAATGAAATCCCAGTGCACATTCTAAACTCCCAATGCATCTCTCAATTCAAAAATGGCCTAAGGCAACACCTTTTTACTAGGACAGTTTGTGACTGCCACTAGGACTCTAACATCCATAATGCCCACTCATCTACATTCTCCTTCCCCTTCCTTTAACCCCCACTCTTTCCGCTTGCCCTATCCCTCTGTCTTTCTCTCCCTCCTGTGCCTTTTCTACCACTGGATCAACCCTTAAAACCAACCTACTACCACTACCTGCCAACCTCCTAGACAAAGCCACTTCTTCTGGCCGCCCACTCCCCCCCCCAGTCTCCCCTCCCCCTCACCTTGACTCCTCCTTGGACTCTCACAGTAGGTGTCACACCTCTTTATCTCCTTTGCTACATATAAACACTGTCATTTACCTAGCTGAATGCTTTTGACACGGTACTATCACCATTGGTACTATGAATGACATTGTAACCTTATTGTATACTAGCTACCTACTATTCGAGTATTGTATGTAAACTGTTTGCTATTGCTGTCATTGTCACTGTTTGATGTGGAACCTTTGTAAAACAGCTCTGAGCTCAAAGGTATGATCCAAATCCCTAAATAAATAAAATACATTTTCGGTCACCGTGTCCTGCTTTGGACTCCAATAAAAGTATCCTGTCCGTGACGCCAAGTGAAGTGAGACGAAAAGGTAGGGGGTGGGTGTGATGTAATGATGTGATGTGATGTTTGGATGGTCGTAAACGCCAAGTGAAGTGCGCCAAAAGCTATGACTATCAGACTATTCCAATACACCCACACAGGTGGTAAGGCAGTTATTTTCCTATATGGCTATGTGATGAAGTTCTGCACCAAAATGGAGAGGCAGGAGGCACAAGTGGAGGAAAGGAACTAGTTTATTAACATCTGATTATAGGGTGGGATCACAAGAGAGGGACAATCATATATATACAATCTACTTCTTCATTATAGACAAGAGGAATAACTGTTTTAACAGCTATGCTGTAAGAGCGTCTTATTTCTATTTTTCTACCTCCCTATAGGAGGGAAACGCTATAGCAGAGAATACTAAAATGGATCAATTGACAGTAACATCTACGCTGTAAGAGCATCTTACTTATCTTCAGATATCTACTTCTAACCCTGAGGTGCACCTGTCCCTAAAACTTAGATTTTTAGAATACAGTCATTCCAATACTACAAGAAGAGTCTATGCAAAAGATGATCATCAGTTGGTGCACGTAACTTTCTTTGTCGATGAAAGAAAAGTGAAAACGCTCCACTGGTTTCCCAGTGAAATACAGAACCTTGGTGCAAAAGCTAAGGATGCAGACAGAATTTAACAGACCATGGATCCTTGGCTACACCCCACCTCTCTAGGGTTTCTGGAAAGGAATACAAAATCTGGCTGCAGCCCGCTTCTAGACTGCCCAGAAAGAATAGGTGATGCAAACCAGTTGGCCAGAATCCGCTTCTGGATTGCCAAGTGAAGGGATCAAGAAGAAAAAGAAGAAGAAGGACCAATCAACAGTCCACTTCTGGACTGAAGATATACTCTAAGCTGATGAACACACCGGGCCGGGAGAATCAGAACCTCTGGACCACTCTTGGACTCCAGGCAGCCACTCTCTCTGGGCGTCGAAATGCATCAGTCTTCTGAGTTCCAAGGCCGGATGAGCCAAGGCACTCGCCAAAACAATAAACATACGTCGACCTGCAACCAACTTGGAGTCCACGGCTGGACAAGCTAGGACGCACTAAAACAATAAACTGAACGTCACTCGGAGAACTGACACTGATGAATCGAAAGGTACTCTGCTACGGATGTGAAAACAAGAAAACGGATGGCAGACTTCTGCACTGGGCCAAGCCGTACTGGGAAACTGTGAGAGGAAAATAACAAATGGGACGATGCAACTTGGAGACGACTGCGGTACGGCTCTTCTCAGATTGACTGTTGTCTGCTTCTGGATGCACTGGAGGATGATTCTTGAAGGATGGGTGAAGTCTGACAGGGTTGCACCAGGGTGAAGTGACTCTGAAGACAGTTGAAGACTGATTCCAATGGTTATCCAGCACCGAAATGCTGGCACACAGCAGTGCAAGACAGTTTCGACATTCACTATTGTTCGTGAATGACTAATAATGTAGGAAAATGTAAAGAGTCTGAATTTCTGCTGTAGTGGTCAACAACTATACAGTCTCAGTGTCCAGACCACAGTCAACACACAGATACACTGAAATGTGACGGCAGAGAAAGGCACCATGGCCCATCTAGTCTGCCCAACACCCTACCTCCCCCCTTCTGTTATGCTTCCACCCTCTTTTCCAAACCCCTTAAATCTATCCCAAGCCCTCTTGAACCCCTCCACCATTTCAGCTGCACTACCTCCTCTGGCAGCTTGTTCCAGGCCTCCACCACTCTCTTTGTGAAAAACTGCCCCCTGACATTATCTCTGTATTGCCCACCTTCCAGTTTGAGGCTATGTCCCCTAGTGTTCACTCCCTTCTTCAATTTGTACAAGCTGTTACCCTCTACCTTATTTATTCCCTTCAGATACTTAAAGGTCTCAATCATGTCCCCCCTCTTCCTCCTAGTCTCCAGAGGGTACAAATTCAGCCCTCTCAGTCTTCTCTTATAGGGTACATCCTGCATCCCTCATACCATTTTGGTTGCCCTTCTCTGCACCCTCTCCATCAGCTCAACATCTCTTCATAGGTGAGGCCTCCAGAACTGCACCCCATACTCCAGATGTGGCCTAACCATGGTTCTGTATAATAGCATTAGCACCTCCCTCTTCCTACTATTAAAACCCATCGCAATGCAGGCCAACTTCCATTTGCCTTTCCCACCGCCCTGCTACACTGGCTGCCCACCTTGAGATTATGTGATACCATAATCCCCAGGTCCCTTTCTTTTTCCTTCTCCTTAATCACTAACCCCCCAAAGGAGTAAGTTTCCCTCCTATTCTTCCTCCCCAGGTGCATCAGCGAGCACTTTTGTGTATTAAACTTCAATTTCCAGGTGTCAGACCACCTCTCCAGCCTCTCTAGGTCCCGCCTCATGGCTTGCACCCCACTAGGTGAATCCACCCTATTGCAGACCTTTGTATCATCTGCGAACAGGCACACCCATCCCTCCAGATCCTCCGCTAGGTCACTAACATAGATGTTAAAGAGTATTGGTCCTAGCACTGACCCCTGTGGCACCCCACTGATCACTGCCCATTCCCTGGAATGTGTCCCATTTACCACCACCGTCTGACTCCTTCCCTTCAACCAGTTTTCTACCCACCTGGTGATCCTGTTGTCCACCCCTAGTCTGTCCAGCTTATGTACCATTCCACCATGCAGAACGGTGTTGAAGGCCTTATCGAAATCCAGATAGGCCATGTCCACTGCTCCTCCCTGGTTCACTATCTGTGTCACCCCATCGAAAAACTCTATCAGATTAGTCTGACAGGACCTTCCTTTGGTGAAGTCATGCTGCCTGTCATCCTGCATGCCATTCATCTCCAAGTATTCTATCAACCTGATCTTAAGTAGTGTTTCTATTACCTTCCCCACCACCGAGGTAATAGGATGGTAGTTTTTGACCTCGTTCTTCCACCCCCCATGTAGTGCGACCACCTCTGCCCTCTTCCAGTCCATTGGCACCACCCCTGTGAACAAGGACAAGTTAAACAGCCTCGCTAGATGTGGCACCAGTTCATCCTTCACCTCCTTGAGAACCCTTGGGTGTACTCCATCAGGCCCCATTGCCTTGTCTACCCTAAGTCTACCCAGCTCTTCCCTTATTCCTTCAGCAGTGAATTCTGCCACAGCCACCTGCCTGTGGCTGTCACCCTCCCCACCCCTTCTTGGTCCCCTACCCTCCCTTTCCTCCATGAAGATTGAGGCGAAACAGCTGTTTAATGCGTCTGCTTTTTCAAAGTCCCCTTCCAGTATTGTTCCACTTTCCCCCCTTATCCTTCCAATCCCATGCTGTGCCTTCCTCCTTTCTCCAATGTACCTAAAGAAGGTTTTGTCCCCCCTCCTTGCCTGCTTCCCTGTCCTCTCCTCAGTGGCCTCCTTAGCCCTCCTTATCTTTTGCCCAGCCTCCTTTCTTTTTTCCCTGTAGGTTTCCCTGTCCTCATCCTTTTGTGTCCTCCTGTACCTCTTGAATGCTCTAGTCTTCTCCTTGACCCCTAACGCCACCTCTCTAGTGAACCATAAAGATCTTTTCTGTCTTCTGTTGTTTCTTACCCTTGTTATACATGAGTCCATGGCTTTAAATATCCCTCTCTTGATGGCTGCCCATAATTCCTCCACCCCCTGCACATCCCCTATCCTCAACATTTCTTCCCCAAGTACCTTTCTCATTCCATGAAAATCAGCCTTTCTGAAGTCCATTACCTTGGTTCTTGTCCTAACCCTCTCCCTGCCCATTCTCACCCTGAACCTGACAGTTCTGTGGTCACTGGTGCCAAGCTCTTCCCCAACCTCCACCTCCTCCACACTGTCCCCATTTGTGAGGACCACATCCAACAGGTTTACACCCCTAGTGGGCTCACTGACCCTTTGTTGCAGGAATATGCCCTGAAGAGCCTCTAAGATGTCCCTGCTCCTTGCGGAGATTGCTGCCTGGGCCTCCCAGTTGATGTCTGGAAGGTTTAAGTCCCCAACTAGCACAATTTCCCCTTTCCATGCCATCCTCACTACTGATTCTACAAAGTGTCTATCCTCTTCCTCCCCCTGCATAGGAGGCCTATAGACTACCCCAACACGTAGGTTTTCCTCCTGTCCCCTGTCTAGGGTGACCCACATTATCTCTATTTCCCCCTCCTCATCCTGCCCTTCCATGGCCCCAATCCCTTCCCTGATATATAATGCCACCCCTCCCCTTCCCTCCTGATCTTTCCTAAACAACCGATATCCTGGTATCACCGTCTCCCAGGCGTAGTGCTCATTCCACCAAGTCTCACTCACTGCTACAATGTTTAGGTTCTCCTTCATCATGGTGACCTCCAGTTCTCCCATTTTGTTCCCCAGGCTTCTGGCATTTGCAACCAAAGCCCTCCAACATGTAGCCCCATCCCTTCCTTCCCTGTTGCTAAGTGTTCCCTTCATGAGTGTTGTGACTTGAGGTGAGGCTGATAGTCTCTCTTCTCTGCCTCACGTAAGGCTGGCCCTGTCCTTAGCCACCCCCCCTCTTATTTAGTTTAAATTGAACTTCCTTGCCATGAAGTCCCCCAGTTTGCTCTATAGTGCAGCTGCCCCTGAAGAGCTCAGGTGCAGCCTGTCTTGGGCATACAGCACCTCCTCCTCCCATGTAGATCCCCAGTCATCTATCCAGCTGAACCCCATGAAATATACAGGCAATTTATTATACAGATTTAACCCTAGCTCTGGTGGACCTAACTCTAATGGGGTCCCTTCTAGCTAAATCGGGTTCTCCTGTTACTGTGGAAACACTACAGTGAGAAATAGGCTCTCAGGAAGGCTATACAAAAGATGGGTGACCAGGGCCCCTTTAACAATGGAGGACTTACGTGGCTAGCTAGGCTCCTATTAAATCTGGGGTCTCTCCTATCGCTGGGCCCCTAACACAGCTGTAGGCCTAAATAGCTAGCTACGGGTCCTGGGCCTTGTGGTACCCCTACTTTATTACTGTTGGGCCTGGTGCCTTCACTTGGCTGGGCCTCGTACCCTTAGTACCACTAGGCTGGCTGCCCTAACTCGCTAGGCTGGGGTAGACCTTTACTACTACTGGGCTGGCTTGCCCTAACTTGCTAGGCCGGGGTAGCTCTTTACCACTACTGGGCTGGCTTGCCCTAACTCACTAGGCCGGGGTAGCCCTTTACTACTACTGGGCTGGCTTGCCCTAACTCACTAGGCCAGGGTAGCCCTTTACTACTACTAGGCTGGCTTGCCCTAACATGCTAGGCCTGGCACCTACTCACTGCTAGGGCCTGGTTTACCCTACCTTGCTAGGCCTGGCCCCTACTTACTGCTAGAGCCTGATGTCCTCAGTAACACTGGGCCTGGTGCCCTATTTAATTATGGGCCTGGTGCCCTCTCTTTAACCTGGGCCTGGTGCCCCTGAAATGGGCCTGGTGCCCTCTTTAAACTGGGCCTCGTGCCCTTTTAACTGAGCCTGGTGCCCTGTGTAAACTGGGCCTGGTGCCCTCTTTAAACTGTTTACCTGATGCCCTCTTTAAACCTGGGCCGGATAGCCCTAAACCCTGTGGGCCTGCTGCCCTCTTAAATGTGCCTGGCACCCTCTGAAATGGGCCTGGATTGCCCTCTTAATTTTTTTATGTGCCCAGGAGTAGCAGGGCCCCTTTTTATTCCTGGCTGTCTGAGCCTACTGCCACTCTTTTTCTTTGTCCCACCTTATTCCTGCTCCTTTCATTAATATAAATAGGCCTCTTGACTGGCCTTGCTTCCTTGGCCCGTCCCCGTGGGCGTCGCTACACCCACCCATTCTGAATATTAATTAAGGATCCTCAGACCCGATCCTCCCTGCGGAGCTCAGCCGCTCCTCTTTGCGCCAAGCACAAATAAATAAATAAATAAATAACACAGTCTTTCTTGAAGGGTGGCCAGCACGTTACATCGTGCTGCTGCCAACTCATCCAATCCACTAGGAGGTACAAGGAGCAGGCAGGAGGTGTGCTGGCAGTGGGAGGGAGATTTAGCACACAGCCGGGAGGATGGCAAGGGGGTCTAAGATGGCCGACTGAACAACTGGCGATGTGGCACTTGTAAGCCACCAATGGGGGACCGGAATTTTTTTAAAATTAAACCTAGGGCCAAAATAAGTAAACGAACAGGGCTCATACCCCAATGACCACACCAGAAGTTTTTTTCTTCTTGTGGTGCCCCGATGGCACCACCGACCGTGCTGTCCAACTTCTAGGGCAGTCTTCAGGTGCTGGAGGCAGAGCAGGAGCACAGACAAGTTCTCGGGATAGCTTAAACAACAGTTAAGGCTCTTACCTTTCCCCTTAACTTGCTGTGTCCTCCCTCCTCTACAGCAACCCAGGAATACACTGAGAAAAACTGTTAAACGTTTGAAACCAGGGCTTCTGGTTCCAGAATGGTTAAGGTAGAATGCTGTGCATGAGCAGCTCAGCACAGCATTCCATCCAAGCCATTGTTGCTGCAGCTGCATAAATCTCTATTTATTTTTATGTACAAGGTGCACAGGGCACCTACAGTGTATACTGGGGAAACTGGGGAATACTGGGGACACCACTGACTTTGGCATATTACACTTAACGAGACAGGACACAGAGGCTATAAAGGCACTCACATGCAATAGATTTTAAATGGTTGAGACACAGGACACCAGCCTGGCAGTGGGCATTTACTGTAGGCACACCCAAGGAAGACTTTCGGGAACCCCCATTTGTAGGGGGGGGTACAGGTCCATGTAGGAAGATCCTGTCAGACCAACCTGACAGTATTCTTTGACTGGGTAATGAGGGTAGAGGATAAGGGCCATGCTGTGGATTTACTGCACTTCAGTTTCCACAAGGCTTATGACTCAGTGCCTCACATAAAGTTGTTGGAGAAGCTAGAGGGTCTGGGTACAGCAGAGGACACAGGTAGATGGATGAGAAACAGGTTGGAAGGGAGACAGCAGAGGGTTGTGGTTAGCACAGTCAAATCAGAAGAGAGGGAGGTCACCAATGGAGTGCCACAAGGATCAGCCCTGGGTCTAGGCTTTTTCAATATGCTCTTTAGCAACATGGGAGAAGAAATCCAGGGCAAGATGTGCCTCTTTGCAGATGACAGTAAGCTCAGTGTCAGGGTGGACAGTGAGGAGGAGGTTAGGGAGATGCAGAGAGACTTGCGAACACTAGAGAGTTGGTCAAAGGTTTGGCAATTGAAGTTTAGTGCCAAAATGTGCAAGATGGTGCACACAGAGAGCAGGAACTCGAGGACAGAGTACTGGATGTGGGTGGATAAAGCTTTGCACAACTTCTGAGGAAAGAGACTTAGGGGTCATCATCAGTGACTCCCTAAAACAATCACACCAGTATAACAAGGCCTACAGTAATGCAAACAGGATGCTGGGATGTATAGGAAGAGGTATTGACAGCAGAAGGAAGGTATACTACCTCTCTACAGATCACTGGTGAGGCCCCACTTGGAGTACTATGCTCAGTTCTGGAGTCCTCACCTAAGGAAAGATAAGGACAGGCTGGAGACAGTGCAACACAGGGCGACCAAAATGATTCAGAGCCACCAGGGCAGACCTTACAAGGCTCAACTCAAGGCACTGAACATGCACATGCTGGAGGCCAGATGGGAGAGGTGAGATATGATAGGGAAACAAGGTAAACTGTGAGGACCTATTTAACATAAGTAGCAGATCAAGAACACAGAGGCACAAGTGGAAACTGACAGGAGGAGTTGCAAGAGGGAAGTGAGAAAGTTTTATTTTACAGAAAAGTTGATGCTCCATGGAACACTCTGCCAGCTGATGTGGTGGGCGCCAAAATTATCAATGGTTTCAGACACAGCTGGAACAGAGTGAAAGGCTTAGTGGCTGCTCAGGGTGATAGTGGTTGGGTGGGGGGCATGGGGTTGGATAGTGCAGGTTAGAATCCAATATTGACAACAAATCCTAGATTTGTTAGGGCTATGGGTAGACTGGATGGATCACTGGTCTTTTTCTGCTGTCATTTTCTATGTTAATACCTTGCATTACATATTAAGTAGAGAACTGACAGCCTCCCTCTCCTTGAAACATCACCAGGGAAGGATCCCAATACTTTCATTTATAAAATGTGGTCTGATAATTTCTGAATCCTCACTGGTCAGGACCACATCACATGGTACTACCTTAACCTAGCATATACCCCTGCTCAGAAGCAAGGGTGTAGACAGGCATACTCACTGTACACATTTGTGTACAGTTTTGTTGAGTGCCTGCCACAAACCATAAGCCACTCTGTTAATATTATCATTCTAATCTGTAGTATTTGGGTTAGTGTAGGCCAATGAGGAGTGTTCAATACATGTATAACCTCTTTAGAGAGTAGAGGAGTCATCTGACAACAATCTGACTTGTTTGGAAGGGGGTGCCATTTGGAAAGGATGTGCACATTTTTTAATTGGGGGGTATAACTGTTGGAGATTGTGTACAAAATGGAAATTTCTGGCTATATTCCTGCTCAGAAGACATGCTAGAGGTGCATTAATCGAGGGCACAACCAGTCAGGATCAAAAGAGTCAATATGTTGATTACATAGCCTCAGGGCCAAAAAGGTCACAATGCAATCAAACAACCTAGCAACATCAAAAAGAAACCATGCAAATAAAAAAACACATATCCCCCCCCCAGCAATATTGTTCAACAATCACAAACTGTGAATTTCTTCCCCTGCCCAGTTAGTAGTCAACATCAACAGGGTTCCTAACACACCATAGGCGATTCAGAGGCAGTATAGCACAGTGGTCTAAGGCTCTGAGCTACAAATCTGGTGACATCCAGCAGACAAGGCCTGGGTTTGAATCCCACAGCTTCCACTTGCATACTGTGTGACCCTGAGCAAGTCACTTAACCTCCTTGTGCTTCCAGGTCACTCCTGTAAAAAAGCTTTCAGCTTAGTGTGCTATACCTGGTTAAATAACTAAATAAAAATTTGGATTAAAGAGCTGATGTACTGCCTACATCTCACATTAGTTTTTTAAGGCGGTCAACTATTACCTTTCAAATCTGAGGTATTTTTTATCCTTTTGGTTAATTAGAAGATTGTTTACCTGATGTTAGTAGGTGCAATGTGTGGGACAGCACTCTGCCTGGCAGCTGACATATCTTTCTCTAGTCCCCCACTACATCATCAGCATTGTGGCCTCAGTAACTGCGACATCACTGCTGCTTAGGAACAGCTACTCAGTAGCTGCCAGATCAGTTACTTGTGATGTCACAGTCAGTGAGATCTAAATGCTGATGATGTAGTAGGGGGATAGAGACAGACATGTCAGCTGCCAGACTGAGAGCTGTTCCACACATCCGGCACAATATTATCACAAGGAATGCTCTCTAATGAACAAAGGGAAAAAGAAAAACACTTCAGAAATAAAAGGACACCACTGACTACTCTTAAAATTTGCATTGTTCTCCTGTCTACTTGTTTTGGTTCCACTACAGTAGCGCTTTAATTAATGCAAGCTTCTAATTTAACACCTGTAAGTCACCCCCCCCCCAGCACTGTACCAAAGGGGTGGTGACTTTGCTGTATATTTAGAACCATCTCCAAATGTACACTTGTAATTATGACACTAGACCACCTGTAGCCGTTAAGATACTTCACCAGTGTGATGAGTTGGCTTATGCGGACAATGAAAATTTGTTCAGTAAAAATTATATTAACAAAAATAAAGGAAATCAGTTCAAGAACATTGAAAAAACATACCTCGTACTCAAATCCAAACCCAAAAAGCCTTTGTATGGCCCACAAAAAATAATATATATTAAAAACAATAAAAACACAAAATATATTTAAAAACTATGATTCTACACAACCACAAAAACATGTACGGTATATATACAGCAGGAGGAGGGAGGAGGTGTTGCCACTGTATCCCTCTCTTGTGAGACCCCACCTGGAGAACTGTCCCCAGTTCTGGAGGCCGCACCTCAGAAAGGACATGGGGTAGAGATGGTCTAAAGTAAGTAAGTAAATGTTTATTTCTTGAGTGCCCAGTCCTGGAGGCTCTGGGCACTTTACAAAAGTAGAGATGCAGTAAACAGACATAAAATAAGAATTTACAATAAGCAGATTTCTACACATCACTACAACTCTATAAACTCATATCTCAATAAAATAGCAGTGCTTCAACAATAATCAAGACTATAGCTGGCTTCCAAAAGCTTCTCTGAATAGATGTGCCTTCAGACCATCCTTAAAAGCTTCCACCGACAGAGCCTCCCTCAAGATTCTTGAGAGCAAGTTCCAAAGGGCCGGGCCAGCCACCTCAAATGCATGGTCTCCCAAGGTTTTCAGCCAGGCCCTTGGAACTGCTAGGAGGCCTTCAGTGGAGAAGCAGAGTAAGCCACAGGGTGGACAGGGGTCTAGAGGTCATTCAGATAGCCAGGGCCTGAAATGTATAGGGCCTTATAGGTGAGCAAGCCCAACTTGAAGGTGATTCTCCTTCTCACTGGCAGTCAGTGCAAGTCACGCAGGACCAGGGGTCACATTGCAAGACTGCGGAAGGCCTGTCAGCAACCTGGCTGCTGCATTCTGCACACGCTGCAGGTGACGGAGAATCCCTCCTCTGACCCCAAAGTATAGAGCATTACAGTAGTCGAGCCTTGATGTAACAAAGGCATGTACCAGTGAGGGCAGGTCACCAGGCAGAATTAAGGCTTTGATCGGACAACATTCCTTAAGTGGTAAAAACCACTCCAGACAACAGATGACACCTGAGCCTCAAGTGTCAATACATAATTGAGAATGACACCCATATTTTTCACTTTAGTAGAAGCTGCCAATGGGGTGGGGCCCAGGAACAGCCCTGTTCCCAGCCTGGCTACAATCACATCACACTGGCAACCAGGCTCAATCACTGGTATCTCTGTCTTGTGGGGGTTGAGTCTCAGCCAGTTAGAGAACATCCAGTTTTGGATCTTGGTCAGACATTTATTGAGCACCTCCACAGCTTCATTCATCCCTGGAGCAAAGAACATATTCACCTGGGTGTCATCTACACAGCAGCAGAAACTGAACCTGTAATGTCTAATAATCTCACCCAGGGGAAGCATGTACACTGCGAACAGCATAGGTGACAGGATCGAGCCCTGGGGAACTCCACAAGGCAGGGGCTTCAGGCAGGAGGAGAAATTCCCCATCAGCACCTGTTGCATCCTGCCTGTGAGAAAGGACTCAAACCAGTTGATGACAGTACCGGTGAGTCCACAAAGCTCCCTAAGTCAACCCAGTAGCACTACGTGGTCCACAGTGTCAAATGCTGAGGAGAAATCGTGGAGAATGAGAACTGACTGGTCTCTATCTCTCTCCCTGAGATCATTTTGCACCCTGACTAATGCCATTTCAGTGCTATGCCTTGACTTAAATCCAGACTGAAATGGCTCATAGATGTCATAGGCCACAAGGTGTGCCTCTAGCTACAGAGCCACCACTTTCTCAACAACCTTCCCCAAGAATGGGAGGTTGGAGATTGGTCGATAATTCGTCAAAATGTTAGGGTCAAGTGATGGTTTCTTCAGGAAAGGCCTCACCAGCATCTTTTACAAGGCGTCAGGGAAAAGTCCCTCCTAAAGTGAGCACTGGATGATCTCGTCGAACACTTGACCAATGGACTCAATACATCCTACTAAGAGACGAGTCAAGCTCGGGTTCAGTTCACAAACAGAGGGTAACAGCTTCGAGATTACTGCAATGACCTCTGCCACCTCTACCAGCCTAATCTCATCCCAAACAAATGGAGTGCCTCTGACAATGCACTACAAGGCTGCTCCCGCCCCACTGGAGAGATCCCAGTCCTAATGGAGAACACCCTGTCAGAGAAGAACTGAGTGAACTCCTCACATTGGATGACTGAAACTGCTACATTTGGCTGCTGACAGGCAGGATGAAGTAGCCTATCTACAGTCCGAAAGAGCAGAGCCAATTAGTTCCTCCCTGAAGCAATCACCCTGAACAGGAACTCTGCCTTCTTATGGTTGATTGCCCTTTGATATTCACTGTAGTGAATTCTCAAAGCTAGTTTGTCCTCCTTGGACCGAGGCCTCCTCCAGCAACACTCCAACTTCCAAACCCTGGTCTTCATCTCCTTAAGAGCCTCATCAAACCACGGGGATCTCAAGTGAGAAGACTTGGATTGTATATGGCTCGGTGTGATGGCATCGAGCACCTTGGAGACAGCACTATTATAGGCTGCCACTACACACCAGCTGCATAAGCAGCAATCACACCAGAAAAGTCCACTACTGCCAATAGTCCCTCTGGGGACAACCCCTTTAACGGGTGGAGGTGGACCATCTCGACGGGGAGGGACTATTGGGGGTGTGTATCCCAAGCAAGAATGCCACCATGCAGTGACCGGAACAAGAGACTGGGTCAATCCAGAGATCAGTGACCTCAAGCCCCAGTGAGAATATTAAGTCCAAGGCGTGGCCATGGCTGAGGGTCACAGAAGCAACAGCTTGTGCAAGGCCCAGTGATGTCATTGTCTGGAGGAAGTCATGGTCAAACTGTGAGAGTTCATCATTGATCCAGGCATTAAAGTCACCCAGAATCAACCATGTGGGTGACTCCAACACCCTATCAGTGACAAAGTCCATGACCTTCTGCAGGAATTCCTCCTTGTGCCCCAGGGATAAGTACACGAGGAGGATCCTGCAACCTGCACTTAGACCTCCATGCACATCTACACATTCAAACAATAAAGTTAATCCCACTGGGTGCACAGAGAAGTTCAAGTCAGATCTAAAACAGATGGCCACACCCCCACCCCTAGGCTCCCTCCTTGGGCAATGCACTACCTAGTCAGGACCGACACCTCTAACACTAGACCTGAGTCATCCCCATGCCAGGTCACCATGATGCAAGCCAGATTGACCGAGGAAATCAAGTCCGCAATAATCGTGATCTTGCTCCTATTCAATCTAGCATTGTATAGCACCACCCGAAGGGGACCTGTGAAGGCCACTGACCCATCCTGCCATTCCCTCTTTCCTTACAGATGTCATGCCTGTATCTGTTAGCAGTTACCAATTACTGTCAGTCGTTGCTCAATTCAGTCTCTGTCACCAGTCGTCACTAGTGGCAGTCATTCTGTCCTCATTCAGGCTCTGTGTTCACCACTGGCTGCACAGTACTTTTGGGCTCCTTCCTAAGGTACCTTTAGCCTAAAAGACTTATGTTCCCATGACACCTCTAGGTGGTAGAAGCCTCCTCAAGAGGGTTCCTTTGCCTTCATGGTACAACATGGTATAACAAGGCATTAGTTCCCCATGGGACAGAGAGTACCAACAGCCAAAGCATCCACGTATAACAATCAACAACACATTCATTCAAATAGCTTCAGACTATCAACAAAGTTGCACAAGCATCTCACTAAGCTGTGTACATCCACTGCTGGAAGTGCATGCAGCGCTGTCTGTACTACCACAGGAGGTGCTCACATGGTAGAATGGATGACAGTCCTTCCCCAGAGGGGGCACCTGTCTGCAGGGATGTTAGAGCACTCTCCCATTTTCAGCCCTCCAGTGATTTGGGCCCTTTCTTGACTCTGGTTCGCTGGCATCACAAACAGTAACACTACTGCTTCACCGACGGGCCAGAGGATTGTCTATGTTTTTAATGTTTTCTGTATTCGATCATATACTGGACAATGACAGGGAGTCCTAATTTGTACATTATAAATAAAAGTCTTGAGTTGAATTCTTGTTTTGTATTAAATATTGGCCCTGTCCAAACTGCAGAACAGTTTTCAAAAGCAATTCTAAAACCAGTATTGTTAAATTAGTTTTGTGTGTTCATACATGAAGGAAATGGATCGACTGAACTGCAAGTATATAGTGTCCAGACTAAGTTCACATCCACTTGCATTCTGGGAATTTCTGTGATCACCCATGGGACTTCATGAAAGTTCTCTAGAACAGTTTCACTTTAGAAGGCCAGACTATACAAGAACTGCCTGATCACCATAGAGTCGATGCCACTCCACCATATATTTTTATTTTTTATTTATATTTTTTTATTTTTAGCTTTTGTTGATCGGGTAAGTGCACTAGATAAATCCTGCCTATTTTCAGGCGCGACCCCCGGGGTAGGGGATACAGATGAATGGCAACTGACCTTGAACCAGATTAAGCTGTATATACCACAGGAAGCATGCATACAACAGACGTAATCCACATTCCACCCACCAACCGAGTGCAGTTGCCACAGTACTCACAGACTCCACTGATCCAGGACATGGGTGTCGGTCTCAAGACAAGAACTCGGATCTCCCACATGGAAGCATATTTCACTTTCTCCAGTGCCACTGGGCAAGGCCACACAAGCTCCCTATTTCAGAACTCTAGTGGACATCAACATCACAGTACAGCATAATGATTAAGAGCACTGAACTGCAAACCTGGAGAACTGGGTTTGAATCCCACAGCCACCACTTTCATACTGTGTGACCATAAGCAAGCCACTTAACTTCCCGCTGCTCCCAGGACACACATAGAAATAAGCCTCAACTTAGTGTGTCCTTCCTTGCCAAAATGATACAATAAATCAATAAATCATTCCAGTGTCTCAGACTGATTGGTTCTTACCCCACCAGCGTGCACTGGAGATCAACTGATGAAAATGTGAGGACTGGTTGCAAGTGAGCTATATTGACCTGTATAATACCTGCTCCTGCTCTAACTCCAGATAAATTAATAATAAAAAAAACAGTGCCATTGATTTCTCTAACTCTAATAAAGGAAATGCACGTCTCTTATAATTCAGAAGCCTACTGTTGCAGCTATATTTACAGGTAGATTAAGATGGTCTCACAGGAGTTTATCTAGATCTGGGCTGAAGGGCAGTCAAGAAGCACCGCATTGTTCTAATTTCATTCCATTGCCTTGACAAGCTAAGCACCTTGGCTATTTAAGGACAAATATTTCCCGTCAGTAATTACAGCCTAGAGAAACAGCCCTTCCCTGTTCTGCCCTATCAGCACTGCACCAGCAAACATCCTCATTTTCAATAGCTCTCCCCCTTTATCTCACGCCGCCTGATGCCTGATAGGCTGATTGCTATTTACCTTGGACCAACAGCTAATCCGTTAATGATTGATTTTACATTTTTACAGCCATTTGTCTCTGGCAGTGGCTGCAGACTGAGAACCACAGTCTTAACCTGCCTGATGAATTGGCCTGGCTAACGAAAAAAAAAAGGGTAAGAAGCTCAAGTCAAAACTTCTCATCATCACACTGGGCTGACAAACAGGGCTGGAAAATCACAGCATTTGCACGTGCAGTTTGGTTGATGGCACAAATTACAAAAACACTTTTGGGCGGTGTGGAAAAATGGCTATCCAGAGTCTCCAGGAAAATTTCAATATCAGTAATACTGTTGTTGCACCAGGACACTCTTGTAATAAAAAAAAAGATGATTTAACTTCAGTGAGTTTTTCCTACAATAAAATAAAACAAATTTAAAGTAAACTCTTGGGAACACCATAGCAATGTTAGACAGGCATTATTTTTGCCCCCACCCTATAATAAAAGCAAATGGTGTTATGGATTGCACTCACAAATGTTGCTAATAACAAGCCCTGAATGTCTGAGATATCATTCAGACCTGGAAATGGTTAAGAATGTATTTTAAATGCAGTAGCCATGAAAAAAAAAACTCAGACTGTTCTAATATTTCAAATAAAGACATGTCATGGACCAAAATGCTGACTTATGAATGATGAATGAGCCCTAATGGCAAGTACAAACGGCAGACAGGAGAAAGTGTCAGAACTGGAAGTCTGTCTTTAGCTGAGACATCGGAGTGTAATATGTACACATGCTGTCAGTTGCCAACCAGACAGAGTGGGCCATATCTAAATGGCTGCTACTATTTTGCATCTTATACCTCGATGGGGTTATCACCAGGGTGATTATTATGAACTCTGATATAACTTTGAGCCAACATGCATTATACAACAAGGGATGGAAACAGAGCATTTTGATTGGCTAACTGCATTCTAAAAGGTTAATGGTTGGAAAGCCTCCTGTATAATAAAACAATAAAGGCTTTCGCACTCACATCATGACATCATATTGGTTAGCAAGAAAAAATGAACTGACACCATGCTACCAAGTAAAGAATTAGTTCAGTAGTTTTTTGTCAAGTAGTCAATGCCCCGGGCCATCTCACGCAGTGCAGTTATGCACCTATGAATGCCCCTATTAAAATTTTCATTAAAAATACAGTAATTTCAATAAATAAAAAAATGTAGTCTATAGAGGAAGGTTCATGAACAGTGTCCCTGATAGTGTAATGCTACATAACATTTTTATTTTAATCAGGGTATTGGGTTTACATATAGGAGTCAGTCATCCACAGCTATCCGTTGCTAAGTATGCACTGTACAGCTTCCCACACCATGACATCACCTGCTGTGTCAAGCTACCATTAAATGGCTGCTGCCTTGAGTCAGTATAGGATAGACTTAGAAATGTATGCCTCCAGATTGCTGGCCCTTCTAAGTAATCCCAAGACCTGGTTTAAAAGAGCCGTTCATATACTTTCACACTATCAGGGGCATTGTTCACAAACCTTTCCCATTAATAATAGCATTACAGGGAACATAATACTTCTTTTCTCTTGTAGAATATCATTGGAAATGTTGGTATGTATGTAGTCTGTTTGATCCACGTAATGTGCTGTTTTCTGGGTTTGTCCTGATGTAGACCTGTTTTTTTCCTTGGTTATGATTCTTTGTTGAAGCCAACATTTTTGTGCCATACATATATATATATATATATATATATATATTTTTTTTTGTTACTACCCATCAGTTCCAGAACCGGATGACATCCATTTAGTAGAAGCCTAGAGCTCCCTGCTGGATTATACTGAGCTGATATCACTGGGTTCTGCAGTGTAGAAATATCACACCATCCCCAAACTGTGGCCTGCGATGTTTCTTAAACATGTGAACACAGTTGCTTCCTCAGAGTCCAGTGACAATACTGCAGCCCAATTCTGCATCTAGTGTCATCAGTATGCTGTTTGGGGGGTGGAGTAGCAGAGGTCTGGAATGGTGCAGTATTACTTTTCTAAGAGCAGTCACTATTAAAGTAAATTATTACAGAACTACAAAGATAAAAATATTTTAAGATCACTTAATTTATTTCTTTGGGTGGGTAGCACCTTGGTGTGTGTTGCCTAGTCCAGGAAAAAAAAAGGCACCAGCTTCACTTTAATGGAATGGAACCATTGTATGGTTCAGTTTCTGAAAATGCAGTATTACATTTACTTGTTTGTTTGTTTAATCATCCATTCATTCATTTATCATTTAGTGACTGGGACATGCACACTGAGCTCATTTCCAGGTGCAACCTGGGGGGTAGGGGAGCATAGCAGGGAGTGAACCAGCAGTAAATAAAGGGACAGCACTGGGTGCATGTACAAGTACAATAAATCTAAGGTGCACGTGTTGAGTGAGTAGGTGCCGTGCTTGTGTTTGCTGTCTTATCAAGTTTCATATTTACAATGAGATAAGAAGTCCCGAAGGTCTGCCCCATGCTCTGCCTGTTTCTAGTTGTTTTATTGTTTTTTTTGCTAATGAGAATTAATTGGATGTGATCACTGCCAGATATGGTGGCATCCTGTGTTTCTCACTCTCGCTCTCTTTCTCTCTCCCTCCCTCCCTCCGTCTTTCTGATGCCTGCTGTTGATCTGTAGTATTTATCCTGGTGAGAGAGCACTGTGTGGGAATGTGGGAGGTGGATCAGGCCAGCAGAGATGTTCCTTGGCAGGATAGCACACCCTCCTTCCAGAAAGTAAGGCTGGCTATCCTTGAAGGGGTCTGTAGAGCTCCAACAATAGTAGGCACAATCCCACTGCTGTATAGTGTGGGACTGTGTTTAACTAGTGGCTGCTGCTAGAGACCATTTATTTGAAAATATTTTGGACTGCTGCATGACTCCCTTCCCCCTGGCTCACTTTACCTAGTTGATAGCTCAGACTCAGTGCATACAGTTTAAAACTAAGGCAAAATCCAAGAATGGCCAAGATATTTTATCTCTGCAGGATCCTGGTGGTGGATGACGAGTTCCTCCCCACTCAGATTGATCCAACATTCCAAAGAGGGAGCAGTTGAGCCTCACTTACATGTAACAGTTCTTGGACTCTTGGGGAGTCCTCCCATTTGAGACTCTTCAACAACAATTTGGCCTCACACATCACAAACATTTTTGATTTCTCCAGGTTCAAACTTACATCCTACATAAACAGGCTGACTATACCCACCTTCCAGACCAAGCACTGATATTTCTCACCATGCTTATGGATCCCCTTCAGGACCAACCTTGAGGCCATATGCTCAGTAATTTATATTGAGAGTTGCAGGATCTTTTGGGCACTTCAACACAATCAATTTTGCATAGCTGGAATACGGAACTGAATGCCAGGATCTCTGTAACTACTTGGCTCCGGTTCACACTACCTGCTCTGAAGATCACTTCTGCTACCTCCTAGAAAGAATTCACCTGAAAATGTCCCTATAGATATTTTAGAACTCCAGCAGCACTCATGAAGTACATGCTGGTGAGACATGGCTGGTGTTGGAGGGGTTGTGGCCAGCCTTGGGCAGACTGCCTCAACATCTTTTGACACTGCCTGTTTCTGGGCTCCTTTTGGGAGGAAATAGTAGACCAATTTGAAGCATTATCTTGCACTCAAACCTTGAGATCCAGACCATGACACTGATCTCTATTCTCCCTCTTGGGGCGTGCCTTCCCCCACCAAGTCTCTGGCATATTCATATCGGTTGGCAGCAAGAAAGATCATAACCCACATTTGGATGAAGCCACAAGCTCCACTGGTACACACTTGGCACACTATAATAGGAAATATTTATACCATGCAGAAATTACCTGCCACTCTTCATAATCAGTCAGCCCAATTTTCCTCCAGGTGGCAATGCTGGGAGTTGTATAGTTCTGACATAGACCAAGACTTTGTCCCCTAACCTGCTATCCTGGTAGTTTCCGAAACTTTGGTCAAAATCCCTGGATACCCAGGGTCAGGGTGATGCTTTGGCATGTCCCCCTGTTAATGTGGCTGTGGATGGATGGGCTTTAGTTCTAGGAAGAACATATCTTAATACGTATAGCCTGGTAATGTAATAATGGGACTATACCTCTGTGACAGTATGCTAGTCTCTGCCTTGTTGTTGCTTCAGTACAAATATTAAATTAAAGAAAAAAGAAAATTTTTTGGACTGCTGCTTTGACTTTACTGATCAAAGGTACAGCAAGTAAATCCAGGCATCTTAACGTTTATTATTGAAAGTTTAATTTTACTGAATCCCCCCCCCCCCACACACACACACACACACACTTCAAGTCCTTGAAAGTACAAATTGCGGTTCTTGGAAAGTGAACTTGGTATTGTTTGAAAACAGTGCCACACACCAGAGCTGTATGGTTTGTTTAGCTGTGATTGGTTTGGAAATCCATAGTCGCACCAAGACTAAAGACATGTCCAGTTACTTATCCTTCATCAGAACAAGAGTTAACATTAGCCTGGGGCACACTGTGCAGCCACACTGGGACCAAAAGGGCAGAAGGTTCCTGGTCACATAAAAGCTTCACATGTCCAGTTGCTCTCATTTTTCCCTGGTATATACTCTCTCCTTCTCTTTCTCTCCCTCTCTCTTTTCCCTCTCCCTCCTTCGGCCCCTCCCATCATCTCTCTTCCTCTCCCTTTCTCTGTCTCACCATCTAGAAAATGCATTGTTAATGATATCTTATATCCTTTGTCACTAACAATTAAATTGTAATTTAGGAGGCATTCAAGAACTAGCTAGAAACCCTTTTATGAAACAGAACAAACAAGTGGCAGTGCCTGCAGGGTGGGTGCTTTTCTTGGGCTCTTAACTACCATTATGGACCCTAGTGCTTAGGTTCGCACAGAGTCCCTGGTTAACAAGGGCCAGACGAGGAGGTACTGCATTTTATGCTGCAGTCAGATATTCCAAATATTATAATAGTTTTACTTTAAAACATGTTAAAACATTGCTGCCCCTTTTTCAGAAAAAAAATATGAAGCATCAGTAAAGGGCAATCATATATAGAAAAGCAAATAGATAAACATTTTTAAGGGGACAGGAAATGTGTGTGAATTTGCAGCTGCTTATAATGTTCCTGTTTTCTGAAATGATATTAATTACCTCTTATGTACATGGATTTCCAGTCTAACTAAAAAGCTGTGGTACCACAGGTCAAAGGTCATAGAATGTTGTTGTACCCTTCTGAGGTACAACAGCATTTTAATTAGAATGGAAACTTGTGCCCCCTGCTATTTTACCTAAATTTTTTACACACACACACACACACAAAACCCAGAGCCTCCCCTAACATAAAATCTTCTGCTGTTTCATTGTTTTGAAATACAAAAACCTACCCTTCGCCCAGGAGGGCTTTCAGTGACTGAGGATGGGTTTCTCTTTTTAAAGAAATTAAAAATTAAGCCTAAGATTTCTTGGGAAGAAGAAAAAGCATTTTTTTTATTTTATGTCTCAAACCACATACTGTACAAAATAACATGTAGGCATCCCAGCACAACCTGGGCTGAATTTCAATCTCAGGGTTCAGAGGACATCGGGGCCCCCCTGGGTTTGCTATCACGGTCCAAATGATGTCATCAATACCCTTTAATGGAAACACAGCCTTGTTGTGCATGACTGCCCATGCATTATTCCCTATATAATACAAATGGGCATGTTCTTACAGTGTTTTCCAAATGTTGTTCTCAACATCAGAACATTAAGAACAAATTCAAACATTTACAACAGCTGAGCACAGCTGTCAGTTGGAGCTGAGTGACACTCTAATGAGGAGTTCTTTCCTTTTTTGAAAAACATCACTACATAGCCAGCCTGGTGGTGCTTAGGGTTGAGGTGCTGGATGCCACATCTCATGCTATGCCGGTGACCTGAGTTTGGGACCGCACCCAGGGTTGTCGGGGGTTGGCTAGGGGGAGGTTGGAGCTGGATTGAGACACCTTATGGTAGATCTCCTCTCCAGGGGTGGGTTTTGGTGCCGCTTCACTAGGGAGTGATGCAGGAAGGGGAGGACGTCGTTAGGCGCTTGGTAGTGGCTCTGTTCTCTTTACGGCTTCCTGCCTGAGCCATGCCCTTCACACCAATGTTCTCTGGGGGCAGGGACTTGGGCTTCAGTAGCTACTTCAGTAACCACAAAAAAACCTTCATCTCACTGCCGTGCCGTGTGATCACTGCAAAGCGGGATGAAGCCCCAGACGGCCGATAAGCCGGCACCAAGCCTTGCTGGCAGATGGGTAATAATATAACTATATGTATAAAAAAAAAAAAAAAGCAGCACTGCAGCAAACTGAAACTGCCAGCAGCTTGGCAGTCTTTGGGCCAAATTACAGATAAAGAAACTTAAAAATGATGCATATCTAGTTTAAAACAAATGCTGATATAAAAAATACTATACTATACTATAAAAAACTAAATAAAAACACCCAAGTGTGAAGAACTCATGAATTCTCACACCTCCTAGGTACTGTAACATGATAGCAGCACTCCACCTTTATTTTAGTTTGCATTGAACACTAACATGTGAACATCTGCTGGCATGTTCGTATGTTCCTGTTCTGTGATGTCACAGTACCTATGAGGTGCAAGAATCAGCAACTGTGCCAAGATCCCAAGCATGTTTACCAGTATCATCTGCTGATGTGCATGCTGTACTTGTGATGCTCAGTGCACAAAACATTGTATTTTTGGGCCCCTACCTTTGGTAAATATAACTCTTAAAATGTAAAACTCGCTCATGCACAAGTTTGCCAAACATGCAAGCACCATTATAAGATACACGTTCACAGCAAAGCGAGGCTTCCAGTGGCTGAAGTTCAGCAGCAGTAAGGAAAAATGCTCGACCCAAGCTAAATAATAGATACGTGTTCAATTCAGTAAAAAAGCCTACTATCACGCATATTGGGGCACTTAGTTCAAATACTTGGTCACCTCTCTTGTGAGAAGAAAACTGGTCAGACAAGAGCAGAAATGACAGTAAAAAGCTGACGGTACCCCTTTAAGACCACCATTTTTGATGTGCTTTAAAACCTGGAACAGTACAACAAAATTGACTTCCTATGTTGTTGTTTCAGTACTTCTTTGAGATCAATAAGCATCCGCCAACCCTACAAAAGAAGTATTGTTGCATATTGATTGATCTGATGTTTACAAAGCAGGAAAAGATACTAGACTTTTTCAAGAGTGGAGGGAAAAACACACTCAAATTCTATTAATATTTCAGAAGCTACGAAGACACCATGGCTCCATCTGCTGTCAGTTGTGTCATGGATAGCATCGAGCCATCCTGGGGGGTGGGAAGCCTGGGCCATACTACGGTCTGTTGACCTTCTCATGAGGCAGATATCATGTGACAGAGGTTGGCTATCTTGGCAGACACACTGGAAACAGGAGAAAGTGTTAAATATAACCAGGTGGACAGTGATGAATTGACACCCTGAAAAATCGAACACTTCAGTAATCAGGCAAAGGATCTGATATCAACAACATTATTCAGTTTTGTCCAGACCCATTGAAAGGGGTACTTTAACAAATTCAGTTCCCATTGGTTCGACATTTGATCTTTACACAGGTTTTCTGATTAGATTCGGTGTCATCATCAGTTTATCTTGTTTGTTTGTTTGCTTGCTTGTCCCTGAGTGTGTTTTTATTGCATGGAGAAATGGAACACTAACAATATTGGAAGGAGGCTCATACACAAATATATGAAGATATTTTTGGCTTTATTTTGCCTTCACATCTTTGAAAAAAATAGGTAACAGACAAACATGCATACATGCACACTGTTACTAACAAACGGACAAAATGTCAAGAACAGAGCTATACATTATTAATTCTATTCCATAAATCACACATTAAAAACAAAATCATGAGATATATTTTGGATTTGCTACTCCTGTCTGATTCTGTATAAAAGGCAAAACAATGCTAAAAATGTCCCTTACGACTACTATAGTGGAACTGTGTTAATATTTATTAATATGTTCATAGTCCTCCTGATGTGCTATCCCTTTTCCTTTCAGAATGAGTAAAACTGTTGCTAGTAGTAGTGTTATATTAATTAATAAATAATAATATGAAAATTGGTTAATACTTTTTTTCTTCAGTACCACTGCAAACATAGAGGGCATTTTCTTTAGAATGGACATTGCATGATCCAATAACTTTCAGGGAGCTCCCCAGAATTTTGCAGTAATGGGGTTATTTTTTTTTTCCATTTGCTTTCAAAATGATTTCTACAGCATGTGCACAGTGATGTTTGACATCTTGGTTTCAGGGGCATCCTGCTAGCATCATCAGCAAGTGATAAATGAGGCCCCTGGAATACTGCAGTTGTGTGACACGGGTAGAGCCAGACATTTTTTAAGGAGCAGCAGTTTTGTGAAGGAGGGCAGCACTTTTCTTATACACATGTAAAATACTCCATCTTTAAAATTCAGATTAGGATAAAACAGTTATTGTTAGCTGGCCCAAGGGTGCATCAGGTGTTAGTTTGCTACATAGCTGGAGTTATAAAATGGTGAGGCAGCAGAACTTGTATTCTGAATTTGTAGCCCAACATATTTTATTTTTAAAAGTGCCACTTTTTTCACTGTGCAGCTCAGTGGTGTGGTGACAGTGCATTTTGCTTCCTCCTAGAAAACCGGAACCAATTACAGAAGGGCACTAGCTATGAAGGCAGCAGCTTGCCTGCTATCTTGGACAGTAGGATCCAGCCAGGCGGTCCCCCAACATCAGGGTTGGGGGACAGGGGGGTCAGAAAGGGGTAGAACACTAATTGTTATAATAATTAAAAAATACTATTTGACCAGAAATCCATGTTTGTTTTTCCAAGAGCTCTTCCTCCCCTTTCAATAACCGATGTCATCAGTGACATCACATGGTATGTTAGCTAACAGCTGGACAGAAATCTCCACAGAAGTAAATCATTTTTGCCACAGAAATGAAACACAATCCACCTCAGACTGTCAGAGTCCCAACTTCAGAAATTAGTACTAAAGTGCCGCAGAGATCCAGAGGCCTCGGCTACAAGTTATAAAATAAATTGCAAACAGGCCAAACTACAATTCATTGCGAACACAAAATCCAATTATCCTCCTTGATACATAGGGATTTGAAATGTAGCACATGGGCAGGGGCATGTAGTGAGCAAACAGTCAGAGCACGCTGCTCCAACTCTCTTGAGATGTTGGAATTCTGGGGTGCCGCAGGGTCTTGGCCATCCAGCTCAGAAGTGTGCCCCCGTAGCTCACACAAGACTAGCATCTACTTATGATGGGGGGGGGGTCTGTTTAAAGACAAAGCCATCATGGGCACCTATAGCTCCCAAAGCTCATAAAGTGTAATTCCAGCATGGACTCCAATTTCACTATTCATATGTCAAAACAAGGAATAATCGCCCTAAAATGGACGGCATAGCCTGCTGTTCAGGTACCCAGAGCTGCTGGATGATCATCCAGCATAGAGACACAAGGAAGGTGGTTTGCACAGGATGCCCTGCAATGTTTTTTTAGTGTGATCTATTGCTGGGATTTGTTCTGCTACAAGCTAACCTTCACCCCTAACCCACCATGTCAAAAAAACATCAGAGGGAAAAAGAATCCAGGAACCATTTCAAGCCAAGAATTTATCTGTGCTTAAACTAAATGAACATGGTATAATTTAGCCTTTTTTTTGTTATTTCAATAACCCCTAAATAACCCAACTGTTATGTACCCACATGTGAAGCGAGTGCAACATATGCTGTTTATATAGATGTGACCCAGCCACACTCATTAACAGTCAAAGGATTAATTGTATCTGCAGAGCTTGCGTCCCAGTGCGGACATCTTGCCTCCTACCTGGGAAGAAAGCTGCAGTTGCTGTGTATAATTGGATCATTCAGTCAGTAATACGGGAACTTACAGATCAGCTGGGGACAAGCCTATTTGAATATCAAGCTCTACCACACTGAGGCTCCACTGACAACTTCATTACCTCCGCATATAAAAATGACTGCGGGGTAATGCAAATGGCTTTTCGTCACATGCATGCATTTCATATGCAGGCAGAGGGCATCTTGAGACATCAGTGAGAGGCAGACAGCTTTTGTCCAATTTAATAAGCCATCTTCAAGAAATAGTCCTCCTACTCTCAATTTATTACAGAGTCCGGTGCCCTGCCTTTTCAGAATTTTTGAGGGGGTGACGTCCCCGGGTGACAATCTCTGTCACTCAGCAGAAAGTGGGGGCCTTTGTCTACGTATTAAGAATTTCTAATGAAGCTTAAGTAAATTTCCTACAACATGACAAGGCGATCTAATTAATATTATAGAAATGTCAACAGAATATCAGTCTGTGGATAGTATTTATCACTTTGCACTGGTGTGTATCAGTGATGGGGAAGGAACAGACATTTTGTGTTTGATGCTGATTAAATTAGACATAAGCATCAATATGTTACTTATTGAGGACTAGCTATTTCACACTCTCTCTGCACTTAATAAGTAGATGCCTTCTTAAAAAGATATCAGATTCAGAGTACATTTAGGCTGACAGGTAACACAGATGAAGAGTGCAAATCTGTAGAATTCAGGCTCTGTGCTCATTTTATGTAGCAAACAGATGGTGCTTCAGTTGCAAGACGCAGATTTTTTTCTCTCAGTGTTGTGGTGTGAGCAAAAAGAAATGTGGTTTCATATAGTACCTTTCAAGCACACAATCCCAAAGCACTCTACAATGCAGGAATGGGAGGGGACAGCACGCTGCTATCATATTCAGTGCATAGGGGATTCAAACTGAACAGAGAATAATTAGATCTTAGAGAGGTTAAGGACTGGGAGGTTAAATGACTTGCTCAAGGTCATGCAGTAAGTGGTGGGATTCAAGCCTTGATAGCCATATTCACAGCTTTGTGCTCTAACCACTAATCTAAACTGCCTATGAAGGTACAGGGATGCTAACAAAGGGCTCTTTTCTAAAAATGAGACCTTACACTGCCCCCCTCCCTTGAGGCCCGGACACCTCCCAGCCTCAGCATCCTACCTACAGTACCTTCATCATTTGCCATGGGGCTCTGTGGTGGAGGGGCTCATAGCCCAAAATTATTGGTTCCGTCACCCTGGCAGTATTAATTTTTCCTCTCATTGTTTATTTTTCTAATTTTCTCTGGCCCTCCAACCCCCAACCCTTGGGTGCTGCATTGTACCTGTGTGACCCCCCCCCACACCCATAAGGCGAGTTGAATAGCTGGTTAGTTGGAAGTGAATGGTTGAGTCTTTGAGCCTTTGGGTGGATGGTGCCCAGATTCGTGATGTTATTGGGATTTAGATGTGATGCTGTACCACCACCTGTGGGGATCCTTTTGACAGAAGCTGCCAGGGTGCTACCCCACAGAATAATATGCTATTCCCACCCACAGTGACAGGGGAATTCTACTGGCATGTAACACAATACCCCCTATTAACCAATAACCAACAACATGCCCGTTGTCTGTGTAAGAAGCTCCCTGAACTAGTGGCCTTGATGGAAGAGGGTTGCCTGGATATTGTGGCAGTCACAGAAACATGGTACACAGAGAACCATGACTGGGATGTCAACATACCAGGATACACAATCTACAGGAGGGACAGGGAGGGTAAAAGAGGAGGAGGGGTAGCTCTCTATGTAGAGGAAGGGATCAAAGCAACAGAACTAAAGAGTAAACAAGGAGCAGATAACGCACTTTGGGTCACCCTGGAGACAGGAAATGGCACGACAATCCGCATGGGGGTTGTATACAGACCCCCATCTCAGGGGGAGGGAATGGACAAGGAAATGATAGAAGGCTTTCTTAGAATGGCAGAAAAAGGGGAGATATTGTTGATGGGGGACCTGAATATGCCAGATGTTAACTGGAGCACCTTTGCTGCAGGCACATTCAAGAGCAGGGTCATTCTTGATGCCCTACAGGGGGCATGCCTCATCCAGCTAGTATTGGAACCCACTTGGGAGGGAGCAATCTTAGACCTGGTACTCTCAAATGGGGATGGAGAAAGAATCTCAGATTTAGAAGTGGGTAGCCATCTGGGAACAAGCGACCACCAAACAGTGTGGTTCACGATAAACACAGCCATACAATCAAGCCATACAAAAGCAAGAGTACTGGACTTTAGGAGGGCTGACTTTGGGAAAATGAGAGAGTGCCTCAGAAAAGCACTAGCAAACAGGCAAGGAGGAGGGGTGGAGGAACAATGGGGAGTGATCAAAACAGCCATCACAGAGGCAACAAGCCTTTGTGCAAAGCAAATCAATAAAACACAACGAAGGAAAAAACACTATGGTTCTCAAAAGAGGTGGCAGGGAAGGTTAAGGAGAAAAGACAGCATTCAGGAAATATAAGGAAACACAGAAGGAGCAGGACAGAGAACTTTATCAGTTAAAGCAGAAAGAGGCTGGGAAGGCAGTCAGAATAGCAAAGGCCCAAACCGAGGAAAGGATAGCCAATTCTGTTAAGAAGGGGATAAGACCTTTTATAGGTACATTAGGGAGCGAAGAAAGACCAAAGGAGGGATACTGAAGCTTAATAAAGGGGAGGGAATGTGGGTAGAGGGTGACAGTGAAAAAGCAGGGATACTGAACGAATATTTCTGCTCAGTATTCACAAAGGAAGAGGAGGGGGAGTTACCTAAACCAAAAAAGAGAAACACTCTGAAGATGGAGGTCAATACCAGTCCATTTACAGAAGAAAGGGTTCTGAAAGAACTAATAAAATTGAAGGTGGACAAAGCAATGGGGCCTGATGGGATTCACCCAAGAATTCTAAAAGAACTAAGGGTAGAACTAGTGACACTGCTGACTACTCTCTTTAACAAATCATGGGAGGATGGGGTGGTACCCGAGGACTGGAGGAGGGTGGATGTGATTCCTCTTCACAAAAGTGGGAGCAGGACAGAGGCAGAAAACTACAGACCAGTTAGTTTGACCTCAGTGGTAAGGAAAATGATGGAATCACTTCTGAAGGAAAGAATTGTTGAGTACCTAGAGGCCAGTGGGGCACAGAACCCAAGGCAGCATGGATTCACGATGGGAAGGTAGTGTCAGATGAATCTAATAGATTTCTTTGACTGGGTGACCAAAGTAGTGGACCAGGGAGGGGCTGTGGACATGGCCTACCTGGATTTTAGCAAGGCATTTGATACAGTCCCACACAAAAGATTAATACACAAGATAGTCAGCCTTGGAGTGGGTCCCAAGGTGGTAGCCTGGATAAAAAATTGGCTAGACAACAGGACGCAAAGGGTAGTAGTAAATGGAGTACACAGTGAAGAAAGGAGGGTTACTAGTGGGGTACCGCAGGGTTCAGTACTAGGACCTTTTTAATGTCTTTATAAGTGACATTGCAAAGGAACTGGAAGGAAAAGTATGTCTCTTTGCAGATGACACAAAGATCTGCAACAGGGTTGATACACAAGATGGAGTGGAAAGGATGAGAAGGGACTTGGCAAGGTTAGAGGAATGGTCAAATGTATGGCAGCTCAGATTCAATGCAAAGAAGTGCAAGGTAATGCACATGGAAAACAAAAACCCAGGGGAAGTGTACACAATGGGGGGTGAGATACTGACAACAGTAAAAATACCACTTTCTCTCAGTGCAGTTTAACCTCTGCAAGGTATACATATTTTTAAATCAAGGATGGAAATGAGAAAGGAAAAGTGTGGCCTACTGGGATTCGAACCTCAGATCTCTGGTATGCCATTCCAGCGCTCTAACCATTAAGCTACAGGCTCACTGATCAAAGCGTCTGAGGAATTTCCTTACAGCCACACACACATTCCTTTCTCTAGTGTTGCGCAATTATGCAACTAGGAACCAGTGTTAGAAATACCACTTTCTCTCAGTGCAGTTTAACCCCTGCAAGGTATACATATTTTTAAATCAAGGATGGAAATGATTTAAAAATATGTATACCTTGCAGGGGTTAAACTGCACTGAGAGAAAGTGGTATTTCTAACATTGGTTCCTAGTTGCATAATTGCGCAACACTTGAGAAAGGAATTTGTGTGTGGCTGTAAGGAAATTCCTCAGACGCTTTGATCAGTGAGCCTGTAGCTTAATGGTTAGAGCGCTGGAACGGCATACCAGAGATCTGAGGTTTCAATCCCAGTAGGCCACACTTTTTCTTTCTCATTTCCATCCTGATTTAAAAATATGTATACCTTGCAGGGTTAAACTGCACTGAGAGAAAGTGGTATTTCTAACATTGGTTCCTAGTTGCATAATTGCGCAACACTAGAGAAAGGAATGTGTGTGTGGCTGTAAGGAAATTCCTCAGACGCTTTGATCAGTGAGCCTGTAGCTTAATGGTTAGAGCGCTGGAACGGCATACCAAAGATCTGAGGTTCGAATCCCAGTATGCCACACTTTTCCTTTCTCATTTCCATCCTTGATTTAAAAACAGTAAAAATAGAAAGGGACCTGGGGGTAATTATATCAGACGACCTAAAGGTGGGCAAGCAATGTGAGAAGGCAGTAAGGAAGGCTGGGGGGATACTGGTATGCATAGGAAGAGGCAACAATAGTAGAAAACAGGAAGTTGTTATCCCTCTGTACAGACAGTTGGTGAGAACCCATCTGGAGTACTGTGTGCAGTTCTGGAGACCCCATCTCTGCAAAGACATAGATAGAGTGGAGGCTGTCCAGAGGAGGGCAACCAAAATGGTGCAGGGTCTGCACCAGAAGACATACGAAGAAAGACTAAAGGAGCTTAATATGTATACCCTTGAGGAAAGAAGGGAGAGAGGGGACATGATAGAAACTTTCAAGTACCTCAAGGGAATTAACAAAGTCCAAGAGGGTAGCATGTTCCAGAAAAAGAGATGTGCGAGAACAAGGGGGCACAATTTGAAGATAGAGGGGGGACGGCTCAGAGGTAATGTGAGGAAGTATTTTTTCACTGAGACGGTTGTGGATGCATGGAACAGCCTCCCTGAGGAGGTCATGGAGTCAAGAACAGTGGAGGACTTCAAGAATGCATGGGACAGGCATAAGGTAGTCCTAGTTGGGGGGGGAGGAAGTAAGCTGTTGGTTAACTAGGATCTGCAGCTTATCTGTTAGGTAAGAAAATGGGCAGACTAGGTGGGCCAAGCAGTCCTTATCTGCCATCAAATTCTATGTTTCTATGCAATAAGTAAGCAATAACACACAACAAGGTGTGGGTTAAGCCCTGATTTGAGCATGCCCAGGTGCGTTTTAAGGCACGTGGCACTTGAGCCGAGTGCCTTATGCACCTAGGCTTGCTCTTATCAGGACATAACCCACACCTTGGAGTGTGATATTGTGCTTATAAAATGGGCCCCCCAGCTATTTTTTTTTTTAAAAAGAACAAAAAAACACGAAAATATAAAAAAGAGTACGTTTTAATTGCTGAAATACTAAGAAATAGTCCCCCAATTAAACTACTTGGACAAGTGTTTCATTAGTACTACAGGGCTCTGTATTTTGATTTGTCTGTGTTTCTGTCTATCACTCCAGGTTTTGGGTTCCACATATGTCTTTCTATCACTGCTGCTTTTGCCACCTTTCTACTCCCCTCACACAATCATTTTGTTGAGTATTTGGTAGCATGACACCATCCCATTTCAGTGACAGCGAGTGTGTCCTTCTGCAGCTGTAGCCAGCGCTTTTCAAACAGCGCTTACTAGATCTTAGTGTTCACTTCAGACAGTTTTCATGTTTTTTATTTATTACATGTGGTTATGAGTTGTGGCAGAGAAGCAGTTGTTTTTTTTTAATTTGAAGGCAGCTGCCATAGGCTGCTGACATGCTCACTGGATCTGTGTTGTGAGATTTGAAAGCCGTCGCATGCACGACCCTCATTCTGCAAGAGTGAGTGAGATGAGACTGCTTGTCTGGCTATGGCTGTCACTTCAATAATACAGAGGGAGACCTGGTGAGTTTTATGAAATGTCTCTCTTGTGAAAGTATCAGGGCATGGAAGTGGGTGAATCAGAGGAGAGAGAGAGTGTGTCTCTTTTGAAAACATGAGGTAGCGGGAGTGGAAGTTTCAATACTACAACGCCTTTGAATAGCACGGCCATCTTTGTAGTGTGAAACTGCTCATTGTGGTAGATTTCCAATGACTGGTGAAGGTGGCACATTGATATTTTTCTGTTATGGGGCTGAGGTTGCCAGAAGTAGAGCTTGTTGAATGGATATGGCCTGATAAGGACACAACTGAAAACATGTTTCAGCCAATCAGGCTTCAAGATCTTTTTGCCCATTTTATAATAGAATACAATGTAATACAATACAATAATGGTTACTGATTCCATTAATATATTACAAACAACAAGGACAGCCTTTATTAGGGAAAAGAAACAGGCTGTAGGGAAGGAAAGGGCGAGGTAAGGCAAGGCAATGATAAAAGAACACAACCCCCCCATTACAAATCCCACCACCCACCAACACAGAATATCCCATAGACCCTCCACACTGGTCCACCAGTTACCCTGAATTGTTCCTGAAAATAGGCAGAATTGCTCAGCATACTTACCTGGTTAACACATTTTTAAATAAATAAACCCAGAGTCTCTTTCTGGGTTCTCCGTTAAGTCTATAGAGGCTGCAGGCCAGATAAAGAGTGGTGCAGTGCTGATGTTGGCTAGCTGGTAATGCAAGTCACAGACGATAATGAAACAACAAATCAGAAGTTTAATCCAATATTGCTATCAAGTGCAACGTGAAACAAGGTATTTATTTATTCATTCATTTATTGATTGAGTGACTGACTGATTGATTTTTTATTTATTTATCTGAAATTATTCCAACCAGTTTAACCCCATGAAATGCAGCATCATGTTTTCATGGGGGTACCAGAGAGGACAGCAGTAATCAACAGGTTAACATAGTCCAGTAGGATTAGTTACATACAGGCTACAATATAAACGGCAACAAACAAACAAGCTAACAAAGTGGAATCACAACAAACAAATAGCGTGAACATCATTATGCAACATGATCATCATGGCTGGAGAGCAAGGCATTCTGTACCAAAACAAATACAGGGAGTTGTAAAGAGGCTGGAAGACTGGAAATGACCACTTGTAAGCTAGAAGCACTTCCCAGCTGAAGAAGGAGTTTGTTCCAAGTGTCAGGTGCTGCAAATGCAAAGATCTTTCTACCAAATTCACACTGCATCCTGGGAACTGAGAAGGTAAGTGATGCTGTTGAATGGAATGAGTAAGCACTGATTGTTTGAATTGGTCTAAGAAATAATTGGGCTTTTCCTTGTACACAGTTGTGAACCAAAGAAAGGCAATGGTAGTCATGCCTTTTTGAGGGACTTGGCCAGATAAGCTGGTCATACAGCAGACAATGATATGTAGACCATCCACTAAAGAGGATAAAGCTGCATGGCTGTTCTACTTGGCCGTGTTACAATTGCACAGTCTTTGTCCAGACACTATCTGTGCCCTAACTATCAAATAGAGTGGCAGGGCTGGGGGCTCTGATTTGAACTCTTGAGTGGCACTTGGGCAGCTACAGCAGGTACTTTTGATCATCCTTCTTGGTAGTCCTAGCTGCACAGTTTGAACAGGATCAGTGGACCCAATATTCCTCTGGTGGCGAAGGCTACAAGCCATGCAGAAAGGCCTCTAAAAAAATCCCTTGATGAGCCTTTTCTCCCCATGGGGGACTTTTCTTTACCTATCAAAAGGAAAGCAATCACATAGGATCAGAGTGTGGGGCCCTCCACAGGGACAAATCCCTGCAGCAGGATCCTAAGAAAGAAGCAGTCTGGCCTTGCCTATCTCACAGAAACAGAGCTGAAGCAAGGCAACCCCGGTATGCCACCCTTATGGTGACACCAACACAGCGAACTACGCTCCTGTCGGCAAAATCAACACTTTGTCGACAGGTCGCTGTGTTGGTGTGCCCAAGATAGGGGCAAGCTGTCTCCTGATCCTGCACCCCCGCCCCAACTTAACTCCAACTGGAGTTAAGAATCCTTTAGTCGGGGAGGTGCGGGCACTGCAGCCCCCCATGTGGGGGGTTCGGGGGCAAAGCCCCCCGATGAAAGCAGGACTGGGAGTCTGTCAAGGAATCATGCCAACCGTGATTTGCAGTCGACATGATACCTGTCGCTGTAACGCCGGTCGACATCAGAGATGTCAAACCAGCATGGTAAAGCCTGGCAACCCCTGCTCCAGATACTGCAGTCCAGGACTGGCACTTCAGTTCCAAGGCTCTGAATCTATTTTCTGTCAATCCCAGGCAGGGATGTCAGGTAGGAGCTCAACCCAGGGGCTGAGAAGTAGAAAAGTACATGTCTCCTTTTGTAGATCAGACAGATCTGAACTGGCAATGCTGAGCTGGCTGAACACTCTGCAGACTTCCTGTTCTCAAGCTATCATGTTTATTAGTTAGTACAGTCACTAGGGGGAGGGAGCTCTTTTCTTAGTGTAAACGCCCAGTCCCCTGGGGTTACTAGAATCCTGTCAGTATTAGTGTTAGGAAGGTAGCAGGCAGCTGGTAGGGAGCTCATTAGGGGCTCCTTACATAATGACATCATTGTTTACTCAGCTAGCCTGAGGGAAAAATGATTAGGTCATTTGGAACTCTCGCAGCAGCACAAGCCACACTCTGTGGACAGCTGCTCTGGGGAGCTTAGAATGCTCAGTTCTGTGTAGTGAGTTGTTCAGTGAGGAGGTGAGAGTGGCAGAAGGATTGCCAGTGGGCTCTGAGGAGACAGCCCAGGATTTCTCACCCTAGTGGAGTGACATTTCCAGCTTCCAGTGAAGTGGTGGAGACCAGTGCTACAGCAGGATTTCCTGTTTTCTACTACAAGTGAAGTGGAAGGAACTGCTTGTTCTCAGTGGACTCAAGGGGTAATCCCCTAAATGTTCTGTGGTGTTTTCAGCTGCCTTGGATAGGACTTGAAAGAGACTGTTTAATTGGCTACCCAGGAGAGTGCCTTTCTTTTTGTTTTATTGTTCCATGTCCTGTGGATGGGACAACCTCTGTGAGTACTGTTCTAGGAGACCAGATCTCCACATTTTTAGGGGATTCGATAGTCTGTGGTGTGTGCCCATAGATAAGCCTGGATTGCACCTGCCAGTGCCCCTAGTTTCACCCAAGTGAGTGAAGTACTGTTAAACTGTTCACCCAAGTGAGTGCAGTTTTGTTCTTTGGTCACCCCAGTGAGTGTCGAAAATAAAGTGTGGGGCCTCTAGCATTTCAGTTAGGAATGGGGGTTTCAATGATGTAACCCTGAAGAATGGCAGAGACTGTTAGTTGGGGCCAAGGGTAGAAGGAACACCATCTAAGTGCTTACAAGGCAGGGCATCCTGGTTCGTAAAGGTCACCAGTTATACCTGAACAAGGGCCAAGCTGCAGGTTAAGGTGTGTGACTGAGTTTTACTTATGTGCACCTATGTTAGAAGAAGAGCTATGAGTGTGTGTCTTATATTCCCTAATTGACACTCTTAGGAGGAAAATATTCATGTGCGTGGCCAAGTGTCCACTTAATACACCATTTGGGAATTTGGGAAGAAGATGTTTTCTTTTGTGTGTTCATGAACTGTACTGCATGCAAGGAGAGTTCATGAAATGTACCTGTCCAACCTAGACCAACCCTTGGGGGTCCACTTCTGCTTTAAATTTCAATCTGTTAAATAAAGCCATACTGCACAATCCTAGTCACGGTTATGGACATTCCAATTATTGCTTCTGGTTATGTGGAATTACTGGGGCCCCCTCAGCAGTTTAGATCTAGCATATGCTAGCTGCCTCCACCCAGGACCTGGGTTGTGTTATTTATACAACGTTCATGTTGTTTGGTTTCTGTACTCCCTCCCGCCACTTCCGCTAGAAAATGAGCCAGGTATGTATCCTAACGCCAAGGGTGGTGCTTACGTTTTTGGTATGCCAGTATGTGGGTACCAGTGTTTCCAGATTTTAATGGGTGGTGTGCTCACTAGTTAAAAAGTGGCCTGGGGGTCACATTAGTATGTGTTTTTATGCCTTTCCTTACTCTATACAAAGTCCAAGAGTTCCTCAAGGAACAGCCCCACTCAGTAGCTGTGACTATGTGGAGATGTTTTCAAAAGCCTTCTTGAGAGCATCCCAAATGGCTCCTCACAGCACAGGTGAAACATTGACGTTTTAGATTTTAAACTTCTCCATCTATAACTAGATTTCCCAGCTAGTTGTAGAAGTGCCAGCTTGAGAACAACCAGCCAAAACACATTTCATTCCTGGGTGTGCCCAATCCCCTGTTCCATTAGTTGGGTTTAGGATGAAGACTGGAGTGTCCTAAAGTGCTTCTGGTGTTCCACTCTCAGTTGTGGTCCTTCTGTGCTCCCTGCCATCTCTTGGTAGGAAGACAACTGTTTTTATTCTGATATTCAGTCCCCCTTATAGGGCATTTATGCCCATTATATGTCCCTCAATGGCAACTTTGGGCCACAGTGATGATGTGTGCCAGGTAGGTAAAAAGAGGAACAAAAGCTGACTTGCAGTCCAAAGGTACATGGAAGTAGTAAAGTGTGTAGTGATTGCAGGCCACAAAAAAGCAGCTTCAGGGAGAATAGGCATGTTATTTGCCAGGGGTCGCTTTGGTGGTAGAACGCATCACCATCCTCCCCATGTTGGAATGCACAGACAACAACAATGTTTTCAAAGCCCTAGCAGCCCAACAAAAGTGTCCCAAGGCCACTTCTGAAACCAGCACAGTTGAACCACACATTACTGCTTGGCCACTGGGTGGCTCTAGCCATCTAGATTTTTTCCAGTCCTGATTTTTTTTACCCTCTATGGCCAGATACCTCCACTCTAATACCAGTCACCTCCCAGCCCTGTCAACCCCCTTACCAGGCACCAGAGTCCTCCACGGTTTGTCCTCAAGGCAAGGCGAGAGAGGAGGTCTCCCTCCTCCAAGCAGAATCTGATTAGGTCAGGGACCTAAAGCCTGAGTGTACTGGCACCATCATCCTGGTGGCTGCCATAGTTACTCCTGTTTTAATCCCTTCTCCTTACTACCCTACTCCCGCAGGGCTACACACACACCCATAAAGGGCTTGTGCATATGTAGCTGCACCCCTGAAATCAGCAAGGTCTCTGGACCTCAGGGAGTCACTATGGTGATGGAATGTGGCATCAAACCTCACTGGGCTGGGAGACACTGTCATGGGTAGCACTCTTCTCAGTATGGTCAGTCAGGGCTGGTGACCAGGACTCATTCCCAAACCTGCATTGCCTGCTATTGGGTTCCTGACTGTTCCCTGGGTAGTCAGATGTTGAAGATAATGGCATTCAATAAAGATAATGAATGTTGCCTGTGACTCTGAGTGATTGTTCTGAACACATTAATAGATGAAGATGAAGATGCAGATCACGGGGGGGGGGTTCAGGTGCTGCTGACACCAGTTCTGCTATATCTGATAAGCTAGTCATGCTGGGGATGAGGTGGTAGGAGCCATTTGAGGTATACCACTTTGCAACAGGCCTATCTGATGTATTAGATGCCAAGACAAACAAGCATTTGTCAATGTTGAATGTTGATTGCATTGGTCCGTTGAACTGGCTCACTGGCCCTCTTTCACTCGCTCGTTCTGTTTCTCCTGGTGTTGCAGGCTGCCCTTTTGTACTGGGCACCTGCCTGCATTGGCACCCTTTTTTGTCCACAGAGAAATCCGCAACTGGTCCGACAGAGCTCCATTGAAATGGGTCACTCCCCCTCTCTGACTCGCTCATTCTGTTTCTCCTGGAGCTGCAGGCTGGCCTTTTGTACTGGGCTCCTGCCTCTGTTGGTGGCTTTTTCTGCCCACAAAGAAATCTGCAGCAGTCCTGACACAGGTCCATTGAGCTTGCTCACTCCCCCTCTTTCACTCGCTCATTCCATTTCTGCCAGTGCTGCAGGCTGGCCTTTTGTACTGGGCTCCTGGCTGCGTTACCGCCTTTTTCTGCCCACAAAGAAATCCACAGCAGTCACGATAGAGCTCTGTTGAGCTGACTCACCCCCCACTCACTCATTCTGTTTCTCCCGCCACTGCAGGCTGCCCTTTTGTACTGGGCTCCTGGGTGCATTGCTGCCTTTTTCTGCCCACAAAGAAATCCACAGCAGTCCCAACAGAGCTCTGTTGAGCTCACTCACTCCCCCTCCCTCACTCGCTCATTCTGTGTCTCCCGCTGGTGCAGGCTGTCCTTTTGTACTTGGCTCCTGCCTGCGTTGGTGGCTTATTCTACCCACAAAGAAATCTGCAGCAGTCCCGACACAGCTCCGTTGAGCTCGCTCACTCCCCCTCTCTCGCTCGCTCGTTCCATTTCTGCTGGCGCTGCTGGCTGGCCTTTTGTACTGGGTTCCTGCCTGTGTTACCACCTTTTTCTGCCCACAAAGAAATAAGCAGCAATCACAATAGAGTTCCATTGAGGTCACTCACTCCCCCCATCTCACTCACTCATTCTGTTTCTCCTGGCGCTGCAGGCTGCGGTTTTGTAGTTGGCTCCTGCCTCTGTTGGCACCTTTTTCTGCCCACAAAGAAATCTGCAGTTCTTTTTCTGCCAGCACTGCAAGCTGCCCTTTTGTACTGGGCTCCTGCCTGCATTGCTGCCTTCTTCTGCCCACAAAGAAATCTGAAGCATTCACGATAGAGCTCCATTGAGCTCGCTCACTCCCCCTCTCTCACTCGTGCGTTCTGTTTGTCCCACTGCTGCAGGCTGCCCTTTTGTACTGGGCCACTGCATGCATTGCTGCATTTTTCTGCCCACAAAGAAATTCGCAGCAGTCCCAACAGAGCTCCGTTGAGCTCACTCACTCCCCCTGCCTCACTCGCTTGTTCTGTGTCTCACGCTGCTGCAGGCTGCCCTTTCCTACTGGGCTTCTGCCTGCATTGCCACCTTTTTTTGCCCACAAAGAAATCTGCAGCTGTCCTGACAGAGCTCCATTGAGGTTGCTCACTCCGCCTGCCTCACTTGCTCATTCTGTTCCTCCAGGTGCTGCAGGCTGCCATTTTGTAGTTGGCTCCTGCCTGCGTTGCCGCCTTCTTTTGCCCACAAAGAAATCTGCAGCAGTCACGATAGAGCTCCGTTGAGCTCGCTCACTCTCTGCCACTCTCTCACTCATTCATTCTGTTTCTCCCGCCACTGCAGGCTGTCCTTTTGTACTGGGTTCCTGCCTGCATTGCTGCCTTTCCCTGCCCACAAACAAATCTGCAGCAGTCACGATAGAGCTCCGTTGAGCTCGTTCACTCCCTCTCTCTCACTCGCTCTGTTTCTCCCAGCATTGCAGGCTGCCCTTTTGTACTGGACTCCTGCCTGCATTGGCACCTTTTTCTGCCCACAAAGAAATCGGCAGCTGTCCCGACAAGAGGTCCATTGAGGTCGCTCACTCCACCTGTCTTTCACGCTCATTCTGTTTCTCCTGGTGGTGCAAGTTGCCCTTTTGTACTGGGTTCCTGCCTCTGCTGGTGCCTTTTTCTGCCCTCAAAGAAATCTGCAGCACTCCCAACAGAGCTCCGTTGACCTCACTCACTCCCCCCCCCTCTCTCACTCACTCGTTCTGTTCCTGCCGGTGCTGCAGGCTGCCTTTTTGTACGGGGCTTTCACATGTGTTATCACCCTTTTCTGCCCACAAAGAAATTTGCAGCAGTCACACTAGAGCTTCAGTTGAGCTTGGTCACTTCCACTCAACCATCCTTTTCTGTCCCAAACAATGATTTCCGACAGCAACTGCGGTATTCTGTGCTGGAAGTACGAAAACACATTTCAACCAGGATGTAAAAAATGACAGCTGTACTGTTCATCAGGAGGTGTGAAAAAATGCCAGTGTTGAAAATGTGGCATGAAAATATTACTAATTTGCGAAGTTACAAAGGTGCGTGGAAACTGCACAACGCATGCTCATACAGTCATTTTGTGGAGTCTCATCACAAAATTTTCAACATAGGCATTTTAACACCTCTGCTCATGAACAGTGTCAGTGTGATTTTTCTTCATGTGGCCCGAACACTGATTTCCCACAACAACCGCACTATTGTGCGCCGGAAGAGCGAAAACACATTTCGGCCAGGATCTAAAAAATGACAGCTGTACTGTTCATAAGAGGTGCAGAACAATGGCAATGTTGAAAATCTGGAGTGAAAATATTATACATTCGTGAACTTATGAGCATGCATGCAAACTGCACAACGCACGCTCATAACCCAGTCATTTTATGCAGTATTGGCACCAAATTTTCAACATAGGCATTTAGGACCCCTGCTCATGAACAGTGTCACTGTCATTTTCGTAATCTGTCCAGCACACATTTCGGCCAGCATGTGAAAATGACAGCTGTACTGTTCACAAGGAGGAATGGAAAAAGAAATGCCAATGTTGAAAATCTAGTGTGAAAATATTGCACCACAGTACCAGTGTGCGAAAGAATTTCAACGCAGACATCAAAAACAGTAATTTATTTTTATTTTTTCCACCAAATTTGCAACATAGGCTTTTTGAGAGCCCACTTCATGAATATTGACACTGTAATTTTTAATCAGTCCTGAAAGGTGATTCCACACAGTGACCGCGAAATCACCTTTCAGGGCCAATTAATGCCATGACAGTGGCAGAATTCACGAGGAGGGGTCTCAAAAACCCCATGTTGAAAATTTGGTGCAAAAATTTCAAAAAATTACTGAGATATGCATCAAAGTTGAAAAAACCTTATTTATTCCATTATACAGCTTACCGGCATTTCCTCAGTTTGCAGTCACCTTTGAAGAGTACAGACGTGTTCCCGGTCCATCGAAAATCATCGGAGGTAAGTGTGGGGTGAGAGGGGGTTTGGGGAGGCAGGGTGCGCAGTGGGTGGGCGTGGGTTGCAGGAGGTGGCAGGGAGACCGGCAAGGGACCGTTTCCTTTTTTCACAGGGAAAAGTAAAAAACATCCACAGAACCGTTTTTTTTAGGGGATGTGGCATCACGGGGTGGCTCCCAGCGTGCCAATGGACTCTTTTGGGGCACAAATGATAGGGATTGGGCACCCCCATCGGCACACAACAAAAGCAGGGGGGGGTGACATTATGCCGACAGGGATTGGGCACCTCCGTTGGCACATACTGGTATGGGGGGTCTCATGAGCCAAGGGAGATTGGGCACCCCCCCGACATACGAGAACTTACAGGGGGGGAGCATGCCGACGGGGATTGGGTGCCCCCATCAGCAAAAAAACAGGGGAGAGGACATGATGCTGAAGGGGACTGGGCACCCCCTTGGCAAACAGACAGGGAATGCAAGGGAGCCCTGCAATGAGGGGTTGCTCCCTCATTGCAGCAGATGACGCTGCAATGACGAGGCGGCCCCTGATTGTAGCAGCTAAAACTTCTCATGGTTGTGGCACGTTGGCTGAACTAGTGTCAGCAGCAGCATGCCATGCCATTGGGGAAAGTGGGCCATGCCTTTAAAGGCTGTGGGGGCACTGACCACAACAGTGCCAAGCCTCCACAACCTGCTTCTGGCAACCTTCCACAATATGTTTTTTGCGCATGTGCACAATCAACATAAAAAGTGGTACTGATGCATTATCTGAGATTAGAGGGACAGCTTCTGCTTGCTAAGCTTGGGGACCAGTCAACTTTTGATGATGTTTACAACCTTCACAGAGCACTGCAGACTACTACATAATGCAGTATTAGTATGCATCCAGATTCAGCAGCGGGGGTGGGGGGGCCACACCTGGAATATTGTGCACAGTTCTGGATTCCCCACCTAAATACAGACAGGGACCACTTAGACAGCCCAGAGGAGGGCTACAACAATGATCTCAAGACAGCAATGGAAAATGTATGAGGAGAGGCTAAAGTGTCTCAACATGTACTTTCTGAAGGCCAAGAGCGAGGAAGTGGGGGTGGACATAATAGAGATTTATAAGTTCTTTGAGGAGAATAAACAAGGTAGACTACAATGATCTGTTCAAGAGATACAAAAGCACTGTAACCAGGGGGCATGGATGGAAGCTGGGGGGAGACTCAAAAGGTATGCAAAGAAGTTCTCTTTTTATGGAGCAGGTTGTGGATGAATGGAAAAGTTTGCACAAGGAGGGTGGTTAAAGTCAAATCAGTGACATGGTTTAAAAATGGATGGGACAGCCGGGCCAGTAACATAGAAAGCTGAGTAATCTGTGCCTTACCAACTGCCACACCAGCAACCCGTGTTTAGTGGCAAACGTGGATCACTGGGGGTCAGCCGGAGAGTGAGAGGATCAAACATCCAGAGGACTGCTCTCCTCTCCCGGAGAGGGAGGCTTGGCATTCTCACTGAATGACTGCCCCCCTGGTGGAGGCCCAAGGGTAGTGCAGGACTGAGGGAACCAATGACAGGAAGGTGCTGCGGGACATCTGCAGCATGTGTACCCCTCCTTGTTCATATGCTGACATCTGTGCCCCAGTGATGGTTGAATGGGGGAAAATGGGAGACAATGGCAGGCTACATGATGCCCTGATTAGGGCAGATTGGAGCCCTCAGAGAGCCAAAGCCTTGCCTGCAAGCCCCCCATGGAAGAAAAATCTATATGGAAAAAAAATGGATGGGACAGACACAAGGGGATTGTGAGGTCTATGGGAAGAGGGAGTATAGACAGCCTGTGGAGGGGGTACTGACATGTCATTAGGGTAGTCAGCACAGTAAATCCAGTCTATCATTACTGTATGTCAGAAAGAGTCAGACAGTAATGGGTCAACTTTCTCAACCACTGGATCTTTATCAGGAGAAAAATTCTATGTATCTGTATATCTGTATGTCTTGAACCTTGGCTTGCATACATACACTAGAGGAAATTACACAGGTGCTAAACCAGGCACCAGTGCTGACCCATTTTTCGATCACATCTTCTACCATTATCATCTGTAATGCCACAGTTTCTGCTCTTGGATCAGTACTCACACAAATTTAAGCTGGTGTGGAATGACCGGTGGCTTATGCTGCTTCTCATTTTTTTTGTATTGCTGACTGAACAACACTACACAATTGGGGAGAAAGAAACCTTGGCATGCATCTTGGCCATGGCAACTGTTGTCAGCATCAGAGCAGAGCAGTAACGCCTTAGAGTGTACTGGTGATCAGACTGATTGAATCTGTAGGATTGTACATCTCAGTTCTGGTTAGGCAATTTAAATCAAGTGGCTAATTGTTTGCCCAGAGTAATTTAGGAGCAACTGAATCAGATGCAGAATAGGAGGAGAGAGCAGTGATACTGCCTCTACAGTCCAAGCTTCCAGCAGGTATTTCAGTGAAAGAGCTTGAGACAGTCTCTCAGAAGAATCCAGTGCTTAGAAAGATATGAGGCGTTGTAAATTCTGGTTGGCCTGCAGTGATAAAGTAGCATCTATGGCCCTATTAGTCAGGATCACCTTACCTACTAGGCAGATCCTTTCTGGTATAGGGTCAAAAGACTGTCATCCCAAACCATCTGTGGGTTAAAGTACTAGCTGGCTCGTATAGATCAAAAGTAGGTCATACAGATGAAACAGCGGTGTCTGAAGTCAGTTTGGTGGCCACGCATGGATTCAGAGATAGATGCCTTCTTGAGAGGCTGCAAGGCATTTGTGTTTAGTATCAAAACTTGTTAGCCTCTGATGACACCACTCCAGCCCATCCATGGACACCAGGGCCATATGAAACTGTGCAGTTTGATATTTAAGGTGTTACCCACCCCTGGTCCTCAATTTGTCTAGGGTCCAAATGTTATGGGGGGGGGGGGCACAGACCTGAACACTTCCTGGCTCTTTCACAGCAATATAGAGAGACAGGGAGGCCTTACCTGCAGATGCCTTTTCATGCTTACAGGCCTTCCCTTACCCTTGCTGAATTTCAGGTGGCATCTCCGCTGATCTTCCGAATTGGGGGGGGGGGGTGGCATTTTCTCAGAAGCAAGAAATAATGTGGAACAAGTGGTTTTAATTCATTAGAAAAATCATTCACCACAACCATAATCACAGGAAAACTTTTTATTTTGGACATGGAAATAGTGACTGTGTCCAAAATCCATATTAGATAAACTAGGAACAGCTCCTTGGGGCTGAGATAATGTATAAGAGTGCAGCAGCTTTCACAGAGCACACACATGGGGCAACCACAGCAACCACAGATTTTTTTTCCTTAAGGCCTAGATCATAGACCACTCTGGCTCCACACTTATCTTTCCCTTGGGCAGAGATCTCATAGTTATTTAGAACAGCTTTTCCTTCCAATAACCTTTTTGTGCCTTAAAGGACAATTGCGCTAAACCTATAAGTCATTTTACCCAGTAGATGCTTTTTTCACATATTTGATCCCTTTCTGTTATTGTTCCATCTTTACTGACCTTTTGGTAAACACAGTAGGTGTTTCTGATTAAACACACTGCTGGCAAGTGCCATTTTAGAGCTGTATGATGTAGTTTATGTCACCTTTGGGCCGCAGAGTTCCAGAGTAGAATAGGAATGCATTGTGAAAACAATGGAAGTTCTTTAACAAGGACATAAAGTGCATCATACAGTTCTAAAATAGTATTGCGCACCACAGTGTAAAGCAGAAACATACAGGGAATTTACTAAAAGGCAGTATAGCTGGAACAAAAACAGAATGTGAACTAGTATTACAAAAGTAGCTTCTACAATAAACACTGGCATGCAGATCCAAGGCAGTTCTCCTTTAAATTCCTAATGAGGGAGTGCCTTACCGCTCCCATGCCAGCCGAACCAAAACTTGACCTGAGACGATTGCAGCCTAAGCCTCCCGTAGCTGCACCCAGACAATTTACCCAAACCAGTTCACCTGAGCCAAAAACGTTGCATTCTCCTCCTTTCCTGTAGCCACGCCCCCTGGGTCTGTGTGGTGGTTGCTTGTGTTTGTCTGTGTCTGTAGCTTAGTTTTTGTGGATTTACATGTTTTTCTGCTTGTGGTAACTATACCATTCTTGCTCACTACATCCGTGAAAGTCTCCTGGACTGGATTTCCGCAAAAAAATCATCATCAGGTATCTTTATTTTCATTTTAAAATCAACTTTTTGGAAGCTATCCCAATCAAAACATAAGTGAAGCAACTACATCTGACAACCTTGGTGACTCTGGGTCCTGCTGGAATCCACACTTTCGTCTGACCTGCTCCATGATCTGTGTGTGGGCTTTTCAGCAGCCTGTTTGAATGACAAAGAAGCATATAGACACAGGGATTTCACATCCTGCATATGTGCAGGCACAGTTAATCACCTTCAGGAATTTTAACATTTCAGTGACTCTGGACCTCAGCTGTTGATCATTCTTTTGGCTTTTGACTTATCCACCAGGTACCTATCTTCAAGCGACTGGGTGCAACTGACAAGCTACAACAAGGATAAATGGGCATATCATCCTCTATTACTAACAACCTCCTTGCTCTGGGTCCCTAGACGCCTGCACTGGTCCAAGCCGCATAAGCCTCAGAAGTGTAATTCTATTGACTACAAAGTACAGCAACTGTCTCTTAAACTCCTACTCCTCCTCCTCTTGATATCAGAAAGTGTCCACTCAAATCCTTGGCCCTGTCTCCTACAGTACAACAAAGCCTGCCAAAATGGAGGGGGGGCTCAAAATTGCTACCTTAAACATCTGCAGTCTCCTCCCAAAACTGGCCTCCCTTCAAATCTTTGCCAGCCAGCACAACCGGATATCCTTGCCATCGTCGAAACTTGGCTGACACCTAATACTCGGATCATGCCATCTCTATACAAGGCTACAAGATATTCAGGCTGGATAGGACCTCGAAAAGGGTGGTGGTGTGCAATCTACTAAAGGACTACCTCACCTGTCTCCCTGGTTCTTACCCCCACCACAGAAACCTCAGTGCAACTCCTCCCTATCAAGATACTACTTGGTGCCCAAAACAAAGTCCTCACGATTGCTGCTGTCTATATCCCACCAAAAGATCCTGATTCCGCCTACAGGCTGTCCTCCGAGTTCGTAAGTACACAACCTTCTGACATCAAACTCTTTCTCCTTGGGGACTTTAATATAAATTGGCTTGCTCCTGATGCAGGGTCAAACAAAGATGCTATCCTAGCAGCAAATTTAACACAAGTGGTAAACTCCCCTACCAGGAAAAACTACAAATCAGGGACCAGCACCCTCATTGACTGGATCCTTACCAGCCACCCTACCATTATAACCAATGTAAGTGTTCTCCTGACTTGCTCAGTGATCACTCTCCAATAATATGTACCTGGACAAATAAGTTTTTAACTCGCCTTCAAAAACCATCTACAGCAGAGTCCTACCTTATGGCAACCTTATTCATCTCAAGACCTGTCTTAGGCAGGTGGACTGGTCCTTGATTTATAAAACTCAAGATGTTGACCTAGCCCTTGATTACTTTATTTCTACTTTCAACACTGCCTGTGACACCTATGCACCAGTAAAAAAGCACAAAATCAAAGCACTCACAAATCCCGGGCTCACGGCGAAGCTATTGGCACAACTCAAAAGTAGGGATCACCTCTGGGCCACTGCAAGAGCTACTGGCACTCTGTCAGACATTCAAAGTATAAACAGGCTTATAACCACTGCACTAAACAGATCCACATTGATGAAGAGCTCCTACTTCAAGAATGCCCTCTCCAACTCCTGGGCGAAGGAAATCCTTCTGGGACAACATAAAGAATATCATGGGTCAGCAGTCCAAATCCTCTCCTACAATAATGAACGTGGATGGAACCACTACATTAGACCCAGAGATCATTGCAAACACCCTAAATGATACCTTCACGGACCTTAGTGGTGTCCTCTCATCTGATTTCTTCACTGATGCTGACCCTCCAATTTCTACTTCTACTACTGCCTCTCCAACCAAACCACCCTTCCATTTCAAACTAGTAAAGGCACATGAAGTCTATAAATATGTAAAGAAGGCCATTTCTAAGTCCCGAGCAAGCAGCGACACTATTGACCTTAAACTTCTGTCCCTCACTCTGGAGGAAGTACTGCTCCCCCTCACAAAAATTTTCAATCTCTCCCTCTGCTACAGCCAATTCCCCAGGAAATGGAAAGCTGCAGTTGTCACTCCGGTGCACAAAAGTGGTGATAAGTCACTGCCTGGTAACTATCGCCCGATATCAATACTACCACCTCTCTCTAAGGCCCTTGAACGCTTGGTGGCGGACCAACTTTCAGACTACCTGGAAAAGCACAACATCCTATGCACTCAGCAGCATGGATTTAGGAAAGGGCACAGCACATCGACTGCCCTACTTGAATTCTCAGGAGCAATCCACAATGCCATGGACAAAGGAAACCTAACTGGAGCAGTCTACATTGACTTAACCAAGGCATTTGATACAGTTCACCATGGCCTACTTATCAAACAACTACTATCAGGGCTCTCTTGAGGTCTTGGTGACTGGGTGAAAAATTACCTTGCTCAGCGCTCTCAATCTGTAAAAGTAGCTGGAGTTCTCTCAGACTCAAAACCAGTTCGCTCAGGAGTTCCCCAGGGATCCATCCTGGGCCCCCTCCTTTTCAGCCTTTTCCTAAACTCCCTCACCAAATCCTGCCCTGAACAAATAATCCTCTATGCCGACGATGCCGTGATTCTTGCCACTCATAAAGATCCGAACCTCTTATGCCTCAACCTTCAGCATGCTTTTTCCAAAGTTGAGATGTGGTTCCTTGAACATAAGCTGGTTCTATATCACAAAAAACTAAATCCATGCTCTTCTCTAACCGCAAAACAAGCAGCAAGTCCACTCACCATTAATACATACCTAGAAATACCCTTGAACAAGTGCCAATTTTCAAATATCTTGGAATCAACTTTGATCAAGGCCTAACCTTTGCAACTCACATTGTTAGTACAGCAAAAACTATTAATCAGCGAATTGGGATTCTGTATCGGAACCGACAGCTTCTTACCCATTCTGCACTGAGGATTGCCATCCAATCCTCTATCATACCAGTCATTGATTATGACTTAGTTATGTACGGATCTGCCACTGCTACAGCACTTAGTCGCATTACAACATCCCTAAATAAGGCCTGTCAGTTGCTCACTGGTGCACACCGATGTACCCACACATGTGAACTCTATGCTGACTCAGGTTGGTTGCAACTCTTAAACCGGATAAAGTACCTTACCTGCCTGATGGCGAAAAAATCCACTCTGGGCCTCACTCCACCCTGTATCAAGACCTGCTATGCCCAAGCGCTAGCACCCGCTTTACCAGAAGATCAGAACACCAGCCTCCAAGTCCCCTGATGCCGGACTTCTCAGGGACAAAGATCATTTGCCTATCGTGCCCCAGCTGGCTAAATGCCCTCAGCACTCATATTACTGCCTCCACCTCTCTAGGTATTTTCAGATCAAGGCTTTTCTCTCACCTTGCCACCTCCAGCTCCTGTGACTGCCCTGATTAAACCTCCTACTTTCTCACTACCCACCCAGTCCCATTATTTGACAAAGACATGTTTGGGAAACCTTTTCTCCTGCTATTGTCTGCTCCCCACACCTTTCACTTACCCTCTCTGTTCTGGACTTTTTCCCTATTTGTTTCTCCTAATCTAGCATGACCTCTTTCTTGTAATAATAATGTGATTATTGATATCTCATGTCCTTTTGCTCAAATGATTTGATATGTATGTGTATATGTTTTCTTGCTCTTGACACAACACAAATTGTTGTGTTATCTATGTAACCTTTTGTACTGTACCTAATTGACGTGGAACCTTTGTAAAAGAGCCTCTGGCTCAAAGGTAGTAATTCCTAGAAAAATAAACTTTTCTTCTTCGATTCTGTTCCAGGCTGGACACCAGGATTAGCGGCGGCTCCACCCTTTCCAACACATTCTTGTTCCCAGGGCTCCCAGATCTACAGGGATTCCTGTATTTTACAGGAAAATTGATCCATTTACAAGGACATTGTTCTTATAGACTTGCATTGGTTATATGGGAAAACAAAGCAATTTAACTTCCATAGGAAATAATGTAATCTACAGGAAAACACAGGAACATTGCCCTGGAGTTACAGGGAAATGCTTACTAAATCTGGCAACATTGTGTTCCCCAGGAGTCACAGGCATGGTAGGACCCGGGGCCTGCCCCAAACAAGGGCATGGCAGGCCCCATAGCGAATCCCAGGCTGCACTCCCCTCACTGATCTGCTCCTCCTGGCAGCATGCCACATGGGAACGGTCCACCGGAGCTGCCACCTCTGGCAACCCTGCTACAGTCCTGCCACCACTGCAGCACCCCCACTGCCAGGATGTCCCTTACCAGATGGGGTACCGGGACCCCAGCATTACAGAGGGATTCCAGCGCCTTTCTATTTCACCTTTCTGCTTCCATCCTTCCCCTCCAACTTGCAGCTGATGAAACCACTTCCTGGACCCCCATGGCTGCAAAACTCCTGCCAGCCCTCCCTCGGAGACCATACCCCATGTAGCACCACCATACCAACTCCTCTAGGCTGGAGGGAACCCCACCAGACACTTGTCCTACTCACTGCTGCTGACTCCCCATCTCTCTTCCTGCCCCGAGGGATCAGGGCTTAAATAGAGGCCAAAACACTGCCCCTTGGTGGCAGTAAGATGTTATGGCCTAAAACACTACAGGAGTACAAGGGCCCTACCAAAGAGGGAGGATCCAAAATAGAGGCTAGTAAGCCCACCTCGCGAGGGGGGTGGCTTACAAAGGAAAGATGGCTGGTGCTGCACCACACTAGCAATTTCTGTTTGTATTTTGTGACCTGTACTCCATTAAACAGCATGTGAACACCGAGAAACATGCCCAGAGTTCACGGACTGATGTAGGTCAGTGATTGAGGATTAACTTGCTGGCTCAGGGGCTTAAGCTACTGTATGTTCCAGATTTTCACAGTCAAGGCAGGTGTTTAAGTGGTTGGAAGCAGCATCATTCCAATTGTCAGCTGGGTCTAAATAGCTTGCACCACCTTGTGCGGAGCCAGGCAGTGTGGCAACGTTTCAGTGGAATGAGCCTGAGAAATATGCTGAGCCTGAGGACCCGAGCCAGAAATTCAGCTTTTGCAGTCCCTAGAAGAAGAGGTCAAAGGTCATGACATTGTGGGTCACATCCTACATCCTTAACAGACCTTTCAAGTGAGTGTCACGTTTCATTTCTGGGAGGTGGGGAATGCGGTGTTTGTAACACTAGCAGACAGTGTAAGTCAGTTATCAGCAGGAACCAATGTTATCCAACATCACAGCTGGACTCAGTATTGATTGATTTACATATGTACTTACTTAACTCATTTATTATTTATTTATGTATGTATGTGAAAATTGGAAACCGGGAAAGGCACTCTGAGCCAAGGCTCATTTCTGGGTGCAATCTGGGAGAAGGGGTACAGGAGAAATGGTGAGCACAACACAGTTGCAATGTTTATTACAAATTAAAGTGCAGGCACGTTAGATTAACGAATACTACAGTGTTACAGACGACTTATAAGACTTAGTACAAAGTGCAGTAAGGTGCAGTTAAAGTACAGTATGTTGCACCTAAATAGGTAAAAAAATGTTCTGTATCGAGGAGCATAAGAAAGGAACTGTAGTACACTAGAGGCCTGATTATAGCTGGTCCTTTGCTATATTTAAAGAGATCCACCAAGCTTGGTGCATTTGTGAATTGCACCACATATTGTGGTGCCTTACCTCGCCAAAGCACTGTCTATGTATAGCTTATGAAAGTTTCTTCACTATTTTTGAAGTGGAAGGGATCGTCATTTTGCTCTCCCCAGATCCCTTCCACTTCCCAGTTTGATGATGCCACCCTGCTCCATCCCCGTGCTCAAGCACCTAATGGGATGTGCCCAGGGAGAGCATGGGGAAGTGCCCCATTAAAATCAATGGGATCAGTTTTATGTATGTTTTTATGGACAAATATGGCCAGATGGAGAGCAATCGTGGACACCAGTCGACTAGCAAGGGCCTTTGTTAGTTGACCGGTGTCCATGATTGCTCACCATCTGGCCATATTTGTCCATAAAAACGTACATATAACTGATCTCATTGACTTTAATGGGGCATGTCCCCTCGCCCTCCCTGGGCACGTCATTAGGTGCCTGAGTGTGGGGGCGGAGCGAGACAGAGCCATCAAACCGGGAAGTAGAAGGCATCCGGGGAGAGCAAAATTACGATCCCTTCCATTTCAAAAATAGTGAAGAAACGTTCATAAGCTATACATGGATGGTGTTTTGGTAAGGTAAGGCACCACAATATGTGGTGCATGTCAGTAGCTTTATGAGTCTCTAAGTCAAACTAGAAGTAGTTCCTAATGTCTTCCATTGTAGTCAATGGACAACAGCAGCTGCCAGAAAAATACATTTGTCTTATGTGTATCCATAGGTGAAGAGGGTTCCATTGACTTCCATACAGAAGTCTTTTTTACATATGCATATTTCCAAACTTTGAGGTTCATGTTTTGCAGCAGGGTGGAGTTATGAGTGTTGCTGCCTGGTACAACAAATGGTCCCTTTGCATGTCTGGCACAGGTTGGTGTTGTTATTAATGCACTGCACCTCTTTTTTGAATCTCTGGTGGATCAAGAGCTCATCCTCAACCCACCGTTCCCACACTGTTTCACTGTTACACTTTAGTTTCACCACTGGCAGGTCCAGCGGTCATCCCAGAACCATCATCTCAAACCTAGTCCCATTTTTGGTTTTTACTTTTTTTTTTTTCATCAGTGTGGTCCAGATCCCATCCCGGAATTGCCAGACTCTATCCTGTCCAGATTTTTCTTTTTTTCCAGGCACATCTAGAGACAAATCTGACCCACCTTGCCTCACCCAGTCCCATTTTTTGTTTGTTTGTTTGCTTGTTTTTGTTGTTTAATCTCAAATAGGGCCAGAATTCTCCTTGGATCAACTGTCCCCAACCTGTCCTGTTTTTTCTTTTTCATTCCAGGAAAGTCCAGACCCCATCCTGGAACCACCAATTCAGCCCTATCCCATGTTTTCTTTTTTGTTACCAGGCACATCTGGAGCCCATGAAATGAATGCCAGCACCCGTGTAATGATGAAAGACCAACAGACTGCTGTGTTCAACTAAATCACATTTAATCAGATTCAGTTGGTGAGACACATTTCTTTACACCATGCCTGAGAATGTTGAACAAAGCCCTGGCGATTCACCCAAACTGGTCTTCGTCGGGGGCGTGTACATCTGGAACCCATCCCAGGCTTGCTATCCTCCACTCTGACTCATTAAGTTTTCTCTTTTTTTTCAAGGCTGAACTAGAGCCCATTCCAAACCAGCCATCTCCCACCCTGTCTTATTTTGGTTTTTTTCATTCTCAAGGCAGATCCAGAGCACCCCACCAACACCAATGTCTTTCATAGGATCTGAATCCTACAGCCCCATCCTAGTGTTTCTGTTTTTTAATTTCTATTGTTCCCTTTTAGATCACTCTGTATCCACTCCTATAATGTGACTTCCCAGGCTCCATGCTTTCTCAGGCTGCTGTGTTTCTGCGTGTGTATATAAGCTGAGGAGACAGATGTCTCGAAATAGATAGTGGAATGGTGAGAAGTATGGGGACAGAGGGGCAAACAGTGGAAAACACTAAGTGTAATACATCTGCACTTACTTTAAACAGGGATTTTAAACTGTTTTAGTTGATTCATGTCCTTCAAATATCCCTCCTGCTTCCTCCGAACTATCACACATAAAGTATCTTCAGACACTGGTAGTTCCAACAATGTAGCAAAGTAGCACCCTTTTCCCCCTTATGCCAGCAAACAGTAGGCAGTCTACGTAATCTGAGTTTTAAAATGAAACATTTTACGTTTTTCAGAGTGGTACCCCCTTGATCAAATTGCTAGCCCTTAAAAAATGCTAGACATGCTCCTGTCTGCAGACCATGGAATTGCTGAAATAGCTTTACAAGTTGTACTGGCAGTCAGTCATAGACTCCCCAAGTTACACTGCAAGATCAGCTACTAATGGCTCCAGCCAACTCATATCCACTGATACAGTTTTCACCAACTCTCTAGCTGGGGTTGGGGGGTGCAACTGGAAAATTTACTATTAGTTCTCCTGAAAGAGCCTTTGTGCTGTACCACCTGGAGTTTCCTGACATTTCAACATATGGAAATATGTTTATTTTTGATTTAATACAAAACTTTTTTTGTTTGTTTTTGCAGAGTACAAAATGGAGGTAGACATTTCAACCTCAACAAAAGCTCTTTCTTATGTTTGTGTGCTAGCATGCTCATCAAACGTCTTGTTACAATAACTGGGATTCAAATGTGTGTCACTGTCTCATCCAGTGCAGCTCAGGTAACAGACCAATGATCAGCAAGGCTGATTATGACACTTTTCCGCTTGCTGGGCAGAAACTTTGTGTAGTTGAAAGGAGCGAGCCACTCTAATCCAGAGTAGTGCAATATTTTCATCTGCATGATGCCATCCAGCAAGCAGCTGAGCATTGTCATGATGGGCTCCAAGCTAAGGAGATGCACGAAAGCAACTCCCTGTCACTGCCAAGTATCCCACCCACCTCCTGATCATTCCCCATGCCCAGTCTGTGAAATAAAATAACCTCCCACTGATAAGTATCCTGCCCACCTCCTGATCCTTTCCCGTGCCCCATCCATGAAAAGAAAATATCCCCACACTGCCAAGTATCCCATCCACCTCCCAATCCTACCCCGTGCGCCATCCATGAAAAGAAAAAAATACACTACAATTGCAAAGTATCCCACCCACTTCCCAATCCTTCCCAGGACCCTCTCCATAGAAACAAAATCCCACTGCCAAATATCCCACCCCCTCCTGATCCTTCTCCCCATGCCCCCATTGCTTAACATGTAAAAGAAAAAAATGGTCCAGTGATGACTTCTGTTCCCTACTCCCCACCCCCAGTCCCCCTCTCAGCACCTACTACCCTTACACACACACACACACACACACACACACACACACCATACTTCCCTATCTGGTCCAGTGCTGCTCCTTCTCAAGTATCCTCCTCCTTCTTCTGAGCTCCACCAGGAAGTGACTGAAAAAAGTTAAGTTCAGTTAATGGCTTTTCAATGTGTTTTGAACTTTTACTCATAACTTTGTCATTTCTTAATACTTTAACCCCAAATTTTCCACATGGACTTTTTTAATCACACTGCATGAACCAGGTTGGTATATATCTCTCCCCCCCCCCCACACACACACACACAAAAAAAACAGGTTTATGCAGTTGCTCTGAAAAATCATGTTTGGATGGGATTTAAAAATGTCACCTGTCTTGACCATAAGGTGGGGTAATAAAAAGACAGTGTTGAAAACGTAAGGTCAGAATCTCAAAAAATAGCAACGTTATAAAGCAACATTGAAATTCTTCAACTTATACTCATAATTTTATTATGTTTCCAGATTTTGACTCCAAATTGTCAACATAGCCTTTTTTTACCCAACTTCATGAACATGGCAGATGTAATTTTTCAAATCCCCTCTATAACATGTTTTCGTAGTAATGCTGTGAAATCACCTTTTGGGTGGGATTTTAAAATTCCCACTTGTCTTGATCCTAGGGTGCATTAATGAAAAGACTATGTTGAAAATCTGGGGTCAAAATAAAAAAAAAAGTTATGAAACAATGTTGAAATTCTTCAACATTTTCTTATAACTCTGCTATTTTTCTACACTTTGTCCCCAACTTTTCAACATAGCCTTTTTTAACCCCTCCTCATGAACAAGGAAGGTGTAATTTTTCAAATACCCTCTGAAATATGTTTTCACAGTAATTCTGTGAAATCACCTTTTGGATGGGACTTACAAAATTCTAATTCTCTTCATCAAAGGATTGGGTATAATAAGACTATATTAAAAATTTGGTGTCAAAACCTCAAAATATGACAAGGTTATGAAGAAACATTAAAATTCTGCTATGCTCACTCCTAGATTTGATATTTTATCAGATTGTGACCCCACATTTTCAACACAGCCATTTTTCTACCTTATGTCATGAACATGATGGGCCATTTTTTCAAACCCTGCACAAAGCATCTTTTCACACTTGTGCCACAGAATGACATTTTGGACAGGATTTTATAAATAAGACCTGTCAAGTTCATAAGGTTGTGTAATAAAAAGACATCTGAGGTCAAAATTAAAAAAAATATGAACAAACATTGGCATTTTCACTTTGCAATAGTTTTACTTTTTAACCCACATTTTCTACATATTCATGTTTGTTGCCCCCATCGAATGAACACGGTAGGTGTCATGATCAAATCCCCCTATAAAACATGTTTTTGTCTCTGTTCCACAAAACAAAGTTTTTGGGTTGCAGTTCATAAATTACACCTGTCATGTTCATTCACAGGGCCAAAAAAAAACATATTTTGAAAATTCAAGGTCGTGTGAGAACGTCTTCATTTCCCATTCATAACAATTTCACTACTATAACTTGTTATTAATTTGTTGACTGTTTCCTCTGCATTACCAGTGCCAAACACCTATACAGCAAATACAAACAAGCAAACATTCAGCATTAACAAATGCTTGTTAGGTTCTGAAATCTCTTTCTTCTTCAAGGCCATCAAGTGTTTTTTATGACCAGAGTATGTTAACTATTCTCTGTTCTTTCTGGCAATGCTTGTCACATGATCTTTGTTTTGCAGATTGCTTGCTAAAAGTGATTTTCTAGTACCCAGCGTAACGGAAATCCCACTCACCAGGGATTTCCAGCTCACTGCCACCACAAGGCTTTTACCAACAGGAACCAAGAAACCTATTTTTTTTACCTCCTCCTCCTCCTCCTTGCTCAAGGTCAGGAAGGTCAACACAATAACTGTGGGCAGAGTGCCCCTCCAGAAACAGACTGCAAACAGAGGCAAGCAGAAATAGTAACATTACCCTTTTAAATAAAACAAGCAGTCACTGATTCTAAACAAATAGAATCTTTACTAAAATACTATTGCTATTTACAACAGGATGTACTTACAAGAAGACAAAAGAGTTGCACTTTGACTAAGAAACAGACAATAAAGCAAATTAACAGTTAGTTGGTGTACAGCAAAATTCTGAGCTATCCTTATCTAAAACTCTTCACCTGCCCTAGCTAAAGAATTCCTGTCCCTCACTGTGCTATCTTACCAGTCAGCTAGTCTTTGGGTGGCAGGAGCTCTGGCACTGTCTGATGTTCTAGCCTGAGAGAAAGAGCCTGCTTATAGCACCACAAGATATTTCTCATCTCTGGGGGGAGGGGTCTCACTCACTTTGAGTGACAGTTCCATGTTGTCCCAGCCCTCTTTGAGAGAGACAGAGAGAGGTGTGTGTGTGTGTGTGTGTGTGTGTCCACCCATCCTATAGCATCTCCTTGTTACCACAATGACATCCACCTGGGTCCTTTGTTCAACATGGGAACATCTCCAGGAAGGACACCTCCACGGATGTATTGCTTTATTGCCTCCTCCCTGGCTTCTTGTTAACTTTCCCATAAGAACATCAGGCCTCTAATATAAGCTGTCACATATTACTTGATATGTGATCTGGTAGCCATCTTGTACCTGAAGCAGATGTATATTTAGAAAAGAGTAAATGAATCAAAATAATACATGGCTCTGGTCTCCTTTCCCGTCACACCCAGGACAACTTTTTTTTGTTTTTTTGTTATCTCTTTCTCTCATCCTACCTGGTCTGCTCCCATTCCTGGCAACCCCTTGGGACTCTAGCTGCCATCCGACAACCTCCGTGCTTCATCAGGGTCCTTGCCTGTTTCCCCCTGTGGCTTACCCCCCCCACAGTGGGGTGGTGGGGAGCCCCTAACTCACCCACCTTGTCCAGATCCAGATTCAGCAACTTCCCCCAGAGCTGGTGTTCCATTGGATGGCTATCAAGCTGCCCAACCAAGAGGTCTCCCTTTTCCTCATTTTCTCTCCAGGGCTGAGGGCATGCCATGACACTGGTGGAGGGGAGCGTGCACTCATATGCACGTGCTCCCTCCTGGCATCTGCCCCCTACTCCTCCCCGAAGTACAGCACAGCACCTTGCCCTCCAGCCTCCACCAGAGGGCAATCAGGCACCGACTGTCATGGCCCCCCTTCCCAGAGAAGGAGAGCAGTCCAATGGATGCTCAGTCCTTCTCTCCTGCAGACTCCCAGTGACCCGTGCTCCTTCCTGAACACAGGTCACTGGTGTGGCATGAGGTAAAGCGACCAGCACCTCAGCCCTCAGTGCCACCAGGCCGGCTCCAACTTTTTAAAATATAATATGCAGCTGCAATTCCACTTATATTTAGTTAATTTTCTGTATTTATCACCACTCATTCTTTTTTACTGACAGCATCTGTGCAAAAGCAGGATCTTTGTGTCTCAGACATTGACTTCCCTTCATTCTTTTCCTTTAGCTTAAGTCATAATCTTGGGACATCACAGCACGCTGCTAAGGAAATAACTATGGTGTCATAAACAGAGGATTGTGACTTCAGTAGAGAAAAAAGGAGGGGGAGCAGTGGGGGTCTGGGTCTGGGGAACAAAGATAATATTTTCACATAGATGTCCTCAGTACAAAAAAAATAAACAAGTGGCATAAATACAGAAAGTTAATTAAATATAAGCTGATCTGTGTTTTAGATTGCATATATTTTTTTAAACTTTTCCTTATATATTAAAAATCACTTTGAAATGATTGTTTAAGAGATCACACAATGGCAAGACAAGGATATCTTTACTTTCTATGGTGCTCTGTATAAAACAGGCTCAATGCACCTTCTATGGGATGATGGAAGAGCAATAAATAACTACATAATAATGATGATCATTCACTAATAATTTTGAAAACATGGCCTAGTGGCAAGACTGCTCATTTACCGTTTGGAGGACTCAGGTTAAAGGCTTGCTGTGCCCTTGAAGGTATGATGCAGTCTGTTTAGATGTTCTCAAGCTCTGGGGAGGGAAGGGAGCCTGGTCAATCCCCACTGAATGGCCAGCCTCTAGTGACCTGGGATGGAGATCTGCAACTTCACAGTCTTCCTTCAGCTCCCTGATGAGATGTGCAGAAGGGGCTTGTGGAATGGTTGCAGAGACAGCCCCTGGCATTCCATGCAGCTAGTATTCCATGTGTGCTCCATCAAGCTGCTTCCTTCCACCACTAGTTGGCATGCTAGATTCACCTCTGTGTTTGGTGAGTGGCCTGCCATGGTGGTGGAGGTGGGATGGTAGTTAAATCCTGGGAGGATTTGTGGAATGCAGAAGGATGGTCCCCTTCCAAGGGTCAGAGAATGATGACGTGCCACAAGGGAGGTGAGAAAGAGAAAACAATTAATACATAATATCCAGAAAGGACATATTTATAAAATGTAATTAAAGTAGGCCCAGTGGGATTTCTAGGATACTTACAATATACAATAATGCAGATTTTTCCTTTGGAATTTTTTCTCATAGAACTAATACCCGTGGTTCCATGGAGCGACAAGTGATGCATGCCATGCCCCTCATCAAGAGGTGATTAAACTGTGCATGCCCAAGAATCTTTTGGATGCTCATTTTATTGCTACCACCATCCACCTTATCTCTGGCACTGCCTCTTTCCTTAGGAGTTGGACCATCTTCCATAAGGTACCTTTGGTGAAAGGGAACTGTATCTCTGTGGAACCCTCTTCAAGAGGCTTTCTGCATCTTCAAAGCATCCCAAAGGGTGGTAGTCCTGTAGAAGGGAAAGAGAGAGTATATGCGAAAGTTATAATCTTTGTTGCACAATCATTCTGCATGCCTTCCAGCCTACCTTAGAACCTGTCATCACCCTACCGATCATCTGCTTCCTGCCATCATTCATTCATTTATTTCTGATCCTACCAAACCTTACAAACCATTTCTCCTTGTTACTTAAGGTGCTTCATGGGTCATTGAACAGTATGTTATGTAAAGGAAACAGGGAATAATTGTATTTATTGTAAAATGTCCTATTGTATCTTCATTTATAGCTATGATTTGAAATGTTTGGAATCAGAGAATTCTAAAGAAAGAAAGAAAGGCTCCATGACCTTGAGGAATGGTGCACTTGCATGGCACTGTGGCAACCTGGGGTCATGCCCTGTATCCAGGCTGACTGGAGTGGAGACAAGTGAGGAGGGTGAAAAATGTCAGTGCAGATGTCTCCCTGGCAGAAGGAATCCTATTGCACTGCTCCTACAGTAACTCCTGGTTTTGGTTTGGCATATGCACACTTTTTTTTTTTTGTGTAATTTTTTTTCCCCTCCTTCGCGCACTGGGATCAGCTCCTCCTTCAAGCCACCTAGTACCACCAGCATCCCCTTCCTTCAATTCCCCCCAGAGCTGCCTACCTCATATTTGCAGCCTTCCTTCAGGTTAGCCCGACATATCCCTTTGCCGGGAGGTTCCCCCTCCTTCGAGAGGGAAGGCACCAGGCGGGGGACTCCAGCACACTATTTTCTTTCTTGCCTGGGTGCTGCTGAGGAGGACGTCACTCTGCCAGGATTGTTCGAAGGGGGTCACCATCATCCAGCTGATCCCAGTGCAGTTTCGACTTTTTCTGTAGTGTTCCCCTTAGTGCAATTACTCTGCTGTGCTCCCGGTCTCCACTGGGGGCCACTGCAGAGTGACCATGCATCCTCAACCACCCCCCCCCGGGAGGACAGCAGTCCCTCGGACGCTCAATCCTACCCCTTTCCCTGCTGATCCCTGGCACCCGAGTCCCTTCCCGAACCTGGGTCGCCAGCGTGGTTCAAGGTGTGGCGTCCAGCTCCTCAGCCCTCTGCGCCACTGAGCCAGCTCATGTGCACACTTGGCAGCTTGGGTGGCTACACACTACTGTGTGGCCCCTTCCAAGATGCCACAAAATGTGCATGCATCAAGGAAGTGCTCAAAAGCCAGAATAGATCCTGATAGGCAGGATGAACACTGGCACAACTAGGCCCTGTCCCCACCACCAGTCACTCCACTAAACTAAGGATTTCACCCACCATTCTAGAAGGTGAGTAATGCAGCCAGGCTGGGTCAGGTACCACCATGGAGGGTTATGGTAAGCCATGGGGTTGGTCACTGGAGGTAAGTGCTGGGGTCATGGGGGGCAGGGCTGGGCTTGACTGGCAGGAAGGTGACAGCCACAGAGATGGGGGGAGAAAAGAAACAAAAAGAAGAAGGAAGGAGGAAGAAAGGAAGGAAGGAAGGAAGGAAGGGAGGGAGGAAGGAAGGAAGGAAGGAAGGGAATGAGTGAGTGAGTGAGTGAGTGAGTAATGGAGGGAGGGAGGTTCAAATGTGCAAATATATTTAAAATAGTTTCATATCCCCTTAAAGCCAAAAGCTTAAAATATTGTAATTTCTAGAACTTTCCTAACTTCCTCTCACTGAAGGGGTAAAAGCCAGGCTATAAAAGATAAAGACCAATCACTTGTGCATCAGCTGTGGTTAACAACCCACAGTAATGTTAAAACCCTGCAAATGTGATGTCACACTTAATGTCCCCCCACTCACTGTGATTAATATGTTTTGCACTGTCAACTATAATGTAAAAAATGTAGGATTCACACAGAAAATCTAATTAAACTGATGGCATGTACATGTTTCATTGTTTACCTGAGAGATTTATTCCTTGCCTAGCGTAAATAATTAAACCATAATCAAATATTAACAATCAGAGGTATATCTGAAGGTTTTATGCACTGTCTTGATACCATAAAAGGTTCTACTTTCCAGCTCATAAATGGAGTTGAATATACTACAGTTTTGGTATCCTACTGCCTAAAGAGAAGTGGCAGTGTTTTATGGTTAACAAATAGATTTATACGGAGCTTTAACTTAGGCCTAGAGAGCTTCTCTCACTTCACTTCCAATGCCACAGCAGTGCCTTTGCTAACAGTGAACAAAATTGATTATTCATTATGGACTTGTAATTAATTTCCACTCATTCCATATAATTAAATTTAATTTGTTGATCTGTAATTGTGTTTGATGTGTAAAGATTTTTTCAGTAGTATACTATCCATAGTACAATACATAGTATCAGTGCGGCTCACTTGCGTCAGAGGTAAGGGCAAGAGAAGTGGGCCAGTAACAGCTTTGGTTTGGCTTCCACTTAGGACCTGGCAATATAGTTTGGCTTCACCAATTCAGCGGAGCTACTTTGGCTGGAAGCACCAGGTTAGGTTGACAGTAAAACTGCCGACCTCCTGCACAGCGACAGCACAATACCGACACAGATATTGTGCCACCCAATTCCCCTGTGTTTTCTGTGGGGGGCTATGCCCCACACCCCCCATGCGGGGGGCTGTGCCCCCCGCACCTCCCAGACTTTAGGATTCTCAACTCCAGGTCGGAGTGGGTCCAGGGAGGGGGCAGAACACTTGGGGAAAGCGAAACATGGAAATGGACCATTACAGCAACTGTCGCTGTAGTGGTTTTTTTCCGTGTTTCGCCATTGGGTGTCGGGCAAAAGGGGGCCACCCCTTTGGTTCACAGTGCAGAAACTGACATGGGGTAAAACGGACTACAAATAAGGGGGGAAGAGCACTGAGGTTAGCAATGAATATGAATTACTGTAGTTACTTGTGACACATGCTGTTAGCATATATCTGCTTGTTTGTGATATTGTGACAGACTCTGCAAAACCAAGAAAGACCACCATGACCCACTCTGAGCTACAGTAATAGTTACCATTCTTTGCTGACCTCAAGGTATCCCCCCCAGCTTCTGACCCGCCACTTCCTTATTTCTTGTATTGTTTTTATGCTGATGTCATGAGCTTTATATATTAGATAGTAAATAGTAATACGACAGTAACATACTATGGACATCCACTTTTTTATGTAATTTTTTTATTTATGTAAGATAACACGGCTTGTGATCATTAATATTTTGTGTTTAGAAGAACTAACCATCTGTGTGTTATATTGTACTGTATTGTATTTTATTATTTCGTTTCAATTTACATACCAAGAAAAATAATTGTATGACAATACAATAATGTGCTTCACTGGGTTGCTGTAGAAGATTGCATTGTAAATAACAACGTGTGTGGAATTCAAGTCGACTCACTATGAAAAGTACTGTGGTGAGGACTGGTTATTGTACACTTTGGAGGCTACTCATATGGTCACAGCAGCAAAATAAGCCTTTGCAGCACACATCACAACATACACTGTTTGGGCCTGGCATGCCTAGACATTGTACGTAGAGCATGTTAGAATGTCATATTTATGCTTCAGTTCATCATGCAAGAGATTCTGAAAGTCACTGTCATAAAATGGAGAATAGTTCAAGAAGAGCCATTGTAGATTATTTTATAAATGTAAGACTCCCCCTGCCCCCATGTCTAGGGATATTCCAGATGGTACTTAGGGGCGGGGCGGGGGACCTGCAGCCAGAAACACAGTCCCAGAAATTAAAACTAATTACATGAGTTCCGATGAGAATTCTTCGGGGGGTGCAGGCAGTTCACAAAACAGGGTAACAGCAGCTGCGGGGGAAAACTTAATTCAATCACAAAGTGCTGTAATGAAGTCCACTGTCCACTCGGAAGTAAAAGAGAAAAATACTTAATTGTGCAAATTTGATCAGTCCACTCCATGGAGTGTAGGGTGCATAATTAAATGGTGGGTAACTTTCTGGGCACAAAGCCCAACACAGTCTGCAGTAAACTTTTTTGAGAGAGCTGGTGTCTCACGTAGCAGTTTACTTTACTTTTCTCTCACTGACCAGCTGGTAGGCTCACATACACAGGCAAAAAATAAAAGATAGATGTCTGTGCCCTGTTGCACCATCAGTAGTCAGTAAAATAAATACCTATATGTCAAATAAATCCATCAAAATCACCTTGCTCCTATTCCAGTCTGCTAAATTTAATCTGCCAGGCTCCTGCTGTGGGGTGGGGGACTAAAAAAACAAATAAATAAGTACATATGGATTATAGTGCCCTGTATAGAAACATGGAAACATAGAAACAGAATTTGACGGTAGATAGGGATCATGTGGCTCACCCAGTCTGCCCATTTTTCCCTACCTTATGCTATCGCCATAGGTTGTACTTGATTTGCTGTTCTTTCTCCCTCCCTCTTTCCTTTCCACTGTGATTCCCTTGTGCCTATCCAATGCATTCTTGAACCCCACCACTGTGTTTGCCCCAACCCCCTCTGCTGGAAGGCTGCTCCAGGAATCCACCATTCTTTCTGTGAAGATGTACTTCTTCACATCTCTCTTGAATTTACCCCTCGTTCTTGAGCTCCTTTGTTTTTGTTTTTTGTTTGTTTGACAGTACTTCACTCCTGTACTTTATCTACCCCTGTTAGGTATTTAAAGTCCTCTAGCATATCCCACTCTTCCTCCCCTCATCCACATTGAAGTCCTTCAGTTTCTCCTTATAGGGCTCGTGATGTAGACCCTGCACCATTTTAGTTGCCCTCCTCTGGACCGCCTCCACTCTGTTTATGTCCTTCCAGAGATGTGGTCTCCAGAATTGGGCACAGTACTGTGGGATTTTACCAACAATCTATACAGAGGCAACACCATCTACCCCTCTCTACTAGTGATACCCCTCCCTATGCACCACAGCATCCAACTGCCTTTTTGAACTGCCTGGCTCTTTTCTGCTTGGTTGTCATCAATGCCACTTCACCCATTTTGTAATCTGCCCCTGGGTTTCTGTGCCCTAAGTGCATGATTTTGTTCTTTTTCACACTGAATACAGCTGTCATACCCTTGATCACTCCTCTAGTTTTCTCAGGTCCCTGCTCATTTTTCTACCACCCCCCAAGAGTGACCACCCAATTGCAGATTTTGGTGTCATCTGCAAAGAGGTAAACCTTCCCTTCTAGCTCCTTTGCACTTATAAAGACATTAAAGAGGACTGGTCCCAGCACTGATCCCTGAGACACCCCACTGGTCACCCTCCCTTCCTCAAAGTGAACTCCATTTACCACCATCCTCTGTCACCTGTCCCCTAACCAATTTCTTATCCAGTTTACCACCTTTGGACCCACTCCTAAGCTACCTACCTTGCTTACTAGTCTCTTGTGTGGAATGGTGTCCAAAGCCTTACTGAAATCTAGGTAGGCCATGTTCACTGCTCCACCCTGATCTAATTTCTTTGTAACCCAGTCAAAGAAATTTATCAGATTAGTTTGACATGACCTCCCCCCATGAACCCACACTGTCTCAGCTCTTGTAACCCACTGGATTCAAGATACAGTGCACTCTCTATTATCCACCAACTTTGCTGCACCAACTTTTTTTGGCAGATAATAGAAGGTGGTGGATAATAAAGGTGTGTTATGTTGCATTAGTAAAATATGGGAAAATTACAACATGACTACATTTCGATATTAACTATTCAGTTTCTTTATTTATGTATGCACAGTTTGGTAACAAAAATACTTAAAAACCACAGTATGACTATAAAAATCTAGTTTAGCTGGCTCGGTAGCACTGAGGGTGGAGGCGCTGGACGCCACACCTCGAGCCATGCCAGCGACCCAGGTTCGGGAATTAGCCCGGGATGCTGGTGGTCAGCAGGGAAGGGGAGGGATTGAGTGTCCAGAGGACAGCTCTCCCTCCCTGGGGTGGAGGAGTTTCACACTCCCGCAGTCTAGTGGCCTCTGGCGGTACTGCGGGTTTACAGCAATCAGGAGCCAGAAAGAGCAGGGATTGGCTAGGAGGCACTCCTGTGGGTGTGCTCAGGAGTGAGCATAGAGTGCGCTGGAGTGCATTGCATTTCCCAGCCAATAGGGGGAAACATAGAAAAATGCCCAACCACTGGGTGAGGTGACGGGAACATCAGTTGCCCCGGCCACACACCCAATGTCGGCCACAACTCCCAACTCTCCCCTTGAGGACTCGTGGGCCTCTCCTGATCCCAATGTTGCGATGGGAGTGGCGGTTCAGATGGGTGGTGGAGCCAAGGAGCAGAGCATGGATCCCCGAGAGATGCCCCGGTTAGGTAGGTGCATAAAGAGAATTAAAAAAAAATCTACTTTAGTTCATTTCTTATTTATCATCAATCTACTTTAAAGTAATCAGTGATGGACATCTGTTTATCTTTATTAATTTCACTTAAGCACTTCACCAACGAGGACAGTGTTGCAGACATCACAGTGGGTAGCCACCTGGGGGCCAGTGATCACCGTACAGTGTGGTTCGATATAAGTATGGTGGCAGAATTGAGTCACACAAAGGCGAAGGTCCTGGACTTCAGCAGAGCCAACTTTACAAAGATGGTGGAATGCCTCAGGGATGCCCTGGCAGGGGAGGAGGAACAATGGACAAAACTAAAAGGGTCCATAGTGAAGGCAACAAACATCTGTGCCAAGCAAGTAAGCAAAAGCAAGAGGAAAAAAGAGACTGCTATGGTTCTCAAAATAGGTGACTGGGAAGATGAGGGCAAAAAAGTTAGCATTCTAGAGATACAAAGGAGACACAGAGTGAGGAGGATAGAGAGGTGTATCAGGAGAAGCTGAGGGAGGCAGGGAAAGCAGTCAGGAGTGCAAAGGCACAAACAGAGGAGAAAATAGCCCAAGGCAGTAAAGAAAGGGGACAAGACATTTTTCAGGTATGTAAGTGAAAGAGAAAGCTCAGGGGAAGGACTGTAAGGTTGAGGAAGGAAGGTGGGACTGTGTGGAGGGGAACCAGGAGAAAGCAGACATTCTAAGCAAATACTTTTGCTCAGTATTCACAGAGGAAGGGGAAAGGGAAGCAAGTGAACCATAAATAAGTGATAGGAGCATCACAAGAAGGGAGGTGGACTCTAGTTCATTTACAGAGGAGAGAGTCCTGAAGGAATTCGCAAATCTGAAACTGGACAAGACAATGGGGCCAGACAGGATACACCCAAGAATATTGAAGGAGCTCAGAGAGATGTTGGCTGCACCTCTGACAGTCGTGTTCAACCACTCACTGGAGTCAGGAGTGGTTCTGGAGGACTGAAGGAAGGCAGATGTGGTCACACTTCACAAAAGTGGTAGCAGGGAGGAGGCTGGCAATTACAGGCATCAGCCTGACTTCGGTGGTGGGGAAATTAATGGAATCACTACTGAAGGAAAGGATCGTGGTTGTGGATTATCTTGAATCCAGTGACTAATAGGATCTGAGGCAGCATGGATTCAAAAATAGGAGGTCATGTCAAACAAATCTGATAGATGGGGAGTCACGTGATGTGGTACGCTGGGTAAGATGCCTCTCTACCCGCTCCAACCTACCGCCCATTATTTGCCCTTCAAAATCCTGCTTTTCAGTTATTTCTACAGAAGACTAGTAATTTACAGCCTCTCTGAGCACTCCGGTTCTGTTTGTGGGGTATAGATGGATGAGGAGATGCCGAAAATTGTTCCAAAGCACACACCTCCTACTACACCCAAGAAGGCCTCTAAGAAAGCCAGGACCTCCCCTTCGCAACCCTCACTGCCTGCTACCGTTGAGTGTCCTGATAGTGACCTTCTTACCCTCTCGAGGTTTCTAGAGGAGTTTTAGACTTTTAAGGCCGAAATGCAGAATATGGCAGGGGAAACTAAAAGCATTTCTAGTACCCTGGAGGAGCTTTCTAAGAGAACTACTGACAACGAAGTATGTATACGATCGGTTGAAAAGAAGCAAGATAAAGCTGATCTGGAGTTGGTGGCCCTGAGACAAAGGCTAGTGAAAATGGAGAATAAGGTTGAAGATTTGGAGGGGCATAGTCGCTGTAATAATGCAGTAATAATCGGCTTGCCAGAGGGTGAAGAGTGATCGAATCCCGTCAAGTTTACCAAAAAGTTTGTGGAAAAGGTGGCAGGCCCTTCTCCTTTCGGTACTAGCTACATCATAGAAAGAGCTCACCGGGCACTATGCCCCCCCTCCCTCAGTTGGAGCCCCTCCTAGGGCATTTATATTTCATTTTCTGAATTTTCAGGAGCAACAACACTTCCTATACAAGGTTAAAGAGGTGCAAGATTTACAATGGGAAAGTAAAAAGCTGAGGGTGGCACAAGATTTGCCCTTATCTGTACGCCAGAAAAGAGCTATGTTTCATAAAGTGGTCCTCAAGCTGATCGCCGTGGGAATCAAGTTCCGCATGGGTTTTCCCACAAGGCTTCAAGTGTGTATAAATGGCTCGTGGGTGACCTATGTAGAGGTGGAGACAGCATCTACTGGGCTCAAAGAAGCGTTCCCTGATCTATTCAAGCCTAGCTATATGAAAGAGGATCTGGTGTAGGAAGACACACCGAATTTCCATCTGGTGGAGCTGTCTATCTGCAGTAAATCATATTTGGCTGCAATATTTTTGTGGCCAGACCACGGATATACTGTATACCTGGTTGTTAATCTCTCCATTACAGTTCTTGAGTGGGGTCCTCCTTCTGATGCAACATGGACATTCTATTCCCGATCTGATTTTCATCTTCAGGACTTTTTGATACGCTGTGGACACTCATTTCTCATTTTGGTTTATTTTTGTCTCAATTGTGATTCACGTGCTAGGTGTTAGCAGGCTCATTTGTGTTTTCTTGGCTTCATGTAATAAGCATATGAATGGGGCCATGATTCTTATGCAAAATCCCATTGTGTTAGTCCTGGTGCCTCTGCTTCTCAGGAGCATTGACCCAATCTCATGGCAATGGGGGGGGGGCAATGCTTTCCTTTTTCAGATTTTATTATGAGACTTCTCTGGCATTTGCGGTCTCTCCCTGGCCTGGTTAACATGGTCTACACCTTTTTTATTGTTCTCAGATTTCACTCCTTCTCATGTTCCCTGCTATTAATGGGCAATGTACAAGGATAATCTGTACAGTAAGGGAGATCCCACATTTAAGGATAGACGAAAATGCCAGGGTTTTGCTCACTCTCACTGGGCTTTGGTTTGCTCCCTCTTTATAACCTTGTCCAAGTATTGTCTCTGGAGGGCTCCTGTTTTTTCCTCCCCCCCCCCTTTTTTTTTTCTCGTTGTTAAAAAATGTTCTCCTTCTTATTGCGATGGCCACTGGTTCTGATTTAATATATGCTCTGGACAGCAATTTTGGGCCTTTCAGTTCTCCCTTATTTCATGGCGGGTAGCCAGAGACTGTCTGCGCTTAGTCTTTAAGCACTGATATTGGCTACACCGCAAGATGGTGTCTGAGATTAATTTTCACATATAATATCTCTGGGTTTGAGCCCTCACGCTCTGTGGGCTGTGAGGTTCTATGGCTCATGGGATCACTATAGGGGGAATTGTTTTTTCTAAAGGGCTGGTATAGCCAACCCCCTGGGATCATCTAGGGGTATTGTCAGGATATTAATGTTGAGAATAAGCTACTCTATTGGAGGGCAATTTTTTCCTGATTCCTGCTTTGTGAGGGTGGGGTGGTTGGGGGAGGAACTTTTCAGTCTGCTGGACATCATGTACCATGTAAAGTATGGGAGGGCTGGGAGGAGGGGGTAGGGTCTCACGGGTGTTTTGGGTGGGGCATCATGGGGTTGGGGAATGAATTGAATGGGGACAGACTGGGGGTAGTACAACCCAGCGCACACTATGTTTGGAGCACTATAGGTGGAGTATGCATATATACATGTGTTTTGGAGGATCCCAAGCTGGCAATATGAATGATGGCTAGAAACATTCAAGTTATTAGTTGGAATGTTAAGGGGGTGAGGCACAAGACCAAGCAGTATAAAATACTGAAGTACACAAGTCATTTAAAGGCAGAAATTGTGTTTTTGCAAGAGACGCATTTGCTCATGGGGGAGGCTGAAAAGATGAGATGACAACAAATTAGGCAGATGTTTGCAGCGGAAGAAATGACCCATAGTAGAGGAGTCATGATCCTCCTACATAGATCAGTTCCATTCAAGCCTCTTCAAGTTATATCTGACCCTTCAGGCAGATTCCTGTTTGTAAAAGGTAGATTGCATACCTTGGACATTCTCCTGGGTACTATTTACGGCCCCAATGCAGACTCCCCTAGCTTTTTTACCCAGATAATTAAAGTCCTAACTCCCTTTTTGGACACTCCCGTGGTCATAGGGGGTGATTTCCATCTCGTTTTTGATCAGGCCCTTGCAAGTCGGGTCAATCCCGTCAAGGTCTTTCCCCGGCACAAAGAGCCTTTAGAGACTTGATGGAGTCCATTGATCTTTGTGACATCTGGTGCATATTGCATCCCAATGTAAGGGAATACACTTTTGTTTCTCCAGTGCACGCAACCTCCTCTAGGAATGATTATATCTTCATCTCTCAAAGCCTATTACCAGGGGTTATATGTTCTAGCATTGTTTCAGGACCCCCTTCGGATCACTCTGTGGTCACCTGCCTAATAACCTTGGCCTTGTTGCCAAATAAAGGGGGCAGATGGAAGCTGAATAACCAAATCCTGAAAGAGCTGAAGATGGTTCAATACCTAGCATCCCAAATAAGCAATTTATTGCTTTTAATTCTAACTCTATGGGGAAGCAGGACATGATATGGGGTGCCTGTAAGGCATATCTAAGAGGGATTATAATTGGTTTAACAACAAAAAGGAAGAGAGAGAGGGCATCTCGGATTTCTAATCTTATTTCCCAAATTAGGAGTATGGAGACTGTTCTTTTTCCCTCTTCCTCTGAGGCATTCAAACAAGATTTAACGAAACTGAGAGAAGCCTACTTAGCAATGTTAACGGAACAAGCCGAATATGCAATTTTGAAAACAAATCGGTATATACCGATCTAGGTGAGAAAGCGGATAAAATGCTAGCACTATGTCTTAAGCAGCAGGAATCTGCCAGACTCATTCCTGCTATCCACTCTCTTAGCGATAATTCTCTTAGAGTCTCGCCCCCAGGGATAGTGGAGGAGTTTACAAAGTACTTCCAGGATTTATATGGTCCTATGGTTAATTCCCCATCTAAGGAAAGACTTTATGAATATCTGAGTGATTTACAGTTGCCAACCCTTACACAATCCCAACAAATAATTCTAGAGTCTCCCATCTCTGAGGGTGAAATCGAAAGAGTAATTAAATCTCTCCCATCCGACAAATCTCCAGGCCCTGACAGGTTTACTTCCAATTTCTATAAAGTTTAATCAAAACAGCTTATTCCCATCCTGCTGCCACTTTTCCAGGCCATTCTCTTGGGTAAAGTGTCTGATCCCTCTCTTTTTGAGGCCTTAATAGTTCTGTTGGCCAAGCCGGACAGAACGCCGGATCAGGTGGCAAGCTATAGGCCGATATCCCTACTTAGCCAAGATATTAAAATCCTAGCAAAATTATTAGCCGACCGTGTGGAGGCAGTACTTCATTCTCTTATCAGGGCTGAACAGGTTGGTTTCATGAAAGGGAGATCATTGGTTGACTATCTGAGGACCCTGTCCCATGTCTTCTTGGCATCCAAGGATGCTCCTCATCCAATGGTCTTGATCTCGTTGGACGCCGAGAAGGCATTTGACAGAGTCCACTGGGAGTACCTATTTGTTATGATGGAAGCCTTCAGTTTCCCTAAGGAATTCCGGAATTGGGTGAGTTCTCTATATAAGTTCCCCTCTGCCAGAATCTCATGTAATGAGGTTATTTCTAACCCCTTTAGACTACACATTGGGACTAGACAGGGGTGTCCCCTATCTCCTCTTCTCTTTAATATTTATTTAGAGCCGCTTATCAGAAGGTTATCAGGAGCCCAGGGTATATCGAGTATCTCTCTCGAGGAACAGATGGTTAAAGTGACGGCCTATGCAGATGATTTATTGTTACAGATATCTCATCCACTCACATCTATTCCTGCCATCTTAAAGCTTATAGATGATTTCAGTAAGGTTTCAAATTATAAACTTAATGTAGGAAAGATGGTAGTTTTTCCTCTTAATCACAGAGTCTATAAGCAGGATATTACTGTGTTTGGACTCGCCTGGAAGTCTCATTATATTAAATACCTTGGGCTTCTTTTAGCAAGGAGCACTACGCGGCTCAGACAGTTAAATATTGATGCGGTACTACATAAAGTAGATCTTGACCTTCGTAGGTGGGCTCTACTCCCTCTCTCTCTCCATGGGGCAGAATAAATTTAATAAAAATGAATGTTTTCCCTCGTCTGTTTTACCCCCTCAACATGTTGAATGTGTGGCTTCTCTTGTCCTGGGTCAAAAAGGTACATGGTATGATTTCCGCTTTTATATGGGGGGATAAGAAGGCCAGAATGGCATTTCATAAGTTAGCGGCCCCGAAGGCCAAAGGAGGTTTAAGACTTCCGCATATCGGGTTATACTATTGGGCCAGCCAGGTCAATAAATATCTCACATGGCAGACCGTGGACCAGCTCTCCACGGTTGCTACACATATCCCGACTTGGTTAGCTGTCGAATCTGCTTCCATTAAAAAACACGGTCTTTCACCCGCTGCGTTGTTATATACCAAAACTGGTTCTCTACCAAAGTCTCTACATAATTCCCCTATAGCTGTCTCTATCAGGGTTCATACTCAGTTGTGTGCATTTCTAAAATATATGAATCTCAAGGATTTATCACAACCTGTAATAGGCAGTCCCAATTTCTTATTAGAGGGTAAGCCCCTCCCAGCCACATGGCTTTCTCAGATACAAAATTGCTGTTTAGAGGAGTTTGTGTCACCTAATAGTCAATGGTATTCTTCAGCTGATATTATGTGTAAGTTCTCGATACCTTGTGCAAATATTTTTAAAATTTTCCAGTTTCGTCACCTTTTGGTTAAGGTAATAGGCTCAACCCCTTCCCCACCTCCTAATTTCAATTTTCAGAGCACTCTAATGGAGTTGGCAGGTCTGCCTCATGCCATTTCCAAAATATATAGTGTTCTCTTCACCTGGGCCTACCCTGACAATTATGCTCCCATTTGCTTTTGGGCCTCTCTCTTTCAGGGTAAAGATTTGGACTGGTCTCTCCTGTGGCAGAACTGCCATAAATTCCTTAAGCAGGACAGACTTAGGCTAATGCAGTTTAAGATTCTGTATAATATCTACTACTCACCTCAGAAACTTGCTAGGCTTGGTCTTGTGTCCTCCCCCCTTTGCACACTATGTCAATCTCAAGAAGGAGATTTTCTTCATATTTTCTGGAGCTGTTCTAAAATTGTTCCACTCTGGACTGCGATCAAACAGCGTGTTGACCGCCTGTTGGGGCTCTTGGACCTCTTCACCCCTGAAATTTGCCTCCTTGGAGATTTTTCCTCCATCTCGGTGGTGAACAGGAAGTATTATATAGCTCTGATGTCAATGTCGGTTAAAAAGGTGGTTTTAAGACATTGAAGGGATACGGAGGTGCCAACATATGTTGAATGGCTTCAGGAGTTGCTTGCAAATCTCAGAACGGAAAGGACTATTGCCACTTTTTCTAATAAACTTAAGAAGTTCGATAAAATCTGGGGACTATCACAGGCTCTCTATGTACTTCAAGGTTAAGCATTAATAGGTAATATGCATATGGATAGTGCTAGAGATGCACAATGGCTCTGAGTTGTTCGGGGTGGAAGTGGGGTAGGGTGGATGGGAGGGTGGGGGAGAGCAGATCACTTCATACTCCATACCTGCTGTATATGGACATTTTATCCATTGTCTTGATTCGCTCTTTGTAAGGGAAAATTAATAAAGTTTGAATAAAAAAAAAAAAATCTGATAGATTTCTTTGACTGGGTGACCAAGAAATTAGATCTGGGAGGTGTGGTGGATGTGGCCTTCCTAGATTTCAGTAAGGCCTTCGACAACATTCCACATAGGAGACTCATAAACACACTGGGCTGCCTGGGAGTGGGTTCTAAGGTGGTGAACTGGGTAAGGAACTGGTTGGGGGATATACGACAGAGGATGGTGGTAAACTGGGTTCACTCTAAGGAATTGAAAGTGACCAGCAGGGTGCCACAAGGATCAGTACTGGGACCAGTTCTCTATAATGTCTTCATTAGCGACACTGCAGATGAGCTAAAAGGGAAGGGGTAACCCATTATGTGGGCGGCTCAAATTGAGCAACTCAATTTGAGCGTCTGTCAGAATAGCGAGTGTAGCAGAATAGCGAGGATTACTGGATAGTGAGAAATAGTGACTGGAGGAATAGTAAGACAAAGTCAGGAAGATAGGAGTTTGAGGTGTTGTAGGGCAGGGCAGTTTCCAGTAGTTCATTTGGTGTAGTGGCTAGAGACACTGCCACTAATGCTGGTGGACCTGGGTTTGGGACTGGCCATAGGCATACTAGTTTTCTTGTGTTTGGGGGGTTGTTTAATTTTTTTGTTTGTTTGTTTGTTTTGCTTGTTGTGATTCTGTTCCCTCGACATTGCTATACCCTGCCCACAGGTTGCCCCCCCTCAACATTCTCCCCCTCCTCGACATGTGCCCCCCCCCCGGAGTTGGTTTTACTAGTCCAGGCCCCTGACAAGCAAAACAATGTTAAAATCCACCCTTGCTGCTAATATGAACTCTTCTCTTCTCTTTCTTCATCCCTGACTGTTTCAGTAATCTCTTCATCAATGATATTGTTGACTACCTCAACTTCATTCTCAGAGGTAACACAGTCCCCAGCAGTGCACTGTAAACTGTTTCCTTATTAACACATTTACAACAACCAAAAAAGCAGAACCATAATAATGCACTGTGTTAGTGCCAGTGACTTGGCAGATAATAGAGGGAGAATAACATGAAAAACATGCAGCCTGTACACCAGAAAGTTCTGGCAGATGGCGGAGAGGGAGGGTGGTGGATAAAAGAGGGAATCTCCATAGAGAGAGAGAGAGAGAACAGTATAGGAGGTCAAACCGGCGGATAAGGAGGGTAGCAGATAATAGAGGGGTGGATAATAGAGGATGCACTGTATTCCACGATCTTTTCCTTCAGCAGTAATTCTGTTAACTTTCCCACCACTGATGTCAGGCTGACTGGACTATAATTGCCAGTCTCCTCCCTGCTACCACTTTTGTGTAGTGGGACTACATCTGTCCTCCTCCAGTCCTCCAGTCCTCCAGAACCACTCCTCTTTCCAGTCAGCTGTTAAATAGGCCTGTTAGAAGTGTAGCCAGTACCTCTCTGAACTACCTCAATCTCCTTGGATGCACCCCATCTGGCCCTCTTGCTTTGTCCACCTTCAGATTAGTGAGTCCCTTCAGGACTCTCTCCTATGAAAATGGACTAGTGTCCACCTCCCTCCCTCCAAAGCTCCTGTTACTTTTTTGTGGCCCCTCCCCTTCTCCTCCTCCTTCTGCTGTGAACACTGAACAGAAGTATTTATTCAGGATGTCTGCCTTTTTCCTGGTCCCCCTCTACACAGTCCCCCCCTTCCATTTTAAACTTACAATTCCACCCCATACCACCAGCATTCAGTAAAAGACTATTTGTCAAATGAACCTTTCAAAAATCCACCCCCCACACCTTTTCCAGTCAGCTAAATACACTCTGTCCTGCTGCTCTGCAGGCGCTGCAACTACCAGTGCAGGCTCACATGTATAGTCTTTCCTCTCCTTTTCAGCACAGTTTCACTGGCCTGCCTGCCTGAAACTACAGCTCAATGTTGTGAGAATTACCTGTAGCTAACTGGAATGCTAATGCATGCGCTGATGATTTCTAAAGTTTTCTAATCAAAAGTTACTCTTTTTCACATTGAAGGAGCTCTTTCTTACCACAGGACCTTCCCCTCTAACAGAGAGCTGGAAATTACATTGACATGTGCACAGGCTGCAGAGATCTCAATCTCCAACATCAATACATTTGCTTGCATGCATGTGCAAGAAACATAGTGCGATCATCCAAAATGCAGTGCCGTACAGTTGAAAGGGACAGCTCCACTTCAGTGAGCAGCTCCCCCACACCGCATGCAAAGCATGCATATTGCGTGCTCATCGCTCCCCACACACACACACACACACACTTTATGGCCGACAGTGGTGCCCAATCCCCCGTTGGCTTCCACCCCCAAAAGAAAAGCTTTCAGGGTGCACACTGGGGCCACCAGTGGCCAAGCGTCCCTCGCGTCATCTTCCTAAAAAAAACTGTAAACAAAAAAAAGTTCCCTCGGTGGTCTCCTGCCCACGCCCACCCTCTGTGCACTCTGCCTCCCCACCCCACCTCACCCCATACGCACACTCGAGTCCGCGCGACAATCTTTCAGTGGACCGGGAACATGTCTGCACTCTTCAAAGCCGACCGCGAACTGAGGAAATGCCGGTAAGCTGTATAATGTAATAAATAGGGTTTTTTTCAACTTTGATGCATATCTCAGGCATTTTTTGGAATTTTGGCACCAAATTTTCAACATGGGGTTTTTGGGACCCCTCCTCATGAATTCTTGAACCATTATGACGTTAATCGGGCCCGAAGGGTGATTTCACAGTCACTGTGCAAAATCACCTTTCGGGACTGATTAAGGAAACGATAGTGCCAGTGTTCATAAGGTGGGCTCTCAAAAAGCCTATGTTGCAAATTGTAAAAATCTAAAATGACTGTTTTATGATTATTTGCACGAGTTCCTACGCCGTAGAAGTTCGCAAATTTTAATATTTGCACTCTGGATTTTCAACATTGCCATTTTACCATACCTCCTTATAAGTAGTACAGCCGTCATTTTTCACATGTCGCCCAAAATGTGTTTCCGTGCATGTAGCGCACAATGGGCCAGTCAGTGTGCGCAATCAAGGTTTGGGACAGATTAAGAAAATCACAGTGACACTGTCCATGAGCAGAGGTCTTAAAATGGCTATGTTGAAAATTTGGTGAAAAAATTCCCAAAAATTACTGTTTTAGGTGCGTACATTGAGCAGTTCCTACTCACACTCGCAAGTTTCAAAATTTTTAATATTTGCATGCCAGATTTTCAACATTGCCATTTTACCATACTTCCTTATGAGTAGTATAGCTGCCATTTTTCACATCTCACCCAAAATGTGTTTCCGCACCTGTAGCGCACAATGGTGCAGTCGGTGTGTGAAAGCAATGTTTGGGACATGTTAAGAAAATCACAGTGACACTGGTCATAAGCAGAGGTCTTAAAATGGCTATGTTGAAAATTTGGTGACAAAAGTCCATAAAATGACTGTGTTACAAGTGAGCATTGCGCAGGTTCCACGCACCCTCGTAAGTTCATAAATTTGTAATATTTTCAGTCCAGATTTTCTCCAATGGCATTTTCCACACTTCCTTATGAACAGTACAGCTGTCATTTTTCACAATATGGCCAAAATGTATTTTCACACTTTCAGCACAGAAATTCATGGTCGCTGTGGGAAATCATTGTTTGGGACAGATAAAGAAAATCACAGTGACACTGTTCATGATCGGAAGTCCCAAAATGCCTGTGTTGACAATCTGCTGTAAAAATTCCCCAGACTAATTACATTACGGGTTTGCGTTGCACAGTTTCTATGCACGCTCGTGACTTCACCAGTTTTTTTAAGATTTTCACTGTAGATTTTCAACATTGCCATTTTTTACACCTCCCAATGAACAGTACAGCTGTCATTTTTCACATCCTGTTTGGAATGTGTTTTTGCACCTGTGGTGACAAATGCCGTAGTCACTGTGCAAAAGCAACTTTAGCTAACAAACTGATACTGCCACTGTTCATGAGGTGGTGGTCACAAAAAAACATGTTGAAAATTTGGGTGAAATTCCATGAATGCCTGAAAGCGTTAGGGTTTCCGACCATAACGTCCCACCTTGTAGAGAATGACAGGCATCAGGGTTGTGACTTGGGATTGTCACCTGAAATGCTCATACCATTCCACCCACACCCACACCCTGCAGCCACTGAGAGGCATCGAGGTATGCCTTGGACTCTTTGGCCCCAAAGTTCACCCCATTCTCCTATACTGCACCCATCTCACCATATTTCCTGATGGAATGGGGTGCGCATAAGAGCCTAAGACCCCAAGGCACACCTTGACACTTGTCGGTGTCTGCAGGGTAGGGTGTAGTGAAATGGCATGGCCGTTATGCCTGACGACCCAAAGGCTCACCCCAGTGCCTGTCACTATCTGCAGGGTGGTGGTGGGGTTGGCTTCAGTTCAATACTTCACTGCCATTCCTATTTTGCAGCTCTGTAACTCCTACACTACCAATGCCAATGCCAGCAAGCAAACATTCGGCATTGACGAATGCTTGTTTATAAACTGCTGCAGGTCATCTGGCTTACCAGCAACTTGGACATTCTAAGTGTCTGCTCCCTGTAAAAAGTTCTGCATCATGATATCAAAAAGCCGAAATACCAAAGGGAAACTAAGTTACTCTGGACTTGCATTACAACTGTCCAAAATGTAAGATTCAGCACATTCACAGAATGCAAATTTGGCATCGGATCATCCTTTGTCAGACAGTCATGGATTCAAGTCTCACACATGCAGTACTAGATACTGCCATACCGCCAATGGTGCTTTCTTTCAAATGAGATTTTGAACTGAGATTCATTCTGCTCTTCGCTTGTAGTTGTCCAGGTAGAAGCTAAAGATCCCATGGTACCATCGGCAAAAGTAGGGGATTTACCCCAGTGTCCCAACCAATATTCCCTCACTCAGTGAAACAGGTTCAATTTGAGATATATATAACCATATGTGAACTGATGCTGAGCTAATTGAGGGTGTTCTGTTTGTTTGCTTGCATACCTCCATTGCCCTTGCAGTATATGACTCATTGTTTTGTAAAGCACTCAGTTTATATAGTCTGTAGGAAAGGGAATATACTGTGTGTGTGTCTATATATACATATATATACACATATGTCAAAAAACTCTGTTTAATGCATCAGTTTGGGTTGTCCCACAGTGACAAAAGCGAGGAAATTCAGTGTTAGGGTTGAAAGCCCCCTTGCACCCCCCCCAGTCCAGCCCCCCAACCGGCAATGGGGTGTGCATTGAGGTTGTTGGTCCTAACTCTCACCCCATCATATGTGTAAACAAGATGAGGTATGGGAGAATGGGTGAGAAGTAGGACCGGCGACTCAATCACACCCGTTGAGTTGAAGTGTGAACTGGGGGTGCAAGCGCTTCGTGGCCTGGTTCCTCACTTTGTCGCTGAACTAACTTAACTGATGCATTAAATGGAGTTGTTTGCCTCTAATTTCCCTTCTTTTTGAAAATGTGCAGTAGAAATAGTGAATGGAATGTGGTGGTGGGAGTGTGGGGCCCAGCATGTGATTTTTTCAGACATAGTAATGGTAAGTGAAAGGGAAACACAACCAGTAATGGTTTCACACATGGTGATTGAAACATAAATGGAAAAGCAAACGTTAGTAGAAACGCAAGCGCAAAGTGATGCCAAAGCGAACAGTGACGCAAAAGGAGACACAAGCGTGTAAGGAAATGCAAACCGTGATGCACACAGTCACGGTACCACAATTGGAAATGCAAATGGTACCAGTAACAGCAGAAATAATGCCAAAGGAAACAGAAATGGAAACGTGAACACAAGCATGTAGGCAAACAAGAACGCAAACGGTAACCCACACGGTGGTGTACACGGAAACGGTAATACAAACAGGTACGAAAACGCAAGTGGAAACACTAACTGTAACAGTAACGGAAGCGCACACCCTGTTTTTGCCCCACAGCTGCATAGAGAAACACAGTGGGTGGGATATTCAGAGCAGTTGTACCATGCGCAATAGGGATGCGCCCGCGCAAGAGCGGATATGCGCCAAAGTGCGATATTTAGTGGGAGCAGTTACACAGTACAAAACCCAATGCACTGCAGTGCAACAGAAATGAATGCATGCGCAAGTGCAGGGGGCATAACCAGGAATAATGTGTGCAGTGCGATATTCAACAGTAGGTGACATGCGCAATAGCGGAGCAAACGAAAGTTACGCGAAAGTGGAAATGAGCCAATATACAAGGGAGCAAGTGAGGGGAGGATGATGGCGCTGCAGAGGAGCCATAGCAGGGAAGCATGGAGACAGAGTGGCAAGGAGGCAAGCCAAGAAGCAGGGGGCAGGTGTGGTCAGGAGGTGGACGGGGGGACACTGGAGGTGTGTGCGAGTGAGTGACAGTGGGTGTGTGTGTGTGTGCGTGAGTGCCTGAGTGTGCCACAGAGGAAGGAGGGCAGTGGGTCAGAGGCAGGTCACACAGTGGTGAAGAGCCAGGGGTGTACCCGGTGCAGGGGCAGTACCAGCAGCACACAGCCAAGGGAGGGACCAGGTAGACAGCCTCCCGGGGGGGGATGCTAACCAGGGATATGGCCAGTGCCACCTTCCAGATGGAGACGGTAATGAGGTGTGTGAGAAGGCAGCCAGCAGGGAGGCGCGGCAATGGAAGGGCCAGGTGGCGGGATGCCCAGAACAGGCTGTAACGTGCCCATGTCTACTTCGAGCTGTACAGTGACATCAAGATCATGGGCCGGTACCACCTGAACTGGGCTATTCTGAGGTGGCTCTGTGAGCTGTGCAGTGAGGCGATGTAGGCACCCACACGATGGAGCCATGAGCTGTCCATGGAGACTAAGATCACAGCTGTCATGTGCCTGCTCACCACGGGCACCTTCCAGAGACCAACAGGGGACACGACAGGCATAACCCAGTCAGCCATGTCACGCCTACTCACACAATTCCTCAGTACACTGCTGCCACATGCTGCGGAGTACATCCATTTCCCCAGCACACAGGCGGAGCGCACAGCAAACATGCAGGAGTTCCACAGGGTAACACGGTTGTCTGGCATGCTCGGGGCCATAGACTGCACCCATGTTGGCACCCATATGCCACCTGGCCTGGAGGGGACAGCATACATCAACCGCAAGTGTTACCCAAGTGTCAACTGCCAGGGGTGTGCGATGCCAGGGGGCGCATAATCAATGTCTGTGCCATGCACCCTGGGGGAGCACACGATGCCTTCATCTGGCACCAGTCCACACTGTGCCATAGGTTCGAGAGTGGGGACATCCCCACTGGCCATCTGGTAGGTGAGTATGCATTGCACGCTAGATGATGGGTGCAGATGAGGGGGTGGGGTATGGGCAGGGGTGCCATGGGAAATGGCCAAGAAGGCCAGTGGCACAGTGTCGCAGACCACCATGATAACAATACCTCTCTACACACAGGTGACAGTGGGTAACCGCTACGGCCCTGGCTGCTCACACCATACCGGCGCTCCTCAACCCCAGCCTAGCAACATTACAATAGAGGCACACGCCACAACACAGAATGTCATCGAGCGAGTGTTCGGGCTGCTGAAGGCATGGTTCCATTGCCTGCACACGTCAGGCGGTGCCCGACAGTACAGCCCCTCAAAGGCCTGTGGGCTATTCCTGGCCTGCTGTATCCTGCACAATATGGCCACTGACTGTGGGATAGCTGTTGAGACCGAGGAGGGGGACAGAGGTGGGGACAATGAGGATGCCGGTCCAGCTGGTGTTGGACAGCCACCCCCTGAGTGAAGGGATCCCTGGCTGGCCCAGCAGCACCAGGACACCATTGCATAGGAGCACTTTGGACCACACAGGTAGGTCAACAGGGCCACGTGCAAGCACCAAGGGCACAGCCCACAGACAGGCAGGGGTGGACACCAGGGAAGGTCAGCGGCAGGGGTGTGGGAATGGGAGGGAGACCACACACAAAAGTAGGGAACAGCAGGGCTGTACGTGGCATGCACACACAGGCACACACACCCCTACCCATGCCCACAGGGCCACATGCACACCAACCCCTACAGGCCCTGCCACCCACACAGAACCCAACACAACCACACCCAGTGGCTGGCACTATGTGTGCCTCAGACACTGAGCACCATTGCACAGTGGCAGACAGTGCTACGCTGGCATCATCATGCACACGCCACAGTGGCCAGCAGCTGGGATGATGTGCACAAGGACCGTGTGAGTGCAGGACAGGGCACCACACTCATGCAATGCACACAGAACACCACAGTGCACACTGGGCAACGGCAGACAGTGGCTGTAGAGGGGAAGGGTCAGTCACACAGCACAGTGGCACGGCTGCCACAGATGCATGGGCGGCCCTGCTGAGACCTGTCAGCTGTACCAGGCTGACCAGTGGCCTCATGGGGTGGCACCGAAGGGCCCCCAGGGGTGATGCTGTGTGAATGCGACCATGTCCATGCAGGTGTCTGCAGGCCACCGAACATGCCCGCACCAGGTGTGCTTGGTATGCCCACAGCTGAACCCAGCATTGACATGGCAGGGGTCGCCCGACATCAAGAATGGAGGGGTGGACATTGCACTCTGCGGGGTATGCAGCAGCCAGTCACACAGCCGGTCAGCCAGTATAGCCACAACAGTTGCCATTGCAGTGGTGTGCCTATCAATGGCTGCAGTCACATCTGCCCACTGATGAGCCAACTCTGCCAGGAGCAGGGCATGGCCCCTGCTTTGCCGCTCCTCTGCCTGGTGCAGCTCCGCATGGAGTGCATCCACCGCCACCATAAGCCGCACCTGCTGATCTACAGAGGCCCAGAGAAGACGGCTGTGGTCGTCCAAGGGGTCATCTGCATGGCCAGTATGCTGTCCCCCAGGAAGTCCTGGCCTTGCTGCACAGTGCCCTTCGACGGTGGACACTGCACAGCGGTGCCTTCCAGGAGTACATCCACACGCGGTGCACTGCTGCTGCCCCCCACTCCCATCCCCACATCGACACTGTCCAGCTGCTGACGCTGCCCCTCCAGCTGCCGATCGCCAGGCACCACCGGCATGGCCCCAGTGGTGACAACAGCCCCACTACTGTGGCCACACACCAGTGCTGCCCCACTGGATCCCACAGATGCAGCCTGGACAAGGGCTGGTGGGCAGGCAACCATGCCAGAACTGCCCACACTGCCGTCTGGGCAGATGCCATAGGTGGGATCACCCTGTGTCCCACTAACATCACTGTCTGGGACGTGCGTCACGTCATCATCGGTGCTGGAGTTGGCCCTGAACTGTGTCTCAGAAAACAGGACACTGTGAGCGGTGTCATGCTGGAACACAGCCAGGGCCCCATCCGCACCCGCACCACAGGTATCAGTCCGGAAAGATGTGCAGGGCTGCAGGTGGTTGGTCCCTTGGACACCTGTGGAGGTGGATGGGCACTCCACTGGTTCCAGGGCTGCCCCCTCAGTGGACACACCCACCACCGCTGCCCCATGCAGATGCTCAGGAGCTGTAAAGGAACACAGTACCATTAGTGGTTCTGCCTGGCCCGGGGCCTACCCCCTCTGCCTCCCAAACACTGCCAGCACTGGTCCTACCATGTAGTGTTGGGCTGCCACCCATCTGGAAGCCTCCACTGGGAACACCCTCAATGGCACAATGCTGCATGCTGCCAGCCACCTACTCCTCCAGTGGTGTCAGGCGGGGCACGTCCTGCTGGCCCCCACCAGTGGCAGCACGTGCTGCCCTGATGGCAGCCACCTTATCCTTAATCCACCTCCAGTCCATGCCAACCTTCTTCTTGCACTCCTGCATGGAACGCTGGTGGCTGCCCTGCTGGTTGACGGCACACGTGCCACCTCGTCCCACGCTGCCGCACAGGCCTGTGGTGTGCCCCTCTGTCTACTGAGCAGTGGCTCCCTGTTGAGGTAGGCCTCGAACAGGGCATCCGATTCCACCCTGGTGAAGTTGGGCCTCCTTTTTCGCACCCTCCCCTGCTCCTCCTCCTCATCATCCTCACATTCGGTCATGCTTGTGCCTGGGGGGTTGGACAGGTGTTATGGTGGACTGTGTAGTCCCATACAGCCCTCCCAGACCACTGACCCCACGTCTCCACAGCATGGCACCTACCTCCAAAGGCTGCAATACCAATCCATGGCCTGTGTATTTCCAGGTCGCTTTTATAGCGCATCGCATGCAAATGAGGGCATGTGCAACTGTAATGGGATGCAAATGCAGTGGATGCACCGTGGATTGGCTCATGAGCTGATTAGCAAAACCTAGCTGAATATCACGCTGCTGCACCTTGCGCAATGGTGTTGAGCATGCTCAGGCTGTGTTGCACCACTGTGACGTGCACAGTCGGCACCACACCACGCATGCCCACGGTGCTGACACCTACGCTAGTGGTGCAGCAGATGCACTGTGTGCGGGAGGCAGTACAGAGCACTGCCACTACTGTGCCTGTGGAGTTCATGCGCAATATGTCCAAAGGGCCACACGTGCCATGGTGCGCCGTGGACACCATGGCGCCTCTGTGCAGTAGGCCACTACAAGGCATCACAGACGTGCACCCTACCACGCTCCATGCAGGGGCCTCCCAATTGCACTGTGGCGCTCCATGCATGGACAGAACCTTGACCCTACGGCTGCCCTTTGCCCCCCATTGCACAGTCCAGTGCCAGCGTGATTGTGACTGGCACCGCAGTACCACGCTGCCTCTACACGTGGGGTACGTGCACTACCGGGCACCATTTTGAGCTCAGCAGAGGCTGCATGATGCTGCACACCACAGCCTCAGTTTGGAATGTGGTAGAGCTGGCGAACCTAGTGGCTGTTGTGGAGCCCCATGCAGATGCCCTGTTTGGGTAGGTTCCCCTCCTGAGGCCATGCACAGAGGTGTGGCAGGAGGTAGTAGAAGGCCTTGAGGAGGCTACAGGGAGCTGTAGGACTGCAGAGCAGTGTCGCCACTGCTATGGGGACTTTCAACAATGCGACCTGGACTGCCTGGGGTGACTGCAGGCGTGTTCCCAGCGGGGCACCATGCCACGGCCAGGTAGGTGCTCCTTCACTATTACTAGACATATCCGTCTGTCCTGGTGGCACAGTGTTCGGTAGGCCATGCCGCCGGGGAAGGCCAGAACCTGTGTTGCCAGTTGTGGGGGTGCATCGAGTACACCCTGCACAACCGCGGCACAGATGGGCTGTGCAGGCACGCACACTGTTGGAGGGGCTATGGGTCAGACATGTACTGATAAGACTCTCTCCATGTTTCCCCACAAGGCTGGAGGACCACGGTAGGGCCCAGATGGCCCAAGAGCGTAGAGAGCAGGATGATACTGGAGGGGTGGCCATGCAGTCAGGGCACAGTGGTGGTGCCGGGGATCAGCAGTGCCCTGCAGACCAGGACATAGGTGAGTGCCATGATTCCCTTTACACCTGTGCATGGTGGGTTGCAGGGATGGTGGTAAGGCATGGCCCCTTGCACATGGCCCCTACAGCCATGCATGTCCCACAGTGCCCTCTGCACCATCCTGTGGGTCTGCACATGTGGGTGGGTGTCACAGGTGGGCTGTGGGTGCACTCGGCACCCAGCTGTGCCACTGCCATCCCACTGCATTGCCATGATGCTGGATGGCCATGATGGTGCTATGCAGTGCATGGGTGGTGGTGGTGCGCAGCGGTTTGCATGGCTGCGGGTGCCCAGGTAGGCAGATTATGTGGGCACACCCACTGTGGGTGGTCTCATGCCATCCCAGGGGCGCAGGCCACTGATGTACGCTGTGCACATTGGGTGGGCTGCGTTGGTCTGGGCAGTCACTCATACTAATTCTGCTCCCTTGTCCTAGGTGGACCACGCTGGTCGGTCATGGAGCAGAACCTACAGGAGATCCTGCAGGTCACCTGGGACATGCTGGAGCTGCTGCAGAGTATGAACAGGGGTGATCATTGGCGGCACAGAAGGCGCCACAGGGAGGACAGAGAAGACCGGGGCCGCCAGTAGGGCCTGCAGCTCATGCCCATAATTATTCCATCCCTGGATTGTACCCCACACCCCCATGTCCCCCACCACCCTTCCCATTGTCCCCTGCCCTTTCCCCACCCACTGTTGTTGTGACCTTGCACATCCCCTCCCCCATTGTGTATATATATGTACATAGTTTCTGTTTTGTTGTGTATTTTTCTTAATATATGCTTTTACAACTATGTCCGTGTCGGTCTCTGATTTGCAGCAGGTGCATGGAGCCTTGCTGCAGTGGTGTGCATGGTTACTGTGGGGTGGTGCTTGCCTGGTCATGGGTGTGTCTCATGGGAATCCTCCACTGGTGTGGGTGAGGGCTATGGGCTCTGTCCAGGGACTGTGTGGTGTGCCCTGTGCACTGTTTGACTGTGTGCAGTGGGCTGTGGTGCATGTGCTATGTCCCAGCTGCCCCTGGCAGTGTGTGCCATGCCTGTGCAGCTCTGCCCCTTGTGTGTCTGTGGTACACACGGTTGTGCTGACCCCACCACCACATGCATGGATGCTGACATGACATTGGGGGCAGTCCATACCAGCCACCTTCCAGGCACGACACCCTGGCAGCTGGCATCCCGACCCCTGGTCTATTGCACGTCTGCCCCTGTTGCCACTGTGGGTGGTGCTGTTGTAGGCCACCTCCATGCAGTCTATGGTGACTGGGGCAGTGCCTATGATCTAGTGTTTGTCACATGGGGTCCTTCTGCAGGCGGGCAGTGGCCTGGTTCATGGTGCGAACACCACATAGCAGGCTCACCAGCACCATGGTGGTGTGCAGGCCGCAGGTTCATGGCACCATGGGCCTTGCAACTGCAGTGTCTGTTGCACCGCTATGTGTGGCTGTTTGACGGGGTACCCATGGGACTGTGTTGGGGGGCATTGTGTGGGCCCTGTGTTGCCTCCAGTGTGGTGCATGCCTCCATGCACCACAGTAGGGTGCTGTGCTGTCTGGTGGGGCCAGTTCTTGGTCAGGGTGTGTGCATGGGTGGTGGACCATGCACAGGTCCTGTGTTTGAAGTGCCTTCCTGCTGGTGGCAGAGTCCGGGTGGGCCTTGTCATGTGCGAGGTCCCTCAGGTACCGATGCCAGGTCATCCACCTTGCTGTGCCTCTGTGGGGGCCATGCAGGAGGGCTTTGTGTGGGTTGTGGTGGCATCAGTGGATGGTGTTACCACATGTGGGGGAGATCACGGTGGGGATGTGGTGTATGTGCATGGCAACATGGGGCAACAGAATGTGTTATCACAGTGCTGGAGGACTGCCTTCGGTGCCATGCACTGTTTGGTCATGCTTCTGGGCTGGGAGTCTCGGGCTCACTGTTCTGGGGGTGGTCAGCATTGGTGTGGTGCCATGGCATTGGTGGATCCTGGCCATCCTTGTGTTCCGGTCTCTGTTGGCTGGGGGACGGTGCAGTGGTTGGGGACTGCTGGCCCATGTCTGCTGTTGGATCAGCACTGGAGTTCATGGGCCGGTGGTCCGTCCTCCTCACGTCTGGTTGTGCAGCTCATGGAGGCCTTGCCAGGATGGGAGGGGTTGGTCTGTCTGTCCTGGTGCATGCTCCTTGGTGCATAGCACATCCATGGCTGCTGCACAGCTGCTTCCTGTCTTTGTCCCTGCGCATCCCTATGGGTGCTATTGCGCTACGTCCCTGCTTCATTGCACATCCCTCATTGTGCTATGGTGCATCGGGCGTGATATTCAGCCATGTTGTGCAGGCACACCTTGGCCTGTGCATGGTTTGAATATCACATACTTTGCACCATAGCACACTGGACTTGTGCCTGCTCCTTCTATTGTGCATCTTTTTGGCACAGTCTGAATATCCCACTCAGTGTGTACAAAGAATGTGTGCATAATAATGGACCTCGGAGCAGAAAATGAGCTGTTGGAATACTAAATTGCTTATATCTCTGGAACTGTGCAACATAGAAAAGAAAGTTTAATTTCACATGACACATTGTCACGATGAAAATTCCATATCTCGCACCGTTTCCGAGATACGAGCCCCGAAAGGCATGGTGTACTCTATCATGTTAGTCTATGGGGAAAAAAACGTCAACTTCAGAGTACCGTTACTTTGCATTCCTGCAATATTTTTTCACCGAACCACGAAACTGCACATCTGTTAGATGTTGGTTCTCTTCCCTCCAAATTTCAGCCCAAAAGACCAAACCATTTTTTTGCAGCAGGGTGGCAAAGAATTCCTGTCATTTTGGCCACAGCCTAGAAAAGTAGTGTTGTGATTTGCGAAAGCTTACACAAAAATTTGCGAAATTGTCGCTGGTGCAACACTACTTTGTGACATTGTTTTTTCCAGAAATTTGAATAACATATTTCTGGGGTGTTTAACTCCAAAATAAAGGCATGGCTAGCATCCTCAGGGCTCGAATAGGTAAACACAAAAAGAATTGTGTCCCTAGATGGTCCCAATTTTAAATGCCAAGCATTTCTGTGATCAATAAATGATAAATGATAAATTGATAAATTATAGTGATCAATGATAGTGATAAATTTTTTTAAGTGGCTAGTTTTCCATTAGCGGGTTATACAGACCTGCCACTAGAGGGATTCTTGGTCTTCTACATAAAATCACTGTATTCATTCGTGGGCAATATGGCCTGCATTATCATTCTACTTCTTTCCCGGTTCTGGTACAAGGAGACTTGAGTCTGAAGGGTGGATGGCCACTAACTAAGCTGCTCCTGCTCTCCTTGTTCCCCTTTCTGCTGTATTTTCTCATCTAGGTTTTAAGTGAGTACCTTGGTGGGCAAATTTCTTGCCTAGAAAATATTGCACTAGCACAAATCATGAGACCACTCAATCTGGGACCATGGCTCTCCTTATTGCGTTTTTACTGCTCCTAAGGTGCAGAGTTTTCAGCAATACAGTGCAATTTGAAGTACCTCAATGCAATTCAGTTCTCCAATGTACCTTATCAATACCTACTGTTATAACAGTCTACCGTGCAGACACTATGTCATTTTCCTCTCTCCTTTTAGCCTATTCCCCCCGGTTAGCCTACACCCCCTTGCTACTGTCCTCACCTATGTCTACCCAAGCACTTACATTGATCACGATCAACTGTCATTACAATGGTGCCGCCTCTTGCACAGCACGATATGGGTTGCCGCAAAGAAATAAAAAAGCAGTCTCCATTCTTATAAGCTCCTTAAAGAAAGTTATACTTCTGCTTCTTCTCTGCTCAGGAAATGTGGAGCTCAACCCTGCCCCCCCCCCACAACTTACCTTGCCTATCGATTTTGCTGAGGCCACAGGTCTCAAAATAATGATGGTCAACATTTTAAGCCTGCCTAAAAAACTTGTACAGCTGCAAGCCTGGGCTGCACACGTTAACCCAGACCTTATCATAATTACTGAGTCGTGGTTAAAAAAGACGAACACTGATCAACAAATATCACTGCAGGGCTACAATTTATTTAGAGCAGATAGAGAGTCTAGAGGAGGTGTGGTTATCTCCTTAAATCTAAGTACTTGGTCACCAATATTGGTTGCAAATTTCTAGCCAAGGAATTTGAGTTAGTTTAAGCAGAGCCTTCATCTCCTCCTCGGAATGTATCACTATCCTAGGTGGCTATAGACCGCCGTCTGGTGGTGATGAAGTCCTAATCTTTTGAAATCCATGTTCGTAGATGCAAAAACTAAAACAATATTTCTAGGAGATCTAAATATGGACTGGCTGTCACCTAAATCCCACGAGCCTCAAATCCCTTTGTGACGAGCTAGGTCTTGAGCAATTAGTCAGTGAACCTACTAGGAACAACACTCTAAATACTGCCAACAGTTCCATTCTAGATGTGGTACTAACCATCCATCCACACAAAATATCTCATTTGGCAGTGTTTCACAATGACATGAGCAATCATGGAATTGTTGCTTGCATAAGATCTCAAATTAAGGCCCCGTCCGCAACCTATCTTTATAACAAAAAGATCCTTTCGCAAATTCAGTGCAGTAAACTTCCTATCTGACCTGAGCATAATCAGATGGCAAGATCTTTACCTAGCCAAAGATGTCAACAAGGCAGCTTGCATCCTTAATGACAAACTCACTCAATAATAAATAAGCATGCCCCTTTCATCAAAGTAAGGGGTACGGAACAATTCCAACCCCTGGTTCACCTCAGATCTCAAGGCAGCCCTTATAGCTCGAGATAAGCTCTGGGCTAAAGCTAGACATTCCAAAGAATCTTCGGATTGGCAGGCCTTTAGAACAGCCAGGAATAACTGTGTGAAAAAACTTTGCTCTGCTGAAGCTGACTATTATATTTCTACTCTCGAACAAGTTAAAGGTAACCCTCATAAAATATGGAAGACTATCAAAGCTATAGAAGGACGGCCCATGGCCCCCTCTGTCCCAACAAAGATAGTTGCAAAGTGGCAAGATTGTGGAAAACAAGTCCCTAGTCCTGGAGGAACTTAACTCCCACTTTGCCACAGCTGGATTAGCTTTTGACTCGTCACCTTATGCTGGTGCTGCGGTGAGCCAGCATACCCCTCCCGCCACATCTAGTCCTGCACCCAGCCCCTTCCAGCTGCGCGAGATAACTTATAAAGAAGTAGAAGATTCTCTTCTTAACTTTGACACCAAAAAAAGCGCAGGGGTCGATGGCTTGGAACCCTTTTTCCTAAGGTCAGGCTACGCCCATCTCACTGCCCCAATTCTCCACATCTTCAATCTTTCCATTACATCTGCTACTGTGCCATCCTGCTGGAAATCAGCACATATCCTCCCCTCTATTTAAATCTGGTGACCCATGTGATGTAAACAACTATAGGGCTATCTCCATATTGCCTGTCCTTTCTAAAGTTCTCGAAAAACTGATCCATATTCAGTTAAAATCTCACTTGGAAACCTTCTCTCTCATTAACCCAGCTCAATCAGGCTTCCAGGCTAATCATAGCACAATCACTGCACTAGCAAAAGTAACCAATGATTGGATCTCTGCTATAGATGCTAAGAAGGTAACTGGTGCAGTCTTTTGGACCTCAGCAAAGCTTTTGATACTGTTGATCACAAACTATTAGTCAATTGCCTTGCAAAGTTGGGTACCACATACCATACCACCCAGTGGTTCTCTAGCTACCTAACTGGAAGATTCCAAAAGAAAGGCGGAGGCTTTTTCTGCTGCCTTGCCAGTTGCAAGAGGAGTCCCCCAAGGATCCATCTTAGGCCCTATCTTGTTTTCTCTGTACATTAATGACTTAGATGCGAACATATCTACGTCCAATCTGCACTATTTTGCAGATGATACTGTGTTGTATACTTCTGGCTCATCGTTATCTGAAGTCAAGGGAGTGCTTCAAGCGGACTCCGCACAACTTGAGCATAATCTAATAAAGGCAAAGCTTTTGCTCACTGCTAAGAAGACTAAAGCGATGATTTTCTCCTGCAGTGCTGTCTCAGGCCCCCCCAATACCCTTGCCCAAGACTTCATTGTCACCACGCTAAACGAGCCTCTGGAAGTTGTAACCAAATTTAAATATCTAGGTATCTGGATCGACAATAAATTATCTTTCAGTGACCACGTTGAAGATGTCTCTAGAAGGTTAAAAGCAAGGTTAAGTTTCTTCTACAGAAAAAGGTCCCTTTTCCCCCTTGAAACTCGAAACAAGCTTGTACAGGCCACTTTTCTCCCCCTATTCGACTATGGCGATGTAATCTATTCCTCCACCACTCTTGCAAATCTAAGTAAACTGGACATCCTTTATCACCGTGCGTTATGGTTCATTACCAACTCCCCTTACCGTTCGCACCACTGTGACTTATATGCAGCTTTTGGTTGGACATCCCTTACTACTAGACACCTGCTCCATGCTGGGCTATGGACTCTTAAACTGCTCCTGCAGAAATTGCCAAGCTAGCTCTCTTCCCTTATTAGTAACTCACATAGTGCATACTCATTAAGAAAATCTGACTTTATTATGCTTGACATACCAAGGACGCGGACTTCCTTTGGTAAACATGCTATTGCATATGCCCTTCCCTCCATTTGGAACCAATTACAAACCGTACTGAAACTAACTGGCACAGTTTCAATAAACTTCTACAAATCGCTAAGTTCAGCCAAAATAAAAGACACCTGTAACTGTCATTAAGTCTCTTCCTTCCCCATGTGTGCCATATTTATCCACTGGTAAGGTATAATTGATTTATCATATTAACTGCTTTCCCTTCCCCTTCTACTCCTGGCTTTATCTTTGCTTACGCTCCACTGCTACTCTATCAAATCACTCCTCCCCCCCATATCAGTTGTAGACTGTTGTTTGTTCTAGCTGCCAAAATACTGTATATGTATTGCACACACCAGTCATCATGTTTCATTTATCAGTATGCAACCTGTAAGTCGCTTCCCTGTCTCATATCAGTGTTTACCACCTGCGGTCACCCTATGTGGTACCCTTGTATGTATATCCAGCCTGTATCATGTAACGTGCATTTCATGTATATACTGTTATTACCTATCTGTGTTTGTACTTTAAGTGTTTATGTCACAGGACCTCCTTGTGAATGAGCTTGCTCAATGAAATTTTCCTGCAATAAACTTGAACTTGAACTTGAACAATAACTGAAAACAAAATGGCAGATTTGCGACACTACTGGGGACATTTATGACACTAAAAACTGCATTTGTGAAAGTGTCGAACTTTTTGTTAACTTTTCCCATTGACTTATAATGGGAACTTGTTTTTTGAATAACTTTTGAACTGTTTAATATTTTTTCATGAAATCTTCAAAAGGCACATCGGGAACCCCGGCCGCATGCTCCCTGAAGTTTTTGGACCGGTCTCACAAACCAATGCGAGCAAAGAATGCGCAAAAAAAGTAATTGCGCACACGGATGTCGCTTAATAACTCCACAGCCATATATCCAACCAGTGTGAAAGTTGAACAGCGGTAAAGTTATTAAGGTGCAAAGTTTCACCATTTAACCTTAGAAGGGCTACTAAACCCTAACTATGGTAGCACTACTGTGCTACCATAATATATATATATATATATTCATTGCAAAAACTCGGTTACTGCACCAGTTAGGGTTGAAGCAACAAAAGTAGGGAAATGAGGTGTTAGGGTTTCCAACCCTAACATCTCCCCTACCCCTGCCACCCCACCCTCCACACATCAACAGGCATTGGGGTGTGTCTTTTGGTTGTTGACCCTAACTCTCACCCCATTCCATGTGTAAGGAAGCTGAGATGGTACAGTACAGGAGAATGGGGTAAGAGTTAGACCCGACATCCCCAAGACACACCCTCTGGGCCCGGCACTCCCATCAGTCTCTAGTGTGTTGTGGTTGTACAGGGCCCTCCATTATGTGGGACCCTGCATTCCTATGTAACCATAAGTGTATACACATTGTAATCAATCCTCATCTTCATGCCCTTCGCTCTGATCATGCTCCCATCACTCCATAATAGCATCCATTTGTGGTAGCACAGGGCCCGTCTATCCATAAGTGTTTAGACATTGTCATGAACTGTCATCTCCCAGTACTTCATAATGGAGTGCCCTGCATGCCCAGCACTGCATAATGGTATCCATATGTGGCAGTGCAGGGCCATCTTGGCCCTGCACTCCCATCTGCCTATAACTGTACAGACACAGTACAGGCCCAGAGACATTCCAAGTAACCCCTGTACTGCAAATGGTGCAGTATCTCAGTACCTGTAGGAACATGGGGAAAAATTCCACTGCAGTTGTAATCATGGCCTGGCACCTTGCACGCCTGCTTAGTATACCTAAAGGTGTACTAAGCTGCATTTAGCGAAAAATCCGTATCTTGAACCCTTTTCGAGATATAGGCACCAAAAGGTACTGCATCAGCCACAATAGTATCCTATAGGAAATTTCCAAACTTCAAAATGTTATAACTAGGGAAGCAATGTAAATTTTATCACCAAACCAGCGAAAGTCACATCTGTGGGGCAAGTCCTTTTTACTCTGAAAAAAAATATATATATATTCATGGCAAAAAAAACTTTGTTTAATGCATCAGTTAGGGTTAAATTGACAAAAGTGGGGAAGTGACACGTTAGGGTTGAGCCCCTAACCCACTCACCACCCCTTCCTCCACAGACCAACAGATGCCGTGGTGTGCTATGGGGTCATGAGGCCCAGCTCTCACCCCATTCTGTGTATAAACAGGTTGACATGCTACAGTAAAGGAGAATGGGGGTGAGAGTTAGGCCTCATGACCCCATGGCACACCCTGGCATCTGTCGGTCTGTGGAGGATGGGGTGGTGGGTTGGTGGGGTGGTGGGTTGGTTAAGGTCTCAACCTTAACATGTCATTTCCCCACTTTTGTCACTTTAACCCTAACTGATGCATTAAATGAAGTTTTTTGGCTATGAATTTCCTTACTTTTTGAAAAAGTGTAATGTAAGTAGTAAGTAGCATGTGTTGGTCCCATCAAGCTGCCCATTTCTGCATAACGATATGCATCTGTGGGAGCACGGTCCCTCTGGGCCTGCACTCCCACTTACACATAACTACAGAGCATACTGCAGTTCTATGGGGCAAGGAACCCTCTTAACACTAATTTGCCAATATCTTGTGAACCGTAGCAGCTGAAAAAAAAATGAAAGTGTTGTAATCATGACAGCGAGTACTGCACATGACAATGAATAACTGAACCCGTATCTCGCATTGTTTATGAGATATGGCCACCGAAAAGTGCTGGAAAAGCACCCTTGGACCACTTGTGACACTAATTTGCCAATATCTCTGTAACCGTGGCACACAGGAAACAAATTTCACTGCTGGTATAATCTATGATTTCCAAACTTGTTTCTGCAGCTTAGTTCAGCTGCAGGTAGTGATAAATCCATATTTCACTTTGTTTTCGAGATACAGGCACCAAAAAGCGTCATGGGCAACACAATGTTAGCCTGTGGGAAATGTCTCAACTTTGGAATGTCATAACGATATAACCAATGCAATTTTTTACACCAAACCAGCATACATCACATCTGTAGGACACCCCATTTGCACCCTGAAAATTTCAAGCCAAAAGTCCTTACCATTTCTTTGCAGTGAACTGGCAAAGTTTTACAAATCCTTGTTCATGAGCTGTCAAAATCCCCATTTGTGAGCCGAATCCCCATTCGTGAGGTGACAAAATTCCCGTTTGTAAGCCGACCCCCATTCATGAGATTTAGCCATCTGGTCTTCCTCTCACAAACAGGCATTTTGCAAGCTCATGAACAGGGATTCCTGTTCGTGAGACATGGCCATCTGGTCACATTCTCATGAACGAGGATTCAAAATCCCCATTCATGAGTCAAATCCCCATTCGCGAACTTTCAGAATCCCCATTCATGAGAATGTGACCAGATAGCCCTGTCTCGTGAACAGGGATCCCCATTCATGAGCTAGCAAAATCCCCGTCGTGAGATATAGCCATCTGGTCTTCCTCTCATGAATGGAGATTTTGCTATCTCACAAATGGGGATTGGCTCATGAACAGGAACTTGGTAGTCTCATGAATGGGGATCGGAAGTGAGTCGCAAACAGGGATTCCTATTTTTTGAATTATCTGATGGAAGCCAAACAAATGGTTTTGTAGAGGGCATCACCTTGAACAAAACCCATTCATTTGTTTTTTTTAAAATGCATCTGTGGGGCAAGTTACAACATTTTATTTTGGGCTAAAAATGAAAACAAGATGGTGGCTCTCGAACGGGGATTTTTTTCTTATGAACAAGGATCCCTGTTCATGAGAAAAATATCCCCATTCGTGAGCCCAATTCCTTGTTCGGAGCTGTGCATCTAACCAAAAGACTGAACTGAGCATGCTCAGACCCCGAATTTTCAAAATTGAATAACTTTGGATCAGAATAACATTTTTCACCAAACCAATACTGGTCTGTTCCTTAGGGTAAGCCCTTTCTACACTGAAAATTTACAAGTTAAAATTCCAAATGGTGTGGGTGCAGGGTGATGAGGAAAATTCGGGAAAAATTGGCAAAAAAAAGCAAAAAAACACACTTATTTCCATATGCACTGTGCAAAATCCACATATCCAATTGAAACAAAACTTGGCAAGTCAAGAGACATACCCCACGGGACAAAGCATAGCAAATTTCATGCAAATCCATTGAACAGTTGCAAAGTTGTTGTTTTTTTGCAGCTACTTATTTTCTCCCCTGGAATCCAATGCCAGCATCTGACATCCCCCCCCCCCCCGTGTAGGCACAGGGTATGAGATCCCCTCCCTGTAACCCCATGACTTACCCTTCATGGCAGGGGATGGGGAGTGACTCAACCCACCAGACCAGATGAGTGTTCAGGGAGGTGCCTTCCCGGGCCGTCACCGAAGGGTACCATCGTCATTCACAGAGGACTCCATATTTTTCTACGTTTACTCTGTGTTCTCCCTCGAGGTGCAGTGTGCACTGGAGCCAGTGCACCGTGCACCTCCCACCAAGTGCCTGCCGCACTCTTGCCCTACTTCAGTGCTGACATGCCACCTCCTAGCCTCCATTAGGTGGCAGGCAATCGAAGCACCCTGCAGTCCCCCTTCCCTGGAGAAGGAGAGTAGTCATAGGGATGCTCGATCCTTCTCCTCCCTGCCAACCCCGGGCGCCCCATATCCATTCCTGAACATGGGTCGCCAGCATGGCATGAGGTAAGGTGTCCAGCGCCTCAGCCCTCAGCACCACCAGGGCAGCTGTTGCAAAGTTATTAAGGTGCAAATGCTGGGATTTAACATTAAACTGCTCACTCAACCTTAACTATAGAGGCGCGACCGCGCCTCTGTAATATATATACCGTGCAGCTTATAGCTAGGGTTGCCCGGTCACTTCTATGTTAAACCCTGAATTTTACACTTGAATAACTTTGCCACTGTACAATGGATTTGCCTGAAATTTTGCATGGCGCTGCGGCACCATAGATCTCTGGATCTGGCAAGTTGCGTTACAGTCGGATGAGCTGTTGCAGAGCACCAAAAACGCACAAAAATTGCAGTTTTGTGCATTTCTTTGCCCGTGTCTACAGCCCACATGGTTTGTCTGACTGGTCTGAGATCTTTAGGGAAGATGCAGTCTGGGTCACTGATGTGCCTTTTGAAGATTTGGTGAAAATATATTAATCCATTCAAAAGTTATTCCAATTTTAATTTTCCCATTATAGTCAAAGGGAAAAAATATATGTCTCATGAAAGCTGCCCCAGTACATTTTATTGTTGCAAATGGCCCTTTTACTGTCGTGCTGCACCCTTCTTGTTTCAGTTAGTGTTGAAGAAAAACGTCTGCAATTGAAATTCTACTGCCCCTAGGTAAACACTGACAGTTGTGTTTACCTAAATGGGGCGTGAGGAACACAAAGGTACCAACAGATTTTTCTAGGACCCCTAGAAATACCTTTTACAAAATTGGGTCCCCTGTAATGTCACAAATCACAACAGTACATTTGCAACACTTTCGCAAATCACGACACTATTGCATCTGTACTGTCACAATCTGCAGAACTACTGCACCAAAAAATACCATTTCTTTGCCACACCATTGCACCTAAACGGTTAGGGCTTTTTGGCTGAAATTTGCAGAGTGGCAAGCCCTGGTCCCACAGATGTGCCATTTGGGAGTTTGGTAAAAAAATATAAAGCAGTTAAAAGTTACTGTGCTCCGAAGTTGAAAAATTTCCCATAGGATAACATTGCAGCACCCATATCTCGAAAACAAATTGAGATACAGATTTTTCGCTACCCACAACTTAGTCCACCTTCAGGTGGACTAAGCACGCATAGAAGTTTAGAAGTCATAATTACAACTGCAGTGGAATGTTTTTCATAGTTGCTAAAGTTATTGAGATATTGCCAGATACGTGTTACAAGGGTTCCTTTAGAGTACTATGGGGCTGCTGTATGGCTCCCCAAGAGGGCCCATGCTCCCACATATGCATACCATTACACATAAACTGGGCAATGTGAAGGAAGCACAGGGTCTGGAGTGCCCGCTCCCCCCACTAATACATACCAGTTACCAGTTACTAGTTACATCACTTTTTCAAAAGAAGGGAAATTCATTGCAAAAAACTTCATTAATGTATCAGTTAGGGTTGCTAGCACAGTGACAAAAGCATGGAAATGTGATGTTAGGGTTACCCCCATCACCTCACCACCAGCCCCCCACCCTCCACACACCAAAAGACGTTGAGGGGTGTGCCATGGGGTCATCAGGCCCAACTCTCACCCTATTCTCCTATACTGTAGCGTGTCAGCTTGCTTACACATGGAATGGGGTGAGAGTTGGCCTGATGACTCCATGACACATGCAATTAATATATATAGAGAGAGGGAGAGAGAGAGAGAGAGAGAGAGAGAGACTGTTTAATGTTAAACCTCAAATTGTGCACTTTAATAACTTTCGCAACTGATCAATGGAGTTGCACAAAGTTTGGTATGCACTGTCCTGTGGAGTAGAACTCTTGATGTGGCATGTTTCATTCCGGTTGGATGTGTGGATTCTGATATCTGGATAGTGTAGTAAAGTTAAAAGTCGCCACTTTTTGCAGTTTATTCCTCATCGCCTTGTGCCCACATGGTGTGGAATTTTGCTGAGATTTTTTTCATTTTTTATGGTAGAAAGAACTTGGGTAACAGAACTGACAGTGTTTGGTGCAAATATATTAACCTGTTGCAAAGTTATTCAATTTTTAACTTCCCATTATTTCCTATGGGAGGCTCATTTTTCAGGACAGAGGTAAAAATTTCGACAAAGGATTTGATCGCGTAAAAAAGGATGTATTATCCCAAGATCTGTTCCTTTTCATGAGTACAAAATCCTTTTTTGTGAGCCGCCTCCTTGTTTTTCATAAAGAAAAAAAAAATTCAAAAGCCACAAAAATGACTTCCCTGGAGAGAGCCCAACACATTTGTCTGGCTCTTTGGGGTCTCATTAGGTGTAATATGCATTGCACAGTTGCAGACATGCCCCAGAGATTTTTTTTTACTATTAAGAATCCTTTTTCATGACCACGTGATATGAAAAAAGAATTATTTTTTGTATCACGAGTCACGAAAAAGGATCCTTTTTCATGGGGGCAGAATCTTTCCCTGTGATTCTTATTTTCCTCCCTGGCACTGTTATGTATTTCTCTGGTGTCTAGTGGCACCCTCTGATGTCCATCCCCATGGTTTAAAATATAATCACTGGTGTCTAGTGGCACCCACCACCCTCCGATCACCGTCCCCATGGTTTCTGACAGTTTCCCTGGTGTCTAGTGGCACCTCTCCTCCAATCACCATCCACATGATATTATAATAATCCCTGGTGTCTAGTGGCATCCCATCCCCCAATTGCTGTCCCCATTGTTTTTTTCATGATCCCTGGTGTCTAGTGGTACCCCCCATCCTCCGATCACTGTTCCCATTGTTTTTTTAAATGAGCCCTGGTGTCTAGTGGCACCCCCCCCAATCAAGTCCCCATGATTTTATAATAATCCCTGGTGTCTAGTGACACCCCCCCACCCTCCAATCACCATCCCCATTGTTTTTCTCATGATCCCTGGTGTCTCGTGGCATATCCCACTCTCCAATCGCTGTTTCCATAATTTTTATTTCCCCCCTGTCCTGCACAGCCCATTATTTCATTAAACTCTAGCCAACATTGGGGTGCCCAATCCCTGTGTCAGCATTTAGAGACCCCGCAGCAGTGTGGGATGCTGAGGAGCCCACCCTCAGTGTCCTGATATTTTTATTGGTACCTGCAAAAAGGAAACTGTCCCCCAATGTCTTTTTTTTTCACTTGAAACAAAGAAAACAGTCCCTCATCATCACCGCTGACCCCCTCCCTCCCTCCATCCCAAACCTTCAACTGAGCACCCACCTCCCCACACGCCCCTTATGCTATGCGTACCAGCCAATGTTGATTTCTGGCATCTTCTCTTTAAGTCGAACTGCAAACTGAGGAATAAAGTAAGTGCCGTATAATGTATTTCAATGGCTTTTTGAACTTATGTTCATAACTTTGCCATTTTTTGGAATATTTTCACCAAATTCTCAACATGGCCTTTTTGGGACTCCACCTCATGAACACTACAACTGTTGTTTCGTTAATTATGCCTGGAAGGTGATTTCATGGTCACTGTATGAAATCACCTTTTTAGACCAAATAATGAAATTTCACCACCAGTGTTCATGAAGCAGAGGTCTCAAAAAGGCCATATTGAAATTTTGGTGAAAACATTCCTAAAATTGGCTACGTTATATGCATTCATTAAAAATTTTCTATGCACGTGCATAACTTTGGTAATTTTTAATATTTGGGCTCCAAATTTTCAACATAGCCATTTTTTCACACCACCTCATGAACAGTACAGTACAGCTGTCATTTTTCACATCCTATCCGAAACATGTTTTCACACCTGTGGTGTGGAATGGCATTTTGCTACATATTTGAACATTTTCACCCATGGGGTTTATGAGGTGGGGTCATAAGAAGACTTCTTGAAACTTTGGGGTCAAAATATGAAAATATGTCTAAGTTATGACCATTCATTGCAATTTTGCTATGCCCACTCATAACTTCACAAATGTTAAATATTTTTACCCCAGAATTTCAACATAGCCTTCTTATTACCTCACCTCATGTATGTTACAGCTGTCATTTTTCAAATCCTAGCCAAAATGTGTTTTCGCCCCTGTGGCACAGAATGGCATTGCAGTTGAGCAGAATTACGTTTTGATGGGGATTTGAATATTTTCTGTACTAGTTACATGAGGTAGGGTAATAAGATGGCTATGCTGATAATTTGGTCACTATTGTCCTGTAAATGGAAGCATGGGGCTGAGCTACTTACATATACACATCTACGAAGTTGGGAGTGCAGGATCCAAAAGGACCCTGTGCTCCCACAGTACAATAAGAATACAATTATACTATCTCAAAAAGTAAGGAAATAAACTGTAAAAAAAACTCTGTTAATGATCCAGTTAGGGTCAAAGTGACAAAAGTTGGGAAATGAGGTGCTAGGGTTTCCCTAACACCCCACCCTCCCAAACCAAGTAGGAGAGCAGGTGCAGATTGTGCCTTGGGCTTTTCAAGCCTAACACTCACCCCATTCTCATTAAGTCTACACATCTGACCTTCTTTACAGATGGAATGGGGTGAGTGTTAGGCTTGAGAATCAAGGCACACCACACCCTGCTCTCCTGCCTGGTTTGGAAGGGTGGGGTGTTAGGGAAACCCTAATGCCTCATTTCCTAACTTTTGTCACTTTGACCCTAACTGGAGCATTAATTATGTTTTTTGCAACTTATATGTAAAATAGATTTTATACAGGTGTGGTTGTAACTGTGTATTAGGGTTCAATGGTCACGTCTATGTCAAACCCAAACTTTTGATCTAAAATAACTTCACAACCATTTGACCGATTCACATGAAATTTTGCAGGCGCTTTCATGAACCAAAGATCTCTTGAAGTAGCAAGTTTTGTTCAGGTCATATTTGTGGGTGCGGAGATACGTAGTGCCAGAAATGTGTAAATTACCACTTTTTGTCAAATTATTTGTCACACAGCTGTGCAAAAATGGCTTGGGGTTTTGGTCTGACATTTTCAGAGTATATAGGTCTTGAGTCACAGTGTGCATTTTGAAGGTTTGGTGAAAAATTATTAATTTGTTCAAAAGTTATTGAATTTCCAAGTTTCCCATTGTTTCCTATGGGAAAAGTTAGATCTGCTGTGCGAAACAGATTTCTTGATCACAAAAAAGGATTCTTGATCACACTTCACACTTTAATAACTTCACAGTCATTCCTGCAATGTGCATGTGTCATTAGGGATCAAAGGTCTCTTGATGTGGCAAGTTTCATTCCAGTTGGATGTGCAGAGGTGGAGATATGGGGGCCGATTCCAGGACGACTTTCACAACTCTCAGGCAAATGCAAGCTGCGATAGTTGCCACTATACCAAGGACCCTGAGCCATACTCTAAGAGTGGCTGGGTCCCAGCACTTATGACCTGCGACTTGCGGCACGTGTCAGCTACCACCACAGGCATGGCATAATAGCCTTGCATGCCACAACCCATGGCCCACTGCACACTGCCCCCCAGAGCCCCCCACCACAGAACACCACAGCAGGCACCAGGGGGCATGGCGAGAGCTGGACAGGGGATACAGGAGTCTGGGGGCACATTACAAAACAGACCCCTGGGGTCCCTGACATTTGGGGTGGGGGGCATGGAGGTGTTCATGGGGCACGGGGAGCATAGCAGGGTCTTTGCCATGGTGCTGTGGAGTGGGCATCCATCAGATGGCACTGATGGATGCCCCTTAGAGCAACTCCGAGATGTCCTAACTCCGCTGCACCAATGCAGATCCTGTAATTGCGTAGGTGGGTTACGGAAGCCACCCTTGTGGAATAGAGTGTAGTTGCTGCCATAACCCACCCTTGCATCATGGCATTGTGGGTTGTGGTGTAGGGGGTGGTGTAACCCACAGCAACTTGCATGCGGCATGGCACAGGTCACATTTGGGAATCGCACATGGCATATCACATGGTGCAAATTGCAAGTTACGCCATGGGGTTTGGTGTAACTTGACTTGCGCCAGTGTACGCCATCCAGGAATCAGACCCATGGAGCCCCAAAATGTGTACATCATCATTTTTCTGTCAGATTCTTTCTTCACTTCTATGTTAAACTGAATATTTTATGCTTTAATAACTTTGCAACTGTTCATGTGATTTGCATGAGATTTGGCATGCCCCATCAAGAAGCAAGGATCTCTTAATATTGCAAGTTGCATTTCAGCTGTATGTGTGTATGTGGAGATATGGGGTCCCAAATTGTGTAAACACTGCTTTTTGTCACATTCTTTCTTCATGTCTATGTTAAATTGAATATTTTGTGTTTTAGTAACTTTGCAACTGCTCAGGCGATTTGCATGCAATTTGGCATACCCCATCATGAACCAAAGATCTTTTGATATGGCTAGTTTCATTTCAGTTAGACATGTGGTTCTGGAGAATTGGAGTTCTAAATTGTGTAAATTACCATTTTTTGTCAAATTCTTTCACATCTATGTTTAACTGAATATTTTGTGCTTTAATAACTTTGCAACCATTCTGGTGATTTGCATGCAATTTGGCATGCCCCATCATGGATCAAATATCTCATGATGTGGTAAGTTTTGTTCCAGTTGGATGTGTGAGTGTAGAGATATGGAGTCTCAAACAATGTGTAAACTATTATTTTGTCAAATTCTTTGTCACCGCGTTGTATGGTATGGAATTTTGGTCTGAAATTCTTGTAGTGTATAGTACAGCATTGTTCTATATATAAATTCATCCTTTTCAAAATGCTTTTGTAACACAGTTCAAAGGTCATAGAATGTGATTGTACCCTTCTGTGGTAGAACAGCATTCTGTAACCTCTGGAGATTGCACAAGACAGTTTAATTGTGAAAGAGAAAGAAAATGCACACATTTCATGTAACACTATACACTATAAAAATACAGGATGAGCAACTTTAAGGATAATGAGTGTGTTCTGCCACCTTGGGGTTCTGATTCCCACAGACCTCTCAAGCTTCACTCTCTAGGTCAGAGGGAATCAGAACCCATTCTGTGGCAGAACACACTGGTTGTGCATAGTTGCCCATCCAGTATTCTCTACAGGGTATATAGGTCTTGACTCACAGTGGTGCCTTTTGAAGGTTTGGTGAAAAAAATATTAATCCATTCCAAAGTTATTAAATTTTAAAGTTTCCCATTATTTCCTATGGGAAAAGTTAGATGGTGAGGCTCGAAACAGGATTCTTAATCATGAAACAGGATTCTTCATCACAATTTGTGCTTTAATAACTTCACAATCATTCAAGCAATTTGCATAACATATGGATGTGCCATCAGGGACCAAAGATCTCTTGATGTGACAAGTTTTGTTCCGGTTGGATGTGTCAGTGCGGAGATATGGAGTCTGAAAGAATGCATAATTTACTGTTTTTTGTAAAATTGGCACCGCGTTGCACAAAAACAGTGTGGAATTTTGATCTGAAAGCTTTAGGGTGTATAGGTTTTGGGTCATAGAGGTGCCTTTTGAAGGTTTGGTGAAAAAAAATATTTATCCATTCCAAAGTTACTAAATTTCAAAGTTTCCCATTATTTCCTATGGGAAAATTTAAATGTGACCAATAAAGTTTATCAGGTTGCCCTATTTCTTCATAATCTCTGATATTGGGGTCATCCTTTAAGCACCTGTGAATATACCATAAAAATTACAAAGGACAAAAACCACTGTGTAATACAAATTCTTTATATCTTTAATTTTATTAAGTGGGATGACAGCTTCCTGGCCATGCCACTTCTTCCGGTCCCTTTTATTGATTTTATCTAAAATTAAGCAGAAATAAAAACAATTAAGTAATTTTTTTATAAATCACACTCTGTAGAAAAACCTTGATCTTATGTACGTGAACAAAAAAATGTTTACAATTTCAGGTGGATTCATATATCGAAATAAGAACACAATACTTGTTAGGGGAAAAGAGAAATGATCTTTGTTTTAATATTTAAAAATAAAAATAAAAGGATTTCTACCTTTAATTACAATTAACTTGACTTGTGTCCTTATTCTCAAAAGGTGTTGTCATGCCTTCGTGGTTAGTTTATATACTACAAGAGAAATCATATATTTATTACTGCACCATGCAATTCTGCTTAAAGTTGGACCAGCATAACATTCTGTGGTGATTTGCATATGCAGCCCATGATGCTTTGCATTGTGGGGGCATGTGTGATTTGGTATTTTCTTGAAACTTGGCTTCCCAGCCAAATGCCCTTTGGGGTAACCCTTGCCTCAGTGTTTACGCACAGAGGTTCTTTGTCTTTAAATAGTTTTTTTATTTTAATGGGTTCACTACAATATATCCCAGGCACACTGCCTTAGGGGTAGCTGGTCCATTCCACTGGGGTGTCAAACAGATGAGGCATACTGATGAGTCCTGGTAGGATGAAACATGTGTCTATGTCTTCTGTTAGCACCCTTGGCAAGCTGTGTGAGAGTCCTTTCGGCACCATGCAATTCTGCTTAAAGTTGGACCAGCATAACATTCTGTGGTGATTTGCATATGCAGCCCATGATGCTTTGCATTTGGGGGCATGTGTGATTTGGTATTTTCTTGAAACTTGGCTTCCCAGCCAAATGCCCTTTGGGGTAACCCTTGCCTCAGTGTTTACGCACAGAGGTTCTTTGTCTCTTATATATTTATTATGCCATGTTACAAACATATCTTCCAAATAATGGCTCAAAAATAAATTCATTTCATAATGTCCTCACCCTGATTTTTATTTAAGCAATAAGGCATGACAGGGTGTGTGTAATTGGGGGATTTGCCAACGCCTTGTGTGATGTGTCATGAGATGCAGCCAAGTGACTTTACCACACAAGAAGTGGTTAAATCCACCAATAACCCACACCCTAGAGTGCCTTATTGTGATTATACAATGACCTATGTGTAAAATACATTTAAAATGTGTTTAAGTATGTTTTTTATAAATGACATTTCTCAGTAGTGGGTTATTGCAGGATATACCATGGTCATGTGATGTGTTTTGACCAATGAGGTTACAGGATTTTCATACCCCATTGTATAACATAATTTACTAATGAACATCATCCTTCTTAAACTGTTATCACCATACCAAAGAGAAAAAAGAAATCTCATGAGAACCTGTTATTTGAAAAAAAAATGTCTTTAAATAATGTAGATAACAAAAAAGGCCACTAGTACATTTAAAATGTAAATACCTTTACAATGCGTTTGAAAACAAGTCTTTGTCCCCTCATTATTGCTCAATCCCAAACTTTTCGGTAAAGTCCAAACGGACCTTCAATAAGCTAAAAAAGTACAAAGTAACAAACATTTAAATGTTTATCATGTCCAAAGAAATAATTTCAGGCTGAAAATGCTAAGACTTCTCAAACAATATAATTTAAACTTCCTTTTAAGTAGCTGTGCCATCAGGATGCCAACCCGCAACAAGGGAGCATCCTGTAATGTGCAATTGCGAGTTTAAACTTTGCGGCAAGCTGGAGGGAATTAGATGTCACGAATGATGTCACCATAGACTCCGAGTGACTATGTGGCTGATAGCTGGTGAAATGCAACAGAGGGCACTGCACTCCCACACACAAATATGCAGAGGATGGAGTGATGGGAGCATGAGAAATAATGATATAATTACAATCTCTTAAAAAATTATAGAGGGTTGGGAGTCCGTGGCCTGGAGGGCCCTGCACTCCCACTAGCAAATAAGCCTTTGATTATATTTTCTCAAAAATTAAGGAAATTCTCTGCAAAAAAGTTAATGGACCATTAGGGTTCCAGCATCAAAAGTAGGGAAAGTACATCTTAGGATTCCCAACCCTAAGACCCTACTCCCACCCTCAATTTCCAACCCTAACACCCCACCCTGCATGCAGGAGCAGGTGTGAGGGGTGTGCCTTGAGGTTACAATCCCTAATGCTCACCCCATTCTCTTCTTCTGTACCCATCTTAGCTTACTTACTCTTGGAATGGGATAAGCATTTGGAAACCAAGGGTGGGAATGGGATTTTAGGATTGGGAACCCTAAGATGTAATTTCCTTACTTTTGATGCTGGAACCCTAACGGTTCATTACCAAAGTTTTTTTGCAGAGAATATAGATATCCTTTTTAATGTTAAACGTCAAATTCTGCACTTTAATAACTTTGCAACCAATCAATGGATTTGCACAAGATTTGGTATGTCATGTCCTGTGGGATAGATCTCTTGATATGACAAGTTTAGTTCTGGTTGGATGTGCAAATTCTGAGATCCAAATAGTGCAAAAATCTTAAAAGTCACCACTTTTTGCAGCTTTTTCTTGATCACCTTGTGCCCAGATGATGTGGAATTTTGGTGAGATTTTTTTTCATGGTAGAAAGAACTTCAGTAACAGAACTGCCAGTGTTTTTTGGTGAAAAAAATATTCATCTGTTGCAAACTTATTCAGTTTTTAAGTTCCCATTATTTCGTATGGCAAGATCACTTTCCAGGATAGAGGTAAAAAGCTCGACAAAGGATTTGATCTCGAGAAAAAGCATTCATTCTCGCAATATCCTTCCTTTTTCATGAGGAAAAAGTCCTGTCTCATAAGCCACCATCTTTTTTATTTTTTCCCAAACTAAAATGCGTGGAAAACACATAAAAATGTTGTCATTTTTCAAATCAGACACCAGAATCTAGCTAAATGGGCCCTTTTTAGCTAGATTCTGGTGTTTGTTTTTCACAATTAGGGCCAGAAATACTTTTTCTGGGCACCCAAAATGGCAGGTGCCCAACTTAGTGAGAGACTCCTTCCGCTGCGTTCGCTGTATGAGAACAGCAGATTTTATTTAGTTCTGCAGCCGCAGCTGAACTCCTGTTGCCAGCTGCAGTGTAAGTTGTGAGCCCCCTTTTTCCCTGGTGTCTAGTGGCACCCCTCACTCCCCAATCATGGTCCCCATGTATTCCCTGGTGTCTAGTAGCATCCCCACCCTCCTATCGCCATACCCTAGTCTCTTCTTTATTTATTATTTATATCTGACACTGGAATGCCAACCCCTGGTGTTGGATCCCCCCCCCGGCAGCACATTGTTTTATTCATTAGCTGATATCAGGGGCCCAATCACCATTTCAGCATTTAGAGCTCCCATGCAGTATGGGACACTGGGGAGCCCACCCCCAGTGTCCTGAAATATTTATTCACTTTAATCTTGTAAAAAACAATACAGTTCCCCAACATCTTTTTATTTTTTTTACCTGCAAAAAAGAAAATGGTCCCTCATCATTCCCACCGCTCCTTTTCCCCATCTCAACCCTCCCACTGAACTCCCACCACCCCACAGTCCCCCCTACCCTATACTTACCCCCGGAGGTTGTAAGCTGTCATCTTCTGTGGACTGAGACATGTCTTCAGTCTTCAAAGCCAAACCATGAAGTGAGAAATCAAGGTAAGTGCTGTATAATGTACATCAGTAACATTTTGAACTTATATTCATAACTTTGCCATTTTTAGAAATTTTTTTACCACATTTTCAATATGGCCTTTTTGGAACCCCACCTCATGAATATTGGCACTGTAATTTCATTAATCAGGCTCAGAAGGTGATTTCATGGTCATTGTGTGAAATCAACTTTTGGGACCAAATAACGAAATTTCACCACCAGTGTTCATGAGGAGGGGTCCCAAAAAGGCCATGTTGAAAATCTGGTGAAACAGTTCCTAAAAATGGCCAAGTTATGAGTGTTCTAAAGTGGACTAAAGGTTGACAAAGCCATGGGACCTGACAGGATTCACCCCAGAATAATGAGAGAGCTGAGGGAGGAGCTAACATAACTATTAACTGGCCTGTTCAATAAGATCATTAGAGATGCGGGTGGTTCTATATGACTGGAATGGAGTGAATGTAGTCCACCTCCATAAGGGAGGAAGAAAGGAAGAGGCAAGTAACTACAGGCCAGTCAGCCTGACATCAATGGTGGGGAAGTTGTTGGAGAAATTACTGAAAGAAAAAATTATCAAGTAGCTTGATACAGATGACCTGAAGGATCACAGACAACATGGTTTCATGGAAGGGAGGTCATGTCAAATGAATTTAATTGAATTCTTTGACTGGGTGACCAAAGTGATAGATCAGGGTGGGGCAGAGGATGTGGTGTGCCTAGACTTCAATAAAGCATCTGACACCATGCCACAATTAGAATGCTTCTGCACAAAATGAGAGCCCTGGGGGTGGGACCAGAGGTGGAGAGATGGGTGAAAAATTGGCTGGAGGGAAGAATGCAAAGGGGAATTGTTAATGTAGTTCCATCAGGGGAGGGAAGGGTCACTAGCAGGGTACCACAGGGGTCGGTACTGAGTCTAATCCTGTTCAGTATTTTCATAGAGGACATTGCAGAAGGGCTTGAGTGAAAAGTCCATCTATTCATGGATGATACAAAGCTCTACAACAGAATAGACACTGCTGATGGGGTAGAAAAAATGAGACGAGATTTGCACAAACTAGAGGAGTGGTAAAAATTGTGGCAGGTGAGCTTTAATTCAAAAAGTGTAAAGTTATGCACTTAGGGAGTAGAAATCTAAAAGCAGAGTACAGGATGGATGGTCAGATAGTGGAAGTGATAGAGCAGAAGAGTGACCTTGGTATAATCATATCTAATGATCTCAAGGTGGCTAAGCAATGTGAGAGGGAAGTAGCGAGGGCCAGTAGAATGCTGGGATGCATAGCCAGGGGTATTATGAGCAGAAGGAAGGAGATGGTAATGCCCTTATGCAAACAGCTGGTAAGGCCACACCTTGAATACAGTGTCCAGTTCTGGAGATCATACCTCAGGAGGGATGTGGATAGAGTGGAGAAGGGCAACAAAAACAGTGCGAGGACTTGGCCATTTGACACACAAAGAGAGGTTGAAAGATCTTAACATGTATACCCTGGAGCAAAGGAGGGAAGGAGGGACATGATAGAGACCTTTAGCTACCAAAAGGGTATAAACAAGGTCCCGGATTGCAGAAGAGTGACCTTGGTATAATCATATCTAATGATCTCAAGGTGGCTAAGCAATGTGAGCGAGAAGTAGCGAGGGCCAGTAGAATGCTGGGATGCATAGCCAGGGGTATTATGAGCAGAAGGAAGGAGATGGTAATGCCCTTGTGCAAACAGCTGGTGAGGCCACACCTTGAATACAGTGTCCAGTTCTGGAGATCATACCTAAGGAGGGATGTGGATAGAGTGGAGAAGGGCAACAAAAACAGTGCAAGGACTTGGCCATTTGACACACAAGGAGAGGTTGAAAGATCTTTACATGTATACCCTGGAGCAAAGGAGGGAAGGGGGGACATTATAGAGACCTTTAGCTACCAAAAGGGTATAAACAAGGTTTTGGATTGCAGTATATTCCAGAATAAGAGGCTCTCAAGGACAAGGATTATGACATGAATCTAGAAGGAAGATTCAAGGGAAACATTAGGAAACACTACTTCACAGAAAGGGTAGTGGATGGGTGGAATGTACTCACTAAGGAAGTGGTGGGGGACAAAACATTGACACGATTTAAGGTTGCTTGGGATAGGTAAAAGGGAATTCTGGAGAGAGAGAGGGGGGGAATTACCCAGATAACCTAGGGTCCTTCAGTAACATGGAGATAGAACACTTGTGCAGACTCAGTGGAACTGGCAGTCCTTATCTGCTGACAATTTATATGTTTCTATGTTTTTCTATGCATGTGCATAACTTTGGTAATTTTCAATATTTTTAATCCAAATTTTCAGCATAACCATTTTTTCACACTACCTCATGAACAATGTAGCTGTCATTTTTCACATCCTGTCCAAAATGTGTTTTCACACCTGTATCACAGAATGATGTTTTGGCATGGATTTGAATATTTTCCCCTATGGGGTTTATGAGATGGGGTCATAAGCCGACTATGTTGAAAATTTGGGGTCAAAATATGAAAAAATGCCAAAGTTATGACCATTCATTGCAATTGTGCTACACCTGCTCATAACTTCAGAAATGTAATTTTTTTTTATCCCAGATTTACAACATAGCCTTATTATTACTCCACCTCATGTATGTCACAGCTGTCATTTTTCAAATCCTGGTCAAAATGTGTTTTCGCACCTGTAGCTCTGAATGGCATTGCAGTTGCACAGAATTATGTTTTGGTGAGGATTCAAAACTGTTCTGTACTGGGTTCATGAGGTGGGGTAATAAGGTGGGTATGGTGACAATTTTGTCACTCTTATCCTATAAACGGAGGTGCAGGGCCCAGAGGGCCCTGTGCATCCACAGCTACATACATATATGCATGTATGGAGGGATGGGAGCACAGGGTACAAAGGACCCTGTACTACCACAATAAAATAAGGATACTACTACTATACTATCTCTAAAAGTAAGGAAATAAGTTGCAAAAAACTTCACTAATACTCCAGTTAGGGTCAAAGCAACAAAAGTTGGGAAATGAGGCACTAGAGTTTCCCTAATACCCCACACTCCCAAACCAAGAAGGATAGCAGGTGTGGGGTATACCTTGGGCTTCTCAAGCCTAACACTCACCACTTTCTCATAAAGTCTACACATCTGACCTTATTTACAGATGGAATTGGGTAAGTGGTTGGCTTGAGAAGCCCAAGGCACACCCCACACCTCCTCTCCTGCCTGGTTTGGGGGTTGTTAGGGAAACACTTATGCCTCATTTCTCAACATTTGTTGCTTTGACCCTAACCGGAGAATTAACAAAGTTTTTGCAACATACCTCTCTCTCTCTCTACACATATATATATATATATATATATATATATATATATATATATATATATATATATATATATATATATATATATATATGTATATACACACACATATATATACAGTATATACGTATACATATACTTGTATGTAAATTGGGGATACATGATGGGCATGAGTGTGATATGGCAAATACTGTCACTCCTGCAGAGTGAGCCCTGGATATCTCACGAGTGCCTTTGGCACTCGTGAGATATTCAGTGCTCATGATGCAGAAGTGACAATATTTGCCATAGCACACAATCTGCACATCATGTATTCGAGATATACAGTAGGGCCAAGAGTTTCAGAAGTTTTGTTATGCTGTCTTGTGATCTGTTCCTGTTTATGTGTTTGCTCATTCTGTGTGTGAGCTTTTCTGAGTGGGCTGGCAGTTATAAACTCTGGGAGACACATGAGTGTGTTTTGCAATGCTAAATGAGTTAGTTTTAGGGTAGGAGTGAGAATCTAACTTTTGTGAAGCTGTATTGTTTAGAAGTCTGGCTGCAGTGAAGCTGAGAGCATCACAGTAATTGTAATGGGCTGAGAGGCAGAATGTCAGAACAGCCGATACTGTTTTTAGTGGTAATTGAGTTAGCTGCAGGCAGCAGTGAGGAACAGTGTTCTGTGAAATTGTGTTCTTTAGGATTCTGGCTGCAGTCAAGCTGAGAGTATCACAGTAATTGTAATGGGCTGAGAGTCAGAGTTTGAGGAACAAGTGAGGGTGTGTTTCAGTGGTAATTGGGTTAGCTACAGGCAGCAGTGAGGAATAGACTGTTCTGTGAAACTGTGCTCTTTAGAATTCTGGCTGCAGTCAAACTGAGAGCATCACAGTAATGAGCTGGAATTTAATGGGGGGAATAGGTATGTTTTGTAATGCTCACTGAGTTATCTGTAGGCAGCAGTGAGACCTCTCATGTAGTTCTGCATTTGTGTCTATGGTAACAGCACAGGTGTTTCTTGCATGCTGAGGGGAAAGATGCCTATAGTGATAATATCAGTGACCTTTTGTGACCTGTGTGTATAAATGGCTGATATCATCACAGTAGAGCAGAGGGTAAAAATATCACACTGCAGTGGATGATCCACTGTTTTATCTCACTATTTATCACTCACCCCTATTGTATGTATGTGTATATATATATATATATATATATATATATATACATGTATATATTTATACAATGGGTGGAAGCTCCAAGCTGATGATAACTCCTGTTATTTTCACTGCAGCGTGATAATTGGTGATGACATCAGCAGAGTTAAAAATAAATACCATTTATACATACTCTGCTGATGTCACCACTCACTCACTACAGCCTGCATTCTAAATTAAACTGCTTCACAAAATAGTTTCTGTTTTTCAATGCTACCTACAACTAACTCAAATAGCATTGCAAAGGACACTCACCTGTGTCCCATATTGTTTCTGGGACTCCCAGCCCATTACTATGATGATTTCAGCTTCACTACAGTCTGCATTCTAAATGAAACTGCTTCACAAAAAAGTTTCTGTTTCTCACTACTACCTGCAACTTACTTAATTAGCATTGCAAAGGACACTTACCTGTGTCCCATAGTGTTTCTGAGACTCCCAGCCCATTACTATGATGATTTCAGCTTCACTACAGTCTGCATTCTAAATGAGACTGAGTCACAAAAAAGTTTGTTTCTCACTACTACCTGCAACTTACTTAATTAGCAGTGCAAAGGACACTTACCTGTGTCCCATAGTGTTTCTGAGATGACCAGCCCATTCAGAAAAACTCACACACACTCAGACCACACACAGAAAGTGCAGAAAGTACACAGAAACAGGAAAAGAACACAAGAAAACATAACAATATTTCTGGAGCTCCCACCCCCATTGTATTAATAGCACACATGACATGCAGATCATGTGATATGGAAAATATTCTCACTCCTGCAGAGTGAACTCTGAATACTCTCACTAGTGCCTTCAGCACTAATGAGTATCCAGAGCTCAACCTACAGGAGTGAGAATATTTTCCATATCACACTCCTGCCCATCATGTATCCTCTATTTATATAAATATATGCTTACAGAGCCCCACTTGGGTTCAATGCACTTCCCAATGAAATCCTATCCATACCAAGATTAGATCCTTTCAAGCAAAGGCTCCGTCAGCATTTTATGATAAACAGTTCCTGAGACTGCTTCACCTAATGATACCACCACCTGTGTGTACTCCAGTTCCCTCTTCTCCACCTCAAAGCTTTACCTTTCCAACCCTTGCTATATCCTCCTACCTCCCCCCACTCTCCCCCCACCAACCCCCTCCTACCTACTACCCACACCCGCCACTCTTTCTACTCCTACTAAAGGCCTTCTGGCTGCTTTCCCCTTTTCTTTTCTACTCTTACCCCCCCCCTTTCTTTTCCACTTCTAAAGTTATTAATTCTAGATAATTAAAGTATGTACTTTACTGTTTTTTAAACCTGGTCTTTGTATTACCGCCTCTGTATGTTTGTTCACCCATCCCCACTGACGTGGAACCTTTGTAAATGAGTGCCTTGCACTCAAAGGTATTTTAATCTGAGATTGAATAAATAAAAGAAATAATGTATAACGCTAAATTGATAATATCTCAGCAACCATAGCAACTATGAAATAAATTCCACTGTGGTGGTAATTATGACTTCAAAACGTCCATGCAGACTTAATCCACCTAAAGATGGAGTAAGCTGTGGAGAATGAAAAATCCGTCTCTTGCTCCATTTCTGAGATACTGCCACCAAAAGGTGCTGTAGGTGCTCCAATGTTATCCTGTGGGAAATTTCTCAACTTCAGAGAACTGTAACTTTGTAACCCTTTTAAATGTTTTTTACCAAATCATCAAAAGGCACATCTGTGGGGCCAGGGCTTGCCACCCTGCAAATTTCAGCCAAAAAGCCCCAATAGTTTAGGTGCATTGGTGTGGCAAAGAAATGGTATTGTTTTGGTGCAGTAGTGCCACAAATTGCGACAGTACAGATGTGACAGTGTAGTGATTTGTGAAAGTGTCACAAATGTACTGTCGTGATTTGCGACACTACGGGGGACATGGTTTTAAAAATATGTATTTCTAGGGGTCCTGGAAAAAAACTGATGGCACCACCGTGTTCCTCAGCTTAGGTAAACTCACCTGTCAGTGTTTACCGAGGGGCACTAGAATTTGAACTTCACACATTTTTCTTCACCACTAACTGAAACAAGATGGCAGCAGCATGACAGTAGAAAGTGCATTTGTGACAATAAAAAGTGGCTTTGCGACCGTATTGAGAGCACATATATTTTCCCAATTGACTTCATTGTTAAAACTTAAAAATTTAATAACATTGAACAGTTGAATATTTTTTCACCAAATCTTCGAAAGGCAGATCAGTGACCCAGATTACGTTTTCCCTAAAGATTTCAGACCAGATGGACAAATCGTGTGGGCTGTAGCCCCGAGCAAAGAAATGCACAAAAAAAAGTTTTAGCGCATTTTGTGGTGCTTTGCAGCTCTGCAACCGCTCATCCGACCAAAACGCAACTTGCCAGATCCAGAGATCTATAGCGCCTCACTACACATGCAAAATTTCAGGCAAATCCGTAATATGGTGGCAAAATTATTAAAGTGCAAAATTTGGGGTTTAACATAGAAGTGGCTGGGCAACCCTAACTATACTGGTACTACTGTGCCAGTATAATATATCTGTCACAGAGTACGGCTTACAGCTCATCTTTCTAAAGAGACTCCTGTTCCTGCAGATAATGACAGTATTATCAGAATAATCAATGACATCAGTCCCCAGCATAGTGCATGGACCCCCACCCAGGACATTTTGCTGCTGTTGATTATTTTGTTAACCAATGCACGGAGAACACCACTAACTTCAATTTTCATTGCAGGCACAGCCACTCTAAACTGACAACTGGTGAACTTGCAGCCCTCAGATGTCTGTAATGCAAGAATGACATTGTTATTTAACCAGCTGATAAGAAGGGTGCTGTTGTGGTCTGGAAAAAGGAGCTATACATCACTGAAGCCACACAGCAACTCTCAGACATCAGGTTTTACTCTTCTCTTCCCCAGGACCCCACTGCTGATTATCAGACTGAGGTTACCACCACCATTACCTCTGTGATTGAAAACCAAGTGCTCCCTGCTTCAGCTAAGAGACTCATAGTTCAGCATCCTCGGGCATCCAGGCTTTATCTCCTTCCCAAAATCCACAAAACAGGTAACCCTGGACGTCCTATTGTGTCTGCCTGCTCCTGCCCCACATTCCACATCTCTGCATTTTTGGACATGCTCATGAGACCACACATTGAATCCCTGTCCTCCTACATTAAAGACACCAACCATGCTCTCCAGTTATTTGACAGGTTCAGATTCAGTGGCTCCCATCATCTCATCTACACTATGGACATCAAATTGCTATATACAGTGATCCCCACAGTGATGGCCTGACAGTTTTGCAGCATTTTCTGAATAAGTGTGATGTCCAGCAGCGACCCATACACACACTTACCCATCTGGCAGAACTTGTTCTTAAACTCAGTGCTTTTTCTTTCAATAACAGTTTTTTTCAGCAGGTCAGTGGAGTTGCCATGGGTACCATGATAGGTCCCAGCTTTGCCAATCTGTTTATGGGTTGGGTGGAGGTAACGTTTTTTCTCTCATTCACAGGGACTGTGCCTAAACTCTACAAATGCTACATAAACAACTGTGTGGGGGATACCTCCTGCTCCAAAGAGAACCCCCAAATCTTCTTGGACATAGAAACACAGAATTTGATGGCAGATAAGGACCGCTTGGCCCACCTAGTCTGCCCATTTCCCTACCTGATGGATAAGCTGCAGATTCTAATTAATCAACAGTTTACTTCCTCCTACCCTCACTAGAATTGCCTTATACCTGTCACATGCATTCTTGAATTCTCCCACTGTTCCTGACTCCACAACTTCCTCAAGAAGGCTGTTCCATGCATTCACAACCCTGTCTGTGAAAAAATACTTTCTAATATTACCTCTGAGCCGATCCCCCCTCTATCTTCAAATTGTGCCCCCTTGTTATTGCACATCTCTTCTTCTGAAAGATGCTACCCTCTTGGACTTTGTAAATTCCCTTGAGATACTTGAAAGTTTCTATCATGTCCCCACCCCCCTTTCCTCAAGGGTATACAGGCCTACCGAGCCTGTAGGGAACTACAGGCCTATCTCCTTGCTGTGCGCAATAGCGAAAATATAAGAGAAGCTAGTCTACTCCCAACTTCGTGAATACCTGGAAACACACCAGGTAATCTCCTTGTCTCAGCACGGCTTCAGAGCCAAGCATGGGACAGATACTGCACTTACCAAATTCTCAGCAGAAGTCCTATGCAACAATGATTCAGGGGTCAGCACAGGTGCAGTCTTCATTGACCTCTCTAAAGCTTTTGACTTGGTAAACCACAGCCTCCTCTTGCATAAAATGTGCTCTCTTGGCCTGGACACCCATGCACTAGGTTGGTTTGCAAGTTACCTTACTGGCCATACCCAGAGGGTCAGGTGGAAGGACAATGTCTCCCAGATTGCACCACTCAAAGAAGGGGTACCACAGGGGTCTATACTCGGCCCCCTTCTCTTCACTCTGTTCATAAATTATCTGCACTTACACCATGGGAGCAGCAGCGTCATCCAATACGCGGACGATGCTGTCATTTACCGAGCCTCCTCTAGTGTAAAAGAACTGGAGAATGCCCTCCAGGAGGACATCCTTCAAATGGAGGATTGGCTCACCTTGAACAAAAGGGTATTAAACACCAGCAAAACCAAGGCGATGCTATTTGGGCCCAGATCCCTGGGATCTGAGTGGTTGATGCTCCTTCAACTGCAGTCCAGAGGGGGAGACAAACTCGAGGTGGTTACCTCTACAAAGTACCTCGGTCTAACCCTTGACCAAAGCTTCACTCTAAAAAATCATGTTGACCAACTCACCAAAGCCATCCATGTGAAACTCGGTATCCTCTATAGAATAAAGGACCAGATTATACCTGAAGCCAGGATAGCCATCGCAACCAGCGTCCTACTCCCTAAGCTCACCTACGCAGCCCCAGTTCTCCAAGGTGTGGCCTCTATGGAACTTGGCAGGCTCCAGACCTTATACAAGATTGCTCGGTTTGCCACAATGTCCCACCCTAGAACTCACCACTGTGAGGCCCAAGCTAGGCTCAGGTGACTGTCACTGGAAGCCCGCCTCATCTACCCGACTCTTTGCCTGACATTTAAGCTACTGGGCCCCTCTCCTCCCCCTAGCCTCAAAGGGCTAGTCAGGGTTAAATCCAATCAGAGGAGTCTCCGCACCTCAGGACAAACTCTCCTCATGGTTCCTAAAACAAGGACCAAAGCTGGGTCCAGGTCCTTTGCGTTCACAGCCCCTTCCAACTGGAACAACCTCCCACTTGAGGTATGGGAGGCAGGGTCTGGCCCCTGCTTCCGGTCCAAACTCAAAGCACACTTGCTAGACAGGAACACGTGCCAATGCCTTAGGACCTGACCACACGTCACTGCCCCTCCCTCTTAGGAAGGTGACTTGACTCTTGGCAACTTAGCCCTTATCTCGTGCACTCCCTAGATCTACATGATTTGTGCATGTAAAATGTTTTTTATATATCCAACTCTAGAGGTCCTACTGACTGTATGTTCCCACACCACCTATCTGATTGTAACCCTATGTAATTTTTCACTGTCAAACATTATGTCATTTATCAATTCGTACTGTTCTGTTTACCTGTATGTTATTTTTTTACCCCGGGTCGCACTTGAAAAAGGGACCTCCAGGGCCCAGTGGGCCTACCCGGTCAACAAAATTCAATAAATAAATAAATACATAATAAGCTGCTTTAGTCTCTCCTCGTATGTCTTCTGGTGCAGACCCTGCACCATTTTGGTTGCCCTCCTCTGAACAACCTCCACTCTGTCTATGTCTTTGCAGAGATGGGATCTCCAGAACTGCATGCAATACTCCAGATGGGGTCTCACTAACTGTCTGCACAGAGGAATAACAACTTCCTGTTTTCTACTATTGATGACTCTCCCTATGCATCCCAGCATCCCCCCAGCCCTCCTTACTGCCTTCTCACATTGCTTGCCCACCTTAAGGTCATCTGATATAATTACTCCTAGGTCTCTTTCGATCTTTGTTGTTGTTATTAACTCACCCCTCATTGTGTACTCTTCCCCTGGGTTTTTGTTTTCCAGATGCATTACCTTGCTCTTCTTTGCATTGAATCTGAGCTGCCACATATTTGACCATTCCTCCAACCTTGCCAAGTCCATTTTCATTCTTTCCACCCCACCTAGTGTATCAACCCTGTTGCAGATCTATGTGTCATCTGCAAAGAGACATACCTTTCCTTCCAGGTGCTCTCCAATGTCACTTATAAACACATTAAAGAGTACCGGTCTCAGTACCGAACCCTGCGGTACCCCACTAGTTACCTTCCTTTCTTCACTGTGGACTCCGTTTACTATTATCCTTTGTGTCCTGTTGTCCAGCCAGTTTTTCATCCAGGCTACCACCTTGGGACCCACTCCAAGGCTGGCTAACTTGTATATTAATCTTTTGTGTAAGACTGTGTCAAATGCCTTGCTAAAATCTAGGTAGACCATGTCCACAGCCCCGCCCTGGTCTACTACTTTGGTAACCCAGTCAAAGAAATCTATTAGGTTCATCTGACATGATATTCCTGCTGTGAAACCATACTACCTTGGGTCCTGTGCCCCACTGGCCTCTAGGTACTCAACAATTATTTCCTTCAAAAGTGATTCCATCATTTTCCCTACCACTGAAGTCAAACTAACTGGTCTGTAGTTTCCTGTCTCTGCCCTGCTCCCACTTTTGTGAAGTGGAATCACATTTGCCCTCCTCCAGTCCTCAGGTACCACCCCATCCTCCCATGATCTGTTAAAGAGAGTAGTCAGTGGTGTTACTAGTTCTACCCTTAGTTATTTTAGAATTCTTGGGTGAATCCCATCAGACCCCATTGCTTTGTCCACCCTCAGTTACAAGAGTTCTTTCAAAACCCTTTCTTCTGTGAATAGACTAGTATTGACCCTCCTATTCAGAGTTTCTCCCTTGTTTGGTTTAGGTACCTCCCCTTACTCTTCCGTTGTGAATACTGAGCAGAAATATTCGTTCAATATCCCTGCTTTTTCACTGTCACCCTCTGCCCACATTCCTTCCCCTTTATGAAGTCTCCGTATCCCTCCCTTGGTTTTTCTTCACTCTCTAATGTACCTATAAAAGGTTTTATCCCCCTTCTTAACAGAGTTGGCTATCCTTTCCTCAGTATGTGCCTTTGCTATTCTCACTGCCTTCCCTGACAAGTTTATCACAGTCCATCCTTCCCTTCAGTTCACTGTTGAAGTATCCTCCTCTATACTGCCTTTACTTGGATATCAAATTGTCAGTGCAGAACACTGGTGTGAAGACATCTGTTTATTACAAACCCACTGACTCACACAGTTTCCTCCTCCACAGCTCCTTCCATCCTAAACATGTCAAGAATGGCCTGCCATATTCACAGTTTCTTAGACTTCACAGGTTGTGCAGTGTAGATGATAATTTTGCTGAGCAGGCCCAAATAAAGCATAATTTTTATTAATAGGGGATACCCTAAAAGCACAGTGGACAGAGCATTTTCCTGGGTCAGAAACATGCCCCACAGCTCAACACCACGGACACAGAGGGGAGGGAGGTGAGCACTGCTCCCTTCACAAAAGAAAGGGTCCTACAAGAGCTTGTTAAGCTCAGGGTGGGCAAGGCAATGGGACCTGATGGCATACATCCCAGGGTACTTAAGGAGCTACGGGTGGAACTAGCAGAGCCATTAGCAGAACTGTTTAGTGAGTTTCTGAGCACAGGAGAGGTCCCAGAAAACTGGAGAAGGACTCATGTGACCCCGCTCCACAAGAGTGGTAGCAGGGCGGAGGCAGGAACTACAGACCAATCAGTCTTACCTCAGTAGTGGGCAAGATTATGGAGACACTCCTTAAGGAAAGGATAGTGCAACACCTGGAATCCATAGGGGCACAGGATCCAAGACAGCATGCGTTTACAAAAGGAAGGTCCTGTAAAACTAATCTCATAGATTTCTTTGACTGGGTAACCAGAGTGATGGACCAAGGGGGAGCAGCTGATGTTGCCAACCTTGACTTCAGCACAGCTTTCGACACTGTTCCACATAGAAGATTGCTAAATAAGCTGGGTAGGCTCGGGTGGGTCAGACGTTGGTCAGCTGGGTGGCAAAGTGGTTGATGGACAGAAAACAGAGAGTGGTGGTAAATGGTTTATAGTCAGAAGAGATGCAAGTCACAAGTGGGGTACCTCAAGGATCAGTCCTGGGGCCAGTCCTCTTCAATATCTTCATTAGTGACATTGCAGATGGACTAGAGGGTAAGGCTTGTCTGTTTGCAGATGACACCAAGATCTGCAACAGAGTAGATGATCCAGATGGGGTGGGCAGAATGAGAAGAGATCTGGATGAACTAGCGAAATGGTCAGAAGAGTGGCAACTGGGATTTAATGCAAAGAAGTGCAAGATCATGCACATAGGGAAAAGAAACCCTGAAGCCACCTATAGGCTGGGAGGGGAGCTGCTGGCAGTCACAAAGGAAGAAAGAGACTTGGCATCATCATCACCGATGACCTGAAATCATCTAAGCAGACCTCTAAAGCAGTAGGTAAGGCTAGGGGATGTTAGGGTGTATTAGTAGGGGTATCACAAGTCGTAGGAGGGAGGTAATAATCCTTCTTTACAAGACACTGGTTAGGCCCCATCTGGAGTACTGCATGCAGTACTGGAGGCCACACTTTCACAAGGACATTAACCAAATTGAGGCAGTCCAAAGAAGGGCAACCAAAATGGTGCAGGGACTGCATGAGAAACATATGAGGCAGATTAACTGAGCTCAATATGTATACCCTTGAGCAAAGGAGGGAGAAAAGTGATATGATCGAAACATTCAAACTCCTTAAGGGCATTAACAATGTGAAAGAGTCTTAACATGTTTAAATATAAGAAAAATAGCAGGACAAGAGGACACAGCATGAGAACAGAGGGAGGCCGATTAAGGGGGAATGTGAGGAAATTCTTTTTCACAGAAAGAGTGGAGGATGCATGGAACAGCCTACCTCAGGAAGTGGTGACTATGAATACAGTGCAGGGCTTCAAACAGGCATGGGATAGTCATAAGGGAGCAATACAGATGAATATGGATAGATAGGTCATTGACAGTATAAAGGTGTGTGGCACATTCATATGGTAGAAAAAAATGGGCAGACTGGATGGGCCTTGCGGTCCTTATCTGCTGTCAACCTCTATGTAACCTTGACCCTGTAGGAAGGATACTGTCACACAAAAACAACAACGAATTCCACTAGTGCTTCCCTTCCATCAAAGTACACCTTCTCTTCACAGGATCATCACCAGTAACTTTCCTATTTTGCAAACTGACCCCAACATTGGTACTTCCTTTACAGAACCACCTATTGCCTCCTACCTTCGGCCACCCAACCTGCAGAATCTCCTGGTAAGTAGCAGCCTACCTACTTCTAACAGTTCCTCCATACCGGGTACCAAACCTTGCAACAGAACGCACTGCTACACCTGCAAATTTATTTCTAGTGTGACTGTATTCTTTGCAAGAAGTGTGCACTATTTACATCGGAGAAACTGGTAGATGCCTTGCTGACCATTTCAGGGAACACTACAGGGCAGTCAGGAATGGAGACACTGAAAAACCCATTGTATCCCAGGGACCACAGTGTCAGTGGTCTTTCTGTTTGTGACCTTCAGCAGGGCATCTGGGATTCTGACCATAGAAAAAACATGGAAACCAAGCTGATCATCCGCCTTGCCTCCCAGCAGCCCTCCAGTTTAAATGATAGACTTATTTTCTACTAATATATTTCAGTCACCCCTTCTTTTCCCTAAAGTCTGTTTGTATCTATAGACATCTATTTTCTTTTTCCACAGATGTCTCCATATATGTCTCCTTCCCCCACATTTGTCACCTTTCAACCTTCTTACTAGGCCCTGCTAATTAATCCACACCTGGGGACTTCTCTAGCTCATTCACTGCTATTATGCCTTGTCACTCCCATCATCACCTTTTTGTTTTCCAGATTCTGTCTTTATCTTGTCATGTATCACTTCTTCTCCTATATATATATATATATTTTCCTTATTGTAGCTCTCCTGTACACTAATTTTGCTTTTTCTCTTTTAGGGATTTCCTAAAGAAGACCTAGCGTCGAAACATCGATTTTTAACTCTATTTTCTATTTTCAACGTGCATTTAATATAGCCATTTTGTTTTGTTTTTAGACCACATGCTGATGCAGCACCTTGTTTTTGTATATATATATATATATATATATATATATATATATATATAGATATATATATATATAATATATATATATATATATATAGATACACACATATACATGCTATGTGATTTCATTTTATTTAAATAACGGATAACAGCAGCTGAGCAGAATTCATTTGAAATGGTGTCCCAACATATAGGATATGGCATGGACATAATAAAAATATATCTGATGTCTTAAGAGTGGTCCGTGACCCCATAAAATGGCAAGTGGTGAAGCCATGAGTGATGTCACATGCGTAATGGACCATAAGTAAAATACTCATGTATATTTTTATTAGACCCATCCCATATTTGATTTATGCTGTGGCATGGATGTGTGTGGTAAATGGCCTGAATGTGCTGCTGTTTCAAAGAAGTTACAGTTAAAGTTTGATAAAAGTACCTTCTAAGAACAAGCAGGTCTTGGGATGAAATAATTTACGTCTTCTGTTCTAATGGATCTACAGTGAGAATATTTGCTTTGTCATCCACCTAGAGTTAGAGTACGGTGTCATGTTATTCGCACTGTAGGTCCAACTGGTTTAATTGGAAAAGTTTAGAATTCTAATCTCTACATTTGTAGACGGTGGAACTGTCATCCCTAGGAAGAGAAACTTTCAAATAGTATGTAATGGAAAAATGTGTCAGAGGAAGTGGAACTGAGTTCCTGTGTGTTCCTGCCTAATTTAACCCCAATGGCAAGCAAAAATAACCGTGATATCTTAGACTTCTTGTTTTTAATGCCACTATATTACATTTACGACTTGCGCCCTACCTTTCACCCCAACCCACCCCTCCTCTCCTCAGCTCTCTGCCCCATCATCTGACCCCCCCGCATACCCCTCCACAGCAACTCCTTCTCCCTCTACCCCAATTGACTTTCAGTTTTTCCCTGTCACTACCCAGGAGGCACTCGATGCCCACCAATCCCTAAACCCATGTAAATCCATTCCTGATTGGCTCAATCCTCTTCTCCTTCAGATCTCTTCCTCAGCTATTGCCCACACCCTGTCACATCTACTAAACCTCTCCTTCACCCTTGGCTTGGTCCCCCAGGCCTGGAAATCTGCCAAGGTTATCCCCCTTCATAAAAGTGGTGACCGAACTCGAGCAGGAAACTACCATCCATCTCCCCCCTCCCTGGTTTGGCCAAGCTCCAGGAGTCCCTCATCCTTACCAGACTCACCCATTTCCTCACCTCTTCAAATTTCCTGTCCCCTTACCAATTGGATTTTAGAAAGAACCACTCCACGGTCTTGTTTTTACTCCAGGTGACGGATGCCATCCTCACTAGCATGAACCTAAACCACCTTACATCAGCCATATTTATAGACCAAGCCAAGGCTTTTGATGCTGTCTCCCACTCACTCCTACTCACCAAACTAAAACTAGCTAGACTCTTCCCCCTGTCAGTTCAATGATTTTCCTCACGTTTGTTGCTGTGGAACAACCCTAACTGATGCATTAAACAGAGTTTTTTTGCCATGAATTTCCCTTCTTTTGAGACTGTGCACTATAAATAGTGAATGGAATGTGGTGGTGGGAATGCAGGGCTCACCATGGAATTTTTTTAGGTCACTTCACTGCGCAAAAACTGTATGACCGACTGAAATGAAAATTGGTAAATGAAGACATGTTCCATGCCACAACATGTATAACAAATGTTATCTGAATCTGTTCAACAGTTGCACAGCGTCACTCCAGGAAAACTGTGCAGGAGTGCTGAAAAAAATATTTTTGCCACTTCGCTACACAAGAACCATATATCCGATGGAACCAAAAATTGTTAAAAGAAGACATGTACCATAGTACACTATGTGTCCAGAATTGTGTGCACATCATTTCAACGGTCACACAATGCCACAAGCAAACAACGTAACATGCACAATTCAACAACTGTAAGTGCCAGTGACACAGTCAAATATCTATTATAAATCTTTCTACATTCCAAATGCCAGGCAAATCAGACACACGGTTCAGAAGTTACTGAAGCGTAATGAACCAAATGTTCATTCATTGAAGTGGCATAATTCTGTACCTGTTAATGTTTTATATACCAAACCATTGCAAGGCACCTCTGTACCACTATGGCTACCTATGCTATAAATTTCAAGCCAGTAGTACCATGCAGAACGCTATGCACAAAACATTAACTGCGTCACACAGTATATCTGCAGCAAATTATTTTTCCAATATGTAAACAGTATTATTCACATCTCCAGAACATCCACTCAACACCCTCCGAATTTCACGTGAAAAGACCAAACCGTTCCAGAGATATTCCATTTTTACATTTCTGCACCTTTAAGAAGTCTTTCACCACAAAATGGCAGAAATAGAGGCTGGAAATGTGCTAAAATGGCAGACCTGGCGGCCAAAAAATCTATAACTGCAAGGGGTGGCCAACTTCAAATGGCACTACCTCTTGAACGGAACAACATTTTTTCACCAAACAAAAACTGGCATGTTCCTTGAACAAAAGTCTTTCTATGTGGCAAGTTTCAGATCAATCAACCCCACACTGGCTGCGCTATCCATTGTAGAAGACAGTGCAGAAAAATAGCTAAAACATGTTTTGGACTGCACTACACAAATGCAAAAACACAAACGGTAACATTAAAGCAAACGGTGATGGCAACAGTGAGGTATAAGCAAATAGTAATGCTAATGGTAATGCAAGTGCAAGCACTAAGGTTATGCTCATGGTGATGCAAATGGAAATGATAACACAAACAGTAAGAGAAACACAAGCACAAATGTAAATTGAAACAGAAATGGTAACGCAAATGGTAATGCAAACACTAATGGCAACAGAAACGCAAATGGTAACGAAAATTCAAACAGTAACACAAACACAAACAGAAATGCAAACGATAATGGCAGTGGCAATGCAGAAGGAAACAGTAATGCACTCGACAACAGAAATGCTATCGAAAATGCAAACGTTAAGTCCAAAGGAAAATACAAACGCAAACGGTAACGAACACACAAATGGTAATGGTAACGCAATTGGAAATGCAAACGCTTAAGGTAACACCAACAATGACACCAAAGGAAATAGTAACAGAAATGGAAAAGCAAATGCAAGAGTGTATGTAGACGCAAATGGTAACTCACATGGTGACGCAAAAGTAAACGCAAACAAAAATAGTAACGGAAACGCAAATGGTAACAGTAATGCAAATGCAAGTGCAAACACAAATGCAGGGGTAATGTACACAGTGACGGAAACAGAAATGCTAACTCAAACAGTAATGGAAATGCAAGTGAAAATGCTAACGGTAACAGTAATGCAAGCGCACACCCCTTTTTTCCCAAAAAGGTGCATTCAGAAGCACAGTGAATACAAAGAATGTATGCATAATAACAGCCCATGGAGCAGAAAATGAGCACTTGAATTTAAAACCTCATATTATTTATGACTTTCCAGGCTAGCTTTGTACTTAGCCCCCTAGTGGGGGACTAAGCATTCTTCTGACGAAAAGTCCGTATCTCGAACCGTTTTCGAGATACGGGTCCCGAAAGGCACGGCAGACGCCGTAAGGTTAGCCTATGGGAAAAATTGTCAACTTCAGAGTGCTGTAGCTTTGCAGCCCTCAAATATTTTGTCACCAAACCACCAAAAGGCACATCTGTCGTATCTTGGCTTTCTTTCCTCCAAATTTCAGCCCCAAAGACCAAACCATTCTTTTGCAGCAGGGTGGTAAACATTCCCTATTGTTTTGGGCATAGTGTCGCAAAGTACTTTTGCAAATCATGACACTTTCGCAAAAAAATAAATCACAAAAGTATCTCATATTCAAAAGTACTTTGCAACACTACTGTTTACAAAAATTAAAAAAATATATTTCTGAGGTGTTTTACCCCAAAAAAGAAGACATGGCTAGCATCCACAGGGCTCGACTAGGTGAACACAATAAGAATTGTGTCCCTAGAGGGTCCCAAATTTAAATGCCAAGCATTTCTTCTTTTTTTTTTCCTCTTTATTTGGCAGGCCCTACTGTCAGTCCCTTAGCCCTGGTCATGGCCCCTGGAGCTTCCACCTACCATCTGTTGCCATCCTCCCCCAGTTACCCCCAGCTTACCCCCTGAGGGTGGGGCCCACGGCATCGGTCCCCAGTAACTCGAGCCGCAGAACCAGTGACTGGTCAGGAGAGTGGTGGCAATTGTGGCTAATTAAAGCCCCAGCGAGGGCTTCACATAGACAGTGAATCCACCCACCTTCCCCTTTTTCCTGAGATTTTCTTTTGGAGGTAGGGACGTGCAATCACGTCAGTGTCTGCCCCGCCTCCCTTATGTGCAAGTGCTGGTAGCTTGAGCAACTCCCAGCCTCCATCAGGGATCCTCCTTGTGTGGGCACTGCCCCACCCTCCTCCTGGAGAACCATCCGTAGGATGCTCCATCCTTTTCCCCCCGGCCATCCCTCCAGCAATCCGAGTCCATTCCCGAACCCGGGTCGCCAGAGTCACAAGTGGAATTCCAACCACTGTGCCGATGGACCAGCGTCACAGCAAGCATTTCTGTGCCCACCAACTGAAAACAAGATGGCCAATTTGCGACACTACAAGGGTCATTTGCGAAAGAGAAAAGTGCATTTGTGACACTTTCGCATATTTTGTTAACTTTTCCCATAGACTATAATGCAAAAAGTGTTTTTTTTAAATAACTTTTGAACCATTTAATATGTTTTCACAAAATCTTCAAAAGGCACATCAAGGACCCTGGCTGCATGTTCCCTAAAGGTTTTGAACTGGTCGCACAAATTGTAAGGTCTGTAGGCGCGAGCAAAGAATGCACAAAAATGCTTAATTTATGCATTCTTTGGCACTCTGTAGCTCCACAACTGTACATCCAACTGTAACAAAACTTGGTAGATCCAGAGATCTGTGATACCAGACTATGCATGCCAAATTTCAGGCAAATCCATCATATGTTGGCAAAGTTATTAAGCTCCCAAATTTCAGATTTAACCTTAAATGGGGTACTCAACCCCAACTATAGTGGCACTACCGTGCCACTATAATATATATACACATATATATATATATATATTTTTTTTTTTTTTAACTTGCTGCACTAATTGATTAGTTACTCTTATGTTGAACTATTAAAAAGAGGGGCACAGTTTACATTTTGTCCTTTTGTAATGTTTACCATTTTTATTACAAAACCACCTAAACACCTATTGAATATGACATGGCCTGACTTAAGACATTATTCTTATCTTTATTTGAGGGTATTGGTCCAATACTATCTCACCTGTGCCTTCCCACTCATGAGTTATCAACAGATCAATACCCTCTCATGAAGATAAAAATTATACCTGAAGTCAGGCCATGGGGATGAACAACATGCGACAATAAAAAGTGTTATTCTGGCATGTTATTTACCCTTCCTGGTGAAAAACATGTTATTCTCCCATCAGCTCTATTATTTTCCCTACAGCTGTTAATCATTAAAACACCCACAATGGTGTTGTTCTTTATGAAACTATCTGTTAAATCTTCATTCTATTGTCTGCTCTACCTGCTATTGTGCTTCAACCTTATTCTTTCAGACTTTGTCCTCCTAAGCATGCAACACTGTCAAACGTGTTCTATGTCTCTCTTAAATAATTAAAAAACAGACAGATTTCAGCTGTTGTGGATATACAGTCATAGATTTTGTAGTCCATAGGTATAAATAAGATAGCCCATAGGACATGCTGGAATAAGTTGAAATGTTGCCAGAACTGCTACCATTTGAGGCTTTAATCCCCCCCACCACCATGCTAGACTAAAACAAGGTAAAACACTACTATAAACATCTAGCAATAATGTGGTATATATCAAATACATAATGAATAACACATTTATGTCCACACGTGAGTGATAAGATCTTTATAATTTAACTTGTGGTTTTGTCACTCATGAGTTATGGGTGCAACCACTCACTAGTGGAGATAAATGTATTTTTCCATGCAACCTATTATGTATTCTTGAGATATATATATATATATATATATATATATATTTATAAAATGGGTAGAAAAAAGTAGCTCATCTAGTGGACAATTATCATCACGTGACCATGCGTGTATCAGAGCGCAACCACACACCTGCACTTTTAACCCCCAAAAATACAATTTTGCCATTTTATAAGATAGATAACCCACTCTGAGGGCTGTGGCCTCGTGCGTAGCAATACACACCAAGGCGTGTGTATATCAGAGCGCAACCGCACACCTCAGAGTTGTTTATCTATTTCATATATATATATATATATATATTACGTAACAGGGACCTGTGGAATACATGATTTATGTTCACAAGAGCTGTTTGACATTGGATAACCTCAAGAGTGGCTTAAGCCATGAGTGATGTGTCCAAGGTCAAACAGCTTGAATGAAAATAAATCATGCATTCCACAAGGTCCCTGTAGCATATTCCATTTATGAAATAGGGATCCTTCAGGATAGTGCAGGGAGTTTTGTTTTAAATTGGTTATTTAATTGTTAATGTAAACTTACATGAATTTTTTGTGGTTTTCCCAGTATAGCTCCACTTAGCATAGTGGTTGCTAAGTGGTCGCTATGGATGATCCAACTTTATATTATGGCCAGTACATACTGAAAAAGTTTGATGCACAATTTCTTTTTTTTTTTTTTTTGCTTCTTTTTAAGGGGGGACATTTGTTTGTCAAAAAAGTGAATAACAATTGAATTTTCTGTCCGTTTTTGCCGATTTAAAAAATCTAAAAGGTATCTATAAATGAAACACCTCTCATTTTTTAGATATTTTTGTGCTGAACAACTTTTGTGCTCAAAGTACTGTGCTATCATTTTTCATTTTAAAGTTATTTGGATTTGTTTGTCCAGAAAGTGAAAAAAAAAAAGATATTTCTGCTGTTTTTGCTCATTATTAAACAATCTAAAATATATCTATAAATTAAACACCACTCATTCTGTAGATATTTTAATGTGCTAAACAGCTTTATGCTCACAGTACCTTGCAATTGTTTTTCGTTTTAAAGTTATTCACATTTGTTTGTCGAAAAAGTTAAATCTGATTTTCTGCTGTTTTTTGCTAATTATTAAAAAGAGCTGGATACATTTTGTGCTCACAGTTCCATGCTATCATTTTATGTTTTAAAGTTATTTGCGTTTTTTGTCAAAAAAGTGAACAAAAAAGCTTTGATTAACAGGTGGCCTTTATTCAACATATGTTGAATAAATCTAGGATTCTAAAATGTATTAAATATATGTGAAAATAAATAAGGGATATGCAGGGAGTGACTGTGTGATAACTCATTTATCTGTTACAGTTGCTAGTGACCTCAAGTAACCTCATGAGTGGCAAATCCGCGAGTGATGGTTATGACAGATCACTGGCAACTGTACCCACATCAATGAGTTATCTGCACATTTCCCTACATATTCCATTCTATAACAGTTTTTTGGGTTTATATCTTTTTCTGAAAATTGAGATATTGACCATTAGCACCGGATAAGCGCATAATTTGCCGCGACTTAGTGCGGAGTTTGCGCAACTTGCTCAATGTACTACATAGGAATTTGTGGGACTTTGCGCAGAGTAACTGTGTGGATAAATAAATGTAACTACACAGTGACTCAGATAAATGGATTTATCACACAGTTTTTATCTATACACCTGTTGCATAAATGGATTTATTCAATGATTTCTGAATCCACACCTGTTGCATATATACATGTATATATATATATATAAAATAAATGATGGGTAAGTGTGGTATACAAGCAAATAAATCTGTAAAGGGAGCAATCCCCAGATACCCAACTTCCTTAATAGGAGATGTTCAGTAGGCAAAGGAAATTGATTAGTCAATGTACGAAACGAGAAGGAAAACCAAGTTCAGCTCCTCATCTCATAATTCCATATTTATTTGTAATGCCCACGTTCAATTGTCTGCTGAATTTTTGTGACAACCTCCTTGCTTTGTCAAGGCTATAGAAGGCTGTGCTTTATCTACAGTTTTGAGTATCATACTCGTTTCTGATTATATTTACACACCATCACATTTCATTAGATGTTTATCCCTTCCTGGGGCTCACTTGGCCAACCCAGAACTTCCATCATCAAGTAATATAGAAACATAGAATCCGATGGCAGATAAGGACCGCATGGTCCACCCAGTCTGCCCATTTTCCTACCTAATGGATAAGTTGCAGATCCTAGTTAACAAACAACCTACTTCTTCCTACCTCCACCCCCCAAAATTGCCATATGACTGTCCCATGCATGCTTGAAATCCGCCACTGTTTTTGACTCCACAACCTCCTCAGGAAGGATGTTCCATGCATCCACAACCCTCTCCATGAAAAAATACTTCCTCACATTACCTCTGAGCCACCCCCCTCAATCTTCAAATTGTGCCCCCTTGTTCTTGCACACCTCTTTTTCTGAAAGATGCTACCCTCTTGGACTTTGTTGATTCCCTTGAGGTACTTGAAAGTTTCTATCATGTCCCCTCTCCCTCCTCTCCTCGAGTGTATACATATTAAGCTCCTTTAATCTCTCTCTTTGTATGTCTTCTGGTGCAGACCCTGAACCATTTAAGTTGCCCTCCTCTGGACTGCCTCCATCCTGTCTCTGTCCTTGCGGAGATGGGGTTTCCAGAACTGCATGCAGTACTCCAGATGGGGTCTCACCAACTGTCTGTACAGAGGGATAACAATTTCCTGTTTTCCTCTGGTGATGCCTCTCCCTATGCATCCCAGTAGCCCCCAGCCTTCCTTACTGCCTTTTCACATTGCTTGCCTACTTTTAGGTTGTGTGATATGACTACCCCAGGTCCAGTTCCATTTTTGTTGTTGTTAGTACCCTCCCCCCAACTGTGTACTCTCGCCCTAGTTTTTGTTTCCTAGGTGCATTACTTTGCATTCCTTTGCATTGAATTTAAGCTGCCACACCTTTGACCATTCCTCCAACCTTGCCAAGTCCCTTCTCATCCTTTCCACCCCACCTTGTGTATCAACCCTGTTGCAGATCTTTGTCTCATCTGCAATAGACATACATTTCCTTCCAGTCCCTCTGCAATGTCATAGAAACATAGAAGCTGACGGCAAATAAGGACCCTACAGCCATCCTTACTGTCTTCTCACATTGCTTGCCCACCTTTAGGTCATCTGATATGGCTGCTAAAAAAGGAAGAGATAGAGCTCCAGGGAAGTTGTGCTCCAGGTTATATGTCAAAGTCTTTTACAATTATTCGAACCGTGCACTCACCACTCACTTCAGAGACAAAAGCAACACCTTGTGTTTAATTTAGCAAAGGTTTATTCCATGGCTTTGTTAAACTCGGCACAAGCTTACTTTTCACCCATCCAAGGGCTTCATCAGAGCTAAACATTACATGCACCTCATGGCGTTCTTATCTGATATGACTACCCCTAGGTTCCTTTCCATTTTTACTGTTGTCAGTATCTCACCCCCCATTGTGTACTTTTCCCCCTCAGTTTTTGTTTCCCAGGTGCATTACTTTGCACTTCTTAGCATTGAATATAAGCTGCCATACATCTGACCATTCCTATAGCCTTGCCAAGTCCCTTCTCATCCTTTCCACCCAACCTTGTGTATCAACTCTGTTGCAGATCTCTGTGTCGTCTGCAAAGAGACATACTTTTCCTTCCAATCCCTCTGTAATTTCACTTATAAAGACATTAAAGAGGACCGTTCCTAGTACTGAACCCTGCAGTACCCCACTAGTAACCCCCTTTTCTTCAGAGTGGACTCCATTTACTATTACCCTCTGTGTCCTATTCTCCAGCCAATTCTTTACTCAGGCTACCATCTTGGGACCCACTCCCAGGCTGGCCAGCTTGTATATTAATATTTTGTGTGGGACTGTGTCAAATGCCTTGCTAAAGTCTGCATACTTAGCAGATTCTAAAAGTTGTTTGCCTCAGGCCACCATGTTCACCAACCTTGTGGAGGAGACGGAAGCCATTATATTGAATTGCATGATGAAAATCTCAATTTTTCATAAATGATTGGGGCTTCTTTTGAAACATTTGGGGTTTAAGCCCCTAAGACCCACTCTAATGGTACCTCTGGGCATAATAGCACTTTAAATTATCAGATTTGTAAGAACCACTTCCTTGTTTAAAGGAAAACCGATTGCCATTTAACATACTACATACTTGATAGTACAGCATATGATTCCATTATATCTCTGATCAGACATTGACTGCATGTAATAAAAAAGCTTTGGCAAGTTATCAAAGAATTATGTAATTATGTGATTTCTGTTGATGAAACATTTGTAGCTACTTTCTTTTTTAAAAAGCAACATAGCTACATATTATTTACTGCCCCCTTTCACCTCTATCACTCCTACAGTTTTACAGTGAATACTTGCTTGTGACTGAGTAAGCACCTTCCCGACCTACACATGTTCTGTTAATAATTCATGAGTGAGCCAGCCCGGTGGCGCTGAGGGTTGAGGAGCTGGACACCACACCTCACTCCACGCCGGCGACCCGAGTTTGGGAATGGACTCGAGTCACTGGGGGTTGGCAGGGGCAGAGAGGGATTGAGCATCCATGGGACTGCTCTCTCTCTCTCTACTGGGAGGGGGGATACCAGTTGTCAGCTCACTTGCAACCTCTGGCGAAAGCTGGGGGCAGTGAACTGGCACTGCATTGTAGGGGGTGACATTGAGGCATGACGCCAGAGGGAGTGCATGTAGATGCATGCACGGTCTCCTCCTTGGTGTCCTTGCATGCCCCAGTCATGCTGGCCAAGGGAGAAGTAAGGGGAAAACATGGCACTTCGGTTACAGCGGCTTGATGGCCGTCTTGGGGACGCCTGGTCTCAGGGGGCACCACTGCCGCTACTAGATCCTGTTTCAGTGGGGAGTGAGGGGGGTTCTCTGCCACTCCACCGCGGGGGGAAAGCTGCAGGGGTAATTGGACAGTGGGGGCTTCTTTGGGGGGCCGAGGCAGAACCAGATGGTGGCCAGAGAAAGGACGGATGCCAGGACGTGGATGCAGACCGGAGGCACCAGACAAGGTAAAAAGGATTAACTAAAAAAAAAAAATAATAATTTATGAGTGGATTAGAACAGATCACCAAGATATGAGATAGACAATAGGTAGGCCAATTTTGCATTGTTTAGCATAGTGAACATTCTCAAATTCTCAGTTTATTTCAAGCCCATTGTAATTAAAGTCATCATGTTACATGAAAATGGTCAGTGGTCAGTGGACAGCAGTTCTGTATAAACAGTTAAAGTGCTCCCTGTATAAGCTGTCAAACTGCTGTCAATAATATCATACCGGTAGCCTGGAATAAGCTACAAAGCACACTTAAACTTAATTCCCTAGCTGGGAGAAAGCAGTTCAAAGCCCTCATGAACAATCTAGGTACTGAAGTGTGCTTATGTAAATAGCATAATACCTATCTTACCTCCCCTTAAACAAATTCCTTGATTCTACTAAGTTATCAAAGATATCTCACATATGCCGGTCCGGTGGCACTGAGGGTCAAGGCGCTGGATGCCACACTTCGCACTACGCTGGCAACCCAGTTTTGGGAATGGGACCAGGTCACCAGGGGTCAGTAGGGGAGGGGGAGGATGGAATGTCCTGCAACTGCTCTCATCTCTCTGCAGTGGGTGCAGGGGTTTGCATCACTTTGCAGGGGCACCTGATGAAAGTAGGGTGCACTACAGTAGCGGCGCATAGCAGTGGACTAGAGCTCAGCGGATGTCTGCACATTAGTGCACTGACATCATTGCATGTCCAGTTCCAGGGGGAGAAAATCAGATGGAAAATGGTGGGGCAGTCATGGCAGCTGATGGCCATGTGCTGTGCCCCCAGACCTAGGCAGGTGCTCCTCCCAGGTGTTGGCTAATCTGTGTGGAGGAGAGCGAATCACAGACCACACCTGGATCGGGGGGGAGTAGATGCAGGCAGCCAGATGACCAACATGCCCGCTCTGCTGGAGGAGAAAAGAGTATCATGATTAAAAAAAAGATATCCTGCATATAAACTTTACTGTACACCGATGGCAACCCTTCTGTAGACTACTCTACTTTCCTGCGATGGCAGTCTTACTCTATATGCTCTGTTTTGCTACTGTAACTGAAACTGTTGGCTATATTTATATATAACTCTGTAGTATATCTTTGTATTTCTTACTGTATTATAAATCTGTATTTTATCCTTGTATTTCTTACTGTATTATAAATCTGTATTTCATCCTTTATTTCTTACTGTATTATAAATCTGTATTTTATCCTTATATTTCTTACTGTATTGTAAATCTGTATTTCTGTCCTACCCAGGATCTCCTTGCAAATGAGCTTGCTCAGTGGAGGTTTTTCTGGCAAAATAAATAAATGAAATGCAGTGAAATTAAATAAAATGTAAAGGAAACGGATGCTTGCGGGTAAAATTGTTTCCTATCACATTTGAGTTAATTGATAAATGCTGTAAAAAAGTATCATTATATCACTTTTGTATTTTTCCAGAATTCATAGTAGTAAAAGCAAGAGAAGTAAGCTTACAAAGTCAAATAGTAAATCAGTGGCCTATCAAGGCAAACGACATTGCATCCTCATACTCTTATGTATTGTATCCAGCTTAGACAAATTATATACAAAATACAGTATGGTTCGTTGTAGAGTCACACATTTACTGCATCCTAATGCATACACACTAAGACATTCATAACTAAATCTTGGCTTGGCCATTCATAAGTTATGGTTCTTATTGTACTTCCTTTATAACACCAACCCTACACTTTCTCTACTCTGCAATCCTCTCCCCTCCCCCGCTATCCATGCCACCTCATCCCTCTATTCTTTTAAATCCCTCCTTCAAGACTTGACAAGAACCAACAGGTGGCTTCAAGCACCTAAAACTGTGCTTTAATAGCACTCAACCCACAAACCCCAGAGTAGGTAATTGCACTTGTAAAATGGGAGATTGGCTGGAAACGAAAAGAAAATTATGGCAGATAGGAATGATTAAGCATGAAAGAGAAGTCTTTGTTACAGTGGCTGTATTCTGCTGCAAGATAAACTAGTTAGTCTTCTGGATGCTACTAGTCATTACTTGTGCTGATTGAAGCCTAAATACCTTCACTTCTTGTTTCTGTGTTGCCTGATTGTTACGCTAAATGCCCCCTGTGAAGCACTGAGAGGCTTTTCCTGTTACCACAGCTTTTGATGACTGAGCTAAATGCCACCTGTGAAGCACTGAGAGCCTCTTGCTGTCAATGTGGTTTTTGAAGACAGAGCTAAATGCCACATGTGAACCACTGAGAGGCTCTACCTGTTGCTTCCACATTTGAGGACTGAGCTAAAGTCCACCTTTGAAGCATTGAGAGGCTCTGCTTCTTGCTACTACTGCTGACAAGTGCAGCAATTTCATTGTGCAAAGTGGCTTACTTTGGCTTACTTACATAAAGAGGTACCATACTATGGTGTGGCCTTTGATAACTGTATGGCTTTCAGGCACTGAGACAGCAGCACCTCCAGCTGTTTTACCACAGAAACCCATGTCATTGCATACATTAAACATGGGATAGGCCTAAACTCATGATATTAAAGGGTTATTAATCACTTGCAAAATATCAAGCACATTTTTATTAGACTATGCCATGTCCTGTATTCCCTATCACTAAAAACTGCCAGCACTTAACCTGGATTAATATCAGTCACATGCATCTGTACTCCCGGTGTGAGTCTGAAAACAGGAAGTATTTTCCGTCTCTTTTTCCCAGGCAACAAACACAAAATAAATAAAATAAATATATTGGGGCAAAAAAACACGCAACAGGGTGCACATTCATTATGAGACATAGGCATCCTAACATGTGTGCTGAGACATGAGGCCACAGGCCGAGCTCTCCTTGGCACACACCAGTGGAATGCCTATATCTCTAAGAATTGCAGCAGCCTGTCATGTGATATTGCACTTACTGTATAAATGACTGACTGTAATATTATAGGTTTTGGCATATAAATGGTGGATATGCAATGGCCTGACTCAAAATATGCAACTTATTGGGGCTGGCAGTATAGTCTATAGGTTAGAGTAACGAACTGTTAATGTGCTTGGCACATTAACCAGCAGACTTGGATTTGATTCCCACAACCTCCACCTGATACTGTGTGACTCTGAGCAAGTCACTTAACTTTCCCAGTGCTCCTGGGTCACCCCTGTAGCTTAGCAGGCCCTACCCAGTTACCAAAAGAATTTAAAAGAAATCTTCAAGTGTAAAGGGGCAGCATCTTATCTCATGAGTGGCAAAGCCTGCATCAAAATAAATGGGCCAAATGTTTTGTGTTCTCACCTTGCTCTTTTGGTGCTTTACTACCCTTCTGTCCACCTATGCTTAATTATGCTTTTGGCCTGCAAGCCTGCCTTAGGTCAGGTATTTCCTAGGTACTCTTCCTGTACACTCTCCTGACAGCAGCTCACCGACTGTATATTTTGCTATATATTTTATCAACACAACTTTAATTTCATTTTAATTTTTTATCCTGGTGAATAGTTGAGCAAGATGCCTGTTTCCACATGCAACCAGCTATATATAACAATTAAAACATTACAAGACAGGCCAGACAAATAAAATTGTAATCAGCCATAACATGTATTGATAGTATATTAAACAACAGATTCCTATATGTAGGAAGCTTGTAGTAGCAGCTGTATACATCGACTAAAACTGTCCCACTGAATATATTACCATGGCCTGTATATATATATATATATATATATATTGCTTGCACAATTTTTATTCTACTTGTCTATAATCCCGACTCTATATATTGCCATTTAGTTGTTCATACTGCCTGTACAATGTTATTGTTTATACTGACTGTATGCTGTATGTATTGTTATTCCTGTAGCCTCCTCCCAGGTCGCACCTGGAATTGAGCCTTGGCTCAGTGTGCCTTTCCCAGTTACCAATTTTCAATAAATAAATAAATAAAATGCTTGCTTGGTATTTTCAAACACTGGGACACATTAGTGGAAGTGTTTCAGCATGCATCATTTTTCTGATACATGCGTCACTTTCTTTGCACAAACTGCAGTGATGAGAAACTTAGAGCACCTTTTTAGGTGGTCTAACTTTCTTGCGCAATTTGTGAGACTGCACCAGAAATCCTAGCACCGCTTTTGTTAATGCAGCAGTTTTAGCTGTTTCAGTTTACTACAGAATATGGGCAGGATTTTCAAAAAGGATCAACTCCAGCTCCACTTACTGTTATTTTCAAAAAAACTGTCCAAACTGTCAGAGCATCTATTCTGTCTGAAATTCACATCCAACAAGAAAAGTAATTCCTGCTGCTGCCAAAACCCAGCTCACATTTATGTCAGTTGTTTACTGCAAATCATGGCTTTGTGTCACAAACAAGCACGTCTTTTCAAAATAGCAGCCAGATTGCTTGGATGCAATCAGGTGGATGCAGCATGCATCTGCGTTCTGTCCGACCCTTTGAAAAATCCATCCCTACATTTTTTTCATTTTCAGTTTTCCTGTCCACGATGTATAACACATCTTCGTAGCTAAGCCCAGAAGCTGGTATAAAAGCATTAGACCATCCTCACTGACCTCACAGTACCAGTGTTTATGGCATCATAGGACTTATCATGACAACAGACTGTGATGTCACAATCGGCAACTGTGAGATCAGTTGGAGACAGTCTAATGCTTGTTGAAGGACACTGAAATAAGTATTATCTGAAATGTTTTATAGACTAAAAACAGCAACCAAAAACAAAAACTATTGAAGAGGGACTCCGTCAAAAATTTCTGGCATCAAAAAATTCAGAATCTGGATCAGCATATCCTCAATCAGCCTCATGCCAAAAATCAGATTTCTAAGTAACGTTGTTTAAAAGTTACAAGTCATTTTGTAACCTTTAATTCACTGCCTGCTCAAAATGCCAGTTTCAGAGAAAAGCTACTGACGATGTGATAACCTGAACTCACAACCTAGTCCTCCCTGTAGGCTATCTTATGTGACATATTTCTCCTATGTTACTTAAACCTGCAGTTGTAGTAAACATCTGAAAAAGGAAAACTTGACACTGGGTGGGTCAGCACATGCATTTCCATAATGTGTAGATGCAAGGTACAGTACTTCATAATGCGACAGGGGGTTGGAATGCAGTGTCAAACATGGTTTTAGAATGACAAAGCAAAATGTCACCAGGTTGCAACTGTGGAATGTAGCAATGACCAGCCTCAGAAAGTAGCTGGGACACATAATTATGGTATGTGACAGGGACACTAAAATTCATAATGTCATGGTGTCATATATTTTTAAAATGTGGCAGACATACACAATTTTGAAAAGCAGGGGACACATAGTTGTGGAAGCTGGCAGGGATATGTAGTTTCGTAATGTGTCTCGGATGTATAAATTTGTCATGTGGTGATGGACAATTTCAGAATGTGGTTTGGATGCTTGATTTCAGACTGTGGTGGCAACATGCAATTTTACAATGTGGCCTGGACACAGAATCTCAGAATGTAGTGGTGATGCAGTTTCAGAATGTGGTAGCCACATGTAATTTCAGAATGAAGCAGGGATGCATGATTTTGAAATGTGACTTGGACATGCGGTATCAGAATATGACAGTGAAACTCATTTTCAAAATGTGGTGGTAACATACTATTTTTTAATATGGTGGGGATTTATATTTTCAGAATGTGACAGGCAGTTTTGGAAAGTAGAAATTTACACTCAGTTTCAGAATGTGGCAGGAAAGTACTTTTTTTTTTCCTTATAACTTTTTTCCTTCTAGTCGGCATGGGCAGCTCTCAACCCTGTACCCACCTCCTCTTATCCAGCATCTTTTCTCTCTCATATCTTGGACCCAGGATCCCCCATAGATTCCCCCCCCCCCATGGTGGGGCCAGGGAGGGGAGGGCCATCCTCCCCCCACTCAGAGAACTACATCTAGATTGGGCCAGAGACCGAGTGACAGCGTGGGACAGAGGTAGGCAGGCAGGGCTTCATGTAGTCTGCACCAACAATTTTTTCCATTTTCTCCCTCCCCCACTGCTGGGACGTAAATGTCATTATGTGCACATGGTGGTGTGCACCTGCTGTGGAGTCCCAAAGCACCCTCTCGTTATTTGGTGGCCAGGTCCTGCACTACCTTCAGGCCTCCACCTGGCAGCAGTCATTCAGTGGGAATGCTAATCCAACTTCCCCAGGAGAGGAAAGCTGTCCTCTGGACACTTGATCCTCTCCCTACCCATCCGACACCCAGCAACCCGAGCATACCACCAAACATGGGTCACCAGTGTGACAGGAGACAAGGTACCAGTGCCACAGCCCTCCACGCCACTGGGCCATCATAAGAACATACAGTTTTAGAATATGGCAGTGACATACAATTTTGGAATGCAGTAGTGATGCACAGTTTCAGAATGTGGAGATGATGCACAACTTAGGAATGTGGCAGAGACACACAATTTCAGAATGTGGCAGTAATGCACAATTTCGGAATGTGACGGTGATGCACAATTTTGGAATGCAGCAGAGACACACAATTTTGGAATGTGGCAGTAATACACAATTTCGGAATGCAGTGGTGACACACAATTTTCAGAATGTGGCAGTGACACACAAGTTCAGAATATGACAGTGTCACACAGGTTTGGAATGTGGCAGTGATGCACAGGTTCAGAATGTGGTGGTGACGGCCAGTTTTAGAATGTGGTGGTGGCACACAGTTTTGGAATGTGGTGGTAGCGCACAGTTTCAGAATGTGGCAGTGGTGCACAGTTTCAGAATGTGGCAGTGGTGCACAGTTTTAGAATGTGGTGGTGAAGTACATTTTCAGAATGTGGCAGTGACACAATTTCACAATGTGGCGGTGGGACACAATTTCAGAATGTAGCAATGATGCACAATTTGGGAATGTGGCAGTGATGCACAATTTGGGTATGTGGCAGTGACAATTTTGGAATGTGGCAGTGAAACACAACTTCGGAACTTGGTGTGGATGTGCAATTTTGGAATTTGGCTGGGATGCACCATTTCTGAATGTGGCAGGGATGCACAGTTTGGAAATGTGGCAGATATGCACAATTTTGGAACATAGCAGGGATGCATAATTTTAGAATGTGGGTTGGATGCACAATGTTGGAATGTGGTGGGGATGTGATGTACAATTTTGAAATATAGTGGGTGCATACAATTCTGGAATGTGGCAGGAATAAGCAATTTTAGAATTATGTGGTGTGTCCTGTCACATTCCGACAGCATGCATCCCCACTATATTCCAAAATTGCCAGTCCCCACAAAAGTCCTCAATTTGTGTCCCTGTTGAATGTTGAGACTGAGGCCCAGATATTCAAAAGAGTTGAGCCATGTGCAATAGGGTAGCACCTGCACAAGTCCAAATTTGCACCATTCTGTGATATTCAGCAGGAGGCAGTTGCAGCCCCTAAATCATGCTGAGCAACAGCGCAATTATAATGAAGGCATGCACAACTGAAGGGGGAGAAACCATGCATAAATGGTGCAGTGCGATATTCAACAAATTGCGCCATGCACAACAGAGGAGCAAGTGGAAGTTGTGCCATAGCTGAAATGAGCTAGAATAAAAAGGAGCAAGGGAGAGGTGCAAGAACGCTACAGGGAAGGCACATGAGACTGAACTCTAGTCACACAGACAGGGCATTAGGGACACACAGGGCAGGCCAGGGAAAGGGCACCCTGAGCACAGATGCACAGGGAAGGTGTGGGGAGCCACAGCCAGTGCAGAAGGGGGAAGTGCCACACAGCACAGAGGCCACCACAGGCAGGTGTTCCCGGTGCAGGGGGGGTAGCAGTGGGGACAGTGGGGAGAATACAGTAACAGCTGCCAGAGGGGGTGAACACAAGCCAGGGACATGGCCAGTGCCACCTTCCAGATGGAGGCCATTATGAGGGGGGTGAGAAGGTGGGCTGCAGGGGGGCATGGCCGTGAAAGGGCCTATCGGCATTATACCCCCAACAGGCGGTACCAAGCCTGCACCATCTTTGAGCTGTACAGTGATACTGAGATTGTGGGCTGGTACTGCCTGAATAGGGCAATTCTGAGGTGGCTCTGTGAGCTGTGCAGTGATGTGATGCAGGCACCCATACAGCGGAGCCATGCCCAGTCAGTGGAAACTAAAGTGACAGCTTGCATGTGCTTGCCGGCCACGGGTACCTTCCAGAGACCAACTGGGGACACCATAGGCATAACTCAGTTGGCCATGTCATGCCACCTCACCCAATTCCTCAGTGCACTGCTGCCACATGCCGCGGAGCACATCCATTTCCCCAGCACACCGGCGGAACACACAGCAAACATACAGAAGTTCCACAGGGTAGCATGTATGCCTGGCGTGCTAGGGGCAATAGACTGCACCAATGTGGCCATAGGTACACCACCTGGCCCCGAGGGGGCCGCATACATAAATTGCAAGGGCTATGCCAGCATCAACTGCCAGGTGGTGTGCAATGCCAGGGGGCGCATAATCAATGTCTGTGCTACATACCATGGGGGAGCACACGATGCCTTCATCTGGCAGCAGTCGGCACTGTGCCACAGATTCAAGAGTGGGGAGATCCCCACTGGACACCTAGTGGGTGAGTATGCAAACCACATGGACAATCATAGGGCCTGGGGGAGCATGGCCAGAGGTGACATGGGTAGTGGCCTACATGGCCCGGGGCAGGGCGATGCTGATCACCGAACTAACCTCCACCCTCTACACACAGGTGACAGTGGATACTCACTCCATCCCTGGCTGCTCATACCCTACCGGCGGCCCTTGACCCCATTGCAGCAACACTACAATGAGGCACACGCCACCACACATAATGTCATTGAGCAGGTGTTTGGGATGCTGAAGGCACGTTTCCGTTGCCTGGACACCCCCAGCGGTGCCCTACAGTACAGCCCCTCAAAGGTCTGTGGGCTATTCCTGGCCTGTTGCATCCTGCACAACATGGCCAACGAATGTGGGATAGCCATACAGGTTGAAGAGGGGGACAGCGATGAGGACTCCAGTGATGATAGTGATGGGCAGCACCCCCTTGGCCGACGGAACCCCCGACTACTCTGGCTGGCACAGCTGCACTGGGACACCATCACGGAGGAGCACTTCAGCCAACCCAGGTAAGTCATGGGGCCATGTGTAGTCAACAGTGGCTAAGGCACAACCCACAAACATGCATGGACACACACCAGGGGTGCATGCCATCAAGGGAAGTGGCAGGGCATGGAATCACACACACAACCAGGGATGGGTGAGGACTAACATGCCATGCGGACAGACACAAACACACGCACACACACACAATGCACCAAACTTGCACAAAGGGCAGTAGGCACACCAACCCAGAATGACAACCCTAGCCACACACATGTCCCCAGACCACCATGCCCACTGCCTGTCCGTGTGCATGTGTCAGATGCTGAGCACCACTGCACATTGGTGTACAGCACAATGCAGGCATCATCATGCACACGCAACTGCGGACAGCAGCCGGGAGGGTGTGCAGATGGACTGTGTGTCCACGTGCAGGGCCGGGTGCCCACCCGTGCACTGCACACTGAAATACACAATGTACACAGGGCAGCACCAGACAGTAGCCACGTTGGGAGACAGGTCAGTCACGTGACACAGTGGCCCTGCCACCACGGATGCGTGAGCGGCCCCGCCGAGACCCGCCAGTGCTTACAGGCTGACCACTGGCCTCATGGGGTGGCATCGATGGTCTCCCAGGGGGTTCCACTGCGTGAACATGACCATGCTCGTGCAGGGGTCTGCAGCACACCGAACATGCCTGTGACAGGCGTGCTCAAGATGCCCACAGCTGAACCTGGTGTCGACAGGGAGGGTGTCGCACGATGCCGGGAACGGGGGGGTGAACAGTGCACTGCGTGGTGTCCGCGATGCATGGGCACATGACTGTGTGCCCATTCTGGCAATGACAGCACTGAATGACTGTGCATGCCTGTCAATGGCAGTGGTCACATCCTCCTGCAACCAGTCCATCCCTGCCAGGATCAGAGCAGTGTCCCTGCTGCGATGCTCTTCTGCCCACTCCAGGGCCGCACACAGTGCATCCACCAATGTCACAAGCCGCATCTGCTGCTGGACTGATGCTTGCAGTAGGTGGGTGTGCTCATCCAAGAGGTCATCTGCCTTCTCAGCATCCTGTCCCTCAGGGGGTGCAAGGCCCTGATGCTCAGCACCCCTTGAGGGTGGGAGCTGTGCACCAGGACCAGGTCTGGGCATGTCCACAGGCGGTGCACAGATGCCGCTGATGAACCCTGTACCCCCAAGCCCATTGGCTGACTGCTGATGCTGCCCCTCCAGCTGCCACTCCCCAGGGCTCAGTGGTGCTGCTGCAGTGGCCTCAACTGCCCCATGGGTGCTGACAGGCACAGGCTGGGACTGTGCTGACATGTAGGTCTACATGGTAGCACCACCCACAGTCATGGCCATGATGTCTCCTGCTGTGTGGCCATTCCGTGGCACACATGTGTCACTGCCCATGACGTTAGCAACATCATCATCGGTGACGGACTCGGCACTGGCCCCAGGCACAGCATACTGGCATCCATGGATGCCGGCATGCTGGGACATAGGCAAGGCTTCCTCCACACCTGTTAAAACAACATCAGTGTGGACAGCCAGGCAGCCCCACTGTCGCACTGAGCCACGCACACCTGTGGAGATGGATGTGCTCTCCTCCATCTCCAGCTGGCTGTCCTCAGTGGACAGGCCCACCACCACTGACCCATGCAGATGTTCAGATTCTGTAAGGGAAAGCAAAGTCGCGTTACTGCATGTGACCTACCCTGCCCCCCATACACAGACCATGACTTACCATGCAGCAATGGGCCACCACCCATCTGGAAGCCACCATCTGGAACACCCTCAATGGCACTGCGCTGCATGCTTCCAGCAATCCTCTCCTCCTGTGGGGTCAGGTGTACCACCTCCGGCTGTCCCCCACCTGTTGCAGCTCGTGCTGCCCTGATGGCAGCCACCTTCTCCTTTATCCTCCTCCTGTCCGTGCCCATCTTTTTCTTGCACTCCTGCATGGAGTGCTGGTGGCTGCCATGCAGGTTCACAGCACGTGCCATCTCCTCCCATGCAGCAGCACGGGCTTGAGGTGTTCCCTACCATCCGCTGAGAAGCAGGTCCTGATCCAGGTAGGTGTCAAACAGGGCTTCGGTCTCGGCCTTGCTAAACTTAGGCCTCCTCCTCCTCCCACCACTGTGTTCTTCCTCTCCCACAACTTGCTCGGTCATTATTTAGCCTGTAAGAATGGCAGTTGTTACCTGTGACTGTGCAGTCCCATGCATGTCCCTAAATCCACAGTCCACACTCCCAAACAGCATGCAACTCACCAATAGACTGCAGTAACTGACTATGGCCACTGCAGCCCAATGTCACACTTTTATAGCGCAACCCATGCAAGTGAGGCAAGGCGCAACTTTAAGTGGATGCAAAGTGCAGTGCTGTGCCATTGAATGGTTGATCAGATGATTTGCATATGATGGCTGAATATCATGTTTTTGAGCTTTGTGCAATTGTGTTGAACGTGCTGAGCCAATGGTGCAGTTCTGTGACATGCGTAGTACACACCTCACTGCGCTTGCCTGGGTTGCTGACATAGGCGTCTGCCACGCTGCTGACATGCTGTGCATGGGAAGCAATGCAGGGCATGGCCGCCATAGTACCAGTGGTGCTATAGCGATGGTCACCTACATGGCGCTGTGGCACTGGGCCATCATAGGCGCACTGGGGCAACTGCGCGGTAGGCCGCTACTGGCGGTAGCACACTGGCAGCCAATTGCACTACATGCATTGGATTCCAATGGTGCTGTGCGTGTCTGTGCACCAGAGACCCTTGACCCTGTGCCTGACCTTTGCCCCCTAGGCACCATGCGTCAGGCATGGGTGCACCTCTATCATGCTGTTCAGTGACAGCGCGATAGAGAATGGCAGCACTGTACCGTGCAGCATCTGCACATGGGGAGCTGTGCTGCAGAGCACCATATTTGCAGATTGAGCAGACAGCATGGCGCGCAGGAGGGCTTCTCAGTGGTCACAAATAGAGTTGGCCAACCTAGTGGTCATTGTGGAGCCACACCATGGGCCACTGTTTGGGGAGGCACCCCTGGGCAGATCCAGGAGCCAGGTGTGGGAGGAGGTGGCCACTGTACTTGAAAGGCCACAGGATGGGGGAGAAGTGCAGAGCAGTACCGCCACAGGTATAGGGACCTGCGGCGGAGGGAGACGGAGCTGCTAGCCTGCCTGCAGGCATGTGCCAGGAGGGGCATGGTGCCACAGCCAGGTAGGTGTTACATCAACACACTTTTATCTTCCATATGGGTATCACAGTTGTATGTGTCCAGCACATGGGGGAGGGACCATCTGGGGTTGGCTGTGGTGGTGTTATCAGGGTGTGGGGTGGGTGGGGGCTGGGTGGGAGGCACACACCTGGGGGCAGGAGGGTTTTGCTATGGGATTGTACTGATGTTCCTCTCTCCATGTTTGCACCACAGGCCTGGAGGAACATCACCTTGCCCGTGATCTGCGACGGCAGGAAGAGCAGAGGGAAGCCAGGCGGGGCGAGGACCCACACCACCTAATGGACCGGCCCGATGATGGTGAGTGCCATAACTCCATGATTACTATTGCATGCTGTGTAACAGGGTGGGCAGCGGGGCACAGCCACAATCCATCGACACCACTGCCATGCACGCAACTTGCTACAGTCAACACTGTCCAGTGGCAATGCATGTCTGGGAGTGCGTCGATGGTGGTCCATGCGTGCACTGGGTACACGGCTGTGCCACTGCCTTTGCACCACATAGCCATGTCACTAAACGGCCATGGTGGTGCTGTGCATGACTTGGCCGGTGGGTGTGTGCAGCATTCCACATGGCTGTATGCACCTGAGTGGGCAGGTCATGTGGACATGATCACTGTGGGTGGTCACACACCATCACAGAGGTATGTCCCACAGCCGTATGCCATGCACAGTGGGCGGGCTGTATGGGGCTGTGCATTCACACCTATTGACTGTGCTCCCTTGTCCTAGGTTCATGCCATCTCCGAGAGATCAGGGAGACACTTTGGGAGATCCTGCAGGTGGCAAGGGCATCACTGGACATCCTCCGCAGGATTGATGACACCGGGGTCCTGCAGAGGCACCGACAGAAACGGAGCCAGAGTGGGGAGCGGTACTCCTGCTAGAAGTACCTCTGACCCTGAAATCCCCTACCCCCCCCTGGACCCACCCTCACACCACTTCTTTCCTGTCCCATTTGTCCACCCTGCCTCTACCCACCCCCACCTTGTTTGTGGCCCTCACCCCCACCTTGTATATATTTTATAAATAGTTTTGTAAATAGTTAACTTTTATATGTTTTTTCAATACAATTGTTTTGATATGAATATTGTGGTGGTCTCTGATTTGCAGCGGGCTATAGGTGCTCAGCTGCAGTGGTGTGCATAGCATCAGGGGTGGTGTGGCCATGGGTATGTGTGTGTGTCCATGTGGAGGTGACTATGGTGTGGGGGTAGCTATCAGTCAGTGCTGTGGTGTGTGTGTGTGTTGTTCCCTGTGCACTGGATGACTGTGTGCAGTGGTCCATACTGCGTGCTCTGTGTCCATGGCGCCCCTGTCAGCCCGTCCATGGCCTGTGCAGTTGACACACATGCATGTCTGTGACCTGCACGGTCCACTGGCATGTCAGTGGTGGCAGTCCCTGCAAGACAGTGACTGTACCCATCACACTTCTGGGTTGCCTCCTGTCACTGGTGTGGTGCATGTCTGCCTTGGGTGACACTGTGGCCTCCACAGTTGTTGTCCCACCTCCATGCTGTGCCTTGTGTGTGTTGCAGGGGATGTGCACCACTGTCTGTGACCTGTGCTCCTGGACATGCTGGTGGCATACAGGTCCACACTGCCTGCGCAGGGTGGCTGGCACTCCAGTGCCATGGAGGACTGCGGGTTGTGTGTACACAATTTACATGGGCCCACCCTGGGGGCTTGGTTGCCCCGCGACTGTGTCCCTGTGTTGTTGTGCTCTTGGGTATGGGTGGGTGTCTGTCCATGCACTCCGTGGCATCTGGTGTGGCGCATGCTTCCACACACTACTGTGGGTGTCTGTGTTGGCTGTTGTGGCCAGTGCTGTGGCGGGGTATGTCATTGGGATACTGTGCAGGGTGCTGTACCACTGGTGGTGGTGTCCGGGGCAAGCCCTGTCCCATGTGGGGTACCTCATGTGCTGATGCATGGTTGGTCTCTCAGCAGTACCTCGGGGGAACTGTGCGTGGTGGCATTGTGTATGCTGTTGTTGTATCACTGTGTGCTGCCACCCACTGATGGGTGCTCGTGGTGGGACTGCCTTGCATGGTTCTGTGGTGCACAGGGTTGCAGTGTCACAGTGGGGGTGGTGGCATGCATGGGGTTTCTTGCAGTGGTGGTCACTGCTCCTGGGCAGGGTGTCTAGGGCTCATGGTGCAGGGTGTGCTCTTCATTGGGGGGATGGTGTGGCATGGGGTGGTCAGCCCTCCTTGTGTGCCAGTCACAGCTTGCTAGGGGGTGTGATGGGGCACCATGGGCCAGCTGTGGGTTGTTTGCTTGTCTCCATGGGCCAGCGGTTATTCCAGCCCTCCCCCAGTTGTGCAGTGCATGGGGTGTGGGAGAATGATATCTGTTCTGCTGTGTGTTCCTGTGCCCATCTGTGGCATGGGTGGTGGGCTCCTACCTCCCTGGTTGTGCAGTTGCATTGCTCTGCTGCTGGGGGGCATCCCTGGTTGCGCTATGGCACATCTGGACTGCTCAGCTGCACATCCCTTGTTGCGCTATGGCACATCAGATCTGCTCAGCTTCCCCTCCCTAGTTGCACTATGGCACAGGTGATGCAATATTCAGTCGTTGGGTGTAGGCGCAGTTTGGCCGGTTCACTTGTTGAATATTGCACCTCTTGCGCATGGGCGCAATGGACTTGTGCTTGATCCTGCTATTGTGCACTTTTTGGGCACAGTTTGAATATCTGTGCCTGGGTATCCAACAACATTTTGAGATGGCACATCCCTGCCACATTGAGAGACTGCATGTCCCCCCAACATTTTAAAATTGTGCACCATCTTAACATTCTGTACCTTGGTTCAACGCTGCTTTCCAAAACCACCTCCTGATGCATTCTAAAGAACAGTACCATGCATCTGCACATTCAGGAAATGCAAGCACTGCAACCAACCTATGTCAGTTTTTTTTTTAAAGTGATTACTATAAGTACAGTTTCTTAAACTTTGGAGAAACAGGTCCTATAAGGTTGCTGACAGGGAAGACTAGACTGTGAGTTCAGGTTATGGTGTCATCAGTGGCTCTTCACTGAAACTGGCTTTTTAGAACAGGCAGTGAAATCAGAGTTACGAAACAGCTCATGACTTTAAAATAAAGTAACGTAGACGCCTACTTTTTGGTATGAGATTTATTATTGGGGGTATGCTTATTCTAATTCTGCAATGTAGCACTTTTGGCCAGACTCCCCCTTTAAATTCTAAGGTTTAATATGATATTGTAAGTGTACTTATTGTAATCCTTTTATTCTAAGGTGTGCCTACACTGCCATGGCTGCACTAGAGAGCAGATCAAGCTTGTTGTTGAAGTGCATCTGTTGCTGTGTAGACATGTCCCTGATTGCATTAGAACAAGTTGGTAAAGACTTCTGGAGCCATAGCTGAGTTGGGAATGTAAAGTGAAGTGAGCAGTTTAACCTTCCGTGGGACTGACAGCACCACTCCCAACAATCCAACACTCTCAAATCCCATGGTCCTCCACTGCAATCCCACGAATTCTGTTGTGTAAACAGGAATCAGATTCAGGATATTTAGCAGCACTGCATGGCCGTAGAGTAGTAGCTACAAATAGAGGAAAAGGTCAGGAAGAATGGCAGAAATAAATAATATGAACTTTCTGCAGTCAGGTTTTTTTTCCCCATACTGGACATTAGATAAGGAAGGCATGTTGGGCATCAAAGAGGGGATTCTGTGCATATCATTAACCATGTTAAACAAAATCTCCCAGTAGCGGATCTAGGGGGGAGTGAGTGGGACAGCTGCACCCCCATTGTAATTTACTTGCTTGCTGCTTCTGCATTTCACTTGCCTGGACAAGTCTAATATATTGATTGTAAGAAAATAAACCTTCAAAATTATAGATTACATTTGTATTTTCTATCAAAAAGATAATAGCAGACAATAGAAAGGATTAGAAAAAATGTAAAAACATTGCATATCAAGTATGGATACCACCACAGCACCCCCCATTGTAAAATCCTGGATCTGCCACTGCAATCTCTACCCCAGCTGATGACCACCCTCGAGTGCAGTTTACATCACCACTGAGAGGTCTTGTGTGGAAACTCTCAGCATCGGTGGAGCTATGTGCAAGGCACAAGCAGTGCAGGATCCAGCTTCTCAGCATGGCAATGTAAACAGGCGTACAAGGCACAAGCAGTGCAGGATCCAGCCTCTCAGCATGGCAGTGTAAACATGCGTACAAGGCACAAGCAGTGCAGGATCCAGCCTCTCAGCATGGCAGTGTAAACATGCGTACAAGGCACAAGCAGTGCGATCACGCAGGAGTGTCCTAGCTAGCAGCAGTGCAGGATCCAGCCTTCAGCATGGCAGTCAACATGCGACAAGGCACAAGCAGTGCAGGATCCAGCCTCTCAGCATGGCAGTGTAAACATGCGTACAAGGCACAAGCAGTGCAGGATCCAGCCTCTCAGCATGGCAGTGTAAACATGCGTACAAGGCACAAGCAGTGCAGGATCCAGCCTCTCAGCATGGCAGTGTAAACATGCTTACAAGGTACAAGCAGTGCAGGATCCAGCCTCTCAGCATGGCAGTGTAAACATGCGTACAAAGCACAAGCAGTGCAGGATCCAGACTCTCAGCATGGCAATGTAAACATGAGTACTTTTGTGTCACAGGATTTAAGATTTCCTTCTAAGCCATATGCCAGATGTTTGGGCTTTTGTCAGACAGAAATAGGAATATGTCAGACATGGGGACTACTGTATATTTTCAGTGGCCTTCTGCTATGGGAAAAATCTGCACGCTTTGGATATGTTACAACAGCAGAATCTTGCAGTTAGAGAGGCAGTTTTCACATGCTGTTGCATTCTGCAGCAGCTTGACTTGCTTTGTGGCACACTGTGCCGTGCAGTTGGATCTGGGTTCCATATGTGTGCACACCGCATCCTTATAAATGAAAATGCAATGATCTGTTCAGCACCCAGAGGTGCATTATAGAAAGTGTAATGTGCTTCTAGGAGTTCCAGATTTCCAGCTGCCTTGGTGGCACAGCTGGTAGCACAACCAGAATGGCATTCTGTGCGGCCTTGGTTCAAATTCCAGCCAAGGCTCTTATTTCTTTCTTTCTTTCTCTCTTCTGTTTATTTGGGTTCCACATATATGCACACCACACCCTTGTGAATGAAAATGTATCTGCACAGCACCAGGATGAGTATTAGAGTATTAGAGAAAGAGTAATGTGCTTCTGGGAGTTCCAGATTTCCAGCTGCCTTGGTGGCACTGCTGGTAGTGCAACCAGAACAGTATTCCAGGCGGCCTGGGTTAAAATCCAAGTTAAGGCTCTTATGTCTTTCTCTCTTCTGTGTGGGTTCTATACATGTGCACACTGCATCCTTGCGAATGAAACTAATTATCTGTGCAGCACCAGATTGTGTTTATTAATGAGTGATATGCTTTTGGGAATTCCATGTTTCCAGTTTGCTTGGTGGCACAGCTGCAGGCACAACCGGAACAGTATTCTGGGTGGCCTGGGTTCAAATCCCAGCTAAGTCACTTATTTCTTTCTCTCTTCTATTTGTTTGGGTTCCATGTATGTGCACACCCACCCTTGTGAATGAAAATGTAATTATCTGTGCAGCACCAGGTTGTGCATTAGAGAAACAGTGATCTGTTTTAGGGAATTCTGTCTTTCCAGTGTCCTTAGTGGTGCAGCTGTTAGTGAAATTCGAATGGTATTCCATGTTCCCTGGGTTCATATCCCAGCTAAAGCACTTTCGTATTTCTCTCTTCTGTTTGTTTGGGTTCCATATATGTGATCACTGCACTCTTATGAATGATAATGCTGCAAAATGCTTGAAACAAGAACAAAGGGAAATCTGACTGAACCTTTTCTGCCATCTGCAGGAGACTCAACTGTGGTGCTGATAAGTAACCCCCGGCACCAGCCGAATGCCCCACAATATCAGAGCTGCTCTAGAATGTTTAGAGTAGCCTCTTTGAACATCTAGCTCTTGGTGTGTAGTACAGTCCCTTAAAATACCACTCCTCATGCTGAGCCACCACGTTACTCTCCACGTCCCAAACCTGACAGTATTTATGTATTTGAATGGTTTTCCCAGGAAGAACATCCTGAGCTGAAATAACTTTATTTCCAGATGTGTCATGGTGAAGAAGTACAGCAGAGATGACCACAATTCGCAATAAACAGTGCTGAAATATTGGGAATAATAATGATATTAACCAGTGCAGTAACCACAGTAGATTGTGTTAAAGGAATAAAAAACTAGTTACTGCAGGAAAAAGAGAAACCAACATGAAACTGGGGTAGAGAGAATGAAATGGTAGGATAGTGAAAGGGGAAGTGAGAGCTGATATAGGAGGTATAGATAAAATAAAGTAAACAATAACACACAACAGGGTGTCCTGTTATGCTGTAATAACCACACACCTTGGGTAGATTGTGAGACAAGAGGCCAAAGGGCAGGTGTTTTCAACCACCCGGCAAGTTTGGTTATTAGAGCATAACCAAACACCCTGGAGAGTGTTATCATGCTTATAAAATGGGTTCTGCCAAAATCTACTTTTATTTTTAGTTTATAATTGTAGCACACACACACACACACACACACACGTGCGCGCGCACACACACACACACACACACACTGTTCCATCTCTACCACCATACCAATCCTCTGGAGACCCACACCTATGAGAGCCAGTGCCACGTGAACCCAAGAACCTTGCCATCATTTCTGGGTCCAAAGGCCTGGCCTCCTCTGGATGGTCACAGCTGGAGAGGTACACCAGCAGGTCTTGGAACCAGAAGGGCTCTGACACTGGAACTCAGGACACACAGATCTCCAAGAACCACTTTTGGTGGGCCAGATACTCCTTTTCTGTGCCTTTAGCTGGTGGGAAAAATACTTGTGATGGTTCTTGGCCAGTGAGAAATTGATATGCAGAGCCACAGAGACATTTTGTCACTAAGCAGAAAACACACATCGTGAGCAGCAAATACCACAATAACATTTCAAGGACATTTTAGAAACATAAGGCTGGCTTAACCACTTAAGTGCAACTAAACCCTAAAGTACAATTTGTAAATACTGGGCTACTATTTAACCCTTTAGTGCAAATACTTTAGCACAGCATTTTTACTTTTAAGGTCACTCATAACCCATACCTGTGATGGGGAGGTTACACAATTGATAGTGCTTTAATATTCTTTTCTAAGTGAAAATTCTTTCCTCCTACAAAAATAATTCTTTACTTCTGAGGAGGAAGGTGGGGTAGTCTATCTTTCCTATTTTATTGGCTTTGAAAATAAGGTGGAATTGAGGGTTAAAAAGATGAATGTATCCTGCTCAATGTTTTGCAGCATCTTTTTGCTGTAAAAAAAAAAAATCAAACCTCTGTGCTTGTACCCGTCTCTGGTTATTGTTGTTCTCTGTACCTAAAAGGTGCTATGTATGTGCCAAATCTGGTAATTATGTACAGTATTATACCCCACCCAGTGTAATCATCTAACAACACATTCGCTGTTTCTCCATGCACCATACTTGTTATAAAAATGTGACCCTCCTAATCGCTGACGTGAACATGTTTTAGTTTGACTCAGTGGCCCAGTAAGGTTACAGAGACATGTGTGATAGGTACTATAGAAATATTCATGCACACATCTCTGTAACCTCGTAGAGCTGCTGACGCAAAGTAAAACATGTCTGAGTTGTCAGTTCAGTGGTTCACATTTTTCTAACAAGCCGGGTGCAAGAGGAATAGGGAGGGTGTTTGGCAGCTTGGTGGCTCCACTGCTTGCAGTATATTATATATTATTACCAGATTTGACATCTACAGCACTGGAACAAATGGGTAATTGCACTGCTTGGAGAATAATACTGTGCATTAACATTATTGTCACGTTTGGCACCTATAGCAGTTTTTCAAAGATTGAAAACAATAGTACTAAGTTCTGGTGCCGTGTTATGTGGCAGGACAAAATGGTTGCCAAAGTGCCAATCTGTTTTTCTACATGACCTGTTCCTATTATTGCCACCTATTGCCACCCTCCCCAACCCCCCTTAGGTCTTCTTACACATCTTATTTTTATCATGCTTGCAACTTTTAGAGACTCTTATCTCAGGGCTTTATTGGTCTGTGTTCCTTTCTTCACTTCTCAGCTTCGTACTGCCTACAATTCTACCCTTCCTGTAATCTCTTCTATTATTTTTTATACATGGCTTCACAGTATATATAAATACTGCTTATGTTGCTCAGTTTTGTCAGTCACCCGAAGAAGGGACCTGTGAGGCCCCGAAAGCTTGTGTAGAATTTCATCTTTGTACAAGACTCCTGTTGGTCTAATAAAAGATATCAAACCTTCCAGCGTCTCCTGTTTTTCTACTTCTGTGAGTAGTGCAGGGATATCTAATGTGATAAGTTGCATTTAACCAAAAACATTCCTAACTGTGGGTCATTACAAAATAATTACACTTTTGTGACTGCCCTTGGCCAATTACATCACAGGATTTTTCAACCCATTTTACAAAAATATGTAGTTGGTATGAAAACCTTAGTAAAGAAAGTCTGCTGTTTAATCCAGCTATGGAATATGTTGTTACGTTTGGGACTACAGGGATTAGGCATCTAATAGGTACTATATACTGTCCCAGATTTAAACAATAATGCATGAAAAGGTGGGAATTGTTGTGAGATTTACCCACCTCCCGTGTGACCATGAGAAGTGGGTAAATCCAACAACACACACCTTAGAGTACATCTCTGTGACTATAAAATGGACCTAAAGAAAATAAGATGAAAAACAGCTTTTAATTAAGCAATAAGGCATGAGCAAGGGTTATGTTAATGGTCTGTTAATCACCTTCTAGGGGTGTACTGTGGCACGAGGTGTAGTCGAGTGCCACATGCCCCTAGAGGGTGATTAACTGACCATTAACATAATCCCTGGGAGTGCCTTATTGCTATTATAATAAAAATGTTTTTAAACAATGTTAAACCTTGTTCAGCATATTGCTAAGCTCTACATGTATGTTAATAAAAGATTAACATAAGGCTCTTAGAATGTTTGCAGCCAATCAGAAAGCTCCATTTCTCAGACTCTTTTTATAATTAGTTTTAAATCAAGAGCTGGAACTCTACCCATGTGTATGTTGTGAGATTTACCCATGAATATACACCCAGACTGACCAGTCAGACAGCGGGACCGTTCCTGTCCCTTTTTCTAATACCCATTTGTATAGTACATCTATATTGTAGACTACAAGTCAATTAATTAGTGTACCTCCTGTAATTATGAAACATTTGATGCTGCTGTTCTGCCTCCCTGACCATCTTGAAAACTTAATGGCAAGCCTTAATCAATGTGACTGTCCCGGTGCTATACATTTCAAATAAATAACTGGAACACAGGCGTGATTTTGATATGCATTAAGCTAAAATGCATTAAGTAAGCACAAGAGGTGATGGTTTTAGGCAGGAACAAATCCAGACATTTTATGCAAAAAGGGGCAGAAATGTGGTAGCACTATGACTGGTAACAGAGTAGGTAATAGTTTTCTAACAAGCCAGGAATTAAGATGTTCAACCAAGACAATGACATTAAGCAGCACTTGGTAGAGCAGCAGAGAACAGCTTGTCAGAATCACGCCTGTGTTCCAGTGACATATAGACAATAAAATGGGATGACACTGGGCTTCTCTCAGTGGGAGTGTTTTTACAGCCTTCTCCTGGGAGGTTCGGCAGCACTTCCTCTGCAGGAAAGCCTTTTTACTGCAAGTGGCAGTTGGCCCCTTTGAGGTCTTATTAAGATTGTCTCTCTGTGTTGTAAAGTCTGTTCTATCAGGCAGATGACACTACCTTAACAGTTAATTCTTTGTAATGGAATGGGGACACAGAGGCAGTCATTACTGGTAAGACAACATGCAGCTGACACTGTCCTCCAGAATTGCATGGTAGGCATCTTTTTTTGTGAGAGAGAAAGAGAAAGGGAACTGGGGAAATAAGAGCTGGATGTAATCCTACCTGCAAGAGACAGCTCAAGCTGACATAAAGTCCCGATTCTACACAGTAATTGTTCACGATCTAGTTGTGGGATTCATTTACCATTAAAAGTATACTATGCAAAATGCACTGTGTATCTCACTTGTTAGTGCAAGCTTTCAAGAAGTAAAGCAACAGTGGCCGTGAATAAAAGTACAATTACAGTGAAACCATGTCATTAAATACTACAGCATATGTTTCTTCTGCTTACTTAAAATGGATCCATGGGCCCCAGTTTCAAACAAATAAGCAAGAAGCTTACACTGGAGTATGAAAAGCAAGTCCTTTTACCCAGCTGAATAATATAATGCAGTACCATTGCACAGATGGATGTCTCTTTTTTTTTTTTGGTATTGTGCAGCCATGAGCAGGTTACACAAGAACGTCTTCCGCAGATGTGCTTTGCTGGGCACGTCCAAAGAGGCCCTTCTAGTATGCAAAGCACAATATACAGTATGCAAGTATGTTCAGTTTTCAGAATTTTGTTCTTCGGAAGTTACTGATATGTTTCTAGTCCAAATTAGACTGACCATTGGTCACCTGGCTCTTACACTGATACAGTAGTGTATGATGTGAGGTTAGCTAGCTCAACAGAGATCCAAGTCTACTCATGCACAAACCATCCAATTAACATATGCACGTACTGTACAGTACACTCTTTCTACAGTACAGGTTATGACTGATCTGTTACTATTTGCAAAGGGTGATGTACCTTAATAACCATGTGAAAACCAGAGATGAAGATGGAACCGGACTGCACCCAAAACTGGAATGTGACCAGAATTGTAATGATAAATACTGGACTACAACTTTATTTACCGTGACGCAGAGCATTCTGGTTCCAGAACTAAAATGATAACAGAAATAGAGCCAGAACCATCTGCCTTCCAGATTGTACCATTCCAAATGAATTCTGGCTCTGGAACCATTCCGGTCAGAGCTTCATTCACACACAGTAAAAACTGGAATGCAGCCAGTTCCAGCTGTATTCCATTTTTTTTCCATTCTGGTTCTAGAATCCAAATGCTGTCCAGAACTGGGATGCTCCCCAGAGCCATAATACTAAAGACATGAATAGATCAGTAATCCAGTTTTTACCATTCCAGTTCCAGATGCCTTTTGGTTATAGGCACATTCCGGTTCTGTCTTTATTCTGGTTTTCACTGATGTTCTATGTTTAGGTATATACAGCACGAATGTTTGTAAATGATTTATCACTGCTGGATTACATGTTTCTCACCAGAATCCCAATGAAAATGAGATGACTACATCTCAACAGGTAATTTCCTAGTTACATTTTTTTATGTGGCCCAAGCACCATTATATTGGAATTGTTTTGCCAGATAAGCATGCAAATATACACAAGAAATATCACTTACAGATGCTATGGTGTGGTGGGGGGGACAATAGACAGTATGTAACATTACCAAATGGGTATCCAGTGAACAAGGCGAATGTATTAGCGTAGTGGTCTAAGGCTCTGAGCTGCAAATTTGGTGACATCCAGCAGACCAGACCTGGGTTTGAATCCCACAGCTTCTACTTGCATACTGTGTGACCCTGAGCAAGTCACTTAACCTCCTTGTGCTCCCAGGTCATGCCTGTAAAAAAGCTTTCAGCTTAGTGTGCTATACCTGGTTAAAAAACAACTAAATAAAACTAAAAAATAAACTAAATTGGGCACCCATAAAAATGGCGACTCAATTACAGCACCTGTGCTCACGGCTACCTAGCAGGGGGGTGACTGGATAATGAGGTGGGCAAAATACCTTGAGAGTATGTAGGTATCGCAGCGTGCACACATGCGTGGGGGAAAGGCGAGGAGGGATGGTATGTGACAGGGGCTGTGGCCGGCAGCTGCTGAGCTGGTCCGCTAGCGTGGGAGAGAAGGGTGGTCAGCTGGAAGGTGCAAGGTTCAGGTCCGGCGTGGTGCAGGGTTTTTTTTTTGCCAGCAGGCAGCTTTCAGTTTTTTTAAGTTTTTCACACACCCCTCCCAACATGCACCCCCCCCACCCCGGAGTTGAGAATCCATAAGTAGGGTGGGTGCAGGGAGCAAAGCCCCCCAGCATGAAAAATAAGACCCATCGGTCTCAGGCACCATTTTTGTCCGTGCTGCGAGTGTGCTTCACCGAAATTCATTTTCCGCGATGTACACTTGCCAGAATGGTGATTGCCATTCTGCAATTGCCATCATGACAGAGAACCTATAAAATTAGTTTCAAAAATCCTGAAACCTGACTGGATGAGGGTCATCTTTACCTATGCTCAGTGGCGGATTCAGGATTTTACAATGGGGGAGTGCTGTGGTGGTGTGCATACTTGATATGCAGTGCTTTTTGATTTTTTTAATCCTTTATATTGCCTACTATTATCTTTTTCATTATATTTTTGACAGAAAGTACACATGTAATCTATACCTTTAAAGGTATATTTTCTTACAATCAATATATTGGATTTGTCCAGGAAAATTAAATGCAGAAGCAGCAATCAAGTAAATTACAATGGGGGGGTGCTGCTGTCCCTCCCCCCCCAAGATCTGCCACTGTATGTGCTGTTATCTCATCACAGCAGCACTGGGTAAAGATCCAACAGCCACTTCACAATAAAATGAATGAGCTAGTGGAATCAAAACAGGAAGACCAGAACATATTACTATAAGAGTAGTCAGTTGTAACTTTTTATTTCTGAAGTATTTTTATTTTTCCTTTTGCTCAACAGAAATGTGATAATACTGTGTTGCATGTGTGGAACAGCTCTTAGCCTGGCAACTGACATATCTGTCTGCATCCCCCCACTGCACCATCAGCATTGTGAGCTCAGTGACAGTGACATCACAGGTGACTGACTTGGCAGCCACTGAGTGGCTGTTCTGATGAGATAGATATGTCAGCTGTCAGGCAGAGTGCTGTCCCACACATTACACCTACTAACATCAGGGAAACAATCTTCTAATTAAACTAAGCGAAAAGAAAAAGTACCTCAGATTTAAAAGGTAATGGCTGACTGCTTGTAAAAAACTAATATTAGTTTTAGGCAGTACACTAGCTCTTTAAAGAGCAACTATCTGTTATAATAAAAAGCTCAAAAGCGCTAGAGTTACATAAATAATGTTTTAATTTTATTTTTTTCTGTTTTTTTTATTTATTTTTTTTACTTTCCCCTGCTGTTGGCCTACTAAATTTTGTAAATAATGCAGCAGTTACTTCATAGATCCTTTCAAAATGTATCTGACTCTCCCCTGCTAACCACATAATTGCTGTTTGTGACATCACAGGCTGTTGTCATGGTGAGCACTATGATGCCATAAGTAAAGGTACTGTGAGGTTAACAGGGGAGAGGCAACTGTTTTCAAATGCTTTCTGTACAGACTTTTTAGAGGGACTACCAAGATGTGCTATAATTTTGGAAAGGAATATTGAAAATAAAAAAAAAATGTATTCTCTATAAAATTGTAAAAGCTGAAACATCTTATTTATGAATGCACAGCTGAAGTGCAGAGTTGCTCTTTAACACTAACCACACGTCCCTGATTTCCATCACAAACATGACCACCACCTTTACTTACTAAAAACCTTCAACTAGGCCCTAAAAAGTAAATGGTCTTAAATTAAAATAAAACGGAAATGTTATCTGCCTTCATAGCCTTCTTCTTACAGACACTCATATACAAATTAAAACCAAATGACGGTGTGAGGATGGGTGCAAGAGAGGGTGGGACAGAATGATGGGGAGGGTCAGGGCTGGTAGGCGGGGGGGTGGCAGGATCCACTGTAATAATCACTGGATCAGGGGCTCCACATTGAGCAGACTGAATAGATCAAACGACCTTCTGCTGCTGACTAATTTGTATGCCCATATGTCTGTATGTTTGTATAATTTTTTTTTAAAATGAGGCACTGCACTACAGTGCAATACAGTTTTAAATGGAACAGTCAGCACTAACAGCCTCACATCCAACTGAGGGGCTAGTCCCAATTTGCAATTTGTGCAAAAAAAAACAAAACGTATTGTTTACTGCAGTATAGTAGATTCTATCAGGTTGATTCTGCTGACTTCCAAGCTGACTTTTGCTGTAACCAGAAATCCCAGAATCCTCTGCAGCTGTTATCATAGCTGGGTTGGAGTAGTGAAGACTCAATAGTTACAATCAGGAGTAAGTTCATCCTGGATTCCATGCAAGGGAAGTTCCTCAAGCTATTAGTGTTGGAACCCACTCACGAGGGGGTACTTCTGGACTTAGTACTACCAAACAAGGACAGTGTGACTGACATCAGAGTGGGTGATCTCCTGGGAAACAATGACCACTATACAGTGTGGTTTGAGGTAAGGACTTGGTCAGAACTGAATCACACAAGGGCGAGGGTCTTGGTCTTTAGGAGAGCAGATTTTAGGAAAATGGGAGAATGTCTGAGGGAAGCCCTGGCAGGGATAGGAAAACTGTGGGGAGTCAAGGAAAGGTGGGCAAAAATAAAATAGGGAATTAGGCAAGCTACAAACCTCTGTGTAAGGCAGGTGAGCAAAGGCAAGAGAAAAAGGAGACCACTATGGTTCTGTAAGGAAGTAGCAGAAAAGGTAAGAGCAAATACAAGGGCATTTAGAACATACAAAAACACACAGGAAGGGATAGGGAGGCTTACCGAGAGAAACAAAGGGAGGCAGAGAAGGTAATTAGAAGTGCAAAGGTGCAGACAGAGGAAAGAATTGCCACGTCAGTGACAAAGGGAGATAAAACATTTTTAGATACATGCGTGAAAAAAGGACAAGGGGGATAGTAAGACTGAAAGGAGAAGGAGGGAGCAGTGTGGAAGAGGACCACCAAAAAGTAGAATTTGATGGCAGATAAAGACCGCTTAGCCCACCTAATCTGCCCATTTCCCTTCTTAAAGGATAAGCTGCAGATCCTAGTTAACCAACAACCTACTTCCTCCTACCCCCCATTAGAACTGCCTTGTGTCTGTCCCATGCATTCTTGAATTTCCCCACTGTTTTTGACTCCATGACCTCCACAGGAAGGCCATTCCATGTATCCACAACCCTCCCCATGAAAAATACTTCCTCACATTACTTCTGAGTCGTCCTCCATCCACCTTCAAATTGTGCCCCCTTGTTCTTGCACATCTCTTTTTTTGAAAGATGCTACCCTCTTGGACTTTGTGGATTCCCTTGAGGTACTTGAAAGTTTCTATCATGCCCCCCCTTCTTTCCTTGAGGACATATTAAGTTCCTTTAGTCTCTCTTCGTACGTCTTCTGATGCAGACCCTGCACCATTTTAGTTGCCCTCCTCTGGAAAGCCTCTATCCTGTCTATGTCCTTACGGAGGTAGGGTCTCCAGAACTGCACGCAGTACTCCAGATGGGGTCTCACCAACTGTCTGTACAGAAGGATAACAACTTCCTGTTTTCTACTGGTGATGCCTCTCCCTATGCATCCCAGTTTCTCCTCAGCCCTCCTTACTGCCTTCTCACATTGCTTACCCACCTTTAGGTCATCTGATATGACTACCCCCAGGTCCCTTTCCATTTTTGTTGTTGTTAGTATCTCACCCCCCACTGTGTACTCTTGCCCGGGTTTTTGTCTCCCAGGTGCATTACTTTGCACTTCTTTGCATTGAATCTAAGCTGCCATACATTTGATCATTTCTCCAACCTTGCCAAGTCCCTTCTCATCCTTTCCACCCCACCTTGTGTATCAAACCTGTTGCAGATCTTTGTGTTGTCTGCAAAGAGACATACTTTTCTTTCCAGTCCCTCTGCTATGTCACTTATAAAGACATTAAAGGGACTGGTCCCAATACTGAACCCTCTTGGTGCCACTAGTAACCCCCCTTTTCCAGAGTGGATTCGTTTACTATTACCCCCTCGCCCTGTTGTCCAGCCAATTTTACCAGACTACCACCTTGGGACCCACTCCAAGGCTGGCTAACTTGTATATTAATCTTTTGTGTGGGACTGTGTCAAATGCCTTGCTAAAGTCTAGGTAGGCCATGTCCACAGCCCCTCCCTGGTCTACTACTTTGGTCACCCAGTAAAAGAAATCTATTAGATTCATCTGACATGACCTTTCTGCTGTGAATCCATGCTGCCTCTGGTCCTGTGCCCTGCTGGCCTCTAGGTACTCAACAATTCTTTCCTTCAGAAGTGATTCCATCATTTTCCCTACCACTGAGGTCAAACTAACAGGTCTGTCGTGTCCTGCCTCTGCTTTGCTCCCACTTTTGTGAATTAGAATCACATCCACCCTCCTCCAGTCCTCAGGTACCACCCCATCCTCCATGATTTGTTAAAGAGGGTAGTCAGTGGTGTCATTAGTTCTACCCTTAGTTATTTTAGAATTCTAGGGTGAATCCCATCAGGCCCCATTGCTTTGTCCACCTTCAGTTTTAAGAGTTCTTTCAGAACCCTTTCTTCTGTGAATGGACTGGAATTGACCCCCCTAACCAGATTATTAGGGTACCTCCCCCTCCTCTTCTTTTGTGAATACTGAGCAGAAGTATTCGTTCAGTATCCCTGTTTTCACTGTCACCATCTGCCTACATTCCCTTCCCTTTATTAAGCCTCAGCATCCCTCCCTTGGTCTTTCTTCGCTCCCTAATGTACCTATAAAAAGTTTTATTCTCCTTCTTAACAGAGTTGGCTATCTTTTCCTCAGTTTGGGCCTTTGCTATTCTGACTGCCTTCCCTGCCTCATTCTGCTTTAGCTGATATAGTTCTCTGTCCTGCTCCTTCTGTGTTTCCTTATATTTCCTGAATGCTATCCTTTTCTCCTTAACCTTCCCTGCCACCTCTTATGAGGACCATAGTGGCTTTTTCCTTAATTTTGTTTTGTTGATTTGCTTTACACAAAGGCTTGTTGCCTCTGTGATGGCAGTTTTGATTTTTCCCCACTGTTCCTCCACCCCTCCTTCTTGTCTGTTTGCTAGCGCTTTTCTGAGGCACTCTGCCATTTTGCCAAAGTCATCCCTCCTCAAAGTCCAACACCCTTGCTTTTGTATGGCTCGACCCTACAGCTGTGTTTATTGTGAATCACACTGTTTGGTGGTTGTTTGTTCCCAGATGGCTACCCAGTTCTAAATCTGAGATCCTCTCTCATCCCTGCTATAGAGTACCAGGTCCAAGACTTCTTCCTCCCGAGTGTGTTCCAATACTGTTTCTGTTCAGTATTTACGAAGGAGGGGGAAGGAAATGGGCCTAGGGTAAAGGACAAGGGTATAAAGGGATGGGAAGTGGACACAATATCATTTACAGAAGAAAGAGTGCTTAGGGAACTATCAAAGATAAAAGTAGACAAAGCAATGGGGCCAGACGGGGTGCACATCAGGATACCATGGGAATTGAAAGAGGAGCTAGTTACACCTCTGACAGCCCTTTTCAATACATCATTAAAAACAGGGGAGGTACCAGGAGACTGGAGGAGAGCAGATGTAGTCCCATTCCACAAAAGTGAAACAGGGAGTGTGATATATTGAGCCAGTGCAGGGAGAAACTTATACATGGTGTGTCAGTTCAGTGGCCATTATTATTCTTCTCTGAGATAGTGGTCTTGCATCACTGGACATACACAAAGAATAGCCTACTGGGTATGCCAGGAACTTACATATATAATGGACTACAAATAGGTACAATACCCATATGCATTTGTTTGCAAGGCATCTGCATTAATTGGTGTCGGTTAGCACAGCTTTAAAATACTGAGTTTTGTTTTTCCTAATTTCGACCATTCTCTGCATTTTCACCTTGAAATCCTTTCCCAATCAGGAAAATGTGAGGGTTTTCTTGTGCAGTTCCTAAGTTCTGTATAAAACCTTGCCCCTGCTTCTATTTCAGTGCTACTGCCCAGTGCTTGCAACACACTCTGCACCATGGTGAACACACTGAATGGCATTCTTTGCTACTTTACATTTGCCACTAAGTGGCACTTCCTCCTTACACCACTTCTTGATATCTGCCGCCTCCCCCACAAGAAACACTTGACCCGCTCTTTCCTATTTGATCTCTTTCCCTCCCTGATCCCCACAACATCCCACAATGGTTCATATACATTTGCTGCTCTGTAGCAATTGCTCTCTCCCACTCCACAATCTATTCCCCAGCGCCAAACTGCCACCATTCCCTGTAATTTGTATTAGCAGCTTTTTACCTCTTGTTCTTTTGCCTCCTACTCTTTGATCTTTTCCTTCCACAATGTCCCCTCATTCCCATTAACTCACATTCTCCGCTGTTTGCCACTTGATCTGCATCCCTCACTGATCTCTGCACTCCTAAATTGCTGCCATTCTCTGTATACACTAGCCACTTTGCAGCACTTACTTTCCCCTCCCCAGTCCCTGCCCCCAAAATGCTGCCATTTGCTGTCATTGACATGAGCTGCTCTCCATCACTTGCTCTCTAGTCCTCCTCTTCCTGAAATCTGTCCTCTACTCCCAAAAATGCCGGCATTGTCCCTACACATTTCCTGCTATGCAGCACTTACTCTCTCCCACCAACCCTCAAACGTCTTGCCACTCCCCATAGTTCATATTACCTGTTTTGTGCCATTAGCTCTGTATTCCCTCTCTCCCCCCACAATATACTGCCATTTTCCATATATTGTACATGACACACTCTCTGGATCTCTTCTTATTCTAACCTGGTTCCGTGTCATAATAGCGACTGCAAAACAGCGATCACTATTATGGCGAGTGTATTTCACCGAAAAGCAAATTGGTGATATACACTTTAAGGTGACCCAACATCCGGATACAAAGAAGTGTTTTTGTGGAGGTAGCTGTGCCATCACACCCCCCTGAATTAGGATTCTGAACTCCAGGGGAGTGCATGTCAGGAAGGGGGCAAAATCCAGATGTCGGGCAAAAATTAAGCACTGTGGCAAAATGTAATCCGCTCCCAGTCCCAAACCCAGTACCTGCTCTGCCAGAGCTAGCCTCCCACACCACCATGCCACATGGCTAGCTCAGCAAGAGCAGGTAGTCCAATCCCTGAAAACCCCTTCCCTGTCCCTCCCCTTCCCCTCACTATTCCCCCTTCCAGTCACCCTTCCCTATAGTCGCTGTCCCAACCCTCGCTATTTTGCAGGGTAGCCCACAATAATAGTGCCCAAAATGAGTCACTATATTTCTAGTCGCTCATTTTGGGTCGCTATTATGACATGATACCTTCTACCCCTTATCTGACCCACCTAACATGCTGCCATTCTCTGTATACATTTGGCGCTCCGTGGCACTTAATTGTTCTCATCCCCAGTCTGTGCCCCCAGTGTGCCCCCATTCCCCGTCATTCACATTACCTACTTTGTAGTGCTTGCTCTTTCTCCACCTTCAATATCTGCCCCCAAAAATGATGCCATTCACAGTAATTCACATTAGTTGCTCTGTGCTACTTGCTCAATATCTATCCCCTCTCCGATCTATGCCCCCACCTACAACATGCCAACATTCTCCATTAACTGTTCAACAGCAGTTGCCCTTCTCCCCTCCCAGATCTCTACCCCCCAAATAATTCCATTCACTGTCACTCACATTAGCCACTCTGTGGTACTTGCTCTCTATTTCTCCTGTCCCTGATATCTGCCCCCCCAAAAAAAGTGTCAGCTTACATAGAAACATAGAAGTTGACAGCAGATAAGGACCGCAAGGCCCATCCAGTCTGCCCATTTCTTTTTCCACGTTATGAATGTGCCATTGGCCTTTGCTCTGTCAATGGCCTATCTATTCATACTCATCTGTATTGCTGCCTTATGCCTATCCCATGTCTGTTTGAAGTCCTGCACTGTATTCATATCCACCACTTCCTGAGGTAGGCCGTTCCATGCATCCACCACCCTTTCTGTGAAAAAGAACTTCCTCACATTACCCCTTAATCGGCCTCCCTCTAATCTCGGGCTGTGTCCTCTTGTCCTGCTATTTTTCTTATATTGAAACATGTTAGACTCTTTCACCTTGTTAATGCCCTTAAGGTGTTTGAATGTTTCAATCATGTCACCTCTCTCTCTCCTTTGCTCTAGGGTATACATACTGAGTTTAGTTAATCTGTCCTCATAAGTTTTCTGATGCAGTCCCTGCACCATTTTGCTTGTCCTTCTCTGGACTGCCTCAATTTACTTAATGTCCTTGTGAAGGTGCGGCCTCCAATACTGCATGCAATACTCCAGATGGGGCCTAACCAGTGTCTTGTAGAGAGGGATTATTACCTCCCTCTTCCGACTTGTGATACCCTACTAATACACCCCAACATCCCTCTAGCCTTACCTACTACTTTAATGGTCTGCTTGAATGATTTCAGGTCATTGGTGATGATGACGCCCAAGTCTCTTTCTTCCCTTGTGACTACCAGCAACTCTTCTCCCAGCCTACAGGTGGCTTCAGGGTTTCTCTTCCCTATGTGCATGATCTTGCACTTCTTTGCGTTAAACCCCAGTTGCCACTCTTCTGACCATTTTGCTAGTTTATCCAGATCTCTTCTCATTCTGCCCACCCCCTCTGAATCATCTACTCTGTTGCAGAGCTTGGTGTCATCTGCAAACAGACAAACCTTACCCTCCAGTCCATCTACAATGTCACTGGTGAAGATATTGAAGAGGACTGACCCCAGGACTGATCCCTGAGGTACCCCACTTGTGACTTGCATCTCTTCTGACTGTATACCACTTACCACCACTGCTTTCTCTGCTCACAACCAGTTTGTCACCCAGTTGACCAACGTCTGACCCACCCTGAGCCTACCCAGCTTATTAATCAATCTTCTATGTGGAACAGTATCGAAAGCTTTGCTGAAGTCAAGGTAGGCAACATCAACTGCTCCCCCTTGGTCCACCACTCTGGTTACCCAGTCAAAGAAATCTATGAGATTAGTTTGCCAGGACCTTCCTTTTGTAAACCCATGCTGTCTTGGATCCTGTGCTCCTACGGATTCCAGGTGTTGTACTATCCTTTCCTTATGGAGTGTCTTCATAATCTTGCCCACTACTGAGGTAAGGCTGACTGGTCTGTAGTTCCCTGCCTCTGCCCTGTTACCACTCTTGTGGAGTTGGATCACATGAGCCAGTCTCCAGTCTTCTGTAACCTCTCCTGTGCTCAGAGACTCAGCTTTGTCCCCAAACATTAGCTGCTCTATGGCACTTGCTCTCTCGTCCTTCCCAATCTCTGTCCCTCAATATGCCTGTATTCTCCCTATACATTAGCCACTCTGCAGCACTTCCTGCCCCCCCCCCAATCTCTGGCAGTTGCTCTTTCCTCCCCTGCCCAATCCCTGTCCCTCTCAAATTGTCCACCTTTGATCATAAGTCACATTAGTCACTCTGTGGCACTCGCTCTTTATCACTCCCCTCCCCAGTCTTTGCCCCCCATGCTGCCAGGGTCCGTACATACTACCTGTTACTTTCTACTGCTTGCTACCATTGTTTGTAATGTTTATAACACAATATTCCAGAGAAAAGAAATGCACAGAAAAAGTGGTGCTTAGCCAAAATGCATCCTAAGTGAATAGGCAGCACTCATTAGACTCAACTCTTATAATATGTACTTGAACAAAATGCACTCACAGTCACAGTCAGCCTCTAACTTCTTTTGTTGTGATGCAGAATGAGAAGGGACCCCCCCCATGGGATGGCAAAGAAACATCTCCAAACTCCCCCCATATGTTTTGCTCCACCCACTGGAACTCCATCAGAGGTGTCTCTGTATACACAGTATACTGTACACACGCTCACTGTCAGCCCATATGGCAGTTGGGCAAGGAGGTGAGAGGAAGGTTGTGCTGGTCACCATATCGGGATGCATCGCACATCCCTGGCTTGCTGATTGAAGGGGGGGGATTGGATGGGTGGTGGTCTTGGTGCAGCCTGGGCAGATATGGGCAGCTAGACTGCCAATGTGTGCCAGTCTGTTTCTCTTCAACATTCAGGTTGGCTGGGGTACCACTGGACACCAAGCATATCATAGATGGCACAGGCCAGGAGATCGGGGAGAGGGTTGCCACTAGACACCAGGGCAGTGCTGATCAGAACTGGGATGGGAGATCAGATGGTGGGGGTGCCACTAGCCACCAGGGCAGAGCTGATCAGAACTGGGATGGGAGATCAGATGATGGGGGTGCCACTAGCCACCAGAGCAGAGCTGATCAGAACTGGGATGAGAGATTAGAGTGTTGGGGTGCCAATAGACACCAGGGCAACATTACTCAGAATTGGGATGGGGGGTTGAAGGGTGGGGTGCTATTAGGCACCAGGGCAATGTTATGCAGAACTGGGATGGGTGATCAGAGGATGAGGGGGTGCCACTAAACACCAGAGAAAATATTGATATGGATGGGACAGATGATCAGAGGGTGGAGGTGCCAATAGACACTAGGTAAATGTTGGGTAGTACTGGGATGGGTGGTCGTGGGTGGAGGGGGTGCCACTGGACACCAGGGATGAGTGTCAACTTTACAGCCTGGGTGATGGAGGAGTGGAGGTTGCCACTAGACACCAGGGAACTGGTTGCCAGCCACAGGATGGGTGTTCAGAGCAGAGCAGCTGCAGTACAGCCATCCCACCATCGGTGGAGAGTGGGAGCAGGCTTAGCACCCAGTTAAGTTAAAGTTTTCAGATGCAGCAAATAGCGTCATTTTGGGTACCGTTTACTGCTGATGCAAACCTCTGTAACTGCTGCTGCATCCCATGCAGGAGGGGACCCCCTTGTTTGCCTGGGTGCAGTGTTACATAACTTCCTGGGAACTAATGGATTTAGCCCATGCTACAGAGTCTCTGAATATAGACCCCACCCCAAAAATGGGTGCAAACCCAAATATCACAGACAAAAACCTGTTAGTACCCATGCTAACCATGCATTAATGCCATGCATTTTGAATATCTGGCCCTAAAGTTTTTAGAAACTCTAACATGCACTGCTGCCTATTGAATCTCCCACAGCTACAGCCCTGCTCTGATGTCAGCTGCAGTCTAGCTCTAATGTCAGCTGCAGCCCAGCTCTGATGTTGGCTGCAGTCCAGCTCTGATGTCGGCTGCAGGGGCTTCTGGGATTTCTGGTTACAGCAAATATGAGTTTGGGAGTCAGCAGAATCAGTCTGCTACAATCTACAATACTGCAGTAATCAGTAAAAAAAAAATGTTTTTGGACACAAAGCGCAAATTAAGACCAGCCCCACACTTGGGTGTGAGGTTCTTAGTGCTGACTGTTCCCCTTTAATTGCTGGTGTTTCTTTGCTGACCACGAAAAATCCTGCTCCTACACTCACCTGCATACCAGGGAAACTGGTGCTACTTATTCTGCTATAGATAAAATAGAAGTCCTGCCTCCATATGAGGCCTTGTGTGTGTGTGTGTGTGTGTGTGTGTGTGTGTTTTGAACATTATGCCAGTAAAACAGAGCAAAGATTTCACTTCTTCTATTCCATCCTTAGTAAACATTTCACCTGTTGAATGTAGGGAAGATTAAAAACAAAACAGGGTGAGTAATGGAAAGAAATAATATAAAGAATGAGGAAGGGTAAGGAAACAGGTTGATGGAGGCGGACTGAGAAAAATAGTGGTTACGGGCTAATTTTTTATAAAAGGTTTTTTCTCTGGGCATAATATTTGAAACTGAAATGGCATGCCACTGCTGAGTTGTGCTAGAATTATGTTTTTGGATTAGATGACATAAAAAAATTACATGTTAAAAGCTATTACATTTTTGTGCATTTTCACCTTCCCACCAAAAAAGAACTTTAACTCATTTTATAATTGAAATGAGACACTCCAGAATGTTCAATGTGGTGGATAATGGCACTTTTTGGGTCATTGAAGGCAGTCAGCAAGGCTTCGTGCCTCACAACACACCTGAGTTGTGCCGCTATGCCACCACAATGCACACCCTGTCATGTCTTATTGCTTAAGTGTGCAACAGATTCAGCAAGCAAACAGAAAGCCACAATGATGAAGCAGTACAGGAATAGCAGATTTGCACAGTTTTACTGCTGTCCTCTGGCCCAGTCATCATGATGGCCCTAGCTGTACCTTGTCCTCCAGCCAGGAGTGTTCCAGGATCTTAAGACACAGTTCAACCTGCCCACTGCTTCACTGCCACCCAGACATATTCTCAAGGTGGATCATTGCCTTCGGCATCACATCAGGCATATTCCTAGTATAAGAACAGTGACCATAGCACAGCTCACAGACAGTACAAGGCTTTATTTATATAATACATTTAAAAAGGCATACCAAGTTCCAACACACTGCAAACATTGCTGGCAAAAATACCCCAACCAGTTTCGCACTTACTGAGTCATCAGGGGGATGGCCTTAATGCTCCTTGATAACAATCTTAAATAGAGGGCTCAATTAAAGAGATAGTATTTAAACAAACAATTACCAGTGCAAATATTCCAACAGTGTAAAGCACAATGCTAAAAATCTAAATGAATAAATAATTCATCAAATGTTACATAAATAACCTTAAATACACACAAAACTATAGGGACAACAGACCAACAGTGCAAAAATGCATAACAGGGAACAGTACTGTGTTATATAATAACAAGTGTAGTTCATAAATCAGTAAATAACAGTCCATGTATCCCATATAATTCTAGATAGTTTCCTGGTGTAGGAGGAGATCAAATCTTCCACCTCGAGCGTCTGGAAAAGGAATATATAAGGTAATCAGTGAACCTCCTGATTAGTTTATTTAAAGCAAACCAAAATACTAGAATAAAGAAACAGCATAAGACTAAATAAGTGAATCAAAAGGGCATTATTTCCTTATATGGGGCATTAGCTCTATTTTGTCACTGAGACCTAGTGAAGTTAAGGCACCTAGGGTGTAGATCCAAAATGATTCCCTTTGTTTCAATCGATCATCTAGGTTTCCCCCTCTTGGTCCCAAACACATCTTATCTAGGCCACAGAATCTAAATATGTGTCCTATTGTACTCATCTGTATACAATGATTGGCCAATGCATTGCTTACATCATTGGTTAGAATGGCCCTAAAATGCTCGCCTATTCGAACTTTAAACTGCCTGGTTGTTTTGCCCACATAGAAGGACCCACAGCTGCATACCTAGTATCTATCCTCCTGCTAGAGAGGAGGTTTCCAAGTTTTTTCCTGAATCACAGGTACGTGATACAGGAATGACCTGGGGCATCACCCCACAGTCTGGAACCTCTCTTTTTGCTGTTTTCTACCACCCACCTCCCTGAAGATGTGCAGGCATGCTTTGCCACTGGAAGGGCACATAGGGCAGATCTGCAACTTTTCCCTGTACTACAGCCACATGCAGATGCACAACACCTGCTGCTTGAGGCTCCAGATGGTGATCGTGCTTTGGGACAGAGAACCCTTTCTCCCCAGAGGAGATGAACAACTGAGCAGATGCTGTTTCCTGCAGGGCACAAACCTAAGTCACTGGCTTCACTAGCAGTTCCCAGTGGAAGGCAAGTTTATCACCAGCTCCCCAAATTAGACACCAAAAATGATCTGCTGTCTCTGGATCACCAGCCTCCTCCATACTGTTCCTGTTGCCTGCCCCATTCCTCTCCTGTTCCTGAAGGTTATTTACTCATATAATGTGTCGCATAAATAGGTCCCACCCATACTGCTGTAACCTGGTTTAAAAGCTACCCATGCAATCAGAAGCAGTTTGCAAAAATGTATCCCTTTTCTTCTGACCCATCTGTCACTAATGTTGGTTTTCCACAAGGCTCAATTCTAGGCCTTTTGCTTTTCTCTCTTTTCATTAATAATCTCCCTCTTGTAATTTCCTCCTGTACTTCCTTATTGTATGCGGATGATCTCGTACTATACTATAAATCTTACTGCTTGGCTGATTTAATTAGTCATCTAAATTCTCACTTCTTCAAGGTCTGGGGATGGCTTTCTGATAACAAATTGATTTTAAATGCTACAAAGACACAGTCAATGCTGTTTGACTCTGATCGTAAGCTTCGCGGGGAAGCTCCAGATAGTTAACCATCTCATGCACGGATGGGTCCCCAACTGGATCTGGTCACTCAGTAAGCAAGAAGACACAATAGTGTATGGGTAGTTAGGTTATAAATGTAACCCCCCTGGGGGGCTTACCTTATTTGCCCCGGCCTGCCTCCTATCTGCTCTGCTTCCCCAGTCATGCACTGCCACCTGGCCCCAGTCCACAGATGCCCTTAGGTCTCTTTCCATCCCTTGCTTGCTTGGCAGTTAAGATTTAGGGCCAGAGGAGCAAGTCACAGAGCTGCCACTTGTTTGCAGCACAAATGTGTGAACAGGTGGCCTGTGCATGCACCGTAGCGCGCTTCTGTTTTCTTACCACCATAGTGGTAAAGTGGCAGCCTTTTGGTTGGTTGTGGTTCCTGGTTATGGCAGAACAGGGACCAGAGACCTGAATGAGATGCAAGAGAAGCCTACAAGTATTTTAATTAATGAGCACCTAATAATGCTGGGTCCCACCTAATGAATGAGGGCATTATTAATATTAATGAGGGAGCCTGGCTGCCTAGGGACACTGTATTTCGGCGGCAGCAACAAAGGTGGGGCTCCATAAAAATGTTATCTTCAGTAATCGCTTAGTATGGCACAAAGACTGTTTTGAGACTGTGGGGGCAAGTGAAAAGTAAAAATAATTATTCTGGCTGCACCAGAACTTTGAAGTGAGACAATGTATGGCCTGCCTGTAGACTGTGTTTGTTAGCAGCCATATTCTCAGTCTTTGACTCTCTTTACAGCCAATCGGAAAGTCAGGATTGTTACTAAGGACTTGTGGGACTGTGCAGAAGCTTTGTGGGGGAAAAAGCAGGGACAATGCTTGGCACCCATTTGAGAAACCAATCACGCATCGAGGCAGCCTGATGAATACTTATCTTTCAGCCTGACAAATAATTCAGCCAATCAGGAGCTGCCAGAAACTCCCAAAACTCCAGAGACTTTTTGCTCTGTGTCCAGTTCGGGGGGAGACCCTCCACAGGAGGGGGGCTCTGGCCCCTTGCTAGAGAAATGTGGCTGCAAGGACTTGATAAGGGCCTGCCTGTGGGTTGCCAGCTATTTATCCACCGGGGCCGGCATCTGCCTTTCCACATTTGAAGAGATTATTCATAAGAATCCTGAACTACAACTTCAGCTATGAGAAAGCTGTAAGGAACCTGCCTGCAGTTGGGAGAAAGCTGCAAGAATTTGCCACCTCAGTGGTGAGAGCACAGTAAGAATATGTAATTTTGGCTGTGAGAGAGCTGCGTGACTAATACTGAGTGAGTAAATCTACTACAAAGTGCAAGTGAGATGGAGACATGCTTGGGGGCTAAAGAAGCCACTAGTGCCAAGAGGTGCTCAGTTCTGTCTGCACCCTGCATTACCTCAGTGCCAGAATAGGGTGGGCATCTGTTTGAATGAATGACTGTGGATGGTCCTGTGTCTAAGGAATGGCCGGTTGATGGTCCAGAACTGCAGGAATGGAATGGGAGTCTCCCTGGGATGAGGAGCTCACCAGAAATTGCCTGTGAGAAACTTGCTGTCCTGGTTGGAGCTGCAAAGCCATGCTTGCCAAGAGAAACTGTTTGCTTGTGTTTCCAGATTATGAGAAGCTAGTGTAAAGTGAATTTTCTGCAATTTGAAATATGCCTAATTTTGGTTGGGAGACTTGCCTTAAGTTCCAGAGTCTGTCTCGGTCAGGAAACTTGCCATAAGCTCCAGTATCTGTTTCCCAGAGTGAGGAAAGAGACTTTTGTCTACTGTGATGGGACTGTCCAAGGATATTTTGAGTTTTTCCCGAAGCCCAGTGTGTGTGTGTGTCTAAGTCTTTAAGAGACTGTGTCTTCAGGTAAAGGGCCACTGCTGCTTTGCTGGCAGAGTGGTTGAAATGTCAATAATGGTCAAAAGCAACTGAATGCAGCAAAAAGAGAAAGGGACTTTATTCAGGATCAGCGTTGGGACTCAACCTGGTAGTGTACCAGTTAGACACTGCCATTACACCTCCACCTGAGGGATCAAGCTTAGACGTGGGTGTCTGAGGCTTGCCAGTCCTGGTCCCTTTGCTGCTCTGTATTTTCCAGAATGTAACTTCAGCCTGAGAAATAAAGCTGAGAAAAGCTCCAGTCTGCAAAGATGCAAGAGCCTGCAGTTCAGAAAGGGGGATCCTGCTGCAAGCCTCCGCCATGCACCGCAGCTCATATCAAGTTCCACAAATTATGTCTACCTCAAATCTGCCTGCAAGAATCATTGCAGCATCTGCAAATACTTGACTACAACAACTGTGAGTAAGCAGATCAAGCTCTGCAAATGGAGGGATTGTATATAGTTGTTGTTATATGCGGTTCATAGCTCAGTACTTATGCTATGTACTGTAGCTGAATGATGAAGGTTGCTTGGATACAGGGGCCAGACCAGTAAGTAGGGCAATGCTTATGAGGTATTAGTCTTATAAAATGATTAGTGCTTAGAAACTTCAGCATGGACATGAGCAAGTCAGTGATTATAGTACATGTGAACTGGATGGTATGTTCAAGGTGCTTAGATGCTTATACTGGAGAGTATCTTGTTATGACTTGATGTTTTGGCCTTTCTCTGTATTCCACCTCAGGAAGAAGGCTTAGTTGAGTAGGATGAGACCCCCAAAAGAATTAATAATAATGTACGATTATCTCCTCCAACTCCGGGGAGTGTGACCAGTGGCACACAGGAGAGGAAGAACCCCCTTTGGGGGAAACCTCTGATGACCCATGACTACTGACCTGCCCGTCCTTCTGGGCATACTAAAGGAGAATAAACCTAACTAACAATTTTAATTTAATCGGCTAATCTGAAATCCAGAGTTGTAGATCCTGATCCAGTGAAACAAAAAACTGAAGAAAGTACTGAATATTGAAATGTTGGGTGAACATAACAGCAACCTTCTAGTAAACTCCTAGTCCAAAAATCTATGTTCAGGGCAGAATGATAGTAGACTGGAATCCATGGTCGATAGTAATTCGAAGCGTTGAAGTTGCATTGGTGAAGCGCTATAGCAGGTAAGGGCGTCTTCTCCGAGGAGAACCAGTAATCAAAAGACTAAGTGTCCATGTCCAGAGTAGGAGGACAGTTGGTTCGTATTCCACTTAACAAGCTTTGCAAATGAAGGACTTGGTGATGAAGCACAGAAACTGGGCACATGCTGCGTGATCTAGAGAGGACAGAGCAATAGGAGCTTCCAATCCAGAGTGGGGACGCAGGTAAGTGAGTTAGGTATAGATCTTAGTGCTAATAGGTAGACATAAGTTAGATGTACCTCCGGATCCTGAGGGACGAGGTAGGTTGTAGAATAGGTGAGTCAGTCTTGATGAACCTCTAGGCCCTGTAAGGGTGAAGCAGGTAATATGAGCAAATAGTGTAAGTAAGTGGACCTGTACGTAGGTCAGTAGTAGTAGTACTTAAATCTGTATGATGCAGATGTAGTAGCAGATGAATAGTATTGTATAGATTCAGGGGTTCTCAAATGGTGAGGCCAGCCTCCTTGGGGAGGCCCCAACCAGTTCCAGGGGAGGCTCAAGCAAGTCTGAAAAGTACTGTATTTAAATTTTGAGTTTTATATATTTTGTGTTAAGAGATGAAGCAAACTGAAAGAGGATAATAGTAGGTGAATTGTATGTATTTATTTACTATTAGGTGACAAGGGAAGGTGAATGAGGCAAGGCTCATTTCAGGTGTACCCAGGGAAGGGCAGGTAGTGAATACATTTCAAAAGATAACTGCAAAACAATTAAGAAATACACAGTGAACAATAGTGCAAACAAATATGAACTATAAACTAATAATGAGTGGCGGTAATTGATCGATTTGTAGACTGATGGTAGAACAGTACAAATACAAGCATTGAGCATAGAAGTACTAAGAGCAATAGCAGGAAGGAGCAAAGTAATCCCAGAGAAGTTGCCTAGGAGCAGAGAAGGAGGTGGAAAGGCAAAGTATGTAGGAAGGTTATTTCATATAGAGAGGAAACCGAGAAAGTAGTCTGATCCATGAAGGTACTGTAACAAGAGGTAACAATGGTTCACGAATGAAAACAGTGGAGCAAGTAGGCTCACCTGTGGGGGTTGGGGGTTACAATAAATTGAATAATAATATTTGTTTATTTTATTTATTTATTATTCAGATTACACTTTTGAGCATAGGAGCTCTTTTTCAAAGGTTCCACGTTAGTATAAGACAAAGAACTGAATGTGATCCAAGAACTCAAAGGGGTTTTAATTTATTCATGGTGTATTGCGTAAAGTACAGTATGCTATTTTTCTTTGGGGAGGCCCAAGATTATTTCAGTTTTTAGGGGAGGCTCAAAATCTTTTCTATGGATTTGGGGAGGCTCACTGTGACAAAGTCTAAGAACTATCTTTAGATTATGTATGGTATACAGCGAGGAGAATGAGGAAATGGTAATAGCACAGGAATCAAAGAGCTTCACCTGGTGATCCAAATAGTTGCATAACAATGTAGATAGCCATGTTTCGAAGCCAGAATGGTACAGTAGCTAGAATTGACTTGGTGAGAATAGCCTGACAAGTCCTGAATAGTCAAGCTTATGAGTCAAAATTGGTGATAACTGAAGAGGCTGGGTCGAATGAAATAGCGTTGTCACAGAGACCAAGAAGCCTTACAGCACAAATCATGAGATTGAAAGTCTTCTGGATAAGCTCAACTAAGTATCCTGGTAGGAGTGTAGCATTAGTAATTCATATGATTGAAGCGGCAAGGCAGAAGCATCAAAAGAATAGATGATGAATGGCTAAACAAATCCAAAGGTGAGTCCATAGTAAAAGGAGCTCCTAAGGCTGGAAGACACAGCAGGCAGGCTGGCACAGAGTAGAATATGCAAACCTCCAGGCCCTGATGGTGGGCGAGGCAGATATAGAGTGAAAGTAATGGAACCCCCAGGCCTGCATGGACAAAGCAGGTCAAGTAAGCAGGCGAGAATGCATTAGTAATAAAGTTCAAGGACCTCCGGCCCATAGGGGTGCAGGTCATTCGAAGTGCATTGCGGTGACACCTCCAGCCCCATGGGGCAAGGCAGGTTGTAGATCAGTGGTAGAGAGTAATAGTAAGTGTTGAACTTGTATATAATGCAGAAGTAGTAGCGAAGGAGTAAAGAATAGATTGCTTAAGGTACTGCAAATGGTAGTATAACCTGAGTCAGTTTCATGCGGAGTAGTAATATAGTCTAAGGCAGACTTATGAGAGCAGTGAAAGGTGCTGTAGACTGTCATATCCTTAAGATCGAGGATGATAAAGACTGCAGTGAAGAGACCTGGGTGGATGAGTTGGCAACTCAACCAGAGGTAATAAGTATCCTGAACTGTATTAAATAAATGTCTTAGGCTTAAGTCATAATATGGAAGGTAGTAAGGAATAGAGCTCAGCAGGGAGTTCTGACAGAGACAGTAGTAGTAACTCCAAAGGAGTTGAGGCAGCATGGCAAGAAGCATCCAAGAGAACTTAGGCGAATGTCTTTAGATGTAATCCAGAAATAATTCCGGTGGAAGGAAGAAGCTCATCCTCGACAAGTGGAAGTAGGTGTGAGTAAGCAAGGTAAAGGCTGCAGCATCCAGAACTGGAGTAGTGCAACTGAAGACAAGACATCACTGGCAAAGCAGGGTCCTGGACAGATGGATAGGTGCGGAGGCAAGGTGAAAGCTGCAGCATCCAGAACTCGATCAGAAAAACTGAAGGCAAGACATCCTGGAGAGTGTCCAAATTTTTGATGGAGAAGCTCAAATGATGGTCCACAGGCAGAATCCAGAGCAGAGTGCTAAATGCAATGATGGGGCGCACGGCAAAGTGCATGGCAGGAATCCAGAGGCCAAAGGCAAGGAGCAGCTAGGCCCATGCGTGGGTAGGATGAACGGCTAGACCACATGTAGGTCAGCCAAGGGAAGGAGTAGAGAGCAGCAGCTAGGCCCCATGAAAGCTAGCAGCTGAAGAACCCTCACATAGGGCAATAAGGAGCAAAAATGCACACCGGACGGCCCCCGCATAGCCGGCAGTACAGTCTGACCCCACGTAGGTAGGTGTAAAGAACGCGAGGCAAGCTAAATTCCATGTAGACTAGCATGACAGGGTGCCACCATGGAGGGCTGTCCAGCTGGACAATTGTCCCAGGCTGCAGCAGCATGGAAGTTAGTTGAGTGTACGGAATACATGGCAAGTAAATGCAGCCGGCAGCCTCCAAGCACTTCCGTGTTGAAACAAAGATATTATTACATAGTGGGTCTCATAATGTTGATGAGGAGAAAGGTCCATCACGTTACTGTCATACATTACAGATTGGTGCCCAGAAATAGCTCTAGCAGAATTAAGAACATCATGCTGGTACAGGAATGTGGTCAAGATATAATTAGCAAGGCAGCATAAGGGTCCTGGCAGGTTAGAAAGGCACAGCAGTAATAGTAGGTACTCACATGGGCCAGTGAGGCTGAGTGAAAAGTAATAGAGTATGGAGAGCAAGTAGTAGTAAAGGAAGCTTCTTGTGCAGCTGAGCAATATAGCCCTGTAGAGGTGCACCCAGCTAGAGGGGAGAGTAGCAGTGCACATAGAGCACCAGTTACAGAATAGTTGTCAGTATGCAGCAGCCACAGCAATAGGACCTGAATCCGGTCACTGAAACGGTTAACTAGCACAGTGTCCATCTAAAATGATTATCATCTAGGTGTTCTTTTCAGCTTAAACATATTCAGTAAGCCCAGCCTCGTGCCAGTAATGGCGGATAACTAATTTTCTTCCCTGAGTAGCAGCTGAAATACAGGCTTTACATTAAGTACTTCAGCTATTTAAGCATGTCGAGTATGTTTGTAATGTGAGAATTAAGATGTGGTACCTAGCAGTTGCATTGCAATATATATATATTTGCTTTCATATCCATCGTGGCTATAATAATGAGGACAGTACACATGTATGAAGTGTGTCTGAATGGCAATTACTAGTCCAAGAGAAGTGCCAGCACTGCTTTGCATGAATGCCCTGTAGAAATGCTGGAGGAAAGCTGAGATATGCGGTGAGTGAGGTTTTCTGATAGTGGAGTTACAAACAGCTGAGGTGAGGTAACAGTCCTGGGTCCATGACGGAAGGTAGGCAGTCCGAGCGGACATGCAGACGCAGGCGAATGGAAGGGTGAGGTAGCGTAAAGTCCACTGCGTAGCTAAGCATGGAACTGCAGCCTGGAGAAGTGGCATTCGGCCAGAGCGGTGCAATGCAGGAGGTCCGAAGCCCTGAGCTAAGGGCAACAGTACAGGCATAGGAACCAGCAGTCGCACTGGTAGTGGCTGCTCAGGGAAGGCAGAGGCAGCAAAGGACTTAGGTAGGGAGGAAGTAGCAGGTGAAGAAGATCCCCAAAAGAATAAAAAAACAAACAGCGACAATGGAAGAGAGTTGGGGTGGAGAACAAAAGAAACAACAACAATGGACAAAGAACAGAGGTGGCAAGGGAAGGGGACAAGAAAGATCAATAGCTTGCAGCAGCGCCATGAATTTAACTACATCTCTAACAGAAACAGCTGTAATCCAGAAGTTTAGTAGGCAGTGGGGAGGAGCTCTTCCCCCATATAACTACAGGCATCCACCTTTCCATTATGTTCTGCCAAATTCAGTATCTAATGCTTAAGCTGCTAAAGTGTGGGATCCACCTGCTTATTACAGAGTTCAATTCATAATGTAACTAGAGAAAAGTGAAAGTTAAGTTTGCTTTGATTTAAGCGCACCAACCGACTGCACCCTAACAAGCCTGCAATATTTAGTACTGGGTACCCAGATATAAATATAGAATTGCAGAGTTCTATTTTGGACTGGGGACTGGTACCAACTGGTGTATTCTAATGTTTAAGATCTAAAGCAGTTAGATAGCTAGACAGGTTATTCTGACTTCATCATAAGGTTGGTGGGTGGCCAGCATTAAAGGATGTCTGAATTTAAAATGCTAAATGATGGTTCAATGCAGATTACCAAATGCCAAACCTAAACTGTTGTATAACCTCTGCTTCCAATTACCATTTCCTAACCCTACACCCCTTGTAAATAAATTGTTGGTTAACCATCTTTATAAACCTGAGTCATGAGCATATTATTAGAGTGAGTCAATAATTCAGTAAAATGGAATTTGGGAGTTTGGCTATTGCTGCTCCAAGTGTAGGGTGACTGCCTAAAATGTGGGTGAGTACAGCATCTCAGGGGGTTGTATTAGCTAGATATCGGACCCACTTAAAGTATACTCTGGCTGGAGGCACTGCGCAAATAATGTTATCTTGGGAAATAACCTGTTGGAATATCAAAATAGGAACCCTGGCCCCTCAACCTGGTTTGTGGCCACCCAGGCAGGAGTAGTAGCCCATTGGAATACAGTTACATCTTGGAGGCACCGCTGGGATCTCCTGGCTGCCATGTCATGCCCTGCATTCCCCCCATCTGCCCACTAAGCTATGGAGACCCTTTTGAAATGGCTAAAATCTATAAAGACTAATGGTAAATTGTTTTGGCACCAAGTATTGCTCTAGACTGTTCATTGTTGGTCATTGAAATCTGTAGGGGGATGTCCCCTAGTGGCCAAAGGGTAGATGTGCAACAGACATTTGAGTCAATTTAAAAGCTTTTACTGCCAAGGGCCCTTGGGAATGTTAACACCTTGTAAAGCTCAGACAATGTTCAGCAATTGTTTCTTATTGTGTAGATAGAATGTAATTGTCTAGACTAGGACATTTTAGTTACCAATGCTAGCTAGGAAGCCATATGTCTAGATTAGAACTGTTTAAATGTTTAAGATTGTTGAATGCCATTTATTGGGTGCCAGGCCATGCCATGCCATAGACTTGGCACAGATGTCAAGTTTTCCTAGGCAGGGAAGAGTGTATCCCCTCTGGGGGGGTACCTTATATGCCATGGCCTGCCTCCCATCTGCCCCGCTTCCCCTGATCATGCACCACCACCTGGCCCCAGTCCACAGATGCCCTTGCTTGGCAGTTTGGACAGGGGGCAGAAGAACAGAGATCCCACTTGAACCCGTCCTTTCGTTTGCTGCACAAATGTGCAAGAGGGGCGGCCCACACATGTGTGATAGCACACTTCTGTTTTCCTAGCACTGTAGTGGTAAAACAGCAGCCTTTTGGTTAGTGCTGGTTCGCAGTTATGGCAGAACAGACAATGGAGACCTGAATGAGGCCCAAGAGAAGCCTCCAAGTATTTTAATTAATGAGTGTGTTTCAGCGCTGGGCCCAACCTAATGAATATTAATGAGGGCAGCATTAATATTAATGAGGGAGCCTGCCTGCTGCCTAGGGACACTGTATTTCGGTAGTAGTGATAGGCGTGGGCTCTATAAAAATGTTAAATTCAGCAATCACTTGGTATGGCACAAAGACTGCTTTGAGACTGTGGGGCAAGAGAGAGAAGTAAAACTAATTATTCTGGCTGCACCAGGACTTTGAAGTGGGACAATGTATAGACTGCCTATAGACTGTGTTTGTCAGCAGCCATATTTTCAACCTTTGGCTCTCTTTGCAACCAATCAGAAAGTCAAGATTGTTACTAAGGACTTGTGGGACTGCAGAAGCTTTGTGAGGGGAAAAGCAGGGACACTGCTTGATGCGATGCCCATTTAAGAAACCAATCAGGTGTCAAGGGAGCCTGATGAATATTTATTTTTCAGCCAGACAAGTAATTCAGCCAATCAGGAGCTGCCAGAAGCTCCTAAAACTCCAAAGACTTTTTGCTCTGGGCCCAGTTCGGTGTGAGACCCTCCACAGGGAGGAGGGCTCTGGCCCCTTGCTAGAGAAATGTGGCTGCAAGGACTTGGAAAGGTCCTGCCTGGGGGTTGCCAACTATTTGTCTCCCAGTGCCTGCATTTGCCTTTCCACATTTGTAGAGATTAATAATAATAATAATAATAATACTTTTATTTATATAGCGCAATTCTAGAAATCAAAGAGCTGTACATGCATAAACATCATAAAACAAACAATACAATAAAACTTTACAAATAATTAAAAACATCAATTAAAATTTCCCAAAGACCATTAAAATATCAGATGCTAAATGCCTGTTTAAACAGATGTGTTTTTAGGACGATTTTAAAGCTCTCCATGGTCTTGCATTCTCTAATCTGACAAGGTAGAGAGTTCCACAGGGATGGGGCCGCAAACATGAAAGTCCGGGCCCCAGATGTTTTCAACCGCACCCTGGAAACCTCTAACAACCCCTCATCAGTTGAGGTGAGAGGATGGCTGGAGCTGTAGGGAGTCAGGAGCTCTTGCAGGTAGCATGGTCCCAGTACGTGCAGGGCTTTATAGGTCAGAAAACCGACCTTGAAGGTTATCTGCCACTGTATAGGCAGCCAGTGCAGATCGTACAACATGGAAGTAATATGACTGGAATGAGCGGTGCCAGTCAGCAGTCATGCCGCAGCATTCTGCACCAGCTGAAAGCAGTGAATATCAACCCCCAGAAGTCCCAGGTAAAAGGAGTTATAGTAGTCAAGGCGAGAGGTCACAAAGGCATGGATCAACGTAGGCAGATCACCAGATGGAACAAGGTGCTTAATTCTGGTGATGTTCCTAAGATGGTAAAAGGAAGACTTAATGACTGCTGACACCTGCGCATGCAGTGTCAGCCCATTGTCAAGAACCACCCCCAGATTATGCACCTGTTCAGAGGTAGGCAGTTGTACACCTGTTCACTTGTACACATGGGCAAAGCAAACATATTGTTACTGTAGTGGAGGGGGCTGTGTAGGTGTGTACTGTATAAGCCAATGGATATAGAAATGCAGGAGGCTTGCGCAGGGCATTTCTGGGGTCTGAAAATATTAGGGGTTTGAGCCCCCCCTCTCCTTCCACCTTGTGGACAAACCAAATAATTAGAACAGTTGGATTTAGGAATTGGGAATATTTTATTTGGGGCCAATGAATAAAGATTCGGAGCTCCAGTCCCTAATGCCCACCCCTAGTGATGCCCCTCGGCTTGCCTCTTAAAAGCCAATGCTGACAAGGTTGATAATGACTGTTCAGCTGGCTGATGGGTGTAAACTTCTTGTAGTTCAAAGGATAAAGCCTCACCAGTCAAACTGGTTTTGTGCCCATTTGCCAGCCAGCAGACATCATCAGGCTTTGAAGATAAAATCAAGCCTCACACAGTGTGTGTTATATGCGAAAAGTGCGTGCGTGCATACATGTATGTGTGTGCATGTACATATGCATGCGTCCCTAGTTACAGACTGGAATTGCTTATGTAAATGTAAATATAATAGCTTCAAATATGTTAACAGCATGTCAATAATGAACAGAGAACACTAGCAATAGTTGATTTAAATTATATATTTATTTTTTTATTTGTGCATTCGGAAACAACCTTTGAGTATGAACTCTTTTACAAAGGTTCCATGTCATGGATACAGACTAACAATACAGACATACATTGACAATAAATAAGGTAACAGGCATTATATAAATCAGGGTATCTTTCCATTAAGCTAGGCAATATACATATATGACAGCAGGATTAAGTTACTAGGACAAGGAGCAACAATTAAGCGGCCTCAAGGGCTTTGTCAGAAAGGTGGGGAGAGAAAGATGAGGGTGGAACTGAGTAACAGGGTTTGTTGGGGAAGAAGAAAGATAATAGGGTGGGGGGGTGGCTGAGGTCAGGGTGAGGGAGTAGTGAGTAGGTGGGCTGTGGGGGAGGAAGGTGTATGCACTAGCCCCAAAAGAGAGAGTGTCAGGGCAGGGACTGGCAAGATGAAGATGGGTAGGAGGGTTGAGGTTACGCAATCAAGGGAGGGACTAGGCACTGAAAGATGGGGGGGGTGAAAAGGGAGAGAGAGAGAGAGAGAGAGAGAGCATAATGGGGGGAGAGTACATGAGAGTAGACAGAGATGATGAGCTAGGAGCCGGGAAGGGGGAGAATCAGTCTCAGTATGGCCATTGAGTGAAGGAGGGCAAGGTGCATTCAGTTGGTAAACGAAAGCTCAGTTTAGGCACGCACATGTGTTCAGACTCAGTTAGGATATCTTTAATTCAGTTAATTCAGCTTTAATTCAGTAATACTGTTTATATTCCCTTTACAGAGCCCCTGATACTAGTTGGATAACTTTGAGAAATGTGTTAGACACAATTCAGGTAATCATTCAAATAGTTTTGCAATTTTATATTGTTGAAATATTTTTGCAATCTTTTTTATATGGATTTTATCCTCCTGCCCCTCTCCATTGGCCCCCTTCTGCTGGCGAACCCCAGACCCTTCGCCTCAGCTCCAGGGCTTACCCCATCTACTTCTTATCTCATTGTGTGAGTTGGTGCCATGGATGGTGGTGGCACGGTGCCTTGCAAATGAGCACTGCTCAATGGAGCTTTTTTTCCTGGTTAAATAAATAGAACAAATAACCTGTAACAACATCTGCTGCTCTGAACTTGCAACTTAGCCTCTCACTCAGTACTGTCAATACTCCAGGTTAGGCTTGCTTTCTCCCGATGCTAAATCCTCTTTTGTCCTTGTTTGCTTTGTTGATAAACTTTTAAGGTACCTGCCTCACTGGCTGATCTACTTCAGCCCCCCTTGAAATCCTACACTCTTAGATCAGTGAAAAGTCTATTATTTGTTCCAAAGTGCTCTACTAATATGTGTTCTACTAATATGTGCTATATTAATATGGGTTTACAGGTCTCCTCCTAATCTGCTCCCATTTACGACTCTCTCTTCCTCTGGGGTTGCATAATATCTCCTCTTGTCTACTCTTCAGGAGTGAACTGAGAAAATAACTGCTTACATATAGTGCCTGTGCATTACATAATTTATATTCCTGGCTTCTGAGAAATGTATATATTGCTACTTAATCACTGCTGCATCCTAGACTCAATGTGATGTAATTCTCTCACTGTGTTATTATTCATTATTGGGCTATACTTGATATAATGATTTCAACCTGGCATCTTGTGCTTTAATTTATTCTGTGCTTTGTGTAAATTGTCAATTATGTATTTGTCATTGTAGTCCAGCACTCTCACTGGCCATACAAACAGAAAGAAGCTCTGCAGTCGTGGAGTCAAATGTGTGCTGCACCAGTCACTCCTGACAGCATTGCTCCTACTTTCTCTGTTGCTCTGTCCTTACAAATGGAGCAGTAAGACCATGCTGTCATGGTATAATGTTTTCCGCTTAATTTGTGTACCTGCGTATGTGTTGCTAATAATGTTTTATGCAAGTATTTTTTATTGGTTTCTAATTCCTGTGGCCATTTTTATGTACATCGTGCACACAAGCGCAGAACATGTTGATATGAGAGTTGCTATAGATGGGTGTGTGGGGGGGGGCTGCATCCACTGGAGAGCTGTGTTCAAGGGGCAGATCTGTGGCAGGTGAATCTATAGGCAGGCTGCTGATGACTCACTTTCTGTTTTTGGATGGAGTTGCCAAGGTTTTGAAAGGACAGAGCCAAACCAATAGTGGCACAGCTCGGTACTTTGATGTGTACACACACACACAGACGGTCTTAGCATCAGTCCCTCCTGCTCCCTCCCACTGCTGCTGTCCTCCCCACTGCCTCCATTTCTGTTTGAGCCACCCGACCAGAAAATCAATCCCTCCCGTTCCCTCCCACTGCTGCTATCCTCCCTGCTCGAGCTCCCCCAGCAAATCAATACCTCCCGCTCCCTCCCATTGCTGCTGTCCTCCCTGCACCCTCTGTTCTGTTCTAGCCCCCCCATCCTCCACAGCAAATCAATCCCTTCTGCTCCCTCCCACTGCTGTCCTCCCCGCACCCTCCATTTCCTGACCCCGGACACTGGTGAACCCACCCCAGTGTCCGAAATGTAAACAAATTGTTCCCTGTTAAAAGAAAACTATCCTGATTTCTTTTTTAAACCCTGCAAAAGAAAACAGTCCTCGTTGTCTCCCCATCCCTCCCTGATCCCAACCCTTCCATTATGCACTCACCTCCATCACCCCACCCCCCTTACCCATACTGACCTCCAGAGGCCAGGAGCAGTGATCTTCTGTCTGTGGACCGGGACACATCTGCACTCTTCAAAGCCGACTGGCAAACTGAAGATTTCAAGGTAAGTCAAATAATGGGAGTCAATGGTTGGGGTTTCAACTTAGGTTAGTATCTCATCCATTTTTAGGAATTTTGGCCTCAAATTTTCAACATGGGGTTCTTGGGACACCACTTCTGAACACTGTCATTTCATTACTCTGTCCTGAAAGGTGATTGCGATGTCGCTGAGTGGAATCACTTTTTGGGACTGATTAATAAAACAACAGTGCCACTGTTCATGAGGTGGGGTCCCAAAAAGCCCATGTTGCAAATCTGGTGAAAAAATTACAAAAAATGACTGCGTTACGAGTGTGCATTGCAAAGTTTCTACACATGCTCCTAACTTCACTAGTGTTTAATATTTTCACTCCAGATTTTCCACATTGCCCATTTTTTCACACCTCTTTATGAACACTATAGCTGTAATTTTTTTATATCCTCCCTGAAACATGCTCTTGCCCTGTGGCGCAGAATGGCATGGTCGCTCTGCGAAGTCATCTTTTGGGATGAATGAATGAAATGACAGTGGCACTCTTCATGAGGTTGGGTGCCAAAAAGGCCATATTGACAATTTGGTGAAACAACTCCAAAAAATGGCCGAGTTATACATGGTCGTTCAAAGTTTTCTACACACGATTGTAACTTTGGTCAATTTCAGTATTTGCACTCCAGATTCTCAATATAGCCTTTTTATCACACTAGCTCATGACCAGTATAGCTGTCATTTTTCACATCCTGCCCATGTGTTTTCGCACCTGTGGCATGGAATGCCATTTTTCCACGGATTTGAAAATTTTCACCTACAGGGTTCATGAGGTGGGGTGATAAGACTATGTTCAACATTTGGGGTCAAAATATGAAAAATGACAAAGTTATAATTATTTGTTACAAATTTGGGATGCATGCTAATAACTGCAGAACTCTTAAATATTTGCACGCCATATTTTTTTCAACTATTTGTACTCCTGCTCCACAGCCCTCTCTGTATGGAGGGAGTCCCAGCCCCATTACCCAACATCCACCAGCCGATGCCAACCAGCTACTCCCAGGGCTTACCCCCCCTGGTGAAGTTGGCTAGACCCCACCAAGACCAGACCCACCCACTAAGACCAGATCCGGTACAGGGGTCAGCACCATGGCTGTTCAGGGGGCAGGACCTGCACCCTCCCGCCATCATCTGCTGTGAGCTTTCTTTCCTCCTGGTTTCTCCCCTTTAGGGGTGGAGTGTGCAAGGATGCCAGTGACAATGCTGTGCACATTCATATGTGTGCACCCCACTGGGCATCTGCCCCACCTCTGACCGGATGTCTGTAGCATCAGTGTGCCAGCCCCTAGCCATTGCTAGGGGCCAGGCATGCACCTACAATTGGTTGCCCCTTTCCCTGGAGAAGGAGAGTTGTCCCTGGGATGCTCAATCCTTCTCATTCCCTGCCAACCCCCAGCCGCCCATGCTCGTTCCCGAACATGGGTCACCAGCATGGCGCAAGGAGTGGCGTCCAGCGCCTCAACCCTCCGCATCACCGAGCAGGCGATGCACCTCACATTTTAAATTTAGCCTTCTTATTACCCAAGCTACTATATTTAAATGCTGTCCAAAATATGACAGCTTGTCAAAACATAGTTCTGACAGGGTTTCAGCATCAATGTATTTCAATGGGGTTTTCAACTTAGTGACATAACTTGGCCATTTTTAAATATTTTTGCCCCAAATCTTCAGCATATGTTTTTGGGGATCCCAACTCATGAACAGTGCAACTGATGTTATGTAAATCTGTCCCAAAAGGTGATTTCATGGTCACTGCGCAAAATCACCTTTTGGGTACGAGTACGACATTTTCTTCACCATTGTTCATGAGATGGGGTGATAAGAAGGCAATGTTGAACATTTGGTGTTAAACTATTAAAGAACATAGAGAATACTGGATGGGAAACTAGGCACAACCAGTGTGTTCTGCCACAGAGGGGTTCTGATTCCCTCTGACCTCAAGAGCGAAGCGTGAGAGGTCCATGGGAATCAGAATGCTGAGGCGGCAAAACACACTGGTTGTGCATAGAGTTGCTCATCCTGTATTTTCATAGTGTATAATATTGTTTGAAATATGTGTGTGCGTGAGTTCTTTTGCTTCCAAAATGAAACTGACTCATGCAGTCTCTAGAGGTTCCAGAATGCTGTTCCACCACAATAGGGTAGAATCACATTCCATGACCTTTGAACTGTGGTAAAATCACATTTTGAAAGGGATGGAATGCTAAATAGAACAACACTCTACTATACACTATAAAGAAGTTATGAGCCTGCTTTGAAATTTGCAAATGCAGGCTCATGACTTTGACAGTTTTCAATATTTTGACCCCAAATATTCAATATAGTCATTTCTTCACAGTACCGCATAGACATGACAGCTGCCATTTTTCAGATCCTGGCAAAAATGTGTTTTTGCATCCCAAAGGGTGATTTTGCAGTCACTTCGCAAAATGACCTTTTGGGACAGGAGTTGAAAATTTTCTCCACCTTTGTTCATGAGGTGGGGTCATAAGAATGCTACATTGAAAATTTGGTATGAAAATATTAACAAACAACAAAGTTACGAGCCTGCACTTAAATTAGCAAACTCAGGCTTGTACCTTGGGTACTTTTCAATATTATGACCCCAAATTTTCAACATAGCCATTTCTTTACTGCACCACATGAATGTGACAGCTGCCAATTTTCAGATCCTGGCCAAAATGTTTTTTTGCATCCGGAAAGGTGATTTCGCAGCCACTGCATGAAATTACCTTTCAGACAAGAGTTAAAATTGTACTCTTCCTTTCTTCATGAGGTGGCATAATAAGATGGCTATGTTGAAAATGTAGTATAAAAATAGTAAGAAACAATGACGTAATGAACCCATGTTGAAATCTGCCAATGCGACATATAACCCCCCTCACAAAATGACACCAGTACACACGACAAATATTCGGCATTGACAAACGCTTGCTTCTTTTTAGTTCTGATGCAATATAGGCTGGCTTTGATGGGTCATAATGTTCTTTATGTTATAATATTGTAGAAAATATTCCAGAGGATGCCTGTGTAATGGTAGTTAACAGTCTGCGGGGAGGTGTGTATAGCTTATGATGCTGCACTGACTGTTTAATAGGATGCTAGTGTGTTAGTTTTCGAGTAACAGTTCACAGTGTGACTTTCTGACAACCTGTGTGATTGCTGTGAGCAACAGTACGCTTGGTGGGTTGTAAATGTTCTGATGCTGTACTCAATATTTCATAGCAGGATGCAACTGTTCATATGGTTACATTTTTCAGTCATAGGTGGGTGGATTAGGGTGGTCAGTCATAGTGGCATGCTTGCCATGCATCAGAGATGTTATGCTACTTGCAACACAGCCAGTGTATAACGTCTGCAAGCACAGTTTGCAGACCTCTGCTATGACACTGTCCTCATGATTTCCTAAAAGTAATTGCTGTAAAAACACTATCTGGGAGGAGCTGACCACTTCATACCACAAGCCTGGAATATCAGTAGCAGATGCTACTGTAGCTAGCATGGATTAGCTTGATTTCACAGTACTGGCTATGTTGGGATTCGAACCTGTGATTCAGTCAATTGTACTGTTTGTGCTCCTTGTTGTGTTGTGTTGTGTTGTGTTGTGACTCAAACCTATGATTCAGTCTATTTCATTGTTCTCTGCTCTTGGTTCTTGTGGTATTCTAGCCTGGGACATAGACGTGATCGGGGAAAGGGGGGGTTGGGTGCCCTCCTATCATGCTTCCATTATGTTTTCTTAAAAAAAACGTTTTGTACACTGGGACTAAATAATAAGATTTCTTTGGTGAAACACCCCCCTCCTTCCAAAATTCTAGCTATGCCCCTGTGGGATTCTTCCAATTTCACATTTCTGTGCTCTTGGCTTTGGTGAGATTCTAACCTAGCATTCAGTTTTGTGCTTGTGGCTGTGTTGGGTTTTTAGTAGAAACACAATAAGAGAAACTTGTTTAGAAGCATACGTTTCTTTAGGCCCCCAGACTCATGTCGGGATAAGCAGTCCTCCTGGACTGCCGTATCCTGACGGGACATATGAGCCACCAAAAGCAAAACTGGTTGATGCTGGTGATGCACCCAGCCTACCGTGGAAGCTCCTGGGACTGGGGCTGTAGGTGGGTGAGCTGCTCATGCTTGATGACTGGTCTTGAGTCTGGGTGGAGGGGAGTGCCTAGCTGCTGCTGCTGCTGCCCCAAGGCAGGTGTATCCTCAGCCCCTAGACCACACTAGTCCTGCCCACCCTTGTAGCAAGATGCAAACATGAGACCAAGGAAGCTTGCTACCAGGATGTCACTACATGCATCCAAGTTCACATAATGGAGTACACACAAGGAAAAAGGGAGGTAGTAAGGCAAAACAGAAAAAAAAGTTTGTCCATATGATGGCCTGGCCTCTCTTTACTGCCCCTGAGTCTGGGTGCATATCTATAGAGAGAGTGTCCATCCCGAGGCAACTGACACAGAGAGTGAACCTATGGGAGATCTTGAAGGCTTCAAGTGGGTAGCCAAATATAGGGACAGTCCAGAATGAGTTGTATCACAAGGCTATATCCCATACAGACACTAATAAGGAAAAAAAGATCCACTGACAAAGTAAGCTATTGAAGGGCTGGCCCAATGGTGTGAAGTAGCACTAACAACCGCCATGTCAGTGACCTGGGATTTAGACCCAGGAGCTGCCGTCGGAATCGTTAGCTGCAATTTAATGCAGTTGCAATTAGTCACAATTGCACTGAATTGCAGCCATAATTATGGGCAGTTATATTTGTGTGAAGTCGACGATTCTGTCATGGCTTTTGTCTTGCCTGACAGTGCTGCAGTCAGCCACTTTTGAATTTGTGCGCGCTCTTACTTCTAGGCAATTAATGTATCCCTAGTTCCTCAGCACCAACCCTAATGAGAGAGGGAGGAGCCAGGACGTACGCACTGTCTGCAACAGCAAAATGCAGCGAGATGGAGTTGAATAGCAGCGTTGAACAGCAGCACGAGTAGTCATCAAGGCGAGGACTAATAGTAGTGCTCAAGTTAATTTCTTAAGTTGCAGCCATTGGTGGGTGCCTGGTTCAGTGTGGGGAGGACACCACAGCAGTAGAGTCGGGTACATGCAGGATGCGAGGCAAGGTCAGAGCTGGGGGATCCAAACCACACCATTGAGGGACTGGGAGAGAGTGAGCGAGAGGCCTGAAGGACTCGAGATACCCACCACAGAGGCCAGAGAGAGAGAGCGTACAGACTCGGGAGAGTTGTGGATTGACACGGAGTGTGGAGCGGCTGGCCAGGTACTAATGTAGGGGACAGTAGGATACAAGAGGTGAGATCAGGCCATCATCAGTCGAGGGAGATGGGAGAAGGTGAAAGTGAGCCCACTGTGGGGGAGGTTGAGCCAAGTGGCCTACTACTACTAGGCCGGGCAGGTATGATATACTGAGGAGGTGCCCCATGGCTCACCCATGCCAGCCAGTGGACAACTGGGGGAGAGTGACCAGGAGACTTTCACAGCTGGAGTGAGTCGCCATCTGTCGGACTTGGTTGGTGATCTTGTGGGGGGAGTTGTGAGAAAGTGGTGGTGGCAGTGCAAATTTGAAGGGATGCGGGAGGGAGTCGCTGCCGTTGATGACTCGATCACCATTGGCCAGGACGGATCAAAAGCAAACCACTGTGCGAGACTGTGCGGGATTGGCTGCTGGAAGGCACACAGTATAGTCAGACTCGGCACAGCTGAGAAGAAGAAGAAAGTCACAGAACCAATTTGGAGGGACAATGGAGGCTGGAGGAGAGAGACCAAGAGAGAGCTGATTCAATAAAGTATTGTCTGAGCTGCCTTTCTGAGACGACTACTCCTGGTAAGTGAAATGTTGACGTCTGTTGTTGAGCTGGATTTATGACACAGGTAGCAAGCAGCATTATCATATATTTTACTAAAGAAACAGTATTGTTTGGCAGCAGAGAAAGGATTTATTCTCAAAATTCAGCCATTTAGCTGTTGTGGTGGTGTTTTTTTTGTTTTTTCCGGGGGGGGTGGCAACTGAACTGGTTGAGGGTAGGTAGGGCTACAGGCCTGGCATGGCTGACTGCTGGACAGTAAGTGACTTGTGGCATGTACAAAAAAATTAAACAAAGTGAGAGATCATTCTGAGATTGAAGCAGGGCGGGGTGGTCACTGTACTGCAGTATCCCACACCAGGGTCTAAGGCTGCCCTGTTTATGTGGTTTCAAGGGCAGGGGGTGTAGCATCCCACAGAAGGGTCTAAGGGCAAGGCTGTTCATGTTGATCTGAAGGTGAACTACTGCAGTAACAAACACCAGGTTCTAAGGCTGTTTGTGTAGCTTGAAGCTTAAGGGGTGTACTGCACAAGTGCATCACCCACACTGGATACAAGACTGGTTATGTATCTTTGCTTTGGGGGTGTACAGAAGCACCTCACATGCTAAGGCTGTTGTTGTGAGCCTGCAGGTGTACTGCTGCTGCAACCCACACCATGTCAAGTCTAAGCCTGTTTATGTGGCTTCAGGGGTGTACAGCAGCATCCCACGAAAGTAAAAGGCTGTTTATGTGACTTTGGTGGTGTACTGCAGCATCCCACTCTAGATAAAAGGCTGGTTATGTGACTGTGTACATGTACTACAGCATCCCACACTGGACACAAAGCTGTTTGTCTGAGGCTTTGGGGGTGTACATCAGCATCCCACACCGGGGTTTAAGGCTGTTTATGTGGCTCAGGGGTGTACTGTAGCATCCCACACCAGGCTTTAAGGCTGTATATGGCTTTGGGGGTGTACAGCAGTGTCCTTCCACACCAGGATCTAAGGCTGTCTATGTGGCTTTGAGGCTGGGGGTGTGAGGGGTACAAGTCAAGTGCACTCACAAGGTACATAATGTAAGCAAGCAAGGCCAAACCAAAACAATGAGAATAATAGAACAAAATAAAGTGTTCAACAGCGACTTTTGTTGTTAGCATTGAAAACATTTGAGGTACCCATCCTACAACAAGAAAGATGCTATCCCTTCAGAGCATCTTTTCATTTACATTACTGTTGACCTCGGCTCTTGGTATCGGTTAGTTGGTGCACTGCAGTGAATGTTTTCAACTCTTCTTCTCCTGGGCCATGACAAGCTTCTCCTGGTATTTACTAAGTAAATAAACATGCTGCCAAGTTTTCCCACTAATTGCACTAAAAAAAGTACAGCTTGCTAGTACATAAATCAAATTTAACAACGTCGGAAGTTGAAAAAATTGGTTGAATTTTTTTTAGTGTGTCGCAATCATAAATTTTAAACTAGTTGAAAAAATCAGTCATAATGTGTTGTGAGTCAGTCATGATTGGTTTTTCAACTGACTCCAGGGTCTACTGGGATTGGGAATAATCTTGGGCTGCTGGGGGCTGTCTGGTGGGGAGAGGATGAAGTGTCTGGACTGCTCTCCCTTTCCAGGGAGATTGCTGCATCTGTCAAATGACTGCCACCAGGTGGAGGCCTGGTGGCAGTGTGGGTCTGTGAGTGGCAAGGAAGGGAGGGTGCTGCAGAACTATGCAATGTACATGTACCTCCACATGTGCACATTGACATGTGTGCCCCAGCAATGGGATCAGGGAGAAAAAGTAAATGGGAAATACAGTGAGGCAGGTGTCTATGACACACTGCACATTGAGCCCTCACCCAGCTCACTACTAGGGCAAATTCACCAGTTACACTGGATTCTGACTGAGGGGGGGGGGGACTGCCCTGCCTGTCCTGACCCCATGGGGGGCAGTCCATGGGGGTTATGGCTGGCCAGGCAAACCTGGGAAAAGTGTTGGACAGTGGGGGTCAGTGTGGCAGCACAGATGGGAGCCCTAGCCTGCCTTGGCCAGGGAGTTCAAACAATGTACAAACATCAATGTTTTGGTGAATAGAGTATGGGGTTAGTAGTGCTTATGTAACTGCAGTTTACTTTTTGGCTTTTCTCTAAACCCACCCTTGGTAGAGAAGCTGGGTAGTGAGTAGGGAATAGAAAGCCCAGCAACAAGGGTGAGTAGAGTGCAGGAGAAGGAGGAGGCAGGGGTGGATGGTGGGTATTTCACAACACGCTAAGCAGGGAACTGCCATGGGAGTCTGGCCTTTATTGGGGATGTGGGAGGAGCTATTCCCCCACACTGAACCTCAGGCTTTAGCTTTCCCATTCAATGTTTTGGTGACTAGAGTATGGGTTAGTAGTGCTTATGTAACTGTTGTTTACTTTTTGGTTTTCTCTATTCCCACCCTTGGTAGATTAGCCTGGTAGTGAGTTGGGAATAGAAAACCCAAAAAGATTACCTCCTCCAACTCACGGAGAGTATGACCAGTAGCATGCAGGACAGAAGGAAACCTCTGAGGACCCATGGCTACTGACCCACCCGTCCTCCAGGAAAACTAAGAGGAGATGATCCTAGGTTCTTACAACTATGTTCTAATTTCTAAGTGAGGTGAACTGTTGTAGAGATGACGTTCCATCTTCGGCCTTTGTTGGATGATGCATTCTGGATGGTTGATTATGAGGTTGAAGAAGCAGGTCCATTCTAAAGGAGAGTCCAGATCCTGAAGGATCTATGTGATAAGGGCGAAACCCCAATCACGATCAGCAGCACGGCGAGCATACATCGCCAAAAATCAATTTTGGCCATGTATATCCCCAGCGCACAAGAAAATGACACCGAGGACTTCAATTTTAATTGTTCATGTGAGGGTTGTGCCCCCTGCACCCCCTACTAAAGGATTCTTAACTTCAGAGGGGTACGTGTTGGGGGAGGGGGAAAAATCTTGAGAAATAAAAGTTTCAGACCAGGTGCACAAAAATGTCAGTGCGCCCAGACCCAAACCTGGATCTCTTGCAGCATTAGGCTGCTACCCACCCACCACACTACAGGGCCAGCTCAGTAGCCCCATATCAACCACACCAGGTAAACCCTCCCTCCCTTCCATCGTGCTCACTCCCCCCCATGCGCACATACATATAGCGACCTCCTGTCACCATATGCACCCACCTCCTGCACCCGGTCACCCTTCCTCAGCAGTAGCTCCATCAACATTCCCCAGGATTGAGTCACTGTTACTGCAAGTGCTCAATCGACGATGCCTATGTCATGGGCTACCATCCTGAATATGGATTAAGTCTAGCTGAAAAGGGGTGAACGTGGTCCAGGATTCCAGTGTGTTATTGGTTGATATTCAATGGGGTTACAGAGTCAATGTGAGCATGGAGAGCATGAGTTAATTAAATGAGCTGCCAGACTCTGAATTGTGGGAAGTATAATGGTTTATGAAATTCTTTAAGTAATTGACCAGGCTTTGTATAGGGTTTGACATCCAGATTAGGGTCTCAAGGCTTGGAGTTCAGCAATGTGCAATATGTTGCTATGTAAGCATCTATGGAGATGATCAAGGATTCAGACAGGAGCTCTAGGTGCCTGGTAGAAGAGGTCATGTGGAAGATTTTAGACCAGTGAAGGAAGGGTGGTATATGCTGTAGGGATGGTAACTGGATATCAATGGGAATAATTGGAAAGTTCAGTACAATGAATTCGAGGGTTGACTGTCGTTATTGTTACTATAATGAGATTTGCATAGGCTCATATTCAGGATGGACTGCTAGTGGAAATGGTGGATATGGGTATTGCTGTGGCTTATTGCCCATGGCAGGAGCTTAAGTGACCATGCAGTGCTGGAGCATCCAATGCTGGAATGTTGAGGGGAGTCCAAGATTGGGTATTTGAATAAGTATAGACTGATGTGGCAAAGGAAAGTTGAGAGCAGCATGGAATGGCATGGGTGCCTAGAATGCTTAGTCCAATATAGGACTGTTGTGGGGCATGACTGGGATGGTGAAACAGCCAGGTCAGTTGCAGATGTACAGATTGAGGAATCAATGGAAGCCTGCTCTTGGTGATGGTATTCGCTGGAGGGAGTATGGCAGGTAAATCTTGAAGGATGAGGTAGAAGGACCACTGAATGGGTAGCTGGCATGAGTGAGAGTAGCATGGTGAAGAGATGTAGATAACTTTGTGAATTATGGTGACATCTGGGGCCAGGGAACAGTGGCTTGGAGAGAGCAACTTCAGCAAGGCAGCTAGGCACTGGCTATCCAATGATATATGTTCTGGGATAGAAGCTAGAGGAGGTCTTAGGAATATCCACTGGTTATTCAGGGAATATAAGTCAAATTACCTGTGCAAACTGAGTCAGCGCTTGTAGGAGAAGACTGTGAGGAAAAGGTATAATGGATGATGCCAGTACTGCTATGAGGTATCCTATGGTTCCCGTTATCCTTAATAGTGATAGTTATTATGGAGCTGATACATCTAGGAAGAAATTAGGGTCATGTTTCCTGGTAAGAAGATAGGAGTAAAAGAGACTCCACTAAATCTTGGATCCTATGAAGACATGGGAGGTAGTGATGCCCATAATGGTTGAATTAACAGAATATATAAGGAACCATCCTGAAGAGTTAGTTGAGAGATAAGATCTTCCATAGTCCAGTTGAATGGGATTCCAGAAATGGGTCTTGGGGAGGTTATTGGGAAGTATTGATGATTCTATGGTGATGTAACAGTCGATAAGGCATGCTGTTCAAGGGATGTTGCTGGCAAAGGTTTCCTCAGGTGAGAAGAACAGGTATTCTGTAGAGCATTGGAAGGCAGCTGTTATGATGGCCGAAGTATGAGTATGAGACAGATGAATGGGTAGGAGTAGTTGATCAGGCAGGGATACTGGACATCAGTAGTTGTAGGAATGCCCAAGGAGAGGCACATCAAACGTTCAGGAGCCCCGAGCCAACAGGGCAAGGAGGAAGGCAGCAGTCCAAAGATGGAGGGAAAAAGTCCAAAGCAGAAGGCTATGGATTGAAGGATGGAGCCTGATAAGAAGACAGCAGGGGCCAGCCAGTACTGACATCAGCAGGTGCAGGAAAGGTACAGAACTAGGGCAGGCACCACAGCATGCCGGAATAGAATGCAAGAAATCAGCAGCAGGCCTTGGGTGGTGGATCCATGTATGACCAAGAAGCAAATCCAGGTACAAGGTGCTGCGAAGTTGAAGCACGATGTTCCCACTTCCAAACGAGATGATGAGTATAACATGCTGATAACAAAAGGCATTGTAGTGATACGATATGAGTTCCCATGTCCGAAGGAAATGGCAAACAGGAATTGCTGATAGCAAAGGTGATGGGGACTGAGTTCCCATCTCTGAAGGAGATGGTGAACTTGCGTTGCTGACATAAAAAGGGCAGCAGTGATGCATAGAAGGTTCCAACCTCTGAAGGAGATGGCAAACTGTAATAGTTGATAGCAAGGTGCAGCAGTGATGGGGAATGGGTTCCCACCCCCAACAGGTGGCAGACTGGATGTGTTGATAGGGAATAGCTCAGGAATCACTGATAGAAGACCTTTGTATGGGAGAAGGGCAGCATCAGGAGAAAGCTGTAGAAGGCCTTGGGTACCCATCTTTGAAGACAATCAAATGTCACATATCCATCAGGAAGCAAGTGGGGAATGTGGGCAGACATGTCCAAGAAGAAGGCAATAGGGAAACAGAATCTTCCGGAGTAGCAATGAGGGAGGAAATGGCAGCATGGAGCTGAAGGTCCAGAGAATGGAGGAGGTTAAGCCGGAAGGCAAGTTACAATAACAGTGCACAGGAACACAGTAGGAAGTGGAAGGCAAGCTGCAAGGAAGTCCAGGAGTCCAAAGGACTGGGTGGAGTTGGAGAATGAACAAGCTGGTGGGGTTCAAATCCAGAACATGAGGAGACCAAAGGTGAAGACAAGTATGTTAATTCCATGGAGGCAGAGAATGTAGTTGGTCGAGTTAGGAGAGTGGAGGTAAATTGGTTACTGTGGTAGGGTGATATTCCTGCCTCTAGGAATCCTGCTGGATTAAGAAAAGCACCCACCCCCCTTTTTTTCCTCTTCACTGCAGCTATCCCCTATCTTACTCTCTCATTGCAGATTGGCCACCTGCAATTCTATCTTCTTCGGTTCTCTATTTCTTCTGTTCTCCTCTGTGCTTTATTTTATTTTTTTCCCAAAGGTGCAAAGTACATTAAAAAAAATAATGCATAAAGTGCATAAGACATAAAGGGCCTTAGGTATAAAATAAAGTGCTGAGTACTACATAGAAACATAGAAGCTGATGGCAGATAAGGACCGCATGGCCCATCCAGTCTGCCCATTTCTTTTTCTATCATATGAATGTGCCATCAGCCTTTGCTCTATCAATGGCCTATCTATTCATAATCATCTGTATTGTTCCCTTATGCCTATCCCGTGCCTGTTTGAAGCCCTGCACTGTATTCATATCCACCACTTCCTGAGGTAGGCTGTTCCATGCATCCACCACCCTTTCTGAGAAAAAGAACTTCCTCACAATTCCCCTTAATCGGCCTCCCTCTAATCTCATGCTGTGTCTTCTCGTCCTGCTATTTTTCTTATATTGAAACATTTTAGACTCTTTCACCTTGTTAATGCCCTTAAGGTGTTTGAATGTTTTGATCATATCACCTCTCTCTCCCCCCCTCCTTTGCTCTAGGGTATACATATTGAGCTCCGTTAATCTGTCCTCATATGTTTTCTGATGCAGTCCCTGAACCATTTTGGTTGCCCTTCTCTGGACTGCCTCAATTTGGTTAATATCCTTGCTAGTGTGGCCTCCAGTACTGCATGCAGTACTCCAGATGGGCTCAACTAGTGTCTTGTAAAGAGGGATTATTACCTCCCTCTTACAACTTGTGATACCCCTACTGATATACCCCAACATCCCCCTATCCTTACCTAGTGCTTTAGTGGTCTGCTTGGATGATTTCAGGTCATCGATGATGATGATGATGATGATCAAGTCTCTTTCCTCCCTTGTGACTGCCAGCATCTCCCCTCCCAGCCTATAGGTGGCTTCAGGGTTTCTCTTCCCTATGTGCATGATCTTGCACTTCTTTGCATTAAACCCCAGCTGCCACTCTTCTGACCATTTTGCTAGTTTATCCAGATCTCTTCTTATTCTGACCACCCCATTTGGATCATCTACTCTGTTGCAGATCTTGGTGTCATCTGCAAACAAGGCCTACAGGCCTCAAAAAAGTGTAAACCACAGAAATGGTTTAAAGTGCCTGAAGTATGGATTTAAAATGCTATGTGCCTCACATTTTCAAGGTGCAGTGAAGCCCACCAGAATGAAGCACAGTACTGCAGAATTCTGCAGTAGAGTTACTACAGCAAACAATGCAATTTCAATGGGAGTTAATCCCTTTTGTCATGCAGGAAACCTGTGACACTGCACTTCATCCTGACGGGCTTCACTGTAGCTTCTACCGGTGCAAAAGGAAATGCCTGTTGGAATGTTTAAAGCTTCACAGAATTTGGAGAAATTTTTACTTGTTTCAGACCTCAGGCCTCCTATTTTACATTCCTTTTTGCACTTGAGCCAACACAGGGCTTCCAAAACAATAGATACTTTTTGTCTCCAACAAAACAAGGAACAAGGAATGCTCCTCAGTTATATATATCTAAAAAGTAAACTTAAGAAAGCAAGTTTAAACACTCCTAGTAAAAGGAGCTTAGCTTATCCCTCCCCCTGGTCTGCTCCTTCCTGCATGAATTCTGGTCTCCTTTAGGAGCCATACAGCCCTTCAGCCACTATATTTATACAGACATGGACAGGACCATTGGAAAGGAGGCGGACCTCATGAATTATTCATAAAGTTCTTTTTGTGTTCTTTACAAATACATATTAAAAAGCAATTCTTACCTATGAAATGTTGTTCTAATGCTAATAAAATGTTAATGGTTATGAAGTAAAGTGAAAACAGCCTGTTTTCTGTAAAATATAAGTTTGGAATCTAGAAAGGGGTGGGCTCAAGAGGTCACATGAGCGTGCAAGCAGGTAAAAAAGGAGTGTTGTAACAAGTCACTTCAGATAGCTAGGTCAGAGTGCTTCTAACCAGAGAAATGTGAGGACACGCTGTCTCCATGTCCTATTGCTTAGCAGTGCATTGCTTATTTTGCTGCTAATTGCTTTACTACTGTTTGGTTTTTTTGTGACATGCTCAGTTCACTATATTCAAGTTTATTGCAGGAAAACTCCATTGAGCAAGCTCATTCACAAGGAGGTCCTGTGACATAAACACTTAAAGTACAAACACAGATAGGTAATAACAGTATATACATGAAATGCACGTTAATGATACAGGCTGGATATACATACAAGGGTACACATAGGGTGACTGCAGGTGGTAAACTACTGATATGAGACAGGGAAGCGACTTACAGGTTGCATACTGATAAATGAAACATGATGACTGGTGTGTGCAATACATATACAGTATTTTGGCAGCTAGAACAAACAACAGTCTACAACTGATATGGGGGAGGAGTGATTTGATAGAGTAGCAGTGGAGCGTAAGCAAAGATAAAGCCAGGAGTAGAAAGGGAAGGGAAAGAAGTTAATATGACAAATCAGTTATACCTTACCAGTGGATAAATATGGCACACATGGGGAAGGAAGAGACTTAATGACAGTTACAGGTGTCTTTTATTTTGGCTGAACTTAGCGATTTGTAGAAGTTTATTGAAACTGTGCTAGTTAGTTTCAGTACGGTTTGTAATTGGTTCCAAATGGAGGGAAGGCCATATGCACTAGCACGTTTACCAAAGGAAGTCCACGTCCTTGGTAAGTCAAGCATAATAAAGTCAGATTTTCTTAACGAGTATGCACTATGTGAGATACTAATAAGGGAAGAGAGATAGTTTGCCAATTTCTGCGGGAGCAGTTTAAGAGTCCATAACCCAGCATGGAGCAGGCGTCTAGTAGTAAGGGATGTCCAACCAACAGCTGCATAGAAGTCACAGTGGTGCTGCCTGCTTAAGAAACTAAATCTAAATACATCACCTGGTGTGTTGAAAGAATAAGTTCTTGTGTTGTGTCCACCTTATTTCCCACCCACCTCCACATTTTCAGTGGGCCCATTCCCAAAGGGAAGCAGCAACCAGATATCAGGTATAGAATGCATTCGGTTGCAGCAGTAGATTGAAAACACAGGCTCCCATCCCTCGTAGCTGGGGCAAGCTAACCTTCACTCGGTGCCACACAGAGTTAGGGACGGAGACTGTCAGATGTTGGCTGGGAATATAACTGGTTGAGCCTGGAGGTAGGGGAAACAAGCTCCCATACCAGGTAGACAGGGGAAGCCTACCTGCACTGCTACTCCTCGGTAGGCTGAGCTAGGGAAGAGGCTGTTGGACTGCTGGCATGGGCTGAGCAAGGAAAGGGCAGCTAACAGCTGCATAGTAAGAGGTAGGCAAACAAAAGAGGCAAGACGAAGGGGATGGTAGTAAGGAAGAAGTTAGATAAAGGGAGGAGAATGATTACCTTAAATGTCAGTAAAGCAGAGATAGGTCAAGCCAGTGAGATGCATGCAGCACAGTAATGGAATGCAATGAACAATTGGAAGGCCATGTAGACTACGAGGTTAATAATTTATGCATGGATGACTGAAAGCCATGTAGGACGAAAGCAGGGCAATATAGACAGATGTACCAGCCTAATCTTTCGATTTACGGTGTAGAGGTTGGTATCTCTGCAGACTCCTGTCTAGATAGACCTCACCTTTCAGAATTTGCTTGTCACCCCCAAGAAAATTGGTGGATGGCCACTTGGGGGGGCCTAATTTCTGATTTTGGACATTGTGGGCTCTCCGGGCCCCATAGCTTGGCCTAGGAATGCCCAATTTACAATTCCAACATGTCATTTTCTACATTTATTGCCACGCCAAGTTGGATGGAACAACTTCAAAAATCCAAAATGGTCACCAAAATCCAATATGGCCCTCATATCGCTAGTAAATACTTGATTCATTAATAATTTCCAAATCCCTAGCTTCCAAGATACCGATTATCAATGATTCATGAACAGGGAGTCTATTATTATTACATTTAATATAAACAAATATTAAATTAATATAATAGAACATAATTATAAATAAACAATGCATAATGCATCAATCTGCTTGTTTGTGCCATTGACCCAAAATTGCATCCACTCTGTGAGAATTTGCCACTTTGTTCACAGGATTGCACGGTGTGTTCTCATACGTTGTGTGCCTGTTTAGTTTGTATTTCTAGTTTTTAATTTTAGTTTCTGTTTCAGAAACATGGATAGCCCTCTAGCTGTACCTGTTGGATTGGTCAATCCATCTGATTTGCCTATCTGTGTTCTTTGTGAGAACCAAATTAGAGATACAGAAATGCAACAAATATTAGGAAAGAATGGGCTGAATACCATCAAGGCTTTTGTAGAGAAATGGTCAGTCACAAAACTAACTTCTGAGTACGCCAGAAACTTCAACCTCGTATAGCATAAAATCTGTGACCAACTTCCCCCCCAGTCCTGGAGAAACAGGCCTACCTGTTCATACAAGGTGTTGCAAAAATTTCACCAGTGAAAGGAAATGAAATACCAACTCAACAAAACAACTTTCTTCAGACCAATCTTCTGAAGCCGAATTCTTCAGCATAGCCAACCCACAGACATCCAGTAGCAGTGAAGCAGTCCATGTAACTCAATGTAAAAGGAAAAAGTTGGAATTTAAGAAGGATGAGACCTGCTTCATCTGTGATAAGAAAAGAAAAAAGAGAGGAAGTACGGAAGAAAAACTCCAGAGTTGAATTTGAAGATGGAATGATTACATGCATGAAAGCATGTTACACAATGAAAATTCTGATGATGCTCTTTTGTCTGGTGCAGCCAGACATTTGAAGATCACTACCATGAGTGTTGACGTCTTTGCTGCGGACATCAAATACCATCAAAGTTGTTACAGCACTTTCATCTACGTTGTCAAATGAGAGAGACAAACACCAGGTGGATTGGAAAGCATTCACACAAACAGTGCTGAAACAGAGTTTCTTCAAATCGTGAGAAAGAAGGTTGCTGAGCAGAAATGCTGCTATTTACTCCCAGAGTTACTGGAGGATCTTCATAACCGCTACAAGTTCCATGGATGTGAACAAGATGCTGGAATAAATCATGCATTTCAGTTGAAAAATCTTATCAGCAATGAATTCGGTAATGAGATAGGTTTTTACTGTGGAGAAGGGGATACACAGGAATCCTCTCATTCTTCACTCGACAAAAGTAAACCCCACTTGATTATTCTTTGGCAACCTTGAGAGGAGCTGGGCTCAGAGATAGTGACATCGACAAGGCATTTGCAAAGATGATCAATTAGAAATGAAAAGATAGACAAATTGAGTCACTGCAGTTTCCTATGGCATACAAAGACTTGCTTTCTGAGCTTGATAATTATGAACCCATTCCAGAAATCTTCAATGCAATAGCTATCACTATAAGCCCTTCTAAGAAGATTAATGGTCTAGTTTATGTGACCATCTCAACAGAAATTCAAGTTACCAAGATATGATCCATTGCTAGTGACTGGCAATGCCTCATTACCAGAGAATATTCTCCTAAATTGATAGTTCTAGCCATGGTCATTCATCATCTCACCAGAAGTAAAGAAGCAGTCAATCTTCTTCATTGTTCGGGGGCTGGTATTTTTTACACAGATGTCAGAAGACAAAAACAAGAAATTGGCCCATGATAGTAAATCTGAGGAAAAAAAAGCACCGGACATGATTCCACCTGGACAGCCAACTCATGTCATAATTGATAACTTAGATGGTAAGCAACAGACATTAACAGGATTCTCAACAACACATGACACTAATGCAAATATTTACGTACCCTGACTTTAGCATCCTGCTGTCATCTACAATTTGCCAGTACAAGAACAGAACATTCCAAGCAGCTCAACAAGAGAAGTCCAGGAAACCTTTGAGAACTCAGAACCTACTGACTGTGGGGATTATAAAATAGGAAAGAGGAAAAAAAAACATTGATCATCCCACCCTATGATGAGGATGAAAAAAGGACTGATCTTGATCTTCATTTGAGCAAAGATTGTATTTGGGCTCTGGCAGCAAGCATAGAATCTTCCAAAGAAAATGAATCTCTTCCAGTCCTAGGATCATGGACAGCTTTCAATAAAAAAGCAACATGGACCACTACCTTCAAATCCAAAACTGATTTCCTGCCCATTATACCACGTGAACCAGATGATGCAGTTTGCAAATATTACCTTGACTTCTCATGGATCTAACGGATGACCTACAAATTGACCACATCTTCAGCCATAGTGATCATGCAGTTTTCTACAAGATTGTACAAATAATGTGGAAAGAAGAAAAATATACAAAAGTGATTAATTTGATGGGAGGATTTCATGAACTGATGGTGAGGCAGAAGATCCTCTACAAGCGATACAGTGCTATGGGACTTCATGACTGGTGGGTTCAGGCGGGGATAATAGCGGATGGCTCTCTTGACCAGACCTTGGAAGGATGCCACTATTCTAGATCAATGAGATTACATAAACAGTCCCTTGAGGCTCTCCTATGATTCATGGGATCCAAGATTCATGGCTCGCTAACCAACGGACTATGAGAAAAGCTCATCAACATGAGAAGATCTGTATCGGCAGAATCCCTGAATCTTGTCCTCTTGGATGAATCTTTCCCTGAACTGCAGTCATGAATGCTGGAAACCTCTGGCACCATGGGATAGTGGGTGACAGGCTACATTGGTGACACCAGCTCTGTTCTTGCCCAGGTCACTGCATGCAGAGGCAAGAATCTGAACTTACATCTGCAGGCTCAATGAGATATTCTACCTTTACTGTTTGCATTCAACCATCAAAACTATTCTCGGTATTTGACATGGCATCATGTAGACCTCATCAATCTAAAAACCATCAATGAGAATGCATACAATGATCTGCAGGAATATGGCATTTGGGCTAGTCTGTCTGGTGAGGCATTCTCCACAATACCTGGTGACCAAGTGACTGGGGTCTCAATCAACAGAAAGGTCAAGGTGAGGGGTGGACCCATGAGAGGCAGTTACAGTATGTCTGAGGAAGCTGCTGGTGACTTCATTTTGAATTCCCACACGCTTGCTAAAATTAATTTGTCACTGAAGGAGAAGATGCTTCTGAAAACATTGTCCACAAACAATGAGTTAACATATGGTGCCATGAAGATACATGATGGTCAAGTGAAAGAGCTAGTGAAGAAACTTCATGCATATTCATATCCATGTCAGGGTGTAGCACGACACATCACAACAGGCATTGAAATACTGCCAGCAATAGTAGAGGGCCTTTTGAAGGCAAGGGCTACAAAGGAAGTTATGTTGAGTGCATTTATTAATGGCAGCCCCCATCAAGAAAAGTTGGTTTCTTCAAGCCCATTAAACACAGTGGAATTTCCATGGGAATGGACAAGAAGAAAAAGAAACCCAAAGTGGAATCAGTCTTGAAAGAAGACCGTCAGGCTCTCGGTATCATTGTTGCAAAGTGCCCCAACAAGAAAGATGCGTTTTCCCATCCTCTCACAACATATCCTCTTGCAATAGCAACTCCGGATGGAAACCTCTACAAACCTAATGCCAAACATGTATTAAGAAATTATCTCATCGATGAAGCAGAAGCTCGAAGTTCTCCCCCTCCTCCATTATACTCAGTGTACATATACAACGCCATGGTGATGGATAGAGCAGTTCCTGCACAGCGTACATGGGACAGCCTTTGGAAAGCACTTCTTGTCACATTCACACCCCCATCTACAGCAAACCCAGTAGAAGTCATTGCCATTTTTGATCATTATAAGGATGATCAGGAGTTCTCGGTGAAACAGCAAGAACAAGCTGAGGGAGCGGTAGGAACAGGAGGAATGCGACTTCACATTGGGTCAGATTTGCAAGAGATGCCACAGGGAAAGGTTTATCAGTAGTACCTTCACAACGACAACAAAACTGATCTCACATAGCGCTTCAAAGAATATGTTAGGCAAGAGGATGTCAGAAGAAACTTACGATACCCACTTACTATCAACAATGGCAGAAGCATGTATACTATATACCCAGATTCAGAAGAATTCCTGTTTTCCTGCAACCATGAGGAGGCAGATACAAGGATAGTGCTGCATTGTGCTCTTGCGAAAGGCCCAGTTGTCATCAGAGCCAAAGATACAGACGTCCTCGTCCTGATGGTTTACACTTTCACAAAGACCCTTCCAGATTCACCATGGATGCTTCAAATTGACCCCAATGTATTTGTAAACATAGGATCTATATATGATCACATTGGACACACTGCAAGTCTCAATTTGCCAGCATACCACACTGTCTCTGGATGCGATGCAGTGAGTTACTTCTACAAGGTATCAAAGAAATTAGTCTGCCAACATTTTCACAGGGTCAAAGAAAGAATAAATCTTCTTTTAGGGCTTGGGGAAAGCACATATGCTTCGTAACACACTGAACAAAATGTCAAAACCTTCATTCAGCACTGCATGTACAGTGGTACAGGAGGACAGGATCTAGTACACACACAAGTAAGGCAATACAATAACCTGAAAGTGAAGACTATGCAAATGATTCTACCAGACCCAGTGAGCCTATGTTAGCACATAAAGAGAACAAATCTCATAGCCTACTATTGGTGCAACTGCACAGAGCCAGAAACCCTGAAAATTGACCCTTGTTTGTCAGGATGGAAATGAGAGGATGAAATGCTGAAGCCTGTATGGTTCACTGGGTTTCAGTTACCTGACATCCTACGTCATAGAAGAAAGGGTAGAAGGTTAGCCGGCCGATGATGTGCAGCTGATGGAGATGAGGCAGACGATGAAGGTAAGTCAACACCTCAAAGACACACATACGACCAAACAAAACCTTTGACCACAGGGCCAATGACTGATTGTACAGGTGATGATGACACTGAAAATCACATATTGGCAGCCAATGAACAAACTTCTGTGAATGAATCTTTAAGCTTCAGGAGTGAATGTGACAGTTCAGATCCAGAGTGGCCTCCAAAATAATACAAAAATCACACATGCCCCCACAATGCAAAGCATCATGGGCTGCATATGCAAATCACCACAGAATATTATGCTGGTCCAACTTTAAGCAGAATTGCACGGCACCATGCAATTCTGCTTAAAGTTGGACCAGCATAACATTCTGTGGTGATTTGCATATGCAGCCCATGATGCTTTGTATTGTGGGGGCATGTGTGATTTTTGTATTTTCTTGAAACTTGGCTTCCAGCCAAATGCCCTTTGGGTAACCCTTGCCTCAGTGTTTGCACACAGAGGTTCTTTGTCTTCAAAATAATGACTTCAAAACTGGACATTACAACCAAAGTGTACTGTTGACCCAAAATATTCATAGTGGTGGGTCAAATCATTCATAAAATGACTTCATTCTAAACAGCAAATCAACACATACAACATTTAGATTTTAAGCATTACTGTACACACTTCAAAGTATTTTATCAGTAAATTGCCTCATGAATTCAATTCTTTTATGTAGTATTTGTGTGTATTTGGTCCTGTGTCTAACAGGAAGTCTCAAAGTGTTGTATAGATGTCATAAATGTTCATGAATAAATGTTCAATATATAGATGTTCATGAATCATTGATAATCAGTATCTTGGAAGCTAGGGATTTGGAAATTATTAGCGAATCAAGTATTTACTAGCAATATGGTGGCCATATTGGATTTTGGTGGCCATTTTGGATTTTCTAAGTTGTTCCATCCAACTTTGCATGGCAATAAATGTAGAAAATGACACCTTGGAATTGTAAATATGGCATTCCTAGTCCGAGCTATGAGGCCCAGAGGGCCCGCAACGTCCAAAATCAGAAATAGGCCCCCTGAGGTGCCATCCACCTATTTTCTTGAGGTAACAAGCAAATTCTGAAAAGTGAGGTCTATCTACACAGGAATCTGCAGATATATCAACCCCTGCATTGCAAATCAAAAGATTTGGCCAGTACACCTGTCTAATATCATATAGTGTACATAAAGCACGCTCCTGCTAATTGGAGCCACAACACCCTACCTGCATGAGCATTGTGGTAACTGGGCATGCTAGAAGGTTATGAAGTACTAGGGCAGAACAAGATAACATAGGGATAATAGGCTACATAGGGTATAGGAATGCTGAGACAAAGAAGTGACAAGGTATGAGTAATATAGGTGTCAGACATAAATTGATAATGAAGGTTGATTGCAATAGTTGGCAGAGTAGAGTAAATGCTGAGAAATTGGAGGCACCAAACTAGGGTCAGAGGTGGTGCTGGACTGTTGAGGTTGAAGGGGCGTGGAGCTGGTGCTGGTGTGAGGAGTGAGAAGCCCAAAAGAAAATATGGGGAGCGAGGGATGAGGGTAAGAATGGGGGATGGGGAAAGGAAGTGGAAAACAACAAGGAGGAAGAGAGGAGTGGGGGGCCAAAAGCCAAAGGACAATGGACACGATGGGAGCATGAGCAAGGTGGGGGGAAAAACACTTCATTTTGGGGGGGCTTGAGCAAAGTACCCAGGACACGAGCCGAAAACAATGAATACGATGGAAACAGAGGAGCAGACAAAGTTGAAAAAGCAAATAACCACAAATCCACGCAGGACTGCTGGCTCCTAACAATTACAGAGGGCATCATGAAAATAACACCTGGAGGGGATGAGCAGTTCAGCCGACACCCACCAGCAGCATAACAGAGACTGGGGGGATCAAAGTAGGTGAGGGTAGGCTCAGCAGCTTGGTGGGAATGGCGACGGGGTAAAGCAGATACCCTAAGTACAGCCAGTGAAAACAGGAGCAGACAACGGAACGTAGGAAGCCCCAAAATATGCTGGTAAGACTCAGAATGAAAGGAGCCAGCAGACTACAGCAGGCCAGTTAGCAGTACCTAGGGTCCAATGACATAAATGCAACATTTTACAAAATGTGGGAAACGGAAAATGATCCATCACATCATGACTGCAAAAAGAAACTGACATAGGACAAGGGGACAGGTGGGGGGGAGCCTCAGACAGACAAGGAAGTCACAGAGCAAGCCGACCCACCACAGAAGGGTGTTAGTGAAAGGTCTCTGGAGAGGGGCACGGGGAGTGGAAAGGAGATTACCCAGGGCCTCAGAAGACAAACCCGATGTGCAACAGACACTCAGGAGGACAAATGAAAGAATGCTTACTGGAGGAGGCAGCGTGCAGGAAGCAGGCCATTCAGGAGGGAGGGAGGGAGGAGGGAGGCATGCATCACTAAAGTGAGGGCTCATCAACCAGGGAGCGAGGGAGCAAGCCAGAAATATGTAGAGCTGCCAGACAGGTGACCAAGCAGCGGAGCGGGATCGAAGTTGTAAATGCCAGTGGAGATGCAGAGATACCAGAGGTAATGAAACGGGCAGCAGGCATGGCAAGCAAACCCAACTCACAGGGTAGGAGCAAGGAGAAGCCATGCAGTGGCAGAACCGAAGAGTGGAAACAACAAAACAAACAACGGAAGGCGGGTGTGGGAAGCTATGGTAGGGTGGAGGAGATTAAGGGGAAAGCACCAAGAAGCAAAGGAAGCATCAAGGTGGGGAGGAAACAAACACAACAAGCAGGAGAGCAAAACAAGCGAAGCAGGTGAGGAGAAACAAGAAGCGGAGAAAGGAAGGAGGCTCAGCCACACAAGCCACGCAGGAGCTCGGCGCTTGTGAAGGATGAGTGTTTCACAATGTGCTAAGCAGGGAACTGTCATGGGAGGTTAGCCTTTATTGGGGATATGAGAGGAGCTATTCCCTCACATTGAACCTCGGGCTTTAGCCCTCCCAAAAAAAGTTATCTATTGTTCTGATAGAAGGTGTTGAAACACTGCATACAGTGTACATGAACCAGCTAGTTAAGACAACAGGACAAAAAGCTTGTCCGAGATCAGGTCTTCGATGTTGTCAAATTGGCTGGGCCTCAATCCAGGAAAGGCTGAAGTGCTGGTGATTGGACCGGATTGGAGGAGGGGAGTGGAGGCCACAGGAGAGGATTTAGGGTTTTATATTGGCACGTCCAAACTGGAGACCTACACCAAGTTAAAAATTTAGGTGTTCTGAACAGCGAGCTGACACTGGAAGCCCAGGTGTCAGCAGTTGTCCAGAATGGATTTTACCATCTTCAAAATATTGCCTGAATAAGATCCCTTGTCTTTCCTGACAATCTGGCTACACTTATATATGCAACTGTTACCTCAAAGCTCAACTACTGTAACGCTGTCTACCTTGGGGTCAACCGGGGTGCACTGCAGCACCTGCAGCTGCTGCAGAATGCTGCAACATGGCTATTGAAGGGTCTTTCAAGATCATGTCATATTTTACCAGTGCTGCATGAACTGCAATAGCTGCCGTTGTGCTGACACATCTCCTTCAAATAGGTCTGTTGACTTATAACGCCCTGCACAGGCTACCACAAGACACTCTCTCCGGTCAGCAGGGAAGGGCCTCCTCCTGAAATCTTTGGGGGATCGGTCTTTTGAGGCAGCAACACCGATCCTTTGGAATTCATTGCCTGGCCACTTGAGGGAGGCCTCCTCCATAGAAATAAACTGAAAACAGTTCTGTTTCAACAAGTCTTCAGGGATTAAATTGAGATAATCATTGCTATTGTCTTAGAACATAGGGTACATAATATATATTAGATTTTATTATATGTATATAATAACTGGTTACCGCTTTTTCCCATAGGGAAACCGGGTAATAATTCTAGCATTATAACCAGCCAGTTATAATGACATTCATGCACCTGGTTTCCTCTTCTATGGGGCATGCGCCACCTCGCGCTCTTCCTTTCCTTCCTGCAGCTGCCTCTCCACTCATGCTGGACCGTCCAATGTCCACAGCTCTGCATACCAAGCAGGCTAATAAATATATGCTTTAGTTTTATACAGAGCTGCTTCCCAAAACAAAAAAATGTTTAATCTTTTTACAAAATATCATTTTTCCAGTGAACTTCCTTCTTCTCCCTTCCCCTCCTCATCCATCATATTCCTCAGCGCTCTACACTTAAGCAAACGACCGAAGTACAAGTAAGGTTTTTTTTTTTTGCTTTTTAATAAACATGTCTGGGTACATATCTTTGGTTTTGCTTTGAACTTTGTACAAAAAAAGACTTAAACAATGCTTTGTCAGGAGCCGAGCCACCACAGATTACTTTGAATCCCCAACGGCGGCTCGGCTCCATAGAAACATAGAAACATAGACTTTGACGGCAGATAAGGACCGCTAGGCCCATCTAGTCTGCCCATTTCCCTACCTACAGGATAGGCCGCAGATCCTATTTACAAAATTATGGCTCCATGGCTACATTTATTCTGTATAATTGCTTTGGCAAAAAAACGATCTCCAGCAATTATACAAAATAAAAGATGGGTAGCTAGTTAAAACCTGGATTTTATAAACCCCCTCAGGGTAGGATGCCTTCATAAACCCCTCGAGCTTCGCTCTCGGGGTTTATGTGGCATCCCACCCCTCGCGGTTGTAAAATCCTCGTTATAACTAGCTACCCATCCATTATTCTCTATATATTTATTGGATGTTAGATGTTTGATTGGATCACAGCATGATGTTTATGATGTTACAAGTTATAAGGGCACCCTGAGCCTTCAGTGAAGGGCGTCTCAAATAAATAAAATCTATCACTACTACTACTACTACTACAAAAAGCTTTTTGTGGGCAATGGTGATGGCCTGAAAATCCATAGCCTATGTGCCCGGTGAAATAGCGCCACCCACTGAGGATACATTCTGTGCGCCTTGTTGTGCATAGCACCACAGGGAAGAGCAGTAGGGAAGTGGGGATTAGACAGTAACTCCACTGGATGCTGGAATGACAGTGATGCTGGCACAGTATGGGTAGTACTAACAATAAAAGAAGTACCAGAACTGACAACTGTGCTGAATGGGGTGTACAAGACACACTGCAATTGTATACCATCATACATAGATGATAATTATTTTATTGTGAAATGATGTACCGTATGCTACAAAAAATACATATAACAAATAAAACTAGTTGGATACATTTTTGTGCCATTGTCTCTTGTTTCTACCTCTTGGAGGCATGGTCTTCATTTTATATACATTACAATAAACATAGGACTGTGTTGTACATTGCAACAATTAATAGCCAGAAATGAAGGGAAAACAGGCACATAATATGTGCAATAATATTCTAATAAAAAGTTACCTTTATGTCTGTATACATACGAACGTACGAATCTGCCAGCAGAAACAGGCCTCATGGTCTATCAAGTCTGATCAGTTGTGCAGCTAGCACCCCTAATCTCAAGCTGCCCCCCTCCTCCCCTCAGCATAACCCCCATGCACCCTGTCTCACGCCTTTAAAGCTGCCCACCATCCTGCAGGATACCACCTCCTCTGACAGAGTGTTCAATTTGACACCACCGTCTGTGAAATAATGTCTCCTCATCTCTCTCTCTCTCTCTCTCTCTCTCTCTCCTAAGTTTACCTCCCTCCAACCTCAGCGTGTGCCCTCTCGGCTCCTTTCCCCTCCTCAATCTAAATAACGCTTCTGTGCCTGTTTTGTTGATCCCCTTCAAGTATTTGAAGATCTCAAACATATCCACTCGATCCCTCCTCTCCTCCAGGGTGAACAAACTCAACTCATTCAGCCTGTCCTCGTAGGTTGTGCCCTCCAGCCGCTGGATCATTTTTGTCACTCTGCACTGCACCCCCTCTAGCAGCCTGATGTCCTTCTTCAGATACAGACACCAGTACTGTACGCAGTACTCCAAATGCAGCCTGACTAATGAGCTGTACAATGGCAGATTCACATCTTTATGCCTAGATGAGATACCCTTGCAATACACCCCAGCATCTTGTTAGCCTCAGCTGCTGCCTTCCTGCACTGAGCTGAGCTGAACATGTTCCGCCACTGATCACCCCTAGGTCCTTCGCTTCTGTGACCCTTATCCAACCCTCCCAACCAATATCCCCTCCTCAGGTTCTTTGCTCCAAAATGCATAACTTTGCACTTCTTCGCATTGATGCCCAATTGTCACTTCACCAATCACTCCTCTAGTTTGGTCAGGTCCTCCTGTAGTTCCTGTCACCCCTCACTATCATCCATCACCAACCCCATCTTGGTTTCATCCGTGAATGGACTGATCCTGCTCCTAAATCCATGTGAGATATCCAATATGAACAACCTAAACAACACCGGAGACAGCACAGAGCCTTGCAGCACTCTGCTCATCACTGCCCAAGGGGATGACAGTTCTCCCCACTACCACCCATTGCTGCCTCCCCTTCAGTCAGTTCACAATCCAATTTACCATCTTTGTCCCTACCCTTACATATTCCAACTTTCCCCACAGTTACCCATGAGGCACTGAATCAAAGGCCTTTCCGAAGTCCAAATACAGGACATCCACTGTGTGGCCCTTATCCAACTCCCTCGTTACCCATTCATAGTAACCTATTAGGTTGGTCTGGCAGGACTTGCCCAAGACAAACCCATGCTGCTGATCATCCTGGAGTCCATTTTCCTCCAGAAAGGTCACCAGCCTCTCCTTCAGTATCACTTCCATAAGTTTACCAACAATTAAAGTGAAGCTTACAGGTCTGTAATTGCCTGGTTTGTACTTGGGGCTACTCTTGTGGTTGGGCACCACTTGAGCTACTCCCCAGTCCTGTGGAACGAATCCTGTGTCCAGGGAGGTATTGATAAGGTCCGCCAGTGTCCCGCCCAATATCTCCGCCATCTCACTCAACATCCTGGGGTGAATACCATCTGAACCTGATGTCTTATCCACCCTTAGTGCCTTCAGACCCTCCAGTACACTGCCCACCGTAATTATCCCATCAATCACCCTTCCTCCCCTCCCACCTTCCCCGTCCATGGAGGTAGTTGTCTGTCCTTCTCCTTCATGAACACAGAGCAGAAGTACTCGTTTGGTGCTTCTGCCTGTTCTGTCCCCTTCTCCACCCACCTTCCATCCTTCTTAATCCTCACTATCTGGTCCCTACAGCTCCTTTTCTCCCTTACATATCTGAAAAAGTCCTTCTCCCTTCCCCTGATGCCCTGAGCCAGTCTCAGCTCCCTGGAGGCCTTGTCCACCCTGACTAGCCTGATTACTTCCTTGGACTTCCTTGCATACAACTCTCTGTCCTCCCCCCCCCTTCTGTACTTTTTGAGCCTCCAAAAAGCTGCTTTCTTTGCCCTTACCCCATCCAACACCATCCTGTTCAGCCAACATGGCATCCTAGTCCTACTCTTCTTACTTAGAGTCCTGGTACATGATTCAGTAGCCTCCCTCAGACCAAGTTTGATACCATACCTTTCAACTGTCACACATTACAAGGTCATCACTCATTTTATCCTCAGAAATCTCTGTCCTACATTGAGAAGGTGACATTCCACACTGACCACTGAGACTTTTAAGCAGAAATATATAATAATATAAGATGCTAGGTTATCAGTAAACATTATTAACATTAGTGCACTTATTTCCACAGTATTCTGAGCTTGCAATGTCGTGTTTAATGATGTGTCACACATTTTGTCCTCTTGTCACACATCCCGTCACTCATTTGGGTGATAAAAGGTTGAGAGGTATGTTTGATACTAACCCATTCTGTTGTGCATCCATCTCCAGTCTAATCCTTTCCAGGTGCCCTTTCAGAATTTCCCGTATCTCCCTGAAGTCCACCCATCTGAGGTAAACCATTCTTGTCCCTGTACCTACAGACTCCCTGCTCAAACTGAGCAAGAACCACATTGATTGGTGGTCACTCCCAGCTAGTGGGTCCTCCACCCTTAGCTCCCTCACCACCTCCCCATTAGTATTTGATCCAGGGTATTTCCTAGCTGAGTTGGCTCACAGACCATCTGCGCCAGAAGACTATCCTGGATCGCATCCACTAGCACCTGCTCCCTGGAGCTGTAGGTGGCTGGGGTTCCCCAAGCCACACCTGGTAGATTGAAGTCCCCTATGATCACCACATTCTCTTTCCACCATACCCATCGAATCTGCTTTGCTAATTCCCTGTCTAACTCCTGAGTCTGAGCAGGTGGCCTATACACCACTCCCAACCTTAGAGTCCTACCATTAGAATCAAGGAACTACATCCACAGTGCCTCTGTCTTAGCCTCCTCCCCCCCATCCCTTGTACATCTAATCCCATCTCTTACATAAACTGCCACCCCCCTCTCCCCACCCCTCTGTCCTTTCTATATATTCTGTATCCTGGGATCACGAGAACCCAGTTCTGATGTTGGGTGGCCCAAGTCTTCATGATGGCCACAACGTCCACCATCTCATCTGCCAAGAGAGCCTGCAACTCAGCTGCTTTGTTCCCCAGGCTCCTGGCATTCAGGGAGACCACCCTCCACCCCATCCCTTTCCTTACCCTATCCAGTTCCCCCTCATCCTGAACCCCAGCCCTCCTTGAACCATCCTGCTGCCATGGGAGTCAGCTCATTTGGCTTCCCTCTCCAGTGACCCTGCATACCTTCCGCATGCTTGCCCCTCCATAGTTTAAAATCACCCTGGATGCTATGTACTCCTCCAGCCTCTGTTTCAAGACTCCTGACCTGCCCTACCAAATGCAATCTGTCCTTGCCTACAGGTCACTGTTGTCCCAGGTGTTCCCCCCAGTCTCCCACCAGCCCATACCCATGAGTTCAACACCACTCACCCAACCAAGAGTTGAACTCCACTATCCTAACCTTTCTCACCCTGGGTACCAGTAACACTTCTGATAAGGCTACATAACTCCCTACCTCCAAACACAACTTCCCCAGCTCCTTGAATCTCTTCCTAACCATTTCCATCATATTGTCCCCCAAGTCATTAGTGCCCACATGCACCACCACATGTGGTTTCTCCCTTCCCCCAACAAACCTGAACAAAGACTGCCCCATCCTGCCCGCTGTCAATCCTGGCACAGATTCCACTGATATACAACAATGTCAGCCCCCTCTCCCATCTGATCCCCTTCAGGACTGAGTCCCTCTCACTATGACCCTGCCCTCTCTCCCACTGTTCACCTGTATCTTCCTGTTGTCCCCACCACCTCCATGAGTGATCACTCTTCCCTGCCCACCAGCACCTGGATCTGCCCCCCATGCTAAGCCTCCCTCCCTTTCCTGCTGAACTGATCTTCCTACTATGCTTGCCACCCCTCCCCTATTACCCAACACACCATCTATGACTCCCCCGCCTCATCAAATACCTTCCCTTCCCTTCCTTTCCCTTCCCTTCCTCCTCAGGTCTTCTTTCCCTCTCTGCTTCCTCTGCCCTGTCCCCCTCCCCTCACACCTACCCCTATCTGTCTTTCCCCTCCATTCCCCTGTCCCACTCCCCATCTGATCTGCTTCCCTACATTCTCCCTACCCACATGCCTGCCTACCCCATTCCAGAGAGCCCTCCATCCTCCTCCTCTACCACTGAAGCCAGTACTGCATTCCTATTACCTGAACCTGACCATCTGCTAAAATTCCCCTACTGCCATCTCAAGGTAGCCCCATATTGCTACTAGATTTTCTTATCTCTCCTTTCCACCTAGAGCCTACAGGCTTGGTGCCTTTGTTTGCATGAGGAGGTGGCCAACATACATAAGTACACATGTGACATTCGAATAACATTTCTGTAATGATGATGGCAGCAGCTCTTAGCATGTCTGAGCTGTCTGCTTTATTTCTGTGAGTATCACTGGTGTAAGTATGTAATGTTTCAATTAGGCACAATAATAGGGGTTTTGTAGTGAATGCAGAGTTTTATTTTGTGCCATTGCCTAGGAATTATGATGCTGCAATAGACTGTAGCACTCATTTGCAGACTGAGACTTTGCCTCTCACAAAACACTCTTAGGCAGCTCCCCTGCATTCCATTCGGTCAGGCTGCCTGTGCTACAAACAATGACATCATCAGCCAGTGCCAGAAACTTAGCACTTCGACCTTCAGTGCAATGCCAGCAGTACTCAGGAACAGAGGCAGGCTCCAGATATAAATAATGATTTCATGAAAACGGAGCCTCGTTTCACTGTATACATGCATGCAGTATGCAAAACAGAACATAGGGCTACAAACAGAAAGAAATTTAGAAACAACTCACAGAGGCTGAATTGGTTCTCTTTGAGCAAAACAGTTATGGATATGTTTTATTTATTTATTTTTTGGCTTGGTCTTTTTATGCTCCCTGATTCAGCTGGCTCACTTCAAGAGGAGCCCCGAGCCCCGTCACCTAGCTTCTCCCTGACTTAACTACCCTTTCTCCTGTGGCGAACCCCCATGGCAGGAGCAGCTGGGAGCTTGCTTGACCCACCTCTAACAGATCTAGAGGGGCAGCGCTTGGTCACTGGTGTGTGCCTGTGAGGAGTTGGAATTCTTGCTGCCATGCTGGGTTGTTTGTTGCTTGTTCTTCCCCAACCACAGCATGCTAGTATGCAAGGGCATGTGAGCATGCAGAATAGAGTGCGTGACACGGCACCAGCCAGAGTCCTGCCACCTTCAGCATAGCTCTGACTGCACTGACACCTGTAGTCACCCATGCAGCTTTCTAGCAGTGGAGCTGGCAGCCCTCCTTCCCTCCCTTAATGAGGAGAATGTCCTCAGGGAATGCTCAATCCTCCTCCCTCTGGGCAGCCCCCAATGCTCAGCCTCACTTCCTAACCTGGGTGTTTTAAATATTCAACGAGATTTACACCTGTTCATAAACCATAAGCAGAACAGTAGACACAGGAACAGCACAGGAATATTGTTTTGTACTCCAAAAGGAAAAATAAAATGATTGCACAGCTATCAAAGAAAAACAGCTTAAACTAAAAGTCGACTCACTTGTAAAGGCTAACCCAAGAGCTGTCCCATTGGTGCAGTGGTAGTGCTACCACAAGGCCCCTAGATTCTGCGATTCTGTGGTTGTGGAATTTTCCATGATATTTGCATCATACCACAGAATTTATATAGTGCCGCAGAATTAATTGTTTATGGTGAATTTTCATTAAAATATACAGTTTTCCATAGTGCCTGGTTCCTGCACCCATTTTGTTTATCCTGAAGCCCCTCCTCTACGCTTGGTAGGTGATGTCATCAATAATATCACTTCATATTTTAGCCAATGGCAGGGCTGCATTGTGCCACAGAAATGAATAAATCGTGCCGTAGAAATCAGAAATTGCTGCCGCAGAAGCCTAGGAGCCCTGCCACAGAAATCAGAAAATTCTGCTGCAGAGCACTAGGGGTCCTGGCTGCCACTCATGATGCTGGCGACCTGGGTTTGGGAATCTGCTTGAGCCATCAGGGGCTGGCCAAGGGAAAGGAGACTGGGCATCGCACAGGACACACTCTTCCTTTGGTGAGGAAGGGACCTGATCCCCGCTGCAATACTGCCACCTGGGTGACCACTGCTGGTATTGCAGCAGGGTACACAGGGAGGGGGGGCCGTTGGCAGGGCTCTGCACAGCATACTTGCCTGCTCATGTCTGAAGCCCCTAGTGAACCAACATTCTGCTGGAGTCAGAGCAAACATAGAAATACCTTAAAGTGAGCAGGATGATCCCAGGTACACTCAGGCTCTGCCTCCCACTATAGGTCACACTCTCTTACATGTGCTCTCCTGCCTCTGCCCCCCATTAAAGGTGGGAGGTTTGAGTTTGTCACAGGTGGGCCTTGTCATAGGATAAGCCCATGGGAAGAAAAGAGAGGGAGAAGTCCAAGAGATGTAGTGGGATGGGGCTTTTCTCAACCCAGGAGACAAACAATGAATAAACAAATGAAAAAGATTCATCCCAGTGTGGTCTAGTAGTTTACAGTTTGGTGAATTTGTGGCGTAGTGGTTCTCAGGACTTGAGCAATCATGCAGTGCAGGGATGGCGTTGCCATTACTTCTGCACTGTCTTTCCAAGCACAAAAAATCCTCATATGCCAGTGCTTGGAGACAGGCTGTCAAAGTCAGGGCAATGCCAGCACTGCCTCTTATGATTGTTAAATCCTGAGAAACACCACACCACAGATTCATCAAGGCTGGGGGGGGATATCTTTTATCCGAACATCGCATTTCCTTACTTTTTCGGCACTAAAGGGCAACCCTAGCTGATGCCTAAATGTAGTTTTTTTGCAATTAGTATGTTTAAACCAGAACTTTTTTTATTGCACATAAGCTGCCTACCAATGGGACAGTGGATTAGCAGGCATTGTGCATGCAACTGGAGAGGCACCCATATAGTAGCACTCCAGCACTAGTTGTTCCGGACCGCATGACATTCCCTTACTGTGTACATAGTAAATAGAAATGAAATATTTGCTGCTGTTTGCAAGCTAATGACACAGTTTTGATTGTTTAAGAAGCTTATGTGGCAAAGTGACTTTCGACATCTCCTACGAACTATGGCCATAAATGCATGACCATTTCTGAGGAATTTGAACACATACTATCATGTATTTTTTTCAATATGGAATACACAATGACCTGATTCAAAATACACAATTTATGTTTATGAGTGAGGGGCAGGACTATAACTCATGAGTGGCAAAGCCATGAGTGAGTTATGTATGCCCTGCTTTATTTATTTATTTAAGTCTCGGAATTACAATACCTTTGAGTCAGAGACTCATTTACAAAGGCTCCACATCAGAGGGTGCTCATACCGAAAATGCAGTACACAAAGGTTTCAGGCAAGGAAATGCAATATGGGAGTAAGGATATACATAATACAAAGTGAATATAATGGCAGCAAAATACAGACTTTGGCAGGAATCACAGCAACACACTAATTGCTACAGAAGGAGAAAGTTTAAGGAAAACACATTGAATGGCAGTAGGATATTGTGAAAGCAATCCAAAAAGCTTTGTTAAATACAGAGGATTAAGGGAAAAAAGATGGACAAAATGCAGGAGAGAAGAAGGAAGTCCTAGAATAGTCAATGCACAATGTAGAGTAGGGAAGTACTTGGCTAAGCAGAAACTGTCTGAGTCAACCTAGTCACCAGTAACAAGTGGGGGAGGGTGGAGGGCTGGGCTCCCACCCAAGCCAGAGACACTCACAGCAGTTGGTATCAAGTAGGTGCTGATGGAGTTCGGATTTAAAAGGACCTCGCTTGGGTTCTGCCAGGACATCAGAAGGGAGGCCATTTAGCCAGACAGGTGCTCTATACATGAATGCCCGCTGCCCATGAATAGTCCTACAGAAAGGGACTTGTATGAGGCTTGAAAGCCCACTGCCCTTGGGTAGTCCCCCTGCTTCCTAACAAGTGAAGCTAAACTGTGCACTGTGTCACACCACTATGTATTCAATTTATGCAACATGATATTTACTTTTAAAGCAGCTGTCTGTGTGAAGATTCATCTGCTTCTCTTTGAATTCAGCAGCTGATTTCGGGGCTAGACCATGCTATTGTGATGTCATCAGCACTGTGAAAGCTGCTCTCCAACTGATTCTGAGAAAAACTCCAACTGTAGAATGTGTGGTTGTGGCATACACAACCTGTAAAATAAATGATTGTGACATATGCAACAGCTATAACATAGAAGATAGTGTATGAGCACTCATACACAACAAGGATATTTTTCACTTGAGAAGTTTCCATGGTAACAGGAGACCTCAAGAGTACAACTTGAGAGGGCTTGTTACCACGGAAACCTCAAGAGTGAAAAATATCCGTGTCGTGTATGAGCACTAATACATTGTCTTTTATAGTGTATGGGTACTCATAATTTAAAGTCAGTGTCCTTACTTTTGCATTTTCATAGCGCTGCTCACTTCTGGGGCCAGCTTTCAGTGCCGTGGCCGATTCCTGATGAGTGGAGGTTACCAGAATGTGCATTTGTGAATGCATTCCAAGTTGTTGTGCTGCAGTAGCTATGCATCTAGTGCAGTGCAACAAACTACATGACGTAGCTACTGCAGCACAAAAACACTGTTCTAGGCATGGATTTCCATGCGGAGCAGCGTTCTACCATACCCTATATATTTTTATTTAAAAGGTTGCATATGTCATCAGCTAAAATAAATAATTTCTTTGTGCATGTTCAACTCCACTAGTGTTATATAAATAGGGGATATTCCATAGGACGTCCAGGGATAAGCTTTTTATTCACTCTATAAATGTTGCCAGTAATGATGCCTTGCAACCAAGTGGTGCAGCCGTGAGTGCTAGGCTGACATTATTGGCACCATTCCAAACTGAATAAAAAGCTTATCCCTGGATATCCTGTTTATACCACGAGACAAAGAAGACTTTCAAGATCATTATGCTGTAACCAAAGGAAGAATAAGTAGAGCTATAGGGACAATAACATGTTCTTCATCCCTCCCATAGTATAAATAGATATATACAATACAAATATCATCTAGTAACAGTTCCAGTTCATTTAATTTTTCATTTTTATTTTTTATGCTTGGATCTGATGAGCATATTTTCCTGTTTTCATAAGTGACAAGTACGTACATAAAACAGACTCAATCAAATACAATAGCATTTAACAATCAGTAAACATATCTACAAGTATACATTGAAGTGACAAAACAAAAAAATATCAGATGCATATACTAACATATTAAAATACCAGTAGAATAGGCCTAACAGTCTTTCGAGTCTGCTTGATTTTCAGCACCCGCACTGAGGGCCGATTTTGGTGCCCCCCTCCACTTTGGGTTATACTGTCCCCAGTCCCAGATGTTCCACCTGTATTGGGCCTGGTCAGATTTACCTTCCCCCTGTACCTGTCCAATTCCTCTTAAACCTGTCCACAGTCTCCACCTCTACCTGCTCCCTGCAGTGCATTCCATGGCTCACCACCCTTTTAATGAAATAACATCTTCTCCTCCACTCATGAGCCTGCCCCTTCAACTATACCCGTGACCTCTTGTTGCCCCACCCTCCTTCCTTTGGAGCACCCTGACTGGGCCTCCTTACTGATCCTTTCATGTACTTAAAGACCTCTATCATATCCCCCGCTCTCCTCTCCTCCAGGGTGTACATGTCAAGCTCCTTGAGCCTCTCCTCATAGGTCCTCTCCCCAGGCCCCAGATCATTTTGGTTGCCCTCCTTTGAACTCTCTCTAAGAGTGTAATGTCCCTCTTTAAATGTGGTCTCCAAAACTGCACACAATGCGGTGTGGCCTAACCAAGCAGTTGTACAGTGGAAGGATCGCTTCCACCTTTCTGGAGGTAATCCCCTGGCGATGCATCCCAGCATCCTATCTGCCCTTGCCGCTGCCCTCCTACAGGTCTCTGAGTTGTTCATTTTGACATCTACCACTCCCCCAGGTCCCTCTCACCCTCCGTGACTTGAATCATGTCTTCTCCCAGGGTATACCCCTGGCCTGGATTTCTGACTCCCAGGTGCAGAACCTTGTACTTCCCTACATTGAATTTTAGTTTCCATTTTCCTGACCACCGTTCCAGAGTCTCCAGGTCCAACTGCAAGGCCACCCTCCCCTCCTCCTCATCCACCACTGCACCCAGCTTGGAGTCGTCTGCAAAGAGACTCACCTCACTCCTGATCCCCTTCCTGATGTCTGAGACATAGGCATTGAACAGGAGTGGCCCCAGCACTGACCCCTGGGGAACCCCACTAGTAACCCACCTTGGGGATGAGGCTAACCCTCCAACTACCACCTTCTGAGTACACTCAGACAGCCATTTTCCTATCCATCTTAATGTCTCCCTACCCTCATTTCCTTCAGTTTAGCCAGCAGGCCACTGTAGGAGTACTGAATCAAATGTCTTGCTAAAGTCCGAAAGAGGACGCCCACTGGCCTACCCTGGTCCAGGGCCCTCATCACCCAGTCATAGAATTCAACAAGGTTTGTCTGACATGATATTCCCATTACAAGCCATGCTGCCTATCGTACTCCAGCTTGCTCCAGTAACCGCCCCCAGCCTTTCCTTGAAAAATACCCTCCATTACCTTGCTAACCACCAAATGTCAGGCTAATGGGCCTGTAATTTCCTCCTCCTCTGATCCCCCTCAGGATCAGCATGACATGGGTCACCTCCAGTTTTGGGGCACCCACCCAATCCTCAGAGAGATGTTGAAAACTCCACTATAGGGACTGCAGGACATCCACCAGTTCCCTCAGCACCCTGGGGTGTATCTCATCTGGCCCAGGTGCTTTCTCCATCTAAAGGGACCTGAGAGCTTCCCTTTTCTCTCTCTACTGGGATTTCAGCCTCCCACGTCCTCCGTTTTTCACCCTGCACTGCTGGTCCCCACCTGTCTGTGGTGGCCACTCCCTTTCTCCAGACCTGTCAGGGCCCTGGTCTCTACTGGTCCCAGCCCTTCCTCCGTTTACCACTCCCTTGTAAGACACTAGCCCCTCCATCCCCCCTGGATAAAAACTGAGGCAAAGTACTCATTTAGGACTTCTGCCTGTTCCCCTGCCTCCTGTGCCCAACCATCCACTATCCTTATCTTGCTGATCTGCCCCCTTACTTTCCTTTTTTCCCCAATGTATCTCAAGAACCCTTTGTCCTCCCAAATACTTCTTTCACAGAGGCTTTTCATTTATTTCAATGGTTTTGAACCCTGGACCTCTCTGGGAGAGTTATAGAAGGTAGGAACTTTGAATAACAATGATCTTTAACTAATTTTTTTTAAAGTGGAATTTTGAAAACTATTTTACTTTACAATCTAGTGCTTCGTGTATTGATGACCCTATTAAATAATGGTGTAACTAATTGTGGAAGTTGTTCTGTAATTCCTTTGTGGAGAACACTACCCATTTTTAGACTGCATCTGTTTTCCAAAGAAAGACAGTCTGTGGATTTATACAGGGTACAGTGGTGAGTTCTCCTCGGAAGATTGGTAATGAAGTGACATATACTGTGTAAAATTACAAATCTCCTTTAAGTGTAAATGTACAAGTCATACCACAGCACATGCATCTCACACCCACGACTGGTGCATCCTGCTTCCCAGAGAGATTGCTACTACATCTTAACACATGCACTTTTAAATTGATGACATCTCTGGGTTTGCTTCCTTTAAAGAAATACCTGTCCACCAAGATGTTTGCCTTTTGAGTATTCAGCCCTTGTAAGTTCTAGTTAGCCCCCAGTTGTCTGAGCCGTCCCATGTACTGCTGTACAATTTTGTATAATACACTGTATATATTCTTGTTCAGGCATTCTCTTCCTCCATCTGCCCTTTGTAGCTGGATGAAATAAAAACAAAATGATAATGAAAATATAATCATGATATATATATTTAACTATAAGGGAGTCATACTTTGTCCTAAGTAAATATCACCAGCATTGAGACATACAACAGTAGCTAAACATGGAGGAAGTTTTTTTTACAATGCACTGGTGGTTTTTTTTTTACTCTGTTTTTTTTTACCATTATTAGATGTTAAAATATAGAATTAGATGGTGATTTTATGTATTTAAGCACTAGCTCTTTAAGGTAAATTAGCACATGACCTTAACTCTGTCTGATTAGTTTGTTATTTAAACGAAAGCTGTCTAAATAATCGGCCCCAGGCTTCTGATTAAGCTTTTCAGGAGGAAAAGCCTTCATTTATAAACATCAACTTACTTTATTTTAGGTTTAAAAACTCTGGGAGTGGGGAATATGACAGACTATCTTGCTCCATTTACTGTAGAGTCGTGGCTGCACCGCTCACTTCAATACATTTGTATTTTCTAGGTTATTCCAGGTGCGATCCATGATTGGGTGAAATGTGAGAAGGATTATCTGAACTCTGTATCTTGCCCCTGGAAGGGCTGTAAAATGTTTTGCACCAAGTAAAACTTGCAACTACAATTATGGACTTGTGGTCTTTCTTCAAAAGTTACATGTGGTGACTGCCATGACTGGGTTCAATTGTGATATATACTGTTGTAAGTTACCCTTAGTTTCAAAAGGATTCTATCACCAGTTGCAATAGACTTTTTCATTCACAAGGTGGGGTGCGCACAGATATCGAACCCAAAGAAACAGAAGAGGAAAAGAAATAAATGCCTTAGCTGAGATTTGAACCCAGACTACTCAGAATACCATTCCATTGTGATACCACCTACACCACCAAGGCAACTGGAAACCTGGGATTCCAAGAAGCACCTTACTTTTTCTCTAATGCACAACCTGGTGCTGCACAGATTATTACATTTTCATTCACAAGGTCACGGTGTGCACATACAGGAAACCAAAGAAACAGAACAGAGAAAAATAAGTGCCTTAGCTGGGCTTTGAACCCAAACCACCCAGAATACTGTTCTGCCATGCTATCAGCTACATCACCAAGGCAAGGAAAATTTTATTTCTATAGCGTCAATCTTGCAGGGTTCTGAGTGCTTTACAAAAAGTAAAACCAAAACAACAACAATAAAATACAAATCAAACCACTGCTGAGAACAAATCACATCAGATTAAACACTTGAGCAATAAGAACATTTTCAATGAGGCTTTGATGGCCTCCACCATGCTGGCTGAGCAAATATAATTAGGGATTGAATTCTAGATAATAGGGGCCACCTCACCAAAAGCTCTGTCACCTGAGCCTTGACATGGGAACCACCAGCAGACCAGCTCTGATAGAGCGGAGAGTGCAGACTGTTTGGTAGGGAATCAAGGAGCTCCTTTAAATAGTCTGATCCAAGACCACATAGGGCCTTGTATGTCAAAAAAACTGATCTTGAAGGTGATGTGCGAACACAAAGGCAGCCAGTGCAGGGCACACAAAACCAGAGCAATATGGTCCCTTGGTGAGGAACTCACCAACATCCTGGCTGCAGCATTCTGTACTAGCTACAGTCAATGCATCAAACTTCCAGATAGCTGGGATTTAAACCCAGGCTGCCCAGAATACTGTTCCACTGCGCTACCACCTGCACCACCAAGGCAACTGGAAACCTGGGAGCCCCAGAAGCACCTTACTCTTTCTCTAATGCACAGCCTGGTGCTGCACAGATAAGATTTTTAGCCTACAGTCCAGTAGAGTAAGTATTAGGCTATGGGCTAATAGTCTGCAGGACTCTGGAACCAAAATATTATGTATTCTAAAAATAATATTTATAGTTTATGCCACTTTTTTATTTACTTCATTTATTTATTATTGAGAAAACAGATCCTTTTATATTTCTTTTCAAAAAGTTAGTAGAGGCAGTGTGATCTTTAAAAAAGCAATGAAGGCAGCATGATCTAGTGGCTAGAGCACAGGCTTGGGAACCTTGAGACCCAGGTTCTAATTCCACCAGCACCACCTACTTGTGTGAATTAGAGCAAGTCACTGGCCCTCCCTGTACTTCAGTCCTCTCAGCTGCAGGACCTAGTTGCAAACAAGATGATGCTGCTAGTTGGGCAATCCTAGGTAAATACAAACTAAAATATAAGAGTTGACTAAAGCCAATGTGCTTGCACACAGGATATCTTGTGGCTAACAGGGATAGATGATGCTCAAGGCCACTGTTTTTCAGTTTTACCGAAAACCTGGTAAAATTCGGAATTAGGGCTGCCTGAACACCAGTAAAACAAAGATTTCATGGAATCTGCCATTTTACACTAGATCAGTAATTCTACAAAACTTGTATTTTCTTATAATTGCTTCCTGAACTATTTTCAACTTGCTTTTATTTAATGCTCTGCATATTAAGCCTTCTTTTATTCTGATTATTTATACACACACTAAAGAATGACAGCAGAATCCCAGCAAAATCCAGAAATTAGAATAACAATCACCAGTGCAATTCCGGACATCTGAAAATGGAATTTCAGTGTTTTAATCACCGTAAATCAGTGGCCTTGATGATGCTCATAAACACACTCACCACATGCACACACACTTACACACACACACAAAGATACATGGACACCTCTGGAATGTAAACAACCATATCAGTGCCATCTGAATATGACTTTAGAATATAGGGTGAGGTACTGGCATCCTTACCTTAAGAAGGACATCAGCATGCTGGAGGGGATCAGAGGAGATCAACAAGATGATCAAGGAGTTACAAGATAGGTCCTATGAGGAGAGCCTGGGAGCCTTGTGTATGTACTCCCTGGAAGACAAGGCGCAGAGGGGTGACATGATACAGACTTTCAAATATTGTATATGAGAGAATTAACAGAGTGAAAAGGAGAGGTCACTTTAAAATAAGTGACAACAGCACCACTAGAGGACACGGCCTAAAACTGTTGGGGAAGATTCAGAAGGATATAAGGAAGCATTTCTATATGGAGAGGGTGGTGTCCACCTGGAATCAGCTACCAGAGGAGGTGGCATCAGCAAGGACAGTGGCAGCATTCAAAATAACCTGGGACAAGCACAAAGGGAACCCTTGGGACCAAAGAAGGGGAGAAGGGGGGAAGGGAGGGAGAGTTGGTGGGGGAGGCAGGGCCATTGACGTAAACTGTAAGGTCAGACCCTGCATCACTTACCAAGCAGACACGATAGACCAGGTGGTCTTCTTCTACTGGCTCTTTTCATATGTTCGTGTTCAGATATGGCCCAACAGGACGTGTTGTAAGACAAGAGACCTCTTTTTCGTTCACATGGGGTTCTTGAGCTCTGGTTAAAAGTGATGGCCTGGTTATGGGTTTTGGGAGTGGGTGCTAGGGCCCAAGCTAACTCTGGCAAAAGACCAGCCACATTTGTTGTTAAGATAAATTTTTATTTCACAATTTTTCCCCACCAAGGAATCTACCAGTTTCTATGCCATTGGGCCTCCTGCTCCTGCTGCTGCCCTGCCAGCCACTTGCCCACATCAGCCAGTGTTCCCAGACTGATTTGGTATTTTTCCTGCAATTCCAGGGTAATTTTCCTGTAGATTACATTATTCCATATGGAAGCAAAATTCCTTGGTTTTCATGCATAACACAGTGCAAGTCTATGGGAAGAATTTCCCTGCAGATGGCTCCAAAATCCCTGTAAAATACAGGAATCCCTTTAGATGTGGGAGCCCTGCGCCACCTCCTATCCCAGATGCCAGCATGATCATTTGACTGTTTTTTTGGCCCTTCAACAACAATTACATGGTCCATTTTCCCATCAAAGGGAATGTCAAGAATAATCAAGTGCCAGAGGCAGTGACAAACACTAAAGCAATAGCTGCAATCTGTCATCCCTACTGAATGAGGGAGCTGCAAGAGCAGCCGCCTGGAGAAATTCTGTGATCCGTGCTGAGCAGGGGATCTATCACATGCTGGCAGTCTCTGTTCCCCACTAAGTGCAGTAACCTCCTAGTGGCAACCTCTGATCTTCACTGAGTAGAAAACCCTGATGGCCACTATTTCTGTAGGTGACATTGTAGTAATCCCCACTGAGCCTCTGAGGCCACTGCTGCTTGGGTAACCACGACACTGGAATTCAGTGGCATGAGACAGATTCATAGAACATACTTTTATTTTTTTTATTTATTTGGTCTCAAGTAATACCTTTGAGCTGAAAGCTCGTTACATAGGTTCCATGCCAGAGAAGTACAAGAACAACATTAATTAGAATAAACAACAACTGATTACAGAGCATATTTACAGGGTAAGAAGGTTAACAAAAAAAACAAGCTAAAACAACAGCAGCTTTAATAGGCACTTGTTTAATGTTTACTCAGGTTACTAAGTGCTGCGGAAGGGAGGAGACAGGGTCCTGAATGGACAGAACAGAGGAGCAGCCCAGGGGCTTTGTCAGGAGGGTATACGGTGGGACAGTATCTAGAAGACAGGGAACTCAACCAAGGTGGGACAAAAGGGGAAGTGAGAAACATAATGGGACTGGGGTGTAGAGGAGAGAGGAGAGGAGGGAGAGGGGGGAGATAGAAATGAGGTATGAGGCGGATTAGAGGAAGCAGTCACAGGTGAAGCTAGCCACCAAGTGCTGCTTGAGCTTCTGTTTAAAAGCACCCAAGGTGAGTAGGGTAAGTATGTCTTCAAAATGGAGTTCAACCAGAGAGGGCATGGTATGTGAAGGACCTTTGGCCTTGGGTGAGTACGGCACCAGGAGTAATGAATAAGTGGTTCATGGACTCCGAGTATGGAGGATTAGCTTAGAGGACAAGAAGCTGCAAGACCCCAGGGATAACATGCCTAAGCTTATTTTTTATCCAACAGGCAGGTTTGGTATTTTAGTCTGTTATGAAGTTGGAGCCAATTAGCCTTGCATAAGGGTCACAGGTGTGAGTCATGTGTGATGCTCCAGCGATGAGCCTACAAGCTTTGTTTAGTACTGTTTTAATGCCCCCATAGGAATGTGTCAGTCACAGACCCATAGGCAACCAGTCCATAGTCAACTAGGGAAACCACCAGGCTGCAAACAGCCATACTTAGGGCTTCAGGGGTCAGACTCGGTCTATACCTATGTAGTAGACCAATGCGCATGTTGACAGCCTTGGCAGTATTATCAATATGGAAGGCATAGGAAAGGGTGCTGTCAACTGTTATTCCCAGGTATTTCAAATGTTGGACGAGTTCCAAAGGGGACCCCACGACATTACAGATTGAGAGAGGGTATTGTCTGTGTTTGTTTTGCGGGCTGGAGAACAACATAGTATTTGTCTTTTTGTAGTTCATGGTCAATTTGTGATCCCCTAACTATCCTTTGATGCTAGCAAAATCCAGTTGAAGCTGGCTCTCCAGAACACTGGGATCAGGGCCACTGGAAAAGAGAACTGCATCATCTGCGTGAGGGAGGATGCGTCCCAGGCAAGCGAAAGGGAGACTATTCAGGAATATACAGAAAAGGAGTGGGCCCAGGATCGATCCCTGAGGGATGCCCAAGCAGACAGGTTTACTATCGGAGAGGACAGTACCTATCTTCACCCACTGTGAATGATTTTGTAGGTAGCTTTGAAACAGAGATGGTTGTGGGGGAGAGACCAGTGGCTGTAAGTTGATCGGCAAGGAGGACATGATTTACCATATCGAAAGCTTTGGTTAAATCAATGTATGCCATCCCAACTAGATGACCCTGATCCAGGAATTTGTGGATACAGCCCGTATATTCAAGCAGAGCTGTTGTGGTACTGTGTCCAGACCTAAATCAGTGTTGTTCAGGGCATTGAAGCTGGTATTTCTCCAAATATTCTACTGGCTGGTCGGCTACAATTCTCTCAAGTGCCTCCGAGAGAGAGGCAGGAGAATGGAAATAGGTCTGTAGTTCCCAGGTAAGGCACGATCACCACTCTTATGAACAGGTGTCACTACAGCAGATTTTCGCCTTTGGGGGAATTGGGAGTGCCGAAGGGATAGGTTAATGATGTGGGTTAGAGGAGACAGAATTTCTTCCAGGCAGAGAGTGACAAATTTGAGATCAAGGGTATCCCCACTGAACCTCGTTTTATCTAGCACCTTATAAAGATATTTCCTGACTTCATTTACTGTGATAATCCTGAAATAAAATGAGGTGTACAGAGGGCTCTGGATTTTCCTGGGTGCTATGGGAGAAGAAATCAGGAGGAGGACACCACTGAGGTCAGTGAAAGCATTTTAAAAATGTTTGCTATGGTTATAGGGTCAAGTATGGGGAACCATCTATATTAAGCATGGTTGGGGCAGATGTGGCTCCTTGCCTGTGATCTCTTTTAGGTTACTCCAGAAGTTTTTGCCATCATTCCAGGTTCAAGCAAGGGCTTCTTTATAATAGCTATTTTTTGCTAAGCGGATAGCCCTGGTGCAAGTATTTCTGGCCTTTTTGTAGTTCTGGATAATGGATTGCTTGCCAGAGGCCCTGGCAACATGCCAGAGATGGTCTCGATTGTTCAGGAGACCAATGATATCAGGGGATAGCTCTAATGGGCACACAGCCACATCACTGTCACAGTATGTAGCTAGACCACAGAGCCTTTTCTCACTCCTTCGCAGGGTCCATAGAGTTCTCAAGCTCTCTGGCAGGACTCCTAAATATCTGAGACAGAATTATTTCAATTCAGTGCCTGGTTTCTGCCTGACCATTGGCTAAGATGCCATGTGATGTTTTTTCTATAGTATTGATATTGATAATGGGGATGGGGCTTCTGTTTATATTTGCAGAACCATAAGGTAGTTCTTACAAACATGATTATTTTATTGCAACCATCCCATCACACCCTGCCCAGCTTTGAATCTGGTTACTAAAGAGGAAGCTCCAGACATGCGAAGCACTGGAGTTAGGCTGCCAGTTGCCCCTTTGTTTGGATCACAGGATTTAACTTGTTACAGCTGAGAAAATTGTTTTGAGCTATACTATGCCATACATTGACTGTGTGAATAGCAGGCTGCTAATATGAGAATGCTGTTCCTGTAAATGGACAAAAGACTGTAAGACTCTCACTTTGCACATCATCTTTTTTTGAAATTGTATTTTATCCTCCTCTTCTGCCTTGTCCGACCCTTCGGCATTGTCCATGAGACATCCACTACCAGCGACCCAGCTCACAATCCACGGGCCCCATGGAGCGCCTGTTTACCCCAGGCAGGGATGAGGTAGGGGCATCCCCGTAACTACAGTTTCATGGCCCCGTGGACTTGCTGGAGTGGGCGCGGCAAATCGCAGGCACGCCCCAGGACCCCGCTTCCTCCCGGACAAGGCAGGCTCCATTTTTCCTGTTTCCTCCTCCCTTAGCAGATGCAATCCCTGACATCATGCGCGTCACGTCGGCGTCTGCTCTGCTATTGGTGGCCGTCCGACCAATCCCTGAAAGGGCATCACGCTTCCTCGAGCCTCCGCCGGGTCGACAAGGGCCGGAATGGCCGAATCCTCCCCGGAGTAGGCGAGCTGTCGCCGGACGCTCAAGCCTGACCCCTGGCTGACCCACCGCTACCCGAGTCCGCTCGGTTCCGGGTCGCCGGCGTGGAGCGAGGTGTGCGCTCAACGCCTCAGCCCTCGGCGCCCACCGGCCGACCCCTGCACATCATCTTTATTCTCACTTTGCACATCGGCTTCATTCTCACTTTGCATATCCTCTTCATTCTCACTTTGCACCATCTTCATTCCCACTTTGCACATCCTCTTCATTCTCACTTTGCACATCCTCTTCATTCTCACTTTGCACACCATCTTCATTCTCACTTTGACATCCTCTTCATTCTCACTTTGCACACCCTCTTCATTCTCACTTTGCACATCCTCTTCATTCTCACTTTTACACCCTCTTCATCTTCTTCATTCTCACTTTGCACATCCTCTTCATTCTCACTTTGCACATCCGCTTCATTCTCACTTTGCACATCCTCTTCATTCTCACTTTGCACATCCTCTTCATTCTTTTGTAGGTCTGGCACAAGCACACTTTATGGGCAGATAATAAATAAGCAGGGAAGACATCTATGTGAATTCTTTATTTCAACTTGTTAACAAGCATGTCTGGATGTATTCTCAAGTTTTAATTCCTTATTTATATAAAAATACATTGTAAGAATCAAGTGTGAGTTGTTTGTTTGTATCTGTGTGCTTTATTACAGGAGAAGATGAAAGACAAGAAGTGTCCTTGTCAGAGAAGAGACTCCTGCATGAATATTTTCAGTTATGAATTGTGTTGTGAAATGATTTTTTTAGATCATCAGTACATGAAATATGTGTTGATATATGTGACAGGAAGCTCAGAAGAAGACAATGGGTAATGAAATAGAGTACATACAAGAGTAAAGCATCATTTCCATTTGATAAGGGACACTCCTGTAGTTCCTAACAATCTTTTGAAAACCAAAGATGAGATTCCGAATAAACCCATAAAGGAATTAGTAACTGGGAACCCAGTACTCCCCCCATCTTGCCAGAGCAAAGCTACAAATGCCACCTTATGTTTCCTATGTCTTCTTGCCTGTGTGGGTCAAAGCTTGAGAGTAATAAAGCCCATGCCACCTTCGTAGGGGTGCAGGGAGGGCCTAGCACTTGATCCCTACAAGAGTCAGCTGGTATGGATTATTGCGAGGGACTACAAGTTTTCAAAGGAGGGAGTGTACAATTAGCTTCTCACCCCCAGCTCAGGTTTGAGTACAGTTACTAAAGAGTTAATGGAGTTCTAAAAGACAACCTGAGTGCAGAGGGCTCCAGATTTACAGCATGACTGCTGTCAGAATGCTGAGTACCAGGCCCTGTGTCTATGTGGATGCTAAATGGTTAACTAGCACAGATGCTGCCTGCCTGTAAAGGACTGAGTCTGGAAGAAGAACCTAGTCAGAGTTCCAGTTTCAAAGTCAGTGCAGTAGAGTGGGAAAAGAAAAAAGAGAACAAGTTCTAGGCTCTTCCTGCCCTTCAGTAGAGGGAGGGGTGCTGCAGCCCCAGGGGAATAGACCTAACACTGAATAATGAGAAGAAACATTGAAGGGCCCTTATGATCTGAAGGAAGACACTTCTGATGGGAGGAGTTCCCCTCAAGGAAGCTGAAGACCCTTGTGGGTTTGCTCCTGGTTCTACGGAGGACAGAGGAGGTGTACTTTATAGAAACGTAAGACTGAGCGGAGGAGTCAAGGAGAAACCTCCACCTGCAGATGTTGAGTTTATCCAGTTGTGGAGGTCACACATGCTTATCTTTGCCAGGCAGGTATGTTTCTGTTGCCCAGGGATGTTCAAGAAGGTTTGCCGTATTGCAGGTTGGGACTGTGGGCTTGGTGCATGGGGAGCCTGGACTAGATTTCTTCAAAAAAAAAAAAAGTAACAACATGCCTCCAGGCTAAAGGAGCAGAAAAGCCTCTACATAAGGAGTATGGTGGGGGTGGTAGTTGCAAATATATAGCACAATGCCCACCTGTTTATGTTCTGTTGATAGCCTTTATTCTGTTATGTTATGGAATGAAACCAAATAAGAAGGCTGAACTGACTTAAATGAATTGCAGGCTTTCAAGCAGATTTGTGAAGGGGTAGCACTGGTAGTATAACTATTTGCTTTTTATTTTGGCCACATACCAGGTAAACATTTTTAAAAACTAAGAAAGACGGCCTAAATGTGATAAAAATCTGTGGGCAGAATATTCAGACTGCGCCAGGCTGTGGCACAAGCCTGGGCACAGCACAACTTGGATGTGCAGGGGCATTGACAGGGTGATATTCAACGGAGCTGTTCCATGGCACAGGATCATTGAATATCATTCCCTAGCCACTCGCAGTGCGCATGGCGCAGTGGCACTGCACCAGCGCAAGTGGCCAGAGTGGAGCAGGGGGATGCACAAGTGATATTGTGATAGGCACAACCACTGCGATATTCAAAAGTACACATGCAAATGGGGCCATAATGTATGCAAGGTGCAAATGGGGCCATTTGCATGTCATTATGGCCCCATTTGCATGCAGGTGCACCAATCCCCACTGACTTGTGCCTGGCACCGCCAGCGTGCAGCCGCCGGGACCGACGCCACTGCACATCGCGTAAAATTCTAATGCCCGATCAAGGCATGTAAAATTGAAGAACACGTCCAATATCCCTGGTGGTCCAGTGGACCGCTTTGCAGCCTGATCACGGGCATCTGTAGAAATGAATAACAGTCCTATATCCCTGGTGGTCCAGTGGACCGCTGGCAGCCTGATCGTGGGCATAAGTATGTTTTAAACAGTTAACTCCATCCCTAGTGGTTCAGCGGACCACTTGCAACCCAATCACGGGCATATGTAGGGAAATATTAGTCCTATATCCCTGGTGGTCCAGTGGACCGCTCGCAGCTCAATCGCAGGCATCAGTAATAAATAATTACACACCAATTCAACCCTGGTGATCCAGCGGTACCCCCCTCTCCACCCACTCACTGAGCCCCACCGTCCCGCTCCCCCGCAGTCAGCGCCGGGCAGCAGCTCCCCACCTGCTTGCCATCCCGCCACCCACCGACTGGGATCAAGATAGTAGGGGCTGCATGCCCATTGGTCCACAGCATGAGCCAATGGGCGGCAGCCTGTACCATACTACATTCCAGATAAGTGCAGCCGGAGCTCAGGTGGCCACCCACAGGTGGCAGCTGCCATGTTGCACCCTGCAATACAGCAGCTCACCTGTGGGTGGCCAGCTGTTGCTCCTTTTTGGAGGGCTCACCTGTGTGCAGTGCAGGTAGGGTTTGCGCATGCATGGGCTCAGCACATCTCAGGCTGAATATCGGGATGTGCGGAGTGTGCATGGGCACGCCCACCCGCGCCAAGATACATTCTGATGCGCTCCAGCGCATCAGGATTTGTGCCAGGCTCAATCCCCCTTTGAATATTGTGCAGGGGCACATTAGTGGGTTGCTCATGGTGCAACTGTGCTGTGCCATGCGCAACCCCTCTGAATATTCCACCCTCTGTGTATTAGCCAGGGTTGAGCTTGCTAAACCTTTAACATTGCATTGCAAACAGGAGAGGTATGGCCTTCTTCTAATTGGTAAGCTTCCCAATGATCACCTGTGAGCCTCTTATGGGCCAGAGCAAACTATATAAAAGATGAAGCCAGAGAGAGAAAGAGAGTGTGGTTTCCACACAAGAAAGAGAGAAAGCTTGTGACCTTAGCTCATATTGGCATGGCAAAATTTAAAGTAAAAAGATGAAGCCCAAACAGTGGTTTCCACACAAAAGAGTCAGCTCATATTGGCATGCCAAAATTTAAAGTGGAGTTTCCTGACTGAATAGTGGTTCACCTTGCAATTGGTGCTCTGGCTGAATGTGATTTGACTGAATTATGAGACTAAGAACCCCCTCTAAATGTTAAAATGATGGATTGAAAACCAAATAAGAAAGCTGAATTGACTTGAATGAATTGCAGGCTTTCAAGCAGCTTGTGGGGGGAGGGCACTGGCACCATAACTATTTGACTTTGTTCTGTTATGTCATGGGTGAATCCTATTTAAAATCAAGTAGGAAGTGTAAATTAGTCATCCGTAGGCCAAATCTAGATGGGAAATGAAATTGGCAACAACAGCTAGTAAGTCTAATTCCAAACAATTTTACTCTTATATAAACTCCCTCAGAAAAAAGTCCAAGTGTGGTGGGGCCTCTTACAACAGAAAACATACTTATCCATGAGCTGAAAGCCATGGCTGATGTATTTAATAATGAATTTTGTAAAGTTTTCTCTGCATCAGAAGTTCAATCACCTGTAACTATGATTTCACCATCAGATACTTTTATCACATTCTCAGTTGAGTCTATTCTTAAAAAACTACACTTACTAAAAGGTAAATTTTGTTCAGGCCCAGACAATATAGCAGGGCATTTACTTTACCTATTATCTAAACATATTGCCTTTCCACTCAAACTTTTATTCGACCTTTTTTTACAATATAATTTTATCCCTTGTGAATGGAAAGAGGCGTTTTATGGTACCAATACATAAGAAGGGATCAAAACATCTATGGGAAAATAATCGGCCGATTAGTTTGACTTCATCCATATGTAAGGTGTTAGAAAGTCTACTAAAGGATATTATTGCCCCTGTTATTGATGCATCTGATTTGGAACAACATGGCTTTAAGAAGGGTAGAAGCTGTCTGACAAATTTGCTCTGCTTTTATGAACATTTTAGTTGTTGTTTGGATAACCGGTTAGCCTGTGCCATTGTCTTTATTGATTTCAGTAAAGCTTTTGACATCATGCCACACTGGGCTCTAATTCAAAAACTCACATGTCTTGGTATTAATAGTCATATAATTACATAGATTCATAATTGGCTTTCAAACAGAACTCAAAAGGTGATGATTAATGGGGCATTTTCTAACTCTGGTAAATTTTTAAGTGGTGTTCCACAAGGCTCGGTTCTCGGCCCCTGTCTTTTTCAGGCTTTTATATCTGATTTAACTAATTCCTGCCTTTCATTTACAATTAAATATGCAGATGATGTGAAGATCGGAGGACCATATTCTAATTTAGACCAAATATCTTGTATTCAGCATGATCTTGATATTATTAATACCTGGGTTAAAAAATGGGGCATGAAGGTAAACTCTACAAAATGCAAAGTAATGCATTTGGGTTCTAATAATTTAAATTTCCAGTATATTCTGGATGATTTACCATTGTGTGCCACTAATGATGAGAAGGATATGGGTATAAACATTTCAGATGACTTAACATATTCCAAGCATATGCATTCGGTTATTAGTACATCTAATAAAATTATTTGGTCTATTTTGCGTAATATTAGATCTCGAGATCAGGAGGTGTTGTTACCCCTATTCAGGTCCTATGTCCGTCTCCATCTTGAATGTGCTTCACAGTTGTGGTGTCCTTTTAAAAAATCAGATAGTTACTCTCTTGAAAGGGTTCAGCGAAAATACACTAAAAAAAATCTCGTCTATAATCCTCATCTTATGAGTTTAGGTTGGATACATTGAAACTAATGCCTCTTACTATCAGACGCATTAGAGGTGACCTTCTCCTATATGACATTATTCATGACCCCTATATCATGACTGAGTTAGGATTTTCTTTTAAGTCATCAATACATAATACTAGAGGTCATGTTCTCCAGTTAACTGGTAAATCTTTTAAACATAATAATCGTAAGTTTTTCTTTTCTGTAAGAACTATTGGGCCTTGGAATAGACTTCCATCTGATGTAGTAACAAGTAATACTAAAAAGATTTTTAAACATCGTCTCGACAAGCTAATTATGTCTGGGTATGACTTAACATTCTACTCTATGGCCTAGCATAGAAGCATTGTGGGCTTTGGCCTACTAGCTCTTTCCTCTAACCTTAGTACGACCTTAGTATAAGCCAACTAATCATATGCATAAACCCTCTTTTTCAGAGATCGATTTGTAAAAGTACCATGCCTGCCCCTAGGACTCCAAGTGTGAAGTGGGGGACCACTGGCTGGGGAAACTAGATGAAGCACTTGGTTACTGGAGCAAATGTTGTCTCTATGGAGGCTGCCATTTTGACTCATAATAATCTCTGGGATGGCCAATTAACAAAGTTTTCTGTCTGATTGTTGCTGAAGATATTCTCGGAAAGAGTGAGACAATATTTAGGTGCCTTTTAAAGACCCTATGGAGAGTCAGAGACTGTGAACAGCAAGCTATGGGGTCAATCTGTGTTGTGCTATCATGCCATGATATAAGCTGAACTGGTGAGATGAAGATCAGATCTGTGAGTGACCCCAAAGACAGCAGACTGCATGGCCAGTGGTAAAAGTGTGTCATTCTGGACCTCGTGTCTGGATTGTCAAAGGAGTTCCAGTGGCATTTGTGTTCTGGGCTGTACGAGGCACGACAACTGAAATTCAGTGCATAGCCCTCAGTAAAGGAGTACATGCCCTGTTTGCTGGTCAGGTGGACTGATGGAGAGGGAGAGAGAGACCTGAGGTGCTGATGGATTAGCATGGTCTGCAGCACAGTCATTCTCTGGAACTGTGAGTACAAGTGGGACTAACCCCAACAATGAACTGTGTGTGATTTCAGAGTTTGATTTGCAAGTTGGCCATCAGGCTGAATTTATAAACACTGTGCTTTCAGTGGGTTTATTTGCCACTTTAGCAATTATAGTACATGGCCTTTGGGGAATTGTTAAGATCCAGTTGCTTCACAGTTGTGAAAATGTGCAACCAACTATGCCAACCTGCATCAGCCTATATGGCTCCTACTGGTGAGCTTCTCCATGCATCTGAGGCACTCACCCCACATGCTGTGTGTGCCACCTCGGAATGAGAACAGAAACATGGCAGAAAAACACCAACCAAAAAGGGTGAATGTGTGTCCCCCCTGGGCCAGGTACCATCCACCATGGCACCCACCTCCTCGCAATCCAAATCTCCAAGGGGGATCACTGGATGGGTAAGGTGAACCCCCAAGGCTCCTCCATGTGTGCCAGCCATGGGCATGATGGGTAGGGTAAGTACCTGTAGAAGGTGTGTGATGGGTCAGAGTAGGCAGACAAAATGGGGGAAAGTTAGAGAAGGCCCATAAACCTTAAATGAAAAATAAAATGTTTGTGAAGCATAGTGCCCATGGAGATCTTCTTGCATATCACATAAGTGCCCAGACATTTTCTAACTCCCTGGCAGGTTCCTATCTCATATGGAGGGCCCCAAGTATCCTGAATTTGGCAGAACATTTATATTATTCTTCCCAGAAAAGGAATGACATACATCGATCATTACATCTTTGCTATATCTCAGTCCTCTAATGCAGACTGCCATTTCTTAGCTAACAGACAGACACAGGGCTACTGCCCTGCAGTGGAACACTGACACTGGTCAAAGTGTTTCAACTCATCTAGCAACTAGGAAATATTTTGGGAAGTGAACATTTTGGGAAAGCCCCCTTTGTTTAACCCCTAAAATACTTAACATAAACTACTTAAGTCTCTTGAAGACAGAATAGCTTCAGGCAGAAAAAGAGAGAAAGAGAGCCAGAAATCATGGAAAACAGGAAAAACAATATTTTGTTGAGCAAATACCAAAAGTAGAGAGAATTCAGTAGCAGTGATGCATTTTACTGCACAATGCAAGTTTTGTGTCTGCTGGTGCCAAACTACAGAACTTGAGGACGCTGCTCATGGAGTAGACTAATTGTACAAAACAAAGGTCAGGAAAAGCATGACAGGAAGCATTCTGCATGTAAACTCATTTTGTAAGTACATTAACTTAGGGCCTCAGCACGTTTGACAGGGGGAAAAGAGGTCAGGCAATTTGTCAGACCAAAAAGAGCCTGTACTTATAAATACAGCCTATGTACAGTATGAGTATAGTATACAGCACAGTTGTTCCCTGTTTGTTCCTACTTTTTTTTAGGTTTCTCCTCTGAGACTTTGGCATTGATGCAGCTCATGCCAAATTTTAGGTGAATCAGTCAAAGAATGACCAAGTTATTGATGTGTAAATATTGGAGTTTAACATTAAACTGCATACTCAACCTTAATATACAGGTACTGCCTAAATATATTAATGGCACAAAAAGTGTGTAATGCACCAGTTAGGGTTCAACCTATCACCACTTAAGTACAGAAATGTGGCATTAGGGTTTCCAATCCTAATTTCCTACCACAAACAGCAAACGGACAAGACTACACACGCAACCATGGACCACCACCATCAGGTAAGACAAACAACATACAACCATTTCCAGATGATGCAAATGCCATAGCACTGACATGCTACCTTTGTGGTTTTGTATCTGCAAACAGAAGAGTGTGTATGTCTTACAGTGTGCATGGGTACCTGTGACTGCTGAAGGTATGGCCTCACAGGGGTCTGTGCCTCTGAAGACAGAAGTAGTGTTGCAATTTGGGTATCATGGATTTCTATCCATGGTTACAGAAGTGCATGCCCCATCAGGGCCTGTGCTTTTGCAGCCAGAAGTTGGTGTGTATGTCTTACTTGTGTAGGATTAAGTTGAACCCCAACTGGTGCATTATTGCAATTTGTTTTCCAATGAGTTGCCTTTCTTTTTGAGATAGTAGAATCATATCCTTCAGGATCTGCATAAACAGAAACAGATGCACAGGGCCCTCTGGCCTTGGACAAGGAGAGTCCATCCATCTGCAAGCAGAAGTGTAGAATTTGTGGGTTTATCTGAGGCTGCAGGGCCAGGAGTCCATCTAGTTGCAGAATGCAGGGCCCTCTGGGCCTTTTGCTTCATGCAGCTATGGATGCAGAGGTACAAGGCCCTCTGGGCCCTATACCAGAGAAGACTTCTCTTTACTTATAGTTACTTGTTGTCTGTGCATCCAACACTGCACCAATCATCCCAGACTGGGGTGGTGATGTACAGCAACACTGTTCCCTCATTCTTAACATATTCATCTGTCTCACTAAGCTCATCCCTGAGCTCAGCTAACCAGCATAGGATGACAATGCACTACCTGCTGAGAGAAAGGCCAGCTCTGCAAACAATGTTTTTTTATAACTTTTTTTTTTATGTTTTGACCGCACAACATGAACTGGTCATTAGAATATGTTAAATCCTGCCCAAAAGGTGACTTTGCAGAGTGACTGTGAAATCACCTTTCCACCTGTATTTGAAAATTCCTACCATCCTTGTTCATGAGGTTGGGTCCTGTAAACAACATATTCTTAAGTTGGGACTGAACTACCGTTAAACAGCCATGTTATCAGTAAAAATATGTGAGACACAAAAAAAATCACATTGTTATGTTACAAGCTGATATTGTGCTACTGTATGAAATATGCAACCTAAAAATTCTTAAATTGCATATAAAAATCTGCAACTGTTCAAAAAGACAAGAATTAAGGTTTGCATGAAAAAAATCTTGGGTCACACATTAACCAAATACATTTTTGTCCTAATATCAAAATCTCTGTCCAGCCCATGAAAATTTTCTTTTTTTTAGTTTGCATAAAACATTCCTGGATCACATTTAATGTGCAAGCAGATAATTCATTGCCTGCACTATCAAAATCTCCACCCAGCCCCAAAACGCTTTTTTTTTTTTAGTTTGCACATTAAATTTAAATGCATTTAAATTTATGCATCAAAGAAGTAATCCAGTAGAAAGACAAGCAATTTTGGTGCTCCTGAAAAATTCTTCAGTTGCACTTAAATGTGTGACAAATAATTCTACTTTGGTACACATGAAAAATTCTTGGGTTGCATGTAAATGTGAGACCTAAGAATTCCATTTTGGTGCACACAAAAGTTCTTTTGGTTGCACTTAAATGTATGACCTGAGGATTCACAGCTCATGACAGAAGAGTCAGCCATCTTACTAAGCTGATGGCAAAATGTTTTATTACATTTTGACCCCGTCATGAGCCTGGTTGCTAAAATGTATTAAATTCCACCTTAAAGGTTACTCCACAGAGTGACTGTGAGATCTCCTTTTCACCAGATTAAAAATTCTCACCATCCTTGTTCATGAAGTAGGGTCACATAAACAATATAGTCAAAATCTGGGACTAAAATATTGTAAAACTGCCATTTTATGAGTAAAAGTATGTGAGACACAAAACATTTTTATGCAGTCACACAAAAATGGCCTCTTGTGTTGCACATTCGCAATCCAATTTTGGTGCACACTAAAAATCCTTGTGTCGCCCAAAAATGTTAAAAATGCCTGGCTCACCGCACAATAATCAGCCATCTCAGTAACCTGACAGCTAAAGAACTTAACAAAGTTCAAAAAAGGGATTTCTGGACCATTTTTTGAAAAACAAAGACCAGAATCAAGCTTAATGGGTCCTGTTTTGCAAGATTCTTGTGGGATTTTTTTTTAATAACTAATTGTTGTGTATTTTATTTTCTTACCCAGAAAACAAAATACTTGGCACCCATTATGACCTAAAACATTTTTCTCATGAGCCAAAAACACAATTAGTCAAGACTTAACAATGGCTTGCAAAAAAATAATTTTTGGTTTGTATCAGTGAGTTATCATGAAAACCTACTAAGCATGCTCAGAAGTCAAATTTCAGATCCTTATAACTATAGAATCAACTAATGTTTGTTCACAAAGCCTTTGAAAGGCACACCCTTGGAACAATCTCTTTCTGCCTTGATAGTTTTGGAACACAATTTCATACTGCCTAGGCTGTGATAGAGAAGAAAAAAATGCCAGCTTTTATATATTTTTGATGGCTCCAGATCTCAGAATCTGGTTAAGCGGCCATCATGACACTTCCCACATCTTGAGAACTTGCCACCTTGACCACGCATGCCAAATTTCATGCACTTTCATTGCACTCTGCTAAAGTTATTGAGGTGCAAAGATTGGAGTTAAACATTGAACACTCTGCTCAACCCTAACTATACTTGCATGACTGTGCAAGTATAGTATCTGTCTAAAGATATATACATTAATTGCAAAAAACTGCATTAATAATCCAGTTAGGGGTCAACTTAAAGCAGCAAAAGTAGGGAAATATGATGTTAGGGTTTACAACCCTAACTCCCTGCCCCCAAGCAGCAAAAGGACATGAACACACAATCCACCACAGACAGCCATCATCAGATAAAACAAACAGCATACAACTGACAAACAACATACAAGTGAGGAGTCTGTCAGGGCATGGAAGCCAGTAATGAGTTCATCTAACTGCAGAAGTGCATGCCCTCTGGCTCTGCACTTCCATGCACCTACATATATAGCTGTGCAGGGTCCTTCCTTCATAACTTTCTAGTTTTAAATATTTTGACCCCAAAATTTTCAATATAGTATTATTATGACCTACCTCATGAACCAGACAGGTGAACATTTTCAAATCTTGCCTGAACGGTGATTTTGCAGAAAGATTATGAAATCTCCTTCCAGGCTGGATTTAAAAAAATTTCACCTCCCTGGTTCATAAGGTGTGGTCAAAAAAGGTTGCGTTAAAAATTTGGGGTAAAAATCTTTTAAAATGACTTTGTTATAAAGAGGAGTCTTTTTCCATACAAAGACAAAGTTCTTCTTTTGTAAGCATCTTTTCTTCTTTCATATGGTCTCACAGAGGAAGATCATGAAAAAGAAACAAAAGAAGGTTATGAAAGAAGAATCTCACCTTGCAAAAGAAGAAATTCTTCTTTCATGAGCTTCTTTTGATACGAAACAAGAACTCTCATAAAAGAAGATGAAAAAAGAAATTTCTTCTTTTGTGAGAGTCAGTTCTTCTTTTGTGAGACAAGATTCTTCTTTGTGAGACTGACAAAAGAATAGTTTGGGCTCTCAAATGAAGAATCAGTAGCCCTCGCTAAGCCTTCCAACTAGGATTTTAGGGATATCCGAAAACATATTTTGAGGTTGGTTTTCAAAAAACAAACTCCAGAATTGAGCTAAACAGGTCCCATTTAGCTAGATTCATGTGTTTGTTTTTCTCCAGGGCATCATTTTTATAGGTTTTCAATATTTTTTAAAAGAAAAACAAGATGGAGGCCATACAAAAGAAGAGTTTTTTCTCATGAAAGAAGAGATGAAATTCTTGTTTCATATCAGCCATATTAATGAAAGACCCTACTAAGCATGCTCACAACCAGAAGTTCAAATCCTTATACCTTTGGGAGTCAACTATTAGTTCTTCACCAAACTCTATAAAGGCCTCATTCTAGGACAAGCCCCTTCGACCCTGAAAATTTCAGGACAAAATTTCAAACCAATTGGGCTTCAGGTGACAGCAAAAGAAAGCCCCCCCCCAATTATTTCACTTTTTGCACTATCCAGATGTCAGAATCTAGACATCTGACCATCATGAAATGTGACAGACCAAGAAATCTTGCCTCCCAACAGCACATGCAAATTTCATGCAATTCTATTGAATGGGTGCAATGTTGTTAGAGTGCAAAGTTAGGGGTCTAAAATTAAACAAAATCAGCAAATGAAACCAGTGCTCACAGTAAATCCTGGTGCTGTCTTAAAGCAGAAACCAAGAAAGAATTGATAGCACTCTCAGACCAAGGTGATGCTGATAATTGTTTTATTATACTTCCATAGTGCTATTCCATTGTATCTCCATCACCACAAATGTGTTACAAACTGGAACCAGGAGTAAAAACAGTGCTTTGAGGCTTGACCAGCCTCTTCATCAGGGTTAGTGCTGGGACATTCTCTTCCCTGGCTTTTAAACCGCCTTAGTTTAATTATTTAATAAATCAATTTATTTATAGCCATTCAAAACATATTGTGATATTTAAGTTGACTCACATTCATAGGTTTAATATTCGGAGCCATGTTGAAAATTTGGTGTAAAAATATTTTTAAAATGATGAAGTCATGTATAAAAGTTCAAACCCCATTGAAATACATTAAACCAGACTTACCTTATTTTCTCATATAGAAGTTGCTGGTTCCAGCAGCAAGACATGTCTTCAGTTGGAGAGTTGATCTATGTCATGGGACATGTTCAGGTGAGTGAGGTGTGTGGGGAGTGTGGAGTGGTGCGTGCTGAGTGGGGGGTTGGGTGTGGGGTGGGGTGGGAGGGTATGGTTGTCAGTTTGGCAAGGGACCTTTTTTTCAGGGTGAAAAAAATAAAGACTTTGAGGGATGGTTTTCTTTTTCTCAGGTTTTACAAAAAAAAACACAGAGGTATGGTTTTGTTCTTTTCAGGTTTTACAGAAAAAATCACTACTGTATCCGACACTGGGGATTGGGCACCCCGGTCAATTAATCAATCAATCAATCTTTATTTAACCAGGTGAAACACCATTGAGTGAAACTTATTTACAAAGTGGACCTGGTCAGCGAAACAATGCTGAAACATAGCAACAGAGATAATACAAAAACTTAAGGGTAAACAATAACAACAATACAACACTAGTATACACAGCTATCACGTGATTTATGTTTGCAACATTCATATATACACAGGGCATACTGTAAGTGCCCAAGTGCAACTGAGAACATTTACATTTCACTATGGTATAAAGTGCATCAACATAAGGAAAAAAGGAATGTAGCTGAAGATCAGAGGAAAAAGAATACAGTATAGGTAGAACCCCAAAAGAGAACGGAAGGAAGAAAAGAAAAAGAGGAGAATTGAGGGGTTGTTTGAAGAGTCTTTTAAGGTTTATTAGAGAGAGGATGGACAGAGATGATACGAGGCATGCTAAGCGCATGCAGCTACAGAACTTGTAGGGAGTTAAAAGTAGCAGTTGCAGGAGTCCCTGATGTGCTGTCAGAAATGTTTTGAAGGTTGTCAATTTAACAAAAGCTGAAAGCTTCAGGAATTTTTGATGTTGTTCCATAGCTGGTAGGGCATGGCTTATGGATGATAACCCAAAGCATATAATAAATCTAGGAATGTCAAATGAGATGGAGGAGTATCTCCTGAAAGAATAACTTTCAGGGGTACTGGTTAAGAGGCTAGATATGTATTACGGGAGCTTGCCAATTGGGGCTCTGTAGATGCAAATTGTCACATTTTTAAATATCTTGGTTTTTTGGGGACTGCCAGCCAAGAAGAGCATGAAGGAAGTATTGATGAGTCCTGTATGGAGTGCCAGTAATGAATTTTAGTGCCCTATTGTACAGGGTGTCAAGCCTGGCCAATGCTGTGCTTGGGCCATGACTATACTGGAGGTCGGCATAGTCCAGGAGGGGGAGGAATGTGGATTGCTATAATCTCAGTTTAGCTTCCTGAGATAAAAGGTGTTTGATTCTGAAGAACAGTCATAATCATTGCTTTAACTTTTTAGCCAGTTCCTCTATGTGACCTGTATAGGAGAGTTTGTGATCAATCCAGAATCCTAAATACTTGAATTTGTCTGCTATCTCAATTGGCTCCCCCAGGAGGGATGTTATTTGCTGCTGGGCTCCCAAAGAGGGAAAATTGACCAAATTAAGTTTAGGGAAAAACATCGTAGCTTTCGTTTTCTTGGCATTCAGCAAGAGTTTGAGCCATAGTTTAGCCAGTGTTGACTAAACTCCACGATAGCACCGGGGGTGGGAACTCAGGTGTTGCCACCTATTCATGGGGAGGTGACCTGAAGGGGAGGGGGTTGGAAAGCAGTGTCAGGGTGGCACCCCAGTCTGCTTTTGGAAATAAACACTTTGGGGAAATATATGGGAGGGCTGGCTGAGCTGGGAAAGGAAGGGATAAGTGAATATTAATAAGATGCAAACATATGAAATTGCCAGCAGAAACAGGCCTCACAGTCTATCGAGTCTGCTCGAGTGTGCAGCTAGCACCTCATCTCACAGCTGCCCCTCCCACCCCCCTCTTCCCAGTATCCCTTACCCTGACCCTGTCCCAACCCCTCTTGAAACTGCCCACCATCTTACAGGACACTATCTCATCTGGTAAGGTGTTCCATTTGTCCACCACTCTTTCAATGAAAACATTTCTCCTCATCTCCCTCCTGAATCTTCCCTCCTCTAATCTCAGTTCATGCCCTCTCATGTCCTTCCCCCTTCTCATCTGGAAAATCCCTTCTGTGTTGGTCTTGTTTATCCCCTTCAGATAGTTAAAGGTCTCAATCATATCCCCCCCCAAACCCTCCTCTCCTCCAGCAAATATATATTCAACTCTCTCAGCCTGTCCTTGTAGGGCTTGCTCTCTAATCCCTGAATCATCTTTGTGGCTCTTCGTTGCACCCCCTCCAACAATCTGATGTCCTTCTTCAGGAATGGGCACCAGTACTGCATGCAGTACTCCAGGTGCGGCCTGATCAATGACCTATACAGGGACAGGATAACCTCTCTCCTTCTGGAGGAGAACCCTTTTGCAATACACCCCAGCATTTTGTTGGCTTTTGCCGCTGTCTTCGTGCACTGAGTAGAGTTATTCATGCTCCCTGTAATTATCATGCCTAGGTCCTTTTCCTCTGTGGAGTTCCCCAACTGTACCCAATTTAGGTGATAATCCCCACACTGGTTCCTGGTTCCAAAGTGCAATACCTGCACTTCTTGTTGTTGAACCCCAACTGCCATGTTTCCACCCACTCCTGCAGCTTAGTCAGGTCCTCCTGCAATCCCTTCCACCCCGCATCATCAACCACAGCTCCATCTTGGTATCGTCTGTGAACAGACTGATCCTGCTCTGGATTCTATGTGAGATATCTGCTATAAAATCCCAAATGGCACCGATCTCAGTACAGACCCCTGTGGTACCATGCTCATCACCGCTCTCAGTGATGAGAGGTACCCCACCACCACCCTTGCTGCCCTCCCTTTAGTCAGTTTGTGATCTATTTAATCATTTTTGGTCCCACCCCCACATATTCCAGTTCCCCCCCAACCTCCCATGTGGCAGTGAATTAAAGTCTTTGCTGAAGTCTAAATACAGGACTTCCACTGCATGGCCCTTGTCCAGTTTCTGAATCACCCTGTCATAGTACTCTACAAGATTTGTCTGGCAGGATCTGCCTGCTACAAACTCATGCAGTTGACCATCCTGGAGACCATTTTCATCCAAGGAGCTCACTAACCTCTCTTTTAGGATGGTCTCCATGAGCTTTCTTACAATCAATGTGAAACTCACTGGCCTATAGTTTCCTGATTCATCCTTTGGGCCACTTTTGTGGATGGGCACCACATGGGCCATTCTCCAGTCCTGTGGTACACATCCTGTGTCCAGGGAGGTATTGAACAGGTTGGCAGTGGCCCTGCCAGGACCTCTGCCAACTCCCTTAATACTCTAGGGTGAATGCCATCAGGTCCAGGTGCTTTGTCCACCCTTAATGCCCTGAACCCATCTAGTACCTTGCTGTCTGTAATCCCTACATCTGTCATCTCCTTTCCCCACCCACCCACCCTCACCTGGGGTATCTGCCTCCCTTCTCCTGCATGAACACAGAGCAGAAGTATTCATTTCATGCCTCTGCCTGCTCTGCACCTTTCTCCACCCACCCCCTGTCCTTCTTAATCCTCACCAGCTGATCCTTGCTCCTTCTTCTCTCTCCAATGTAGTGGAGGTAGTCTGTTTCCTCCACTTTTGATTCCCTGCACCAGTCTCAGCTCCCTGGATGCCTTGGCCACCCTCACCAGTCTGGTAATCTTCCTAGACTTCTCCATGTACATATCCTTATCTTACCCTGCCCCAATTTCCTGTATTTTTGAAATGTTGCCCTCTTGGCCTTCACCCCTTCCGTAACCTCCTGTGTCAGTCAACTGTGATTCTTTGCCCTTCCCTTCTTGCTTTTCTTCCTAGTGCAAGACTCCATAGCCTCCGTGAGCCCTTCCTTTATGATCTCCCATGTATGGTTGTATACCTGCCAGGTGCCTGCCTAAAATTTCCCCATCTTCTTAAAGTCTGCCCCCTGAACTCAATCACCCTTGTACCCATGCTCCCTGTTTCCCTCCCCAAGTTGAGTGTGGTCACTCCCAGCTAGTGGTTCTTCCACTTCCAGATTCAGAGATAGATAGATTCAGAGATGCCTTAAATAAGAGAGACAAACTCTGGTCAGCTGGCACGTGGACCAAATCCCATGTTGACTGGACAGCTTTTAGAGCTTATCAGAATGCCTGCACTAAGTTGATAAGAGAAACTAAAGAGAATTATTATCTGAATGCCCTGGAGTCTGCTAAAAAGAATACCATCCAAATCTGGCATACAATCAAATCAGTGGAAGGGGGCAAAGCTCCACCTTCATTGCCCCAAAACATTAATTCCAAAGGCACTTCTATTATTGACAAACCATCAATCTTAGATGAATTCAACAAACATTTAACTACTGCAGGACTCGCATTTGAGTCCTCTCAGGCAGCTACCCTAAGCTCCTCTCTCACTCAAGACTCTTCAAGTGCTAAGCCTTTTATACAGGATACCTTTTCCATCAAGCCAATATCCTATAAACAAGTCAAAGATCAGATACTGAAATTGGATGTTAATAAGGGTGCTGGGGCAGATGGCATCAATCCCTTCTTTCTAAAAGTTGAATATAAATTTCTGACTGCCCTTATCATTCATCTATTCAACATGTCCCTGACAGAAGGTTTAGTGCCACAAGTTTGGAAGGTAGCCCACATATTGCCCCTTTTTAAATCAGGTGAACCCTAGCTACTTAAATAACTATTGACCTATCTCTATTCTTCCGGTACTGTCCATGCTTCTCAAGAAATTGGTTGACAATCAGATTAGGGATTTCTTGGACAAACTCCAGTTGGTCAATCCACTGCAGTCTGGCTTCAGAAGTCACCACAGTACCACATCTGCCCCAGTTAAAGTATCTAATGACTGATTGGTAGACATGGATCACAAACAAGTTATGGGGGCCATGTTATTAGACCTAAGCAAGGCCTTTGACACAGTGTATCATGGTCTTCTTCTGGAGAAACTAAAAGATTATGGCCTTGGGCTTTCTGTGTCAAATTGGTTGGCCAGTTACCTGGTGGATAAAAAGCAGATTAAGGCCAATGGGACTTTATCCTCCTTATTTTCCTTGGTGAGAGAGGGTCCTGAGGCTCAATACTGGGCCATTGTTCTTCTAATATATGTCAACAATCCAGGTAATAACATTACCCAATCAGTACTTCACTTTTTTGCAGATGACACGGACCTCTATATCTCTAAATCTACATTTCTAGATACCTTCTCTGCACTTCAACCAGACTTTAACCAACTGCAACTTAATCTGCTCCACTCCAAACTTCTATTAAATGTCAACAAAACCAAAGTGATGTATTTTCACTATGCCTGATCACCATCCTTACACTGCCCACCCATGCTTATCACTACCTTGCTTGGTGATACATTTGAGATCATGGATAGGCTTAAATACTTAGACTTCCTCTTTGATTCTAAGCTCTCCTTTCTTCCTCACATTGAAACCCTTTCTAAAAAGCTTAAACAAAGGTTGGGCTTTTTCTACAGAAATAAGGCCTTGTTTTCCCAAAACTCCAATTAAGACTGGCCCAGTCCACCTTCTTCCTCTCCTGGACTATGCAGACATACTGTAATTTACAAAATTGTGCAACAACCCATTTGCAAAAACATGATACCTTTTTCTAGAGCCATCCATTTTGTCATTAATACCCCTGCAAGAACACACCATTGCACCCTATATGTGGCAGAAGGGTGAACCTCTCTGACTACCAGGAGACTCTTACATGCTTATCTATGGGCATATGAATCTCTCTTGAACAAACTCCCAACCTACATCACTAGCATACCTCTCAACCTTTCTTCACTAAAATGTGTGACATAATGTGTGACAAATGAACAAAATGTGTGACATATCATCTAACATGGCACTGGAAGCTCAGAACACTATAGCTATCAGTGCACTAATGTTACTAATGTTTTTCTATGACTAAGCATAATAGATTATTATGAATTTCTGCTTTAAAGTCTGAGTGGGAAGTATGGAATATCACCTTCCCCATGATGGACAAAGGGTTTCTGAGAGGTAAAATGAGTGACGTACCTCATAATCTGTGACAGTTGAGAGGTATGATCACTAGTCTTATTTCTCACCCCCAAACTCCTTATGCTGTTAGAAATATCTCTTACGTTTCCTTAGATGTGACCAAAGTCTGTATCTGCTTTGGTCAACTGGCCATTAGTTATGCCCTCTTTACCACTTGGAACAAGCTTCAATCGTCCCTTAAATTGAGCACCCTCATTCCTCTAAGGGCATTCAAAACTCAAATAACCAATCTAATTAATTATGCTTGCCACTGCAATTAATCCAGTAGAGCTCACCCATCTCCTTAGCTTACCTCTAAACCATCACTCTTGTATACTTGTCTTAGGTGCTAGCCTGTTTTCTCCTGTCTGCCATTTGCCCATTATACCAAACTCTCATTAGTACCACAGTATGCCTGATGATGATTCTTCTCCTTTTACTTTGTATATATGTATGTATTTACTGTTTTCCAGCATCACTGTTTACCTTGTAGCACCACTGTAATTATTCCTATTTACATTGTTTATGCATATACCATTTTCATGTATTGATTATATGTTTCCCAACTGTTCATCCCTGCCTTGTATAGCTCATATTGTACATTTTGTTAAATAGTGTCTGTTAATTAATTTTGTATCCCCATATCGACTGTATGTATGGATTGTTATTATTAAAAAAGGGTCCTCCTTGTAAATGAGCTTGCTCAATGGATTTATCCGTTTACAATAAACTTGAACTTGAACTAGATAGATAGATAGATAGATAGATAGATAGATAGATAGATAGATAGATAGATATACAGACAGACAGATAATGGATACATAGAGAGAGAGAGGGAGACAGAAAGACAGACAGACAGAGACACAGAGAGCAGGGGATTGCCAGCTCACTGATTCAGCTGAAGCTGGCAGCATGACTCCAGCTGTGGATTCACAATTCAAAAAGTCCCCCTGAGAATGTAGGAGAATGGCTCCACTTGCTAATCTGGGCAAACAGGATTTTCAGGTGCCCAGAAACTTTATTACTAGGGCAATTAAAAAAAGCTACAAGAATCTAACTGAGCTGATCCCATTTACTTGGGTTCGGTGTTTGTTTTTAGAAAATGCATCATTTTTAAGTATTTTCAGTGTTTTAATGGTGGCCATCACAATTGGTATTTCTTTCTCATGACAAGTAAACAATTTCTCACAAGTAAATCATGAATATTAAGCCCTCACAATCCGTGTGTTTTTTTACCGTTCATATCAAAGGCTTATCCAAAAAAACAAACTTTAAATCCTTATAACTCTGGAACCATTTCATTTTTTTTTTCACAAAACCTTTGAAAGGCATTGCCTTGACAGTGGCTGCCTCTGCCCTGAATGTTGTTTGAAAAAAGTCTGTACTGTCTAGGCTGTGCGTGACAGCAACAAAACATTTTTTTAACCAATAGGGAAAAATCTTCAATTTTCCCAAAATCAGTGTTCAAGATCTCAGAAACCACAAAATATGCCAACGTGAAACTTTTCAAGTCTTGAGACTTTGTCACCTTGACCGTGCATGCATTTTTATTCTATTCCATGAAACAGTGCCAAATTTATTAAGGTGCAAAGTTAGAGGTTTAACACTAATCACTATATTCAACCCTAACTATAGGGGCACTACTGCACCCCTATAATATGGGATATGCCATGGGCTGCATGAAAATAAATTATTTATTTTGAATGGCTGGTTATGACCTGTACTGGCCTAATGAGAAGTGAAACAATGAGGAAGGTCTCTAGAAGTCATACACAACTGTTCAAATTAATCATTTATTTTCATGCCGCTCATGGCATGTGCCGTTTATACAATACCAGGGGCTGGTAAGTTCGATGTTAATGTTTTTTTGTGCCATTTTTCACCCGGCAGGCCTGGACAGAATGTTAGGATAAAAAGGAAGTTCTCAGAATATTATGGAGCTGGAGTGGAAATAGCCATTGTTCTCTGAGCTGCAGTGGAAATAAATGATTTGTTTTCACTCCAGCTCTACTGTTCATGCAAATAAATGCATTTATTTGTGAGTTTTTATACCCACTGGCATTGTAATTTATACATATTTTTTCTATCTCTTTGGTCTTTTAAATAATTCTGCATGTAGCCCCCTACAGTGCCATTGTGCCATTATTGGTATTCCAAACAGTGACATCATTAATTGCAGTCACTCAGTGACCCCTGATGCAGATATTGCTACTTGCATGGGTTCTACATTGATGAAATGAGCAGGGTTTCATACAGTCAGTTTTCATTGAAGAAGCAGCTCATGTAAGTAGCAGTATTAGCATCATGAGTCACTAGGTGATTGTAGCAGATAATGTCACTGGAAGACTGGAAAAGGAAGGAGAGAGAGAGAGAGAGAGAGAGAATAGGAGATAAAGCAATATAAATTGGGAATGCTGAGATGCTTCACATCCCTTGAGGGTCACACTTTGCTTCTGCAATTAACTGAGGCCATCCTTCTTTGCCATCCAAGGTCCACCCACCCCTATGACTACCATCCACCTCAGCAGGCCCTCTGAGTGATGGAAAGTTTAAATCCAGAGAGAAGAACTGACATGTCAGACCCAGATAAGCTGAATGTATTAGACTTTCAGTAGAGGGTGAGACAATGACTTGATGAAGGCAAGTGGACTTCATTGCTATGACCATGTATGGGTCACCCACTATGCATTGAAGGGATCTTCCTCTAGACAAAGGATCTACTGATATGACTCTCTCACCCTAGTCATCAGAGAGTACAGCCACACAGTGGCAGATATCACAGATCGAGCCTTGCAGCATCTTGCACTAATATGGATTGAGTTGAACCCCCTGATGGCCTGTATGAGGTCCCATGCTCAAGTGTCCCATGTACAGTAGTAAGCAGAGTAATTAACACCAAAACTCAAATGGTGCACTGCTACCAGATGCATGACATCACAAGAAGTCTGATCTTGTGTGTCTGATGACCTTGCAGCCTGTGCTGAAGCTGCCAGATCATAATGAACTGATGCAGAGTAGAAGTTGAAGATTCCAATAAAGGTCCAGCTGCTTGATTCTACATTTTTAAGTGGACAGTGCTTTGTGCATCCAAGTGATTTAATGGGTCACCTCTTGTGGTCTCATACCCCATAGTCCCAATGCCTCAAATCCAGAATAAATCTAAATGTTTATGGTGAACACCTTCCACTGGAACCATTCCAGCTACAAACCTTAGCAGGGGATGGGGCTCACTTAGTAGTGCTTAGTCAGAGAAGCAGGACTCTGGCATGACTTTCATTTTTTTTCCCGAATGAGTACATGACTACACTGCAATGTGGGCCCTGAATCTGTAGCCATAAAGCCATCAAGGAGTGAAACTGCTCATCTCTCAACACAACACGCATTACTGGTACTCTCACTTTATTTTTCTGAATTTGTCAATGACCAGGCTTTCTGTCGACCATGGAGCTTTTCATTGGAATAAAGGGCAGCACAAGTTGGTTTTGACAAGAGTTAGCTAAGAGAAAAAAAAAAAACACTCCGGCTGCAGGGTTCACTTCTTAACTGCTAACCCTGCCAGTACTGGTTTGTGAGACTTCACTATCCCGTTGCCACTGTGATAATCTTATGCAGATATGGAGAACATGTATGCTGTTTTGGATCTCAAGCTGCCTTCTTAATTAACTGACTATAACAGGACAATGCATGACAGGAAGCCCAAACCTGGGTTGCAGACCTATGTGCCAAGACTCCAACTGGCATGGGACCCAGATATGTTTCTGGGTAAAAGGTAAGTCATACACATGATTACTGCAATCACCACCTACTTAAAAAAACACAACTACATGCACACACCTGCTTCTATCATCTCAAGGACACACTCATGTGACCCGTATAACTACGTTGTTTCTCACATGTTAGGAGGATACAGTGTCATTACCAATTTTATAATGTGAGATAATGACACCTCCAGGGAAACTTAAAAGCTACACATTAGTTAAGAACATTTTGCCCTTAGGAGTTTGTTATCTGAAGGTAAAACACCCCCTGCAGTGCTTTATTATTGTTCTCGATTTTAAGCTTCAGTTTTGCAATATGTAAGAAGAAAATATATCACTTAGTTTCAGTTTTTCAGTTTATTTATTCAATCAACAAAATAACATTGTCATTACAAATATCAAAATCAAATAGATTAAACATAGAAAAAATCAAATATATGAAAGCACATTTATAGTATTTAAATATTAGATATTTGAAATTCAAGAATACTTGTTTTCATTTCTTTTTGACAGCTCTAAAGAAGTATATATATATATACACACATATATATATATATATATATATATATATATATATATACATATATATGTAGGCATATATATTTATAGTGGCATGGTAGTGCCAGTATAGTTAGAGATGAGTGCTCACTTCTATGTTAAAGCCAAATTTCTGAACCTTATTAACTGCTAACTGTTCAACAGATTTGTACAACATTTGCAAGAATAATCTCTTGGGTAGGTCTCTTCACATGGCAAATTTTGTGAATCTGTAGTGTGCTTTCTGAGATACAGAATGTCAAAATCCCTAAATGTACATGTTTTTTGCTGTTTCTGTGTCCACTTGTATCTCAGAAACTGTTTTAGGCTTCAGGGTAGAAAGCCTTTGTCCCACAGATGTGCCTTTTGAATGTTTGGTGAAAAAATATTAATCCGTTCCAAAGTTATTATATTTTAAAGTTTCCCATTATTTCCTATGGGAAAAAGTTAGATGTTCCACACAAAAATACTTTTATTTTCATAGGAGTTGTTGTATGTTTGCAGACAGGGTCACATAGTGTCGCTGGGAGCCTAGTATATTTTCGCTGAGCTCTCTTGTGTCCGCCATCTTATTTTTCAGTTAGCGAGAAAAATGAAATAAAGAAAACACATAAAAATGAATAGATTTTAAAAAACAAACATCAGAACCTAGCTAAACAGAACCCGTTTAGCTACATTCTGATATTTAATTTTGGCAAGAAACACCTTTTCTGGGCACACAAAATCCCAGGTGCTGAGCTTAGCGAGAGGACTGCTTCTCCTGTGTTCTCTGTATGAGAACATTGAGATTTTCTTGATTTCTGCAGCCGTAGCTGGAACTCATGCTGTGGTTGCAGTTTCAGCTTTGAGCCACCCTTTTCCTTGCTGTCTAGTGGCACCCCCACCCACAGATCACTGTCGCTAGTGGTATCCCCCTCAAATCTTCCCTGGTGTCTAGAGGCACCCCACCTCGATTCTCATACTTTATTTATTTAATCTGACACCAAGATGCCCATCCCTGGTGTCAAATGCACCCCCAGTCCCTCATGTTATTTGTTGGGACATCAGGGGCCCAATATCCATGTCAGCATTACAAGCCCCCAGCAGTGTGGGACACTGGGAACCCACCCCAGTGTCCCCAAATATTTATTATTTCCATTGCTTTATATAATCTGACACGGGATGCCTTCCCCAGTGTCAGATGTCTCTACCAGTCTGTTCTGTTAACATTTATGCGACATTGGGGGCCCAATCCCCATGTCGATATTACAAGCCCCTCCCTCTCCCAGCAGTGTGGGACACTGGGAGCCAACTCCCAGTGTCCCCAAATATTAATATAGTAGCACCTATAAAAGAAAGTTCAAAATGCCATTTTTACCTGAAATAAAGAAACAGCCCCTCATTGTCCCCGCTGCCCCCCCCATCCTGACCCTCTCACGGAGCATCCACCACCCCACCCCACCCCTACCTATACTTACCTCCAGAGGTCATAGGCTGTCATTTCCTGTGGACTGAGACACATCTGCACTCTTCAAAACTGAACCGTGAACTGAGGAATCAAAGTAAGTGTCATGTAACGTATTTCAACTGTGTTTTGAACTTATTTTCATAACTTTGCCAATTTTTGGAATTTTTTCACCAAATTTTCAGCATGGGCTTTTTGGGGCCCCATCTCATGAAAACTGTAACTGTCATTTCATTAATCAGGCCTGGAAGGTGATTTTGCAGTTGTTGCGTGAAATCACCTTTTCAGACCGAATAACGAAATTTCACCACCAGTGTTCATTAGGTGGAGTCCCAAAAAGGCCAAGTTAAGCATGTTCATTGAAATTTTTCTACACACACACATAAGTTTGGTAATTTTCAATATTTTGAGTCCAAATTTTTAACATAGCCATTTTTTCACACCACCTCGTGAACAGTATAGCTGTCATTTTTCACATCCTGCTTGAAACATTTTTCCACACCTGTGGCACAGAGTGACATTTTGGCATGGATTTGAACATTTTCACCTATGGAGTTTATGAGGCAGGGTCATAAGAAGACTATATGCAAAATCATATGAAAAAATGCCAAAGTTATGACCATTCATTGCAGTTTCACTATGCCCACTCATAACTTCAGAAATTGTAAGTATTTTGACCCCAGATTTTCAGCATAGCTTTTTTATTACCTGACCTCATGTATGTCACAGCTGTCATTTTCCAAATCCTGCCCAAAATGTGTTTTTGCACCTGTGGCATGCAATGGCATTGCAGGTGCGTAGAATTACATTTTGATGTAGATTCAAAACTTTTCTGTACCAGGGTACATGAGGTGGGGTAATAAGATGGCTATGCTGACAATTTGGTCACTGTTGTCCTGTAAATGGAAGCGCAGGGCCCTCCATGACTACATACATATACATAGAAATATAGAAGCTGACAGCAAATAAGGACCGCAAGGCCCATCCAGTGTGCCCATTTCTTTTTCTACCTTATGAATGTGCCATTGACCTTTGCTCTGTCAATGGCCTATCTATTCATACTCATCTGTATTGCTCCCTTATGCCTATCCCATGCCTGTTTGAAGCCCTGCACTGTATTTATATCCACACTTCCAGGGTAGGCCCTTTAAGCCCATCAACCACCCTTTCTGTGAAAAGAACTTCCTCCACATTACCCTTAATCGCCTCCCTCTAATCTCATGCTGTGTTCTCTTGTCCTGCTATTTTCTTATATTGAAACATGTTAGACTCTTTCACCTTGTTAATGCCCATAAGGTGTTTGAATGTTTCGATCATATCACTTCTCCCACACTTTGCTGTAGGTATACATATTAAGCTCCATTAATATGTCCTCTATATGTGTTCTGATGCAGTCTCTGCATCATTTTGATTGCTCTTCTCTGGACTGCCTCAATTTGGTTAATATCCTTGTGAAGGTGTGGCCTCAGTACTGCATGAGTACTCAGATGAGGGCTAACCAGGTGTCTTGTAAAGAGGGATTATTACCTCCCTCTTCTGACTTGTGGTGCCCCTACTAATACACCCCAATATCCCCCTAGCCTTACCTACTGCTTTAGTGGTCTGCTTGAATGATTTTAGGTCATCGGTGATGATGATGCCCAAGTCTCTTTCTTCCCTTGTGACTGCCAGCAACTCCCCTCCCAGTCTATAGATGGCTTCAGGGTTTCTCTTCCCTATGTGCATGATCTTGCACTTCTTTGCATTAAACCACTCTTCTAACCATTTTGCTAGTTTATCTAGATCTCTTCTCATTCTGCCCACCTCATCTCAATCATCTACTCTGTTGCAGATCTTGATGTCATCTGCAAACAGACAAACCTATCCTCAGTACATCTGCAATGTTACTGATGAAGATATTGAAGAGGACTGGCTCCAGGACTGATCCCTGAGGTACTCCACTTGTGATTTGTATCTCTTCTGACTGTATACCATTTACTACCACTCTCTGTTTTCTGCCCGTCAACCAGTTTGCCACTCAGTTGACCAACTTCTGACCCACCCCGAGCCTACCCAGCTTATTAATCAATCTTCTATGTGGAACAGTATCGAAAAGCTTTGCTGAAGTCAAGGTAGGCGACATCAATTGCTTCCCCTTGGTCCAACACTCTGGTTACCCAGTCAAAGAAATCTATGAAATTAGTTTGACAGGACCTTCCTTTTGTAAACCCATGCTGTCTTGGATCCTGTGCTCCTATGGATTCCAGGTGCTGCACTATCCTTTCCTTAATGAGTGCCTCCGTAATCTTGCCCACTACTGAGGCAAGATTGACTGGTCTGTAGTTCTCTGCCTCCTTCCTGCTACCACTCTTGTGGAGCTGGATGACATGAGCCCTTATCCAGTCTTCTGGGACCTCTCCTGTGCTCAGAGACTCATTAAACAGTTCTGATAATGGCTCTGCTTGTTCCACCCTTAGCTCCTTTAGTACCCTGGGATGTATGCCATCAGGTCCCATTGCCTTGTCCACCCTGAGCTTATCGAGTTCTTGTAGGACCCTTTCTTTTGTGAAGGGACTAGTGCACACCTCCCTCCCCCATGTCCATGGTGCTGAGCTGTGGGCCCTGCCCTACCTTCTCTTCAGTAAATACTAAGTAGAAGTATCTATTTAGGATAGATGCTTTTACATGGTCTTCCTCCTCACATGCCCCCTTATCTCCTTTGATCTTAGCAATAACCCCTCTGGACTTTCTCCTTTCACTAATGTATCTATAGAAAGTCTTGTCACCTTCTTTTACTGTTTGTGCTAGTGTTTCCTCAGTTTGGGCCTTTGCCTGCCTTACTACCTTCCCTGCTTCCCTTAAAGAAGTTTGGTATGCCTCCCTATCTTCATCCTGCTGCATTTCCTTATATTTCCTGAAGGCCAGCCTTTTGGCTCTGACCTTTTCTGCTATTGTTTTTGAGAACCAAAGTGGTTTCCTTCTTCTTTTTCACTTCCTTTTCTCTCAAACACAATGGGATGTTGCTTCAAGTGTTGCATCCTTAATGCCTGCCCACTTTGCATGTATTTCTTTTTGCCAGGGCTAGCTTAACTCTGTTGGCCATCTTATCTAAGTCAGCTCCTCTGAAGTCCCATATTTTTGCCTTGGAATGGAATGACTTAGTTCTAGTGGCCAAATTGAACCATAACATGTGATTGTAACTGGCCCCCAGGTGACCTTCTACCTGTAGATCTGAGATCCTTTCACTGTTAGTCAGTACTAAATCTAGGATAGCCCTGTCTCTTTTGGGTTGTTGTATCATTTGTTTCTATGCATCTATGGAGGGATGGGAGTTCAGGGCCTTCAGACAAATAAGGATATGATTATACTGTTTGAAAAAATGAGGAAATTCATTGCAGAAAACTTGATTAATGCATCAGTTAGGGTTGTTACTAAAGTGACAAAAGCAGGAAAATGTGGTGTTAGGGTTTCCAACCCTAACACCACAACCTACGCAGACACTGACAGGTGTCAGGTGTGTACCTTGGGGTTGTCAGCCCTAATGCTCACCCCATTCTCCTATACTGCACCCATCTCAGCTTATTTACTTATGGAATGGGGTGACGTTAGGGTTGAGGTTGAGTAGCACTTTTAAGGTTAAAGGGTCAAAGTTTGCACCTTAATACCTTTTCCACTGTTCAACAGATGTGCCTAAAATTTGGTATGCATGATGGGGACTAGTAGATCTTGGGACCTGCCAAGTTTTGTACTGGTAGGATATACAGCTGTGGTGTTATTAGCGACAATGAATTGCGCTTACGCTTTTAGTGATTTCTTTGCTCTCACCTACAGGTCGCTTGGTTTGGACAACTGGTCCAAAAACTTCAGAGAACATGTGGCCAGGGTGCCCGATGTGCCTTTTGAAGATTTTGTGAAAAAATATTAGACGGTTTAAAAGTTATTCAAAAAACAAGTTCCCATTATAAGTCAATGGGGAAAGTTAATAAAAATTTCAAAAGTGTCGCAAATGCAGTGTTTACTTTTGCAAATGGCCCTTTTACTGTCACAAATCCACCATTTTGTTTTCAGTTCGTGATCAGAAAATGCTTAGCATTTAAATTTGGAAGCCTCTAGCAACGTAATTCTTTTTGTATTCACCTAGTCGGACCCTAAGGATGCTAGGCATGTCTTTATTTTGGGGTAAAACACCCCAGAAATATGTTTTTCAAATTTCTGGAAAAAGTACTTTGACAAAGTACTTTCACATTTGTGACACTGTCAAATGAATTTGCGAAAGCTTTCACAAAGTTCAACAGTACTTTTCCAGGCTATGGCAAAATGACAGCAATCCTTTGCTACCCTGCTGCAAAAGAACGGTTTGGTCTTTTGGGCTGAAATTTGGAAGGAATGCAGCCAATATCTCACAGATGTGCCGTTCACTGTTTTGGTGAAAAAATATTACACAGTGGCAAAGTTATGGCACTCCAAAGTTTACACATTTTCCCATAGGATAACATTATAGTGTCCGCCGCATTACAGGAATCCTTTGCCTCCCTGCAGCAAAATAACGGTTTGGTCTTTTGGGCTGAAATTTGGAGGGAAGAAAGTCAACATCCCACTGATGTGCCTTTGATGGTTTGGTGAACAAATATTACAAGGCAGCACAGTGACAGCACTCCGAATTTGACGCTTTTTCCCATTGGATAACATTACGGCGTCCGTCGTTCCTTTCGGGGCCTGTATCTCGGAAACAGTGCGAGATACGGACTTTTTGTCGCAAAAATGATTAGCCCCCCAAATGGAGCCTAAGTGCAAAACTAGCTAGGAAAGTCATAATTCATATGAAATTGAAACATTTTTTCTACGTTATACAGTTCCTGAGATATAAGCAATTTAATATTCCAAGTCCTCATTTTCTGCTCCGAGGCCCATTGTTATGTATACATTGTTTGTTTTCACTGAGTTTTCCAATGCATTTTTGGGGGAAAAGAAGGATGTGCCCTTTCATTACTGTGCCAGTTAGCATTTCCAGTTTGCGTTTCTGTTACGTTTGCGGCTCCGTTACCGTCCTACGCCACTGTGTGCATTACGGTGTGCGTTTTCACTTGTGTTTGCATTTCTGTGTCATTTGGCATTATTGTTGCTGTTTCCATTACCTGTTTCATTTGCAATTGCAGTACCGTGCACGTCCATTGCGGTTTGCATTTCTGTCGGCGCTTGCGTTTTCTGTTTCGTTCTCTTTCCTTTGGCATTATTGTTGCTGTTACCATTACCATTTGCATTAACAATTGCAGTACTGTGCCTGTGCAAATTTCGGTTTGTGTTTCTGTACGTGCTTCTGTTCCCGTTTCTGTTTCTCTTTCTGTTGGCATTATTCTTCATGTTAACTTTACCATTTGCATTTACAATTGTGGTACTATGCCTGTGCACATTACAGTTTGCGTTTACATGTGCGCTTGCGATCGCGTTTCCATTTCTGTTCCCTTTCATGTTCTTTTTGCTGTGACACTTAACATTTCCATTTAAAATACCGCTGCCATCACTGTTCATGTTACCAGTTGCATTTTTGTACGCTCGTCTATGTCCGTTTGCATCACTGTTCGCTTTGGCATCACTTTGCACTCGCGTTTCTATTAACGTTTTCTTTACCATTTACATTTCCATTACCATGTGCTCCACTGTTGGCACTTCTGTTTGTGTTGCTGTTCCTGTTACTATGTCACAAGACATCACATGGCTTCGGCCTCCGTGCTCCCGCCGCTGCATTACTTTCACTATTTGTCATCATCATTCTCAAAAAAAGGGGAAATTAGAGGCAAAAAACCTTCATTTAATGCATCAGTTAGGGTTGTTCCACAGTGACAAAAGTGAGAAAATTCAGTGTTAGGGTTGAAAGCCCAACCAAACCCCAGCCACCCCCAACCTGCATCGGGGTGCACATTGGGGTCATCGGTCCTACTCTCACCCATTCTCCTATACCTCTGCTTCTTTACACATGTGATGGGGTGAGTGTTGGGGCTGATGACTGCAATGCGCACGATGCTGGTTGAGGGGTGAGCTGGGGGTCCAAGTGAGGCTTTCAACTCTAACACCAATTTCTCACTTTGTTGGTGGAACAACCCTAACTGATGCATTAAATGGATTTTTGCCTCTAATATATATACGTATATATATATATATATATATATATACATATATATATATATATATATACACATATATATATATATATATAAATGTCATAGTTAGGGTTGAGTAACACTTTTAAGGTTAAGGGGTCAAATGTTGCACCTTAATAACTTTTCCACTGTGCAATGGATTTGCCTGAAATTTGGTATGCGTTGTGGAGCATGGTAGATCTTGGGATGTGCCAAGTTTTGTACCACTCAGATATACGGCTGCAGAGTTATTAAGTGACAATGAAGTGAGTAATTATGCTTTTTTGCAAATTCTTTGCTCTCACCTACAGGTCACACGGTTTTTATGTAATTCCGTCCAAAAACTTCAGGAACATGTTGGGGGGTCCCTGATGTGCCTTTTGAAGATTTTGTGAAACAATATTGAACAGTTCAAAAGTTATTCAAATACAAGTTCCCATTATAAGTCAATGGGAAAAGTTAACAAAAAGTTCGAACACTTTTGCAAATGCACTTTTAGTGTCGCAAAATGGCCCTAGTAGGGTCGCTAAATCCACCAGTTTGTTTTCAGTTGGTGATCAGAAAATGCTTGGCATTTAAATTTGGGACACTCTAGGACAACCCTGAGGATGCTAGCCATGTCTTTATGTTGGGTAAAACACCCATAAATATGTTTTCACATTTCTGGAACCAGTAGTGTAGCAAAGTAGTGACACTTTCGCAAATTTTGCAAAATTGCCACAAATTGTAACACTACTTTTTCAGACTTGGCCAAAATTACAGGAATTCTTTGCCACTCTGCTGCTGCTTGTCCTGAACAGGGCTGCTCCAGCTCACCCACGGTCGGCCGGCACCCAGCCAGCCACCGACCAAGACCAGGACACCCGCCTGCAGCTCCTTGGAAGCTGCTTGTCCCTGAACAGGGCTGCTCCAGCTCACCCACAGTCGGCCGGCACCCAGCCAGCCACCGACCAAGACCAGGACACCCGCCTGCAGCTCCTTGGAAGCTGCTTGTCCCTGAACAGGGCTGCTCCAGCTCACCCACGGTCGGCCGGCACCCAGCCAGCCACCAACCAAGGCCAGGACACCCACCTGCAGCTCCTTGGAAGGTACGGGACAGCGCAGCCAATTGGAACATGGGGGCTTCCAGCAAACCCACTCTGATTGGCAGGAGTTTTCCACTGCTATAGACACCTGGCACTTTGTTAGATTTTCGATAGAACTAAGCACATTTCAACTGTGTTATTAGGAGTTTTTCAACTGTATTAGCTGGATTGTAATTTCTACTACTATTTTAAAGTGCTTACACCTCTTCTGTCTGACTGCTCTTCCTGCAGCGCCCCCCATCCAAGCACTCTGCCTTGGTGCTGATAAGTCTAACTACCTTGGTCTTCTACATAAATCACTGTATTCATTCGTGGGCAATATGGCCTGCATTATCATTCTACTTCTTTCCCGGTTCTGGTACAAGGGGACTTGAGTCTGAAGGGTGGATGGCCACTAACTAAGCTGCTCCTGCTCTCCTTGTTCCCCTTTCTGCTGTATTTTCTCATCTAGGTTTTAAGTGAGTACCTAGGTGGGCAAATTTCTTGCCTAGAAAATATTGCACTAATACAAATCATGAGACCATTCAATCTGGGACCATGGCTCTCCTTATTGTGTTTTTATTGCTCCTAAGCTGCAGAGTTTTCAGCAATACAGTGCAATTCAAAAGTACCTCAATGCAATTCAGTTCTCAATGTACCTTATCAATACCTAATGTTATAACAGTCTACCGTGCAGACACTATGTCATTCTCCTTTCCCCTTTTAGCCTATTCCCCGGTGTCTCACCCCTGCTACTGTCCTCCCACCTATGTCTACCCAAGCACTTACATTGATCACGATCAACTGTCATTACAATGGTGCCACCTCTTGTAGCAGCACGATATGGGTTGCCGCAAAGAAATAAAAAGCAGTCTCCATTCTTATAAGCTCCTTAAGAAAGTTATACTTCTGCTTCTTCTCTGCTTAGGAAATGTGGAGCTCAACCCTAGCCCCCTACAACTTACTCGCCTATCGATTTTGCTGAGGCCACAGGTCTCAAAATGATGATGGTCAACATTTTAAGCCTGCCTAAAAACTTTGTATAGCTGCAAGCCTGGCTGCACACGTTAACCCAGACCTTATCATAATTACTGAGTCGTGGTTAAAAGATGAACACTGATCAACAAATATCACTGCAGGGCTACAATTTATTTAGAGCAGATAGAGAGTCTAGAGGTGGAGGTGTGGTTATCTACGCCAAATCTAAGTACTTGGTCACCAATATTAGTTGCAAATCTCTAGCCAAGGAATTTGAGTTAGTTTCACTGAGCCTTCATCTCCCCTCCTCGGAATGTATCACTATCCTAGGTGGCTATAGACCCCCGTCTGGTGGTGATGAAGTCCTTAATCTTTTGAAATCCATGTTCGTAGATGCAAAAACTGAAACAATATTTCTAGGAGATCTAAATATGGACTGGCTGTCACCTAAATCACACTGCCTCAAATCCCTTTGTGACTGAGCTAGGTCTTGGGCATTAGCCAGTGAACCTACTAGGAACAACACTCTAAATACTGCCAACAGTTCCATTCTAGATGTGGTACTAACCACCCATCCACACAAAATATCTCATTTGGCAGTGTTTCACAACGACATGAGCTTCATGGAATTGTTGTTGTATAAGATCTCAAATTAAGGCCTGACCAACCCACCCCTTTATAACAAAAGATCCTTTCGCAAATTCAGTGCAGTAAACTTCCTATCTGACCTGAGCATGATCAGATGGCAAGATCTTTACCTAGCCAAAGATGTCAACAAGGCAGCTTGCATCCTTAATGACAAACTCACTACAATAATACATAAGCATGCCCCTTTTATCAAAGTAAGGGTACAGAACAATTCCAACCCCTGGTTCACCTCAGATCTCAAGGCAGCCTTTATAGCTCGAGATAAGCGCTGGGCTAAAGCTAGACATTCCAAAGAATCTTCAGATTGGCAGGCCTTTAGAACAGCCAGGAATAACTGTGTGAAAAAACTTTGCTCTGCTAAAGCTAACTATTATATTTCTACTCTCGAACAAGCTAAAGGTAACCCTCATAAAATATGGAAGACTATCAAAGCTATAGAAGGATGGCCCATGGCCCCCTCTGTCCCAACAAAGATAGTTGCAAGTGGCAAGATTGTGGAAAACAAGTCCCTAATCCTGGAGGAACTTAACTCCCACTTTGCCACAGCTGGATTAGCTTTTGACTCGTCACCTTATGCTGGTGCTGCGGTGAGCCAGCATACCCCTCCCGACACATCTAGTCCTGCACCCAGCCCCTTCCAACTGCGCGAGATAACTTATAAAGAAGTAGAAGATTCTCTTCTTAACTTAGACACCAAAAAAAGCACAGGGGATGATGGCTTGGAACCCTTTTTCCTAAGGTCAGGCTACGCCCATCTCACTGCCCCAATTCTCCACATCTTCAATCTTTCCATTACATCTGCTACTGTGCTGTCCTGCTGAAATCAGCACATATCCTCCTCTATTTAAATCTGGTGACCCATGATGTAAACAACTATAGGCCTATCTCCATATTGCCTATCCTTTCTAAAGTTCTCGAAAACTGATCCATATTCAGTTAAAATCTCACTTGAAACCTTCTCTCTCATTAACCCAGCTCAATCTGGCTCTGGCTAATCATAGCACAATCACAGCACTAGCAAAAGTAACCAATGATTGGATCTCTGCTATAGATGCTAAGAAGGTAACTGGTGCCGTCTTTTGGACCTTAGCAAAGCTTTTGATACTGTTGATCACAAACTATTAGTCAATTGCCTTGCAAAGTTGGGTGCCACATACCATACCACCCAGTGGTTCTCTAGCTACCTAACTGGAAGATTCCAAAAAGTAAAGGCGAAGGCTTTTTTCTGCTGCCTTGCAGTTGCAAGAGGAGTCCCCAAGGATCCATCTTAGGCCCTATCTTGTTTTCTCTGTACATTAATGACTTAGATGCTAACATATCTACTTCCAATCTGCACTTTTTGCAGCTGATACTGTGTTGTATACTTCTGGCTCATCGTTATCTGAAGTCAGGGAGTGCTAAGTGGACTTCGCACAACTGAGCATAATCTAATAAAGGCAAAGCTTCTGCTCAATGCTAAGAAGACTAAAGCGATGATATTCTCCGCAGTGCTGTCTCAGGCCCCCCCAATACCCTTGCCCAAGACTTCATTGTCACCATGCTAAACGAGCCTCTGGAAGTTGTAACCAAATTTAAATATCTAGGTATCTGGATCGACAATAAATTATCTTTCAGTGACCACATCGAAGATGTCTCTAGAAGGTTAAAAGCAAGGTTAGGTTTTCTACAGAAATAGGCCCTTTTCCCTTTGAAACTCGAAACAAGCTTGTACAGGTCACTTTTCTCCCCTTACTCGACTATGGCGATGTAATCTATTCCTCCACCACTCTTGCAAATCTAAGTAAACTGGACATCCTTTGTCACCGATGCGTTCGGTTCATTACCAACTCCTTACCGTTGCACACTGTGACTTATATACAGCTGTTGGTTGGACATCCCTTACTACTAGACGCCTGCTCCATGCTGGGCTATGGACTCTTAAACTGCTCCTGCAGAAATTGCCAAGCTATCTTTCTTCCCTTATTAGTATCTCACATAGTGCATACTAATAAGAAAATCTGACTTTATTATGCTTGACATACCAAGGACGTGGACTTCCTTTGGTAAACGTGTTATTGCATATGCCCTTCGCCTCCATTTGAAACCAATTACAAACCGCATTGAAACTAACTACACAGTTTCAATAAACTTCTACAAATCGCTAAGTTCAGCCAAAATAAAGACACCTGTAACTGTCATTAAGTCTCTTCCTTCCCCATGTGTGCCATTTTTATCCACTGGTAAGGTATAATTGATGTGTCATATTAACTGCTTTCCTTCCCCTACTCCTGGCTTTATCTTTGCTTCGCTCCACTGCTACTCTATCAAATCTCCTCCTCCCATATCAGTTGTAGACTGTTGTTTGTTCTAGCTGCCAAAATACTGTATATGTATTGCACACACCAGTCATCATGTTTCATTTATCAGTATGCAACCTGTAAGTCACTTCCTGTCTCATATCAATGTTTACCACCTCGTGTCACCCTATGTGTACCCTTGTATGTATATATCCAGCCTGTATCATGTAACGTGCATTTCATGTATATACTGTTATTACCTATCTGTGTTTGTACTTTAGTGTTTATGTCACAGGACCTCCTTGTGAATGAGCTTGCTCAATGGAGTTTTCCTGCAATAAACTTGAACTTGAACTTGAAAGAACGGTTTGGTCTTTTGAGCTGAAATTTGGAGGGAAGGCAGCCAACATCTCACAGATGTGCCTTCTGGTGGTTTGGCGAAAAAATAGTGCATGGCTGCCAAGTTACAGTACTCTGAAGTTGGCATTTTTTCCCATAGACTAACATGGTGGCGTACGCTGCACCTTCCGGGGCTCGTATCTCAAAAACGATGCAAGATATGGACTTTTTTTTGCTATGCAATACAAAAACCTAGCCAGGAAAATCATGATTTTTGTGACATTTAAATTTTTTTCCGTTGTGCAGTTGCTGAGATATTAACAATTAAGTACTTCCAATGCTTGTTTTAGCTTGATCCCCATTACAATGTATACATTCTTTGTACACACTGTGTTTCTGTATGCACCTGTTTGGTAAAACAGGGTATGTCTTCGTTACTGTTACAGTTACTGTTTCCACTTATATTTATCACTTTGCATTACGTTCCCGTACACCACCGTGTGCGTTACCCTTTGCGTTGTCATTCACGCTAGCGTTTTCATTACTGTTACCATTTGCGTTTCCACTACTGTTTCTGTTTGTGTTTTTGTTTGCGTCACCATGCACATTGCCATTTGCGTTTCTGGTAGACCTTTCGTTTGTGTTTCCATTTCTCTTTCGTTTTGTGTCTTCCTTGCTGTTACTGTTACCATTTGCATTTGCAGTTGCGTTACTGTTCCCATGTGCATTATGGTTTGCATTTCCATATGCACTTGCATTTCCTTTTGTGCTTCTGTTTCCTTTGCTGTGATTGTTGCTGTTACCATTACCATTTGCATTTACAGTTGCGGTACTGTACTTGCGTCTTGCATTTCAATTTAGTTTCCATATGCACTACTGTTCCTTGCTACTACTCTTTCCTTTGGCATTATTCTTCATATTAACTTTACCATTTGCATTTACAACTGCGGTACCGTGCCTGTGCATGTTACGGTTTGCGTTTACGTGTACGCTTGTGTTTGCGTTTCCATTTCTGTTCCCTTTCACGTTCCTTTTGCTGACACTTAACATTTCCTTTTAAAATACCACTGCCAACACTGTTCACGTTACCAGTTGCGTTTTCGTATGCGCTTCTATGTCCGTTTGCATCACTGTTCGCCTCGGCGTCACTGTGCGCTTCCATTTCTATTAATGTTTTCTTTACCATTAACACTTGCATTACCATGTGCACCACTGTTTGCGCTTCTGTTTGCATTGCTGTTCCTGTTACTATGTCACACTTTGGGCTCCGCGCTCCTGCTGCCGCGTTACATTCACTATTTCTCGTCATCATTCTCAAAAGGAAGGGAAAATAGAGGCAAAAAACTCCATTTAATGCATTAGTTAGGGTTATTCCACAGCAACAAAAGTGAGGAAATTCGGTGTTAGGGTTGAAAGCCCCATGGCCCCAGCCCACCCCCAGCAAACGCCAGGGTGCTGGCGTTGGGTTGTCGTCTAACTCTCACCCCATTCTCCTATACCTCTGCTTCTTCACACATGTGATGGGGTGAGGTTAGGGCTGATGTCTAGCCGCACCCAATGCTGTTGGGGGGGTGGGCAGAGTCAGGAGGGCTCATACCAACTATTCCTCGCTTTGTCACTGGAACAACCTAACTAATGAATTAAGATTTCCTCTAATATATATATATATATATATATATATATATATATATATATATATATATATATATATAAAGGTGTGATTAGCCCTTGTAGTTAGGGCTGGTACAGCCTTTCAATGTTAAATCTCAATTTTTGCACCTTATTAACTTTGTCATTTTTCAACCAAATAACCTAAAAATTGGTATGTGCTGCCGTGTTGTTAGTGTCACAAGATGTGGAAAGTTTCATGATGGCAGCTTTTATGGTTTCAGTGATATAAAGTGGTCAAAATGCAAAAAGAACTTTTTTTTCCCTAGGATAACATGGGATTTTTTGCTCTCATGTACAGCACACACAGAATGAAGTTTGCCTCTGATACATATTCTGGGATAATGGGGTGTATGGCAAGGGTGTGCCTTTGGATGGTTTAGTCAAAAAAAATCTATTACCATTTATGAATTATAAGGATTTGTGTGATAGAGGCAAGACAGGCAGTGTGAACTGTACTTTGGAATACAGTTCAAATGGTAATTAGAAAAAACATTCAAACAGTTCAAATGGTAATTAGAAAAAACATTCGAGTTGTAGTTTGCAAATATAGTTCAAACAGTATTTTTAATTACCTTTCAGTTTAAAATGTTCTCCTAGCTGGCCCAGTGGTGCTGAGGGTTGAGGCGTGGATGCCACACCTGCACCATGCTGGCAACCTGGGTTTAGAACAACTCGGGCTGTCGGGTGTTGGCAGGGCAGAAAAGGAAAGGATTGAGTGTACATGGACTGTTCTACTTTTCTGGGGTGGGTGGGTGTGCTTGCCATGGTGCTGGCAGCTCCTGGTGGTGACTGGGGGTGGCACACTCTGCAGCATGCCCATCTGGGGTTGGAGCAGCCACAGACACCTTATGTGCAGGTGTGTGGCTGTTGTGTGCAGGGTGTCATTGCACGTCTGTGCTGTGGGAACACACACCAACAGAAAAACCCAGGTCCCACAGATAGGTGATGGCAACTTCCAGTGCCTGTCTCCACACACCCAATGCCCATTGGGTGTCGGCAGGGGCAGGAAAGGATTGAGCATCCAGAGGACTGATCTCCTTTCCTGGGGTGGGTGGGTACACTTGGCACAGTGCTGGCAGTTCCTGGTAGTGACTGGGGGTGGCACACCTTGTGGCATGACCATCTGGGGTTGAAGCGGCCACAAATGCCTTATGCGTGTGTGCATGCCCATTCCATGCAGTGCATCATTGCATGTCTGCACTCCAGGAATACACACCAACAGAAAAACCCATGTCCCACAGATAGGCGATGGCAACCTCCAGTGCCTGCCACCACACACCCAGTGCTGGACTTGTCTCACCAGCTGTCTCAATCCCTGCCTTGCCTTGGGTTCTTTGCACTAAGTGGGAGTCATTAGATCGGGGTAGGGTGAAGGGTGTCTGTCCTGATTTCCTGGTGAGGCAAGGACCAGGCGAGTGTAGAGCAGTTGAGGCGAGTGAGGTCTGCCTGAGAGAGTTCCACAGGGACAGTGATAAAGAAAGTCCACAAAAATAAAAAATAAGATGTTCTGGGGTACAGGACAGGCAGTGCAAACTGTATTTTTACAGTACAAATGTTTTTCTAATGACTGTTCACACTGTATTTGCAAAATACAGTTTGAGCGTTTTTCTAATCACTGTTACACTGTATTTTCAAAATACAGTGTGAATGTTTTCTAATTGCCATTCAAACTGTATTTACAAAACACAGTTCACACTGCTTTCCCGCGTCTCTCACAAAACTTTCTTTGCCACTTCACTGCCTCTACACGTTTGGACTTTTAGGCTGAAATTTGCAGGGTGGCAAGACCTTTGCACCACAAATGTGCTTTTTGCTGGTTTTCTGAAAACATTTAAACCTGTTCCTGGGTTACAGCACTCCAAAGTTGCAAAGCTTTCCACAGGATAACATTCACGGTGCTTGCAGCTTTTCGGCACCATCTCTGAAAACTATTCAAAATATGGATTTTTTGCTCCATGCAGCTTAGTCCACCTTTAGGTGGACTAAGCTCAATGGAGTTTTCAAAGTCATGATTACAACTGCAGTAGAATTTTTCATAGTTGCTATGGTTACTGAGATATTGGCAAATCAGTATTACAAGGGTTCCTTTTCAAAACTATAGGGCTGCTGTATGGCTCTGTAGTTATGTGTAAGTGGAGCACAGGACTCAGAGGCCTCACTTCCACACACGACATACCATTATGCAAAACTGGACAGCATGAAGACAGCACAGGGCCGGAGGACTAGCGCTCCCAAACACATACCACTAACCACTTACATTACACTTTCTCAAAATAAGGGAAATTCTTTGCAAAACTCCATTAATGCATCAGTTAGGGTTGATGTCACAGTGACAAAAGTTTGGAAATTCGATGTTAGGGTTACCACCTCACACCACCCCACCCATACATATGCACCAACAGGCATTGGGACATGCCATGGGGTCATCAGACCTAACGCTCACCATATTCACCTATACTGTAGCACGTCAGTTTGTTTACACATGGAATGCAGTGAGAGTTGGACCTGACAACCTCATGGCATGCCCCAATACCTGTTGATGCGTGTGAGTGAGGTGGGGGTAGGGGTGGTAACCCATAACACTGAATTTCAAACTTCTTGTCATAGGACATCAACCTAATTGATGCGATGACAGAGATTTTTGCAATGAATATATATATTCATTGCAAAAACCTTAATGCATCAGTTAGGGTTGATTCCACCAACAAAGTCTGGAAATTCGAGGTTAGGTTACCAACCTATCTCACCCCCACCCTCCATAGACTAACAGGCATCAGTGTGTACCTTGGTTGTTGTCCCTAACTCTCACCCCATTCCATTTGTAAGGAAGCTGAGATGGTACAGCATAGGAGGTGGGGTGAGAGTTAGGGCCGAGACCTCAAGTTACATACTGATGCCTGTTTGTTTGTGGAGGGTGGAGGTGGGATGGGGTGGGTAGGGTTGAGAGTGCTGGTTCTCTGGGCCCTGCTCTCCTACCCAGTCATAAGTGTAGCGATATAGTGTCTGAGGGCCCTGTTCTCCCAGTATTGCAAGATGGTATCCATGGGTGGGAGCACGGGCCCTCTGGGCCCTGCTCTCCCACCCACCTATAAGCATAAAGACATAGTGCAGGAGTGCCCTGTGCTTCCATTTCTGTATAATCATATCCATAGGTGAGTGCACAGGACTTTCGTGGAAGCTTGCCATTGGTTTACATAGCATAGCTATCACGAAAGTACTGCAATACTTTCATGAAAGTAATGTGGAATTTCATGAACGTATCCCATGCAAACTAATAGTACTTTCACGAAAATTAAAGTAATGCAGAAGGTCATGCTTTTGCGAAAGTACTGCAATACTTTCAATCAATCAATCAATCAAAATCTTTATTTATTCAGACGAACATCATTGAGCATAGCTCATTTACAAGATGGACCTGAGTGGTCATAACAAAAAAGGTTACAGAGTGTATACAAAAACATGATATTGAAATAGCACAAATACAAACATTTATGAGTGAGATAGATGTACAATTATTTACATATATACAAGGCAAAGGACAGTAAACCAAAACCTATTACAGGTGAGAAACAAACAGTCTGGTGGGATAAGGCTTGGATAATGGTACATGGGTGAGCATATATGTTTGAGGTTTGATGGAAAGGACCAGAGCAATGATAGAAGAATAGGAGGAGATTTAGAAGGAAATTGAGGGGTGAGGAAGATTGACGGAGGGTGAGGGATGTGGGAGGACTAGGCCTTGTGGAAGCAATTGCAAGAATCAGGGATTAGGCTGGTGTACAGCTTTTTGAAGGATGTAAGGGATCAGTGTTTCCATTTTCAGGGTCTTTGGATAGAATTCCAGATAAGTGCCAGGGAATAACTGATTGCAGCTCTTCCATATCGGGTGCAGGTGATAGGAAATCTTCAGCAGGATCAGTTTGTTGATCCTCAAGTGTAGGGCCTGGATGTGATCTGGTTGAAGCAATCTGAGATGTAGGAAGGAGTTTGTTTGTCAGAGCTTTGTAGATCCAGATAGCAGCATTTTTCTTCTTCTATGTTGCAGGGATGTCCAGCTGACTGCATTGTAGAGAGAGCAATGATGGGTGCTAGAGGGAAGGTCAGTAATGAATCTAATAGCTCTATGATACAGGGTGTCTAGTTTGTTTAGATGGGAGAGGGAGCAATGACCATAGAGGAAGTCAGCATAATCAATGAGGGACATGAATGATGCAAGGATTAATCTTTGTTTGGAATCTTTTCCTTTCGCAAAAGTATAATGTACTTTCGTGAAAGTACCATTGCTTTGCATGGGACACTTTTGTGAAATTCTGCATTACTTTCAGCTAAAGAATGCTGAATTCTTATGAAGTGTCCCTTGTAAAGCAATGATACTTTCACGAAAGTACACTGTACTTTTGCAAAAAAATGTCATGCTGAAAGTACTGCAATACTTTGCTAAAGTGTAATGCAATGCAGAATTTCCCAAAGTGTCCCATGGAAGCAATGGTACTTTCACCTAGTACATTATACTTTTATAAAAGGAACGCAGAATGTCATGAAAGTCTCCATATTCAGACTTTTTAACTGGTTCCCTTCTTTTTGAGAAAGTGAAATGTTGCTCATATGATATCCATAGGTGGGAGCAGTGAGCATGGGTCCTCCAGGCCCATAACTGTGTGCTCAGGTTAGCAAAATGGAATCCATAGGTGGTAGAGTGCCTGCGCTCCCCCCCACCCATAAGTATGTCCTCATGTTTTCAAAATTATATCCATTGATGGGAGCGTAGGCTCTCTAGGCCCTGTGTTCCACCATCACAACTATCTCCTCAGGTTTGCAAAATGATATCCATTAATGGAAGCATGAGCCCTCTGGGCCTGTACTCCCACCTACCCACAGTGTAGAATCTTAGCATAGGAGGGCCCACTGCTTCCAGTTTTGCATAAATAGTATGCAAAGGTTAGAATGGAGCCCTCTGACCCTGTGCTCCAAACTACGCATAACTACAGACACAGAGGACAAGCCTAGAGACCTCCAAGTAACCCTTGTAACACTTTTTGGCAATAGTTCAGTAACCGTAGCCATTGTGGAAAAAATTGTTTTGCAGTTGTATTCATGACTAGCCACCTCTATACATGCTTAGTGTGTACTAAGCTGCGTTTAGCAAAAATCCATATCTCAAACAGTTTTCAAGATGCAGGTGCCAAAAGGGCTGCAGGTGACGAATGTTATCCCACGGAAATTTCTCAATTTCAGAATCCCATAACTATGGAACTGGTGTAATTTTTCACCAAACCATAGAAAGGCACATCTGTGGGGCAGGGGCTTGCCACCCTGCAATTTTCAACAAAAGCCTAACCTCTATTTTGCCACGAAGTACAAATAATCTAACTTTTGGGACTGTTTACCTGCAGAACATTATGAAAGTTGCAAGACTTTTTGTGATCCCATTGCTTAACATGGGGAACTAGCACGAAACTCCACACAACTTCAGGTGAAAGTGTGGCTAAAGTCCCCATGTTAACCAATGGAATTTAGCTAAACCTTCACAGAAGTTAAAAGTACTTTCAAGGTGAACGTATATGTTTTCCCATAGGCTATAATGGAAAACTAAACTTTAATAACTTTGAAAGGATTAATATTTTTTCACCAAACCTTAAAAGGCACTTCCTTTACCCAGTCCACATACACCCAGAAAATTTCAGACCAGACAGACAAAACCATTGGGCTGTGGGGCGAGCAAAAGTTTACAAAATGGCAAAAAAGTGTTTCTTTGCACTTTTTTTGGCACACTGCAGCTCCGCAATTGAAAACCTGACCAGAATGAAACTTGCTAGATCCGGAGATATATGGTAGCAGACAGCACATGCAAAGTTTCAGGCAAACCAGTCAAACGGTTACAAAGTTATTAAAGTGCAAAGATTTGTTCTTAACATAGAAGTGGCCTTGTAACCCTAACTATAGCTGCACTACCGTGTAGCTATAATATATATTCATTGCAAAAAAATTTGTTAATGCATTAGTTAGGGTTGATAGCACAGTGACAAAAGTATGGAAATGTGATGTTAGGGTTACCCCCCCAACACTCCACCCCCACCCTCCACACACCAACAGACGGGGTGTGCCATGGGGTCATCAGGCCCAGCTGTCACCCCATTCTATGCATAAACAAGCTGACATGCTACAGTTTAGTAAAATGGGGAGATAGTTAAGACTGATGACCCCATGGCACACCCCAATGTCTGTTGGTGAGTGGAGGGTGGTGGTGGAGTGTTGGGAGGATTCACCCTAACATCACATTTCCATACTTTTATCACTGTGCTAGCAACCCTAACTGATGCATTAACAAAGCTTTTTTGCAATGAATTTCCCTTCTTTTGAGAAAGTGGAATGTAACTGATAACTGGTATGTGTTGGTGGGAGCGTGGAACCTCCAGGTCCTGTGCTCCCTTCACGTTGTCCATTTTTTGCATAATGAATGCGTATGTGGTAGCATGGGCCCTCTTGGCCCTGCTCTCCTATTTACACATAAGTTCAGGGATATAACACAGGTCTAGAGACATGAAAATGAACCCTTGGAACACTAAATTGCCAATATCTCAGAAACCGTAGCAGCTAGAGGAAAAATTCTACTTTGGTGGTCTTCATGACTTTCTAACCTACACCCATATTTAGTCCACCCAAAGGTGCACTAAGCTGTGGGTAGCAAGAAATCTATATCTCGAACCATTTTCAAGACATGGGTGTCGAAAGGCGCAATGGACATCGCAATGTTATCCTATGGGTAATTTTGCAAGAAACTGCACAATGGATGCTTGTAATGCAGTGTTTTTTTTGGACTTTTTGAACCAAATTTTCAACAAGGGTTTTTTGGGACCTCTTCTTATGAACAGTGTCACTGTGATTTTGTTAATCCATCCCAAAAGTTGATTTTGCACACACTGCCCGCATACTTCATCACAGGTGCAAAAACACATTTTGGGCAGGATATGAAAAATGGCAGCTGTACTGTTCATAAGTAGGTGTGAAAAAATGGCAATGTTCAAAATCTGGAGTGAAAACATGAAAAATTGCTGAAGTTACGACCGTGCGTAGAAACTGCACAACACACACTTGTAACACAGTCATTTTTTGTAATTTTTTAATCAAATTTTCAACAAGGGTTTTTTGGGGCCTCTCCTCATGAGCAGTGTCACTGTGATTTTGTTAATACATCCCAAAAGTTGATTCCACACACTGACCGTGCCATTCTGCGTCACAGGTGTGAAAACATGAGGGGGGTAGGGGAGGAGGGACTGGGGAGACAACAAGGGACTATTTTCTTTTTACAGAAACAAAGACAGCAGTGGATGGTTTCTTTGCTTACAGGTAAACAAAGAAAAAGAACTCTGGGGCACACTGGGGTGGGCCTCCAGTGTGCTGCATGAGTTTTGGGGGGACATGCTGCTGATGGGGGGGTGGGCACCCACGTCGGCAAGTTTGAAAAGAACACTAACTTTTTGGCACACTGGGGTGGTCTCCTAGTGTGCCACATGAGTCGGGGAGGGACATGATGCCAACAGGGGGATTGGGCATCCCGGTCGGCAAGTTATAAATAATTAATTTGGGGCACACTGGGATGAGCTCCCAGTGTGCCACGAGTTAGGGGGACATGATTCTGACATGGGGATTGGGCACCCTGATGTTAGCATGTTTACTGGAACAGAGAACAGTAGTTTGTTGCAGGATCCTGCATTGAAAATTTTGATGCAGGACTCTGCATTGAATATAACAGACGTTGGTGCCAGGGTAGGTTTTCTTAAGTTTGTTAGATAAACACCTGTGTTTACCTAAAGGGGGACTGAGGAACATGGTGGGAGCATTAGTTTGGCCCAAAAGTGGCCAGAAAGGGTTTTAGTTTTTTTTTACATAGGGAGAATATGGGGTCAAATAGTGTTGGCAGCTTTCGCAAATCGCGAAAGATCTGGTGCGACACTTTCGGAAATGCGAAAGTGCTGCATTAGTTTCTTTCACAAATTACGACAGTACAGGGGGTCAATTGTGAAAATTGCATTTTGGGGCAGCAGATAAAAAGTCTGATGTGCCCAATGTAATCCTCAGCCCCCGATTGAGTAAACACAACCATCTGTGTTTACCTAGGGGCTGGATTTTTGAATTACGGCCGCTTAAGCCACCGCTAACTGAAACAAGATGGTGCCTGAATGTCCAAAATAGCATTTAAGTAAAGCATCCAGTGCTTTCATGAAAGCACCGTGCTCTTCGAGAGGATATATTTTTCCCATTGAATATAATGGGAAACAGTTTTTAAAATAACTTTGAACAGATTAATACTTTTTCACCAAATCTTCAAAAGGCACATCAGTGACCTAGACTGCATCTTCCTGAAGATTTCAGGCCAGATGGACAAATCAAGTGGGCTGTAGCCCAAGCAAAGAAACGTGCAAAAAACAATTTTAGTGTGTTTTTGGTGCTCTGCAGCTTTGAAACCGCTCATCTAACTATAATACAACTTGCCAGATCCAGAGATATATGGTGGCCTACTGTGCATTCAAAATTTCAGGCAAATCCGTTGTACAGTGACAAAATTATTAAACTGCAAAATTTGGGGTTTAACATAGAAGTAGCCGAGCAACCCTAACTATACTAGCACTACCATGAAAATAATATATACTGTATATATACATACATAGATATCTATCTTCTTTGCAAAAAACTTAGTTAATGCATTAGTTATGGTGAATACCACAGCAACAAAAGCAGGGAAATGAGACGTTAGGGTTTTCAACCCAACGCCCACCACCAGTCCCTCATCTCATTCTCACATACCTCCACACACCAACAGGTCGGGTGCCATTGATCATCAGAAGCCCAACCTCACCCTCATTCCACATGTAAAGAAGCTTACACGCTACAGTAAAGAACAATGGGGTGAGAGTTAGGACTGATGACATAATAGCACACTCTGATGCCTGTTGGTGTGTGAAGGAATGAGATAAGGTGAGTGGTAACCTGTGTGGGGAATTAGGTTGGAAACCCTAATAATTCTCTCTGCTTTTGTCGCTGTGGTATTCACCTCTAACTGATGCACTGACAAGTTTTTGTAAAGAATTTCACTTCTTTCAGATAGTATAATTGTATCCTCATTTTACTGTGGACGCGGGGTCCTTTGGACCCTGCACTTCCATCCTCCATCCAGATAGTACAACAGTGTCCAAATGTCATGATGGGAGCGCAGGGTGTATCCATCCAGACAGTACAACAGTATCCATATGTTACTTTGGGAGCGCATGAGTCTGAATCCTCTATCAAGATAGTACAACACTGTCCATATATTATGGTGGGAGCACTCCCATACCTCCATCGAGATAGTACAATGTTGTATTCACCTAACTGGCAATGATTCATTTTTGAAAATGGCCATTAATTTTATGTTTTTGACAGCCCATATCTCAAACACCACAAAACCCATCCATGAGAAAATTGGGCATGTCAGAGACCGACCCTAGAATTATGCATGCCAGACTCTGTGCAGATCTATTGACTGGTTCCAGAGTTACTAATGTTCACTAGTAAAACAACTTGATTAAATTTTCGTAAGCAATGATTAATTTTCGAAAATGGCAATTAATGTCATTTTTTTTGACAGTCCATATCTCAAAATCCACAACACCCATCCACACAATATTTGGCATGTCTACCCTTGGAGATTATGTGTGCCAAATTTTGTGCAAGTCCATTGAACGGTTCCAGAGTTATTAACATTCAAAAATTAAACAACTTGGTTTCATTTCCACAAGCAGACTCGTTTTCAAAAATGGTCCATTTTCATGCTAAACACTCAACTTTTACCATAGGAAATATTGGGAAATTTTAAACTTTAATAACTTTTGTACTGATTAATATTTTTCACCAAACCTTCAAAAGGCACATCTATGGAGCCAAATTCGTTCCACCCTGAAAATTTCAGAGCAGTACCTAAAGCTGTTTCTGAGATACAGGTTGAGAAAAAATGACCAAAAACTCAAAATGTTCTGTTTTTTCAACACTTTGTATCTCACAAAATACTTAACGGATTTGCATGAAATGTGACTTGTTAAGGGACCTACCCATGGCCATTAAGCATACCACATGTCATGCAAATTCATTCAACGGTTCCAAAGTTATTAATCTTCACAGTTTCAAGTTTCATTTTCAAAAATGGGACCTTCCATTTTCGAAAATGGCCGATTTTCGCTCTAAACATAACTTTTCCCATAGGAAATAATGGGAAATGTAAAACTTTAATAACTTTTGTATGGATTAATATTTTTTCACCAAACCTTCAAAAGGCACATATGTGACCCAAAGGCTTTCTATGCTGAAAATTTCAAACCACAATTTAAAGGCATTCCTGAGATACAGGTGAACAAAAAAATGTAAAAAAAAAGAATTTTTCTGTTATTTCAACACTTTATATCTCTGAAACCGCTTAACAGATTCCCACATCATTTTGCGGGTCAAGAGACTTGCTCCCAGAGATTACACATTCTAAATTTCATGTAAATCCATTGAAGGGCTCCAAAGTTATTAATGCTCAAAATTTGGACTTTAACATAGCAGTGCCATTTCACTCTAACTATACTGGCACAACCGTGCCAGTATAATATATATATTTATATATATATATATATTATAGGGTCATAGTAGCACCCCTATATTTAGGGCTGAACAGGGTTGATTTTGACTGTGTTAAACCTCAAATGTTGAACTATAATATCTTCACAACCATTCAATGGATTTGCACAAAATTTTGAATGCGCAGTCTCGTGGGTGTAGATCTCTTGACCTGGCAAATTTTGTTCTGGTCAGATGTGCAGATTCTGAGATCTGGTTAGCAATAAAATGTAAAAAATTTCTTTTTTTTATTTTTTTGTCATTGCCTTGCACCCAGTCGGTTTGGAATTTTGGCCTGAAATGTTGAGGGTGGAAAGGGCTTGGCTCACAGATGTGCGTTTCACTGGTTCAGTGAAAAAACACTAATCCGCTCCAAAGTTATTACATTTTAACATTTCTGTTTCTCAGCATGCTCAGTACAGTCTTTTGGATAGAGGATTGGAATGAAAAAAAAAGTTGATCTGAATGAAAAAGGATCTTTTTCCCTTTGCAGCAATCCTTTCCTATGAGGAAAAAATCCTTTCTCATTTGCCACTATCTTGTTTTCCATTTTTCTTTAAAATAAAAAATACAAAACCCACAAAAATGACATCCTGCAGAGAGACCAGAACATGTATCTTGCTGATTGAGAATCCATAAGATGGATTCTTCAATTAACTTTTGCAGAACTTACCCCAAAATGTGTTTTGTTTTTTAACTTTTAAAATCCATTTTTTATGACTCGCTTCAGCTTTTATTTTATGGGCTTTTTCGTTCAAACAAAAAAGGATCTACTGATACGGAAAAATATTTTGGACTTAGTTTTTTACCAGCTTTCTCCATATCACTTTTTTATTTGAACGAAAAAGGATCCCTTCACACAGAAAAAGAATTCCATCTTAGCTTTTTTTCAGTTCTTTTTTTGTTTGAAGGGATCCTTTTTTGTTTGATATTTTCATTTAAACAACAAAGGATCAATTCACACAGAAAAGGATTTAGGAATTAGGTTTTTTTGCTAATTCTTTTTTCATTTGAAGAGATCCTTTCTTGTTTGTGTTTTCAGATGTAGTTTTTTGCCGATTCTTTTTTAATTTGAAGGAATCCTTTTAGTTTCCTTTTTTCATTTGATACAAAAAAAGATTCCTCCAAATGAAAAAAAGGATTTTTTAAGCTGTCCCCATAATTATGTGAATTGTCTCTGATGTCTAGAGGCACCCTCCACTGTCTCATTGCCATTTTAGGAATTTATTTAACTTTTCCCTGGTGCCTAGTGGCCTCTCCCACCCTCTGATTGCTGTTCCAATAATTTTGTCATGTTCTCTGGTGTCTAGTGGCACCCTGTACCATACATTCACCACTGCTATGATTATTACATATTTCCCTGATGTCTAGTGGCACCCCCCCACCGTCCAATCACCACCCCATTATTATTGTGCTTTTCCTTGGTGTTTAGTGGCACCCCACCCTCTGATCACTGTCCCTGTAATTATGGGATTTGTCCCTGATATCTAGTGGCACCTCCCCAACCTCTGATCACTGTCTCCATAATTATGAGACTCCGACAGCCCCCCATTCGCAATCCCCATAAATATGACACATTTCTCCAGTGTCTAGTGGCACCCCCAACCGTATGTTAGCCATCCCCATAATTACATGACTCTTCCCTGGTGTCTAGTGGCACCAACCACCTTCCAGCACCATCCCCATAATTATGGGACTCTTCCCTGGTGTCTAGAGGTGCTCCCCACTCTCTGATCACCATGCACATCATTAAACTATTTGTTTTAGGTGTCTAGTGGCACCCCACCTCAGATCACCATCCTCATTGGTGCTTATTGATGTTTTTTTGTTTCCCTGGTGTCTTGTGGCACTCATCACCCTCCAATCACCATCCTTGACTAAAATAAAGAAAATGGTCCCTCAATGTCTTTTTTTTAACCTGTAAAAAAAAAAGGTTCCTCTGTGACTGACATCACCCCCACCCTGACTTCCCACTCAGTTCCCACCACCCTGTACCTCCCAGACCCACACACATACCCTCACTCACCTGAACAGGTTCCAGAGTGAATAACCACTCTGCTATGTGACACACGTTTTGCTGCTGGAACCGGCCATTGCAATATAAGAAAGTAAGGCAAGTACAGTTCAATGTTTTCAATGATGTTTTTCACTTTGGTGCATAACTTTTCCATTTTTGCATATTTTGACCCTACATTTTCAACATGGTCTTTCTGAGACCCCACCTCATGGACAATGCTGTGGAATTATGAAAATACAGTGCAAACGGTGAATTCACAGTTGCTTGGCTAAATCACCTTTCAGGTGAGATTTGAACATTTTCACTGCCATTGTTCATAAGGTGGGGTGATAAGAAGGGTATGTTGAAAATTTGGGTCAAAAATGTTACAGTGGCAAAGTTATGCACGTTACTTACGCTCACTTGTAACCTTCAGAATTTTAAATATTTTCACCCCACATTTTCAACATAGCCATTTCTTAACAACACCTCATGAATGTAACAGCTGTCAATCATTTTTCAAATCTTGGCCAAAATGTCTTTTGACCCCTGTGGCATGGAATGATGTTGTGTGGTGTGGAATGACATTTTGGCAGGGACTTGAAAATTTTCAGTATTCTGACTGTCCTTGGGGTGGTTTATCTGCTGTGTATGTATATAGGTGGGCTGTACATAGTTCATACGGTCAGTTTGGGACTGTGTACCCTGGTTTATGCCAGGTATGTGTGTTTGTCTACTTTTTTAGAAAGTTGAATAAAGATGGTTTATAAAAAAAATTTCTGTATTGTATCGGGTTCATGAAGTGGGTAATAAGAAGGCTGTGCTGACAATTTGGTTGCTACTGTCCTACAATGAAATATCACCATACATACAGTATATGCATCTATGGAAGGGTGGGGTGCATGGCCAGGGCCCTGTGCTCCCATGGGCAAAAGGATATATGATTACACTGTCTCAAAAAGTAAGGTAATTCTTTGCAAAAACTGTGTTAATGCAACATTTAGGGTTCAGGCTAAAAGTAATGAAAGGGAAAAATGTGGCTCTAGGGTTTCCAACCTTAAACCCTCACCTCCAGCCCTAAAACAAATCAGGGTGGAGTTTTCCTTAGGGTTGTCAACCCTAAAGTTCTCACCATTAGGTGTGTATGTTTCTAGAGTGTATAGAATGGGGTGAGCTTTGGGGGTTAAAACCCCAAGGAAGACTCCACCCTGATTTGTTTTAGGGTGAGGGTGGAGTTTTAGGTTGGAAACCTTAAAGCCACATTTCCTTACTTTTGTTGCCTTTTAACAGTCTTTTGTAAGGAATATGTATATATAAATAAATATATATATATATATATATATATATATATATATATATATATATAAAATAGAGGTATATTACGCTCATTCTGCACTTCTATGTTAAACTGAAAATGTGGTACTTTAATAACTTTGCAACTGTTCAAGCAATTCACATATAAGTTTGAAAGCACCATCAATGACAAAAGATCTCTTGATGTGCAAGTTTCATTCTGGTCGAACTTTTGGATGCAGAGATAAGGAGTGTCAACAAACGTGCAAATTACCTTTTTAGGTCAAATTCTTTGTGACGCCACTGTGCAAAATGGTGTGGAATTTTGGTCTGAAATTTTAGAGTATATAGGTTTTGTATCACAGTGGTCCCTTTTGAAGGTTTGGTGAAAAAATATTAATCAGTTCCAAAGTTCTTAGGTTTCAATGTTTCCCATTATTTCATATGGGAAAAGTTACATATTCACCTCAAAAAGAATTCTTTATCGCAAATGTGGAATCCTTTTTGCAAATGTAGGATCTTTTGCTGCAAATGCGTATCTTTTCATGCTGACACCATCTTGGTTTCAGTTAGCAGTGGCAACAAAATTAAATTACTAAAAGAATAGGAGGCTTTAGGGAACACCAACAGTTGTGTTTAACTAATTGGGGCCCACAGAATCAGATTCCGGGGTTAGTTTTGAGATTACTTAGTTAGAGATGTGTTTTTTTTAGCCACAGAAATCCTTTTTCACAAACCATGGAAAACATACCACAAAACAGGATCTTTTTCTGTAATTTGTGAAAAATGATTTTCTTTTACTGCAAACTGTGAAAAAGTAACTGAGGAACAGGATTCTTTTTCGCAATTTGTGAAAAAATATTTTTAAAACAGCTGTTTCTTTGTCTCTGCACAGTTACAAAATGGTTTGTTTTCTCTGAAATTTCAGGTTACAGAGGCCTTGCACCAGAGATATGCTTTTGCTGGTTTGGTGAAAATATATTACTTGGCTCTGGAGTTTTGCAGGGTTAAAATTTGCTTAATTTCCCATAGAATAACATTGTAATGGGAGGTTTACCCAGCCATTTCTTTGTCACTCCACTGTGAAGAAACTGTTTGCAATGTTGTTCTGAAATTGTCAGAGTACAAAGGGCTTGTCTCACTGATGTGCCTTTTTCTGGTTTTGTGAAAATATATTAATTTGGTGTCAAGTTACACAGGTTTCAAATTTCCCTGTGTTTTCCATAGAATCACATTGCAATGTCAGATGTTTCTTTGGATCTGCACACTGCGGGATGGAAGCGCAGGGCTGAGAGGGCCCTGCATTCCCACAGACAAAGATGGGTAACACTACACTATCTCAAAAATTATGCATGGATGCCTGTTCTCCCACATGCAAATATGGATACCATTATGGACTGAGGAATAGGGATACGATTACAATATCTCAGAAAATATGGATGGATGGCACTATGTGCTCCCACATAAATATGAAAAAGGATACAATTAGAACCTCCCCAAAATTATGGATGGTTGGGACTGCAGGGCCCAGAAGGCCATGTGCTCCACATGCAAATAAGCCTACGATTATACTTTCTCAAAAAAGTAAGAAAATTCTCTGCAAAAACTTAATGCACCATTAGGCTTTCAGTGACAAAAGTAGAGGAAATGTGGTTCTTAGGGTCCTAACCTAAGATCCCTCCCACCCTCAGTTCCAACCTAACACCCCACTCCCACACTGCATGCAGAAACAGGAGTGGGGGTGCCTCGAGTTATGAATCCTAATGCTCACCCCATTCTCCTATACTGTACCCATCTCAGCTTACTTACTAATGGAATGGGGTGAACATTAGGGATCACAACCCAAGCACACTCCCCATGCCTGTTCCTGCATGCAAGGTCGGGTGGGATGTTGGGTTGGAAACTGAGTGGTGGTGTCTTGGGATTGGGAACCTTAAGTCCACATTTCCTTAATTTGTTGCTAGAACCCTAATGTGCATTAACAAAGTTTTTTTTGCAGAGAATATATTCACACACGCATGCACACACACACAGTGGACACAATTTAAAATGGACACATAATGTGAAGCATTGTTTTAAACTGACAAATTCACTGTGCCCAAACCTTGTCCATAGAACTGCACGTTAAATTAAGCATTTAACACACACATTGATGGCTGCTTTAAGTGAACAGCTGACAGCACCATTTTGTGATCAGCACCTCATTAATTCCTTACCGGAGGTGCTAATGCAATTAACATCCCACAGTACTTAGATGTCTTGTTACAGTACTTCACAATCACTGCTGTTTGAAACCATTGAGTCACTCCATTGTCAGTTTCTTTTTGTAAGTTTCTGCCAGATTTTCTCATGACCGTGGCTACTTGACATGCCTCCCCGCCTCTTTCACAGAAGATCGAGCTGCTGCGGGAGCTCGAGATGCTGCCTAAAATGAGTGTCACTGATATGGCTGTGCACCTCAGCTTGCTGAAGTCCACTGTTTTAGTCCTGCTGCACAACAAGGAGTGACTGTTTACAGAGTGGCATGGTAACCAGAATCCGCAAAGGATGCAGAAAAGGGAGGGCAAGAATAGCTAGGTGGAGGAGGCTTTCCTCATTTGGTTTTCTGGTGTTTGGGACATGGGATGCTATGGTGAGCAGGCCACTGCATCAACAAAAAGTAAAGCAACTAGCAGTGGCATTAGGTAAACCAGAGCTCAACCTGATGACAGCTGGCTCCAGAGATGGAAAGTGTGGCACATCTGCTACACAGGGCACATGGTGAAAAACTAAACACTGATGGGTCGGGAGCCATCTCCTGGTTAAGAGATGTTCTTCCTGATGTTCTCTCAGACTATGACGTGTCAGACATTTGTAATGCTGATGAAACCATTTGGGTTTTTTAGGTGTGTGGGGCACAAGATTCTGATTTTATTTTTGGTTTAGTTTAGTTTTTGGTAACCAGGTAAGGCCCACTAGGTACTAGTGCCTGTTTTCAGGGGCAATCTGGGAGCACTGGACGGTCAAGTGATTTGCTCAGAGTCACACAGCATGCAAGTGGAGGTTGTGAGAATCAAACTCAGGTCTGGTCTGCTGGATGTACCAAGCTCATTCACAGCTCATTACTCTAACCTGTAGGATATACTGCTAGCCAAATATAACAACATGCATGTATCATGGTGTGCCACAGTAGAACTCTACTGATATTTAAGTCTGAGCTCATACAAGACCTGAAAAAGGCAAAAGAGAGGATTTTGGTGCTAGTGTTCTGTAACATGACTGGGTCAGAAAAGATACAGTTTGTAATGGTTGGAAAGTCTGCCCTGCCATGCTGTTTCCACAGCATAAGTCATGTGCCAGTCACTTACCACAGCAATAGATCCTGCTAGATGACTGATGAAACCTTCACCGAGTGGTTTAGAGTGTGGAATCATAAGCTGCTGTCGCGGAAAATTGCACTCCTCTTTGATAATTTTAGTGGTCACCTGGACATCCTGACGAAGGGGTAGCATAGCCCCAAAGCGTTGAGGCTGGGTGAGGAGTGTGGTAGCTGGAATTCATAACATTGTGTTTAATATATATTTACATTGTTGTAAGTATTTATTTCAAATAAATAATTTCTCTCACTTAATTGTTTGGAGTCTAGAGTGCTGGTTTTCTAAACCTGTACATCCCTGGCACTCCGTAACATTTATTAAATTTTTCTAACCCCAAACATCACCTCTATCATACAGCCTTTAGACCAAGGCATCATCTACTCCTTAAAACGTGACTATGTGAGACAGATGAGGACACAATACTGGCTGAAATGGACAGTGGTGTTGAGTTAATCAGTACTAAGTGCAGAAGAAAAATCAGCCTCCTTTGTGGTCCGGATGTTAAAACTGCCTGGGATAATGTGACAGCAGACACCATTGCCTACTGTTTTGTTAAAGCCGAGTTTCATAGAACATTGGTCCCAGAATTAGACCCTGAACCAATCTTATAGCAGGAGACAGTGCCCGCTCCAGGTAGACTGATGGAATTAGAGTTTGAGACACACTCTGCCATCTCACCAATCATGAACAAGACCCTTAAAGTACTGAGATAAATGACATCTATCATGTAGTTGAAATCCTACACCTAGCACTTGATGAGGGAGATGATGTGGAGGGCATGGAAGAAGTCAGAACTCCAACTATCACTGTCAGCAATGCTGATATTAGAGGTATTTGGCTTACATTTCGCTTAGCGATGGAGCAGTGACTCAATATCCAGCTGGACTGTAACATGCTCAGAAACACTGAACAAAGCTGGGACAAATACACTGAATCACACTCCAAGCAATCAAAGATAACACAGAGGATTGTGAATAAACAGGCATACACAACAAGACTGAGCTTGAATTGGGGGGTTTCCTTGGTAACAAGCGACCACAAGAGCACAGCTTGAGAGGTCTCCTGTTATCAAGAAAACCATGAGATTCAAACACAGCCTTGTCTGTTTATACCTGCTCATACACAATCTTTTATAGTGCATGTGTAGGTATTACAGCTAGAAACAGTTGAAAAGACAAGAAACAGCTATAGAGGAACACAACTGCATTTTTGATTAGTTTGCATCCATATACGCTACTGTTTATCTGGAGAAGTAACAGAATCATAAAGACATGTTATCAGAGAGAATAGGATTGTCTGTGGGGATGTTACAACACAGGGTGTCATCAGCTTTAATTTGGAGGTCCTCTTAGTATCTAAAAGTAAACAATAAAAAAAGAGCATTTTTTACCGACCCTGCTCATTTCTTGGGACAGCTCTCACCGCTGTAGCCTCTTCATGAAGCACAGAGGTTGCAGGAGCGTACATGTGTAAAGACGTTCTATCTTGTGCTGCAGTAGTGACATAGCTAGTGCAGCACAATATCAATCTGATGTCACTACTGTAGCACAACAAGCTGATTCCAGTAACCAAATTCCATACTCAGTCACATTGTGCCATACACTATAAGTTTTTTAAAACAGAGAACTAAGGAAAAGTGCTGTAATAAATAAAATAAACTGATGTTTTTAACAGTTTCTAAAAGTACCCCCCACACCCTTCCACATCTGAGATAAAGAAATGAAGTGTTCTGCTCCCTCTTGACCCCTACCACCACCAAGTTCACAAAGCACATTCTCAACAAATAACACTAATGCAGTAAAGGCACTATAAAAGCACAAAACAAGAGCACATAAACAAGATACATGAGATTTATCTCAGTTTTGAAGTTGTCTTTGCCATCTAAATCAGTCATCGGATTTAGCAGACATAAATGATATTCACCAACTGGTCCGCTGTAACTGACCTGTACTGTATATGGGATATGCAGTGAGTTGACTCAGAATATGCAGTCTATCTTCAAGTGTGAGGAGGCAGGACTATAATTCATGATTGGCAAAGCCACAAGTGAGTTATGGAAGTCCTGTCCAATCACTAGTGATGATAAATTGCCTATTTTGAGTCAGGTTATTGTATATTAGATATATATCACTGTTGTTTACAAGTTATAGCTTTTAAATCTGCAGTTTGTGTGAAGATATGTTTGTTTTTCTTGGATTTTAACAGCTGGCGTCAGTGCTGCACTAGGCATTTTGGTGTCATCAACATTGTGAAAGCTGCTCTCTACTTGGCTCAGTACTCCACTGTGATGACAGTAACCTTAAATATATCCATTGTGAAAACAGTAGCAAAATTTTTTTATATGTTACTGATGCCACTAAGAAATCTTTTTTATTTTGTCATTTTTACCCCCACTGCTATTGTGTATATAAGTGATATGTGGGTGGGGGTGAGTGTGTGATAACCCATTTATCTTGTACAGTTGCCTGTGACCTCAAGTGACCTAACAAGTGGCGAAGCCACAAGTGAGAGTTACGAAAGGTCACAGGCAACTGTACAAGATAAATGGGTTATCACATACTCACCCCCCACATATTTCATTTATGTAATAGGCAGTGACCATGTGGGAGACTTTTTTTAAGATTCCTTATAATTTTTTTACAGTATTCGGTAATGTTTGTGGGTTTATTTAGTCAGAGATTGCTACTGTACCTTTGGTTGCTAGGGACATTACTAAGGACTTGACGCACAACATCACTCCTGATTGATGCAGTATGAGGGGTTTGAAAAATGTGTAGGAAAAATGATGGCGGCATCTGGCGAGTGCGGTGATGTAGTGGATATGTTCAGTGTTGGCATCAGAAAGGACCTTGTAAAGGGAGGAGTTGTCATGGTGGCAGGTAGCTGCTTTGGTTTGAGCTGAGAACCAACACTTAAACGTATTTTATGATCCTTGCAAAAGACTTCACATATGGCAGACAAGAGGAAAGGAAAATCATCTGCATCATCAGAGGAATATGTGTCTTCATGTAGTAAGCCACAGAAGAAATATTTTAGATTGAATTTTGGCTCAGAAGTCATCAAGCAAGCCAGGAAAAGGCTACTCCGGTACGGGTAGGACACAGACGGCCAGTCCACAACAGCATGCAGAGATTTCCTCTGAGAGCAGCTCTTCAGTTCTGAGCAAGAGAACTTGCTCATCTCCCCAAGCTGAAGCCAAAACACCAGTTTTATTAGCAGAATCACCTGACCTTCCTGACAAAACAGAACATCTAACTGGTGCGCTTCCCTTGCCTAGCGAAGCTGTATCGTCTTTCGGAGAAAGTGTAACAGTGTCCGCAGTACCGACAGAGAAAGCAGAGACCACAACATCAATTTTTTTCAAACCCAACACCTAAAGATCTACCAGGAATGGCCACAGGAGGTCGTCATTCAATTGACTCCCTAGGGGATGCAATGGAAGAACTGTTGTTGTGCACCCAAACATTTGATTTAAAATTTCAAGCCTTATTGCAGAAAGTGGATTTTTTGCAATCTGACACAAATACAATCAGAAAAAAATGTACACGGTTTCAAAATCAGTAGATGCAAATAAAAAATAAATCAAGAAAACAAATGCTAAAGTGCTGGACTTGAAGCCACTTCTGTAAACTTAATTCGGGACAATATCACTCTGATCAGGAAAATTGGGATCTTAGAGAACCAGCAGAGATATAAAAATTTAAGACTGCTCGGTTTACCAGTACTATTAGATCAGGACTTTGACTCAACAAGGGACATGATAAAAGATATATTCATAAATGCATTTGTACTTCCTGAAGACAAATCTTCCATTCATTACAAAAGCTTAGAGTCTTTCCCAAACAAAACCCTGAGAAATTCACTAAAACAACCTCTACTAAATCTACTAATACAATACCAGATGATGAAAACCATCGACAATCATGATAACTTTTGCTTTTGACTCTGATCGAGACTTGATTGTCAAACTTTCCAGATTAAAGGCTCCATTGATTTATAAGACTTATAAATTATTAGACTACCCAGATTACTCATATCCTACTCAGCAGTGCAGAAGGTGGTTTTTGCCATACGGACGAGAACTCCCAGAGATGGGGGCAGAGTTCCAGTTGATGGCCCCCACTAAATTGAAAATTAAACATAGAGATGTTCAATATATTTTTACGAAGTGGATCAGGTCTCTGAGTTTATTAGAGCTCAACATGAGTAACAACACAAGTCTGAGAAGGAAATTGAATCTTTTACATTATCTGAGGAAGAAATTATGAGAATATGATATGGAATTCTAACTAAAATTAATTTTGGTTGCTAGAGCATATAGAATAAGTAATTGGCATCAGTGAGGAGAGAGACTGGGAGTTTAGTTTATTTGCTTTTACTGTAATTTGAGAGGCCAGGCTGTTTTTGCACCAAAATTATTACTGATAAAAATATTAAGTCTAATAATCATATAATTAGTAGCTAAAACCTGTGAGAAAAAATATTCTATAAATTTCACATACTCTCCTCTTTCCAATTGTATTGGTCTAGACTTGCCTATATATGATACAAATTAAGCACCCCTTTTTTTTTTTTTTCAGTGGGATGAAGATAGGCAGGCATACCAAACTTCCCTACGGGAAGCAGGGAAGGCAGTAAGGCAGGAAAGACCCAAACTGAGGAACACTAGCACAAACAGTAAAGATGGTGATAAGACTTTCTATAGATACATTAGTGAAAGAAGAAAGTCCAGAGGAGTATTGCTAAGATCAAAGGAGATAAGGGGCCATGTGAGGAGGAGCACCATGTAAAACATCTATCCTAAATAGATACTTCTGCTCAGTATTTGCAGAAGAGAGAGGGCAGGGCCCACAGCTTGGCATAAGCACAGAGGGAAGGGAGGTGTGCACTAGTCCCTTCACAAAAGAAAGGGTCCTACAAGAGCTCAGTAAGCTCAGGGTGGACAAGGCAATGGGACCTGATGGCATACATCCCACAGTACTAAAGGAGTTAAGGGTGGAACTAGCACAGCCATTATCAGAACTGTTTAGTGGTATTTAAGCACAGGAGAGTCCCAGAACACTGGAGAAGGGCTTATGTGATCCCGCTCCACAAGAGTGGTAGCAGGGAGGAGGTGGAAACTACAGACCAGTCACTTACTTCAGTAGTGGGCAAGACTATGGAGGCACTCTTAAGGAAAGGATAGTGCAACACCTGAATCCATAGGAGCACAGGATCTAAGACAGCATGGGTTTACAAAGGAAGGTCCTGTCAAACTAATCTCATAGATTTCTTTGACTGGCAACCAGAGTGGTGGACCAAGGAGCAGTTGATGTCACCTACCTTGACTTCAGGGGAAGTGCCTAATCCAATTAACAGCACTCTTGATAGGGGGTCGATCCCAGTCCTTTCACAGAAGAAAGTGCTCCTGCAAGAACTCCTAAAACTGAAGGTGGACAAAGCAATGGGTCCTGATGAATTCACCCCAGAATTCTAAAAGAATTAAGGAGGAACTAGTGAAACCACTGGCTACTCTTTTAATAAATCGTGGGAGGATGGTGTGGTACCCAAGGACTGGAGGAAGGTGGATGTGATTCCCGTCACAAAAGTGGGACCAAGACAGAGGCAGGAAACTACAGACCTGTCAGTCTGACCTCTGTGGTAGGGAAAGTGATGGAGTCACTTCTGAAGGAAAGAATAGTTGAGTACCTAGAGGCCAGTGGATCACAGGACCCAAGGCAGCATGGGTTCACAGCGGAAGGTCATGTCAGACGAATCTAATAGATTTCTTTGACTGGGTGACCAAAGTAGTAGACCAGGGAGGGGCTGTGGACATGGCCTACCTAGACTTTTTAGCAAGCATTTGACACAGTCCCACACAAAAGATTAATAGTCAAATTAACCAGCCTGGGAGTGGGACCCAGGATGGTAGCCAGAAAACATTGGCTGGACAACAGGACACAGAAGGTAATTGTAAATGGAGTCCACTCTGAAGAAAGGGGGGTTACTAGTGAGGTACCGCAGGGTTCAGTATTGGGTCCAGTCCTTTTTAATGTCTTCATCAGTGACATTGCAGAGGGACTGGAAGGAAAAGTATGCCTTTTTGCAGATGACACAAAGATCTGCAACAGGGTTCATATACAAGGAGGCGTGGAAAGGATGAAAAGGGACTTGGCAAGGTTGGAGGAATTGTCAGAAGTATGGCAGCTAGGATTCAATGCAAAGAAGTGCAAAATAATGCACCTGGGAAACAAGAACCCAGGGGAAGAATACACAATGGGTGGGGAAGTAGTAACAACAACAAAAAAGGAAAGGACCTGGGGGTAATCATATCAGATGACCTTAAGGTTAGCAAGCAATGTGAGAAGGCAGTAGGGAGGGCCAGGGGTATACTGGGATGTATAGGAGGCATCATCAGCAGAAAACAGGAAGTTGTTATCCCTCTGTACAGACAGTTGGTGAGACCCCATCTGGAGTACTGTGTCCAGTTCTGAGACCCCATGTCCGCAAGGACATAGACAGGATAGAGGCAGTCCAGAGGAGGGCAACTAAAATGGTGCAGGGTCTGCAAGAGAAGCCGATGAGGAGAGACTAAAGGAGCTTAATATGTATACCCTTGAGGAAAGACGGAGAGGGGGACATAATAGAAACTTTTAAGTACCTCAGTGGAATCAACAAAGTCCAAGAGGTAGCATCTTTCAGAAAAGAGACTTGCAAGAACAAGGGGACACAATTTAAAGATAGAACGAGGGCGGTTCAGGGGCAATGTGAGGAAGTATTATTTCACAGAGAGGGTAGTGGATGCATGGAACAGCCTTCCTGAGGAGGTTTTGGTGTCTAAAACTGTGGGAGAATTCAAGAATGCATGGGACAGACATAAGGCAATTCTTGTGGGGGGTAGGAAGAAATAGGCTGTTGGTTAACTAGGATCTGTGGCCTATCCTGTAGGTAGGAAAATGGGCAGACTAGATGGGCCTAGCGGTCCTTATCTGCCATAAAAGTCTATGTTTCTATGTTTCTATGTTTCAGCAAAACATTTGATACTGTTCCACATAGAAGATTGATTAATAAGCTGGGTAGGCTCGGGGTAGGTCAAAAGTTGGCCAAATGGATGGCAAACTGGTTGATGGGCAGAAAACAGAGAGTGGTGATAAATGGTATACAGTCAGAAGAGATGCAAGTCAGAAGTGGGGCAGCTCAGGGATCAGTCCTGGGGCCAGTCCTCTTCAACATCTTCATCAGTGACATTACAGATGGACTGGAGGGTAAGGTTTGTCTGTTTGCAGATGACACAGAAATCTGCAATAGAGCAGATGATTCAGATGGGGTGGACAGAATGACAAGAGATCTGGATAAACTGGCAAAATGGTAAGAAGGGTGGCAACTGGGGTTTAATGCAAAGAAGTGCAAGATCATGCACATAGGGAAGAGAAACCCTGAAGCCACCTGTAGGTTGGGAGGGGAGTTGCTGGCAGTCACAAGGGAAGAAAGAGACTTGGGCATCATCATCACCAATGGCCTGAAATCATCCAAGCAGACTACTAAAGCAGTAGGTAAGGCTAGGGGGATGTTGGGGTGTATTAGTAGGATTATCACAAGTTGGAAGAGGGAGGTAATAATCCCTCTTTACAAGACACTGGTTAGGCCCCATCTGGAGTACTGTTTGCAGTACTGGAGGCTACACCTTCACAAGGACATTAACCAAATTAAAGCAGTCCAGAGAAGGGCAACCAAAATGGTGCAGGGACTGCATGAGAAAACATATGAGGACAGATTAATGGAGTTCTATATGTGTACCCTAGAGCAAAGGAGGGAAGAGAGGTGATATAATCAAAACATTCAAACATCTTAAGGGCACTAACAAGGTGAAAGAGTTTAACATGTTTCAATATAAGGAAAATGCATGACAAGAGGACACAGCATGAGAGTAGAGGGAGGCCGATTAAGGGTAATGTGAGGAAGTTATTTTTTACAGAAAGGGTGGTGGATGCATGGAATGGCCTACCTCAGGAAGTGGTGGACATGAATACAGTGCAGGGCTTCAAACAGGCATGGGATAGGCATAAGGGAGCAATACAGATGCGTATGAATAGATGGACCATTGACAGAGCAAAGGCCGATGGCACATTTATAAGGTAGAAAAAGAAATGGGCAGACTGGATAGGCCTTGTGGTCCTTATCTGCCTTCAACTTTCATGTTTCTATGTTTCTATGTTGCTCCATTTATTTGTATGATGTATTATAATTGACAAATTCAATAAAATACAAGCATAAAAAGAAAGAGCTGCTAAAGAAGATGGGGAAGCAGTTAACTATTTATGGTAAAATACTTTTTTTTTTTTTTACATCAGGCTCACTTTGGTGATGGAGAGTGGTAGCCCTTGATAAACAGGAGGGAAAGAGTGGCTCATTTGTGCTCACTTTTTATTATCGGAGTGGTAGCTATGAAAACGGGAGCAGAAAGAGCATGCCAGAGAGAAGCTGGAGTGCCAAAAGCAAAGTATAATGGTTTACTGGGAACAAAATGTTTGTAATAATTATTTGGCTCTCAGGATAAAAAAGAATTGGCAGTCTGAGTGACAGAGACAACACGAGGTACTGAAGGGGCGGGTGAGGACAGAATAGGTAGTGGATTGCTGCAATTCTGTGAAAAATAAAATGCTGCTTTTTTCTGTGTTTTGTGTTGTGTTTCTTGTCCTTTGGGTGTCGTAGGATAAGGACAGAACTAGCAGTTGATGTGAGAAGAGACAACTAGCAGACTGTACCCTGAGTTGCAAAATGTTGTGTCACTGAAAGTGAAGTAGTTCCAGCAGGAGTTGGTGGGGGGGGCAGTGACATAGACACTGTGTGGATAAACGAGTAACTGTGTGGATAAATAAATTTATCCAGTTACTCATATAAACAGATTTATTACACTCCGCTTATTTCCACCCCTAGTGCATAAATGTGTATATCTATCTAGCTAGCTATCTAATCAGTGTTATAGTCTATATTATAAAATGTCATAGTATTCAATCCTGCATTTGAATGGCTGAAAATATTTTTGAATGTTAGGCATTAAATCAGCACAAAATTCAGATTGCCATAGCAAATTGCTTCTCCGTGGGCCCTTAATTAGCCCTAGGAGGCGCATATAGGCTGTGAAAACTCACCTTGTTGGTACCAGTCATTTAATTCAATCTAGACAGCAGGAAGCCTTGGCTAGCTTAGTGGATCAACAGTTTTTCAACTTTAAGTGACAGGTTCTGATCTGGTTCAGATCAACAGTGATTAAAAATGGATAGAAAATTCCTGAAAGCTGATTTGTCTAGAAACACATTGCCTTGATGTTATCTCAGTACAACATCATGCTTTGAAGCTAGTTTAATGAAAAACATACATAAAAGCCTTCTTTAATTCTAGAGGCTCCCTTTTATCACCACAATAAGGTACCACAGGGCATTTTATGCTGCTTTATATTACATCTCCAGTGTTTGTGCCTCATACCTCACAACACACCCTGGGTGTGATATTACTGTAGCACATAATACCTGCTCTGTTGCATGTATTGATTAATAAAAGCAATGTTATTACCTGATGACTATATGGTGGCATGTGTGAAATGAACTATGGTTATCTCAGTCTAGTTCCTACTGAACTAGTGCTGCTATCAGCAAAAACACACAATTGGCCCAACTAGCACATCTGTTGGTAGTTTGGCATGACAGGCTGAGGACTGAAATGGCATGGAATCCGAATGAACCCTCTCCACTGCTGGTTCCTAATGAGAAAGGGTTGAGACACCATGCTGATTTACTGATGTGGGGAAGCTTGAACAGCAACTGCCTGTGCTGTATCTGCTGTGCAGATATACTGAGGATTCTACTCTCCACTGCTATCAGTCTGGTACCTTTAACAAAAATTAAAGTCTACTACTACAAAATGAAAAGAATGCTAGAAGCCTGGCTACACATAGTAGCATGTGTGCTGGGTTTGTGTATTAGAAATTAGTTGCACATCAAAGATTTGCTCCAAAAAGGATACCAGCCTGAGAGACTGTAGCCAAGAGTGCCTTATGCCTCATTTACACCGTCATGTTTGCAATACATCAACCTGTGCACACCAGTTGATGTGCTGCAAACTCGATGATAATGGACACATACTTAAATGCATTGAGTGCCCGATCCATTTTGGCTCTGACTCAGGAGTGAGGACATGTAGCAGATCCAGCGCATCAAGCTGCATTAAACTCTCTTCTGCGCTTTGATCCACTACGAAGCCATCTCCCACCATCCAAATCAGCCCCATGGAATATCCTGCCCCCCCACATAGCCTGAACTGCACCACAGCAAGAGAGAGCAGTGTACACCAAAACTTGGTGAAGCACACAGTGCAGCTGGAAAATGAGTGGCAAAGGAAAGAAGAATACTGTGGCTGTGCAAGCATGGCTTTGAAGGAGAACTGTCAGCAGTAAGAACCTCACACTCAAGTGTGAGGCTGATCCCAAATAGCACTTTTTGTGCAAAAACACTTTTTTTACATACTGTTTACTGCAATGTAGTAGATTGTATCTGGCTAATTTCACTGACTTCTAAGATGACATTTCCTGTAACCAGAAATGCTAGAATCCCCTGCAGCTAACATCAGAGGAGGGCTGCAGCAGTAGGAGATTCAATAGCCTTCAGTGAATGTTAGAGTTTTTATAACCCCGTAAACTTCTGTTTGCTTGTCTGCATGTCTCCTGGGGCTAGGTGCAGTCACAGAGGAATGTACAAAGCCCAGTGAGCACAGCGGGACCAGCAAAAAACTCATTTCAGCTTACAAAATCTTTAACATGTATACTGTGGGCTAATGAATCTTCCAGTTCTGAAGCCCTCTTCTGATGTCAGCTGCAGGGAGGATTCTGGGATTTCTGGTTACAGGAAATGTCACCTTACAAAGCAGCAAAATTAGCCTAATGCAATCTACTGTACTGCAGTAAACAGTAATTAAAAAAAAAATGTTTTTGTGCATAAAGTGCAAACTGGGATCAGTCTCACACTTGGGTGTGAAGCTCTTATTGCTTACAGTTCCACTTTAAGCAGCATAACATAAGAAAGGCAAAACTACAGTTCATGGGAGTTACGTGCTGTAAACTAGGAGAATGTGAGTGGCAAAAAAATCATAGCCCACAGCCTCCTCACCAACTATTCTATCGATGTTTTTGCACATTTTTTTTTTATATTATTATTTTGTTTTCCTTGCTCTTGTCCCTTTTCCCCTTGCCCCCTACACCAATGACTGGGGTTGCCATTGCTGCGCACGTCTGCTGGCTGGGAAGCTAGGCAAGTGATTGTTCCTTAGTCAGCCAGTAAGACAGATTGAATGCTAGATGACATGCTGTGCTCTCCCTCCTTCCTTTCCCTTCCCTGGTTTCAAGCACCTCACCCCCACAACATACTTAGCCTCTACCATCTTCAGCATGGAATTCTGGGGATCACATCCCAAATCCAGTCTCTCAGGTTCTAATTTACCCTCCCTCCCTTCCAGGTGCCCAGCACCTCACCTACACAAAGCTGTCACCCCCCCCCCAGCCATCTTCAACATGGTATTCTGGGAATCATATCCCAAGCCTGGTCTCCCAGGTGGCAGTTCACCACCCTCCCTCCCTTTCCAGGTGTTAAGCACTTCACCTACACAGCATGCTTGGCTGCAGCCATCCTCAACATTGGATTCTGGCCTCACTGACATGATGTCATGAGGCCTAGCTGCTCCCTCACTGTGGGATTCTGGAGATTGCATCCCAACTCTGGTCTCCCAGGTGATCTGTAACCTCCCTATTTTCCCAGATGATAAGCACCTCAGCTCCACAATGCCCTCAGCTGCCAGTTGTCCTCAGTGTAGGATTCTGAAGATCACATCCCAAGCATGGTCTACCAGGTGATAATGCATCCACCTCCCTCCCAGATGCCAAGCTCTTCACCTCTTCAACATTCTTGGCCCCAGTTGTCCTCCAGTGTGAAATTCTGGAGCACATCCAAGTCCAATCTTCAGGTGGCAATTCAATGTACTGTCAAAGCACCACTGGGCCAGCCTGCTAGTTTCTTTTTAATTGAAAGATACCTAACTGGGTGGAATGCCTTTATAATCTCACGCTCTATATGAAAATTACATCACTTGAACATAATCATGTGGCTCACAAATGATTCTTAAAAAAAAAGCCAGTTAAGTGCTGTTCTTGTCTGATTTATGTTCCTCATTCTACTGTAAGTGAGGCATACATTAATACAAAGTAAGGAGCTGTACCTCGCTGCGCAATGCTTCAAGTTCTTAACCTGACAGTGATGGAATCGGTGAGCTTAAACAACTCATTTTCAAACTTTTCTTAATGTCTTTTCTACTTTATTCAAACAAAATAGATAATGCAGTCTTCCATCTGCTAGTGCTTCCTTGTTATCTTTGAAAGTGCTGAGGAGTTTTTGGCAGCCTTGCCACCCCAACCCCCCCCCACACCCCCACACACACACACACATTCAAACACATGTACACCAACAGAGAGACACCCACATCACATTTATCAAAACCTGTTCTCCAACCAGAAAGATAGGCAGCAACTGCCCTTGCAGCCGACACAAATGCCATTTTGAGCAGTGGCTGGCATTAGATGCTCAGTTTTTCAACTGATGCTTCCAACTCACTTTTTCTGGCTACCACTCAGCACTGAAATTGTTTATCCTGCTCCCTAGTGAAGGCATCCTTCGCCGCTGGGACATAGTTTGGTATAGAAGTGGGCAGTGAACACGGGTCTGAACATGCCTGCAACATCACTGTAGGAGCCACTGTTTTCTACCAGATTACTTCTAACTCTTGCCCGCCCAACTCCTGCAGTGTAGTGTGCACACCCTATAGCGGGTTCATATGCATGCAGACAGTCAATCTGCACAACAGTAAGCTTCACAGCCCAACCCAGGCAGCCACTGTGGTAGCAGAATGTGGCAGCATTTCTCCCTGGGCTGTGATGCACTCACGGGCATCCCATCCCTGGTTAATCCAGTGGAAGTGATGTGAGTCCTCCCAAACCATTTTGCCTGCTGTGCGGTGGATAAGCTGTCGTGGTTCGTATTCTTATAGTTTAGGTTAATGCCAGACAAATCTGAAAGGAGAGGCAGGAAGCATATTTTAGATCCAAGATGCAAGACTTAGTACAACTAATTGGAACACACAACAGAAGGACTTAGTTTTCACTACCATTACCACTATCATATAAGGAGAAAGACAGAATCAACATTATTGGGACCAACGACCTCCCCAACTAATGTCATACGGAAGTCTGGGTAATTCAAGTCCTGGATGATTCTTGCTGAAGCACGAGTGAGGACTTGGCAATCCAACTCATCAAGCTTAGGCTTTTAAAGTATGTTGGTTTACTGACCACTGGAAGTGAGCCCAGGAAGCATTTCCAGTACAAGCCATAAATGGGGCATCCCCAGCAAGCGAAAAAAAGGCAATGTTGCAGACCTCTTGGCTTCAGGAAGAGATGACTCCTGGTGTCACTGATATGATGTTGAAGGTGAAGTGCCTGGTCAAGGATGGGGTTGAAGCCTGGTAATGGATGAGGGGATCCTAATGTGGAGTCATCAGCCACAATGAGCTTTGGGCTGGAGGGCAGGTGAAGATCCAGTCAAGAGAAGGATGCTGGGTCCGGACAATCTGCTCGATGACTTAGGTAGGTCCCAGAACCCTTACTTCCTCACCGCTGCAGCTTCAGAGTCTATCAGTCTTCAGCGTGACCTATGGCTGGGCCCCCAGAACAAGAGCTACCTCTGGAGAGGGCAATCATGAGCGTGGCAGTCCTTAGTGCTGTGCCTGGCATGGGCCACCAGTAATTATGCAACCTCAGTGAACAAAGCACTGAGCCAAGCAATCCTCAGTGATACCTCTCATTCAAGCCACTGGTACTGCTGCCATCTCTGGGGAAGGGCAAAGAACCTGGCAATCCTCAGTGAGACCTCTGTACAGGCCACTACTGCCTATTTCTATTGGAAGAGCGAACAGCCTGGCAATCCTCAGTGAGACCTCTGTTTAGACCACCAGTACTATTACCACTTCTGGAGAATAATGAAGAGCCTGGCAATCCTTAGTGAGGCCTTTGTATTAGGCCACTGGTACTATTGCCACCTCTGGACAGCATCTACAAGGGAGATTAGGAAGCGTGCCTTTGAGTTTACTGGGCAACCAAAGTTCCTCAAGCTAGAGTCGGGGTGGCTCCTAATCTGACTCACTTTGGTGGGCCCTAAATAATAGCTGACTACCACTTACATCAAGCAACTCAAACCTGGGGTGTTTTGGCAAAGGCTAGGGGTTGTTGGAGGTGGGTGCAGGCAATGTTGAGCTTTCTGGGGCACCCTGCCTGGGTCAAAGCAGAGGCACTGAAGAAGCTCTTGGCATCATGTGCAGGAAGTGCTGGAAGAGGACAAAAATAAAAATTCATAAAAATCCTTCCCTTTACGACAGAGCGCTACCACTTGAGCCGTGGTAGCCCCTACGCTGACTCAGTTTGAGAGGCCTGCGCTATCAAGTGACTCATGCTACAACTGGCCACAGACTTCTTTTTTTTCTAAATTTTATTTATAATAACATGGAGGTAACAAAAGCACATGCAGCACTTAACATGCACAATACATCAACAGTATCGAGAAACACAAAAAAGTGTATACATCAGATGAAGATCAGGCAAGCCAATACACAGTGAACTGGTACTGGATATAAGCATTACTTGAGACAATTTATGAGATGTTAATGTACTCCCTCAGGGATAAGGCCCAAACCCTACTCTCACACCCCAGCTGGTGGTACTAGGCATCAACACGTGTGAGAACTTGCCCCTATGAGGCATGCAGCATCATACCAGCAATATCCCTTCCTCTATAGCCTATTCAGGGGGTCCCATATTGTTTGAAATGTAGCATAATTGCCATTTGCTCTGTGGTGCACTTTTTCTAATTTAAGGCAGTAGTATAAGTTGTGGTTCCATTGCAGAATGGTAAGGGGGTTCTGACTTATCCAGTTCTGTGCGATTGTCTTTTTCGCATTTATAATGCCAAATCCCACAACTTCCTAACTTGTAAAGAGAGTATCTGCCCAGCAAAAGCTCTGCAGGTGCAACAGAAAGTTAATGTTTTAAGACTTTCTGCATTACCAAGAGTACTTCTATCCAGAATCTGGCCACTTGGGGACATGATAGTGCCATATGAATGAAGTCTCCAACCTCAATACCACATTTTGGACGTAGATTGGATTTGTTGAGGTCGTAGTTACGAAGCTTATCTAGGAAAATATAGGCTTGGTGCAAAAAGAAAGCTGTATTTGGCACAGGCAGTTAGTGCGAGCTCCATCCTTTTAGTGGTTGGCAGAGGCTCTTTTAATGCGGGCCTGCTTGTTGCTCCAAACAAATCTATGCACAAGGGCACCCACTGCTCTAAAAAATACTGTAGGCACACATATTGGAAGGATCTGAAACGAGTATAGACATTTAGGCAGCATACACATCTTGACAACATTGGGGCAGATTACACCATCTGACTGAATCCGCTTTGAGGGTAGTCAATAGTGGTTTGTAATTATGTTTATATAGATCAGCTGGTGAGCAGGTGATGTGAACACAAGATACGTCATAGTGTTAACCACCAGTATCCCCATGGAGTAACATGTTAGGGTGTCACGACCAAGCACTCCCACTAGTAAATGCTTGCTCTTATTTCAATTCACCTTATGGCCAGATAATGATGCATATTCAGTTAACAGGCTATGTAGCTTGGGTATGCCCAGTGATGGTTTTTGAAAGAATAGCAGGATGTTGCCTGCAAACAGAGCCAACTTATGCTCTGTCTTGTCCCCCTGGCAATATAATTTATTCCCTGGTGCTTTCTAGTAGCAGCCGCTAAGGGTTCAAGTGAGAGGACATATAATAAGGATGAAAGGGGACACCCCTGTCTGGTCATATGGGTCAATGGTAAGGGAGGGGTTAATCCTCCCTTGATTAGAATTTGTGCCTGAGATGTACTGTACAAGACTCCCACCTATTTTACATAGTTATCACCAAGCTGATACCTTTGCAATGTCTCAAGCATGTACCCCCACTCCACACGGTCAAAAGCCTTTTCCACATCCAGGGTAAGGATGGCAGCACCATGAGACTTAGTGACTTGGACCACTTGAATATAATATCTAGAGCCTTCCTGATATTATGTTTGCCCTAGTGGCATTTAATAAACCCCACCTGGTCAGTATGAATAATTTTTTGCAAAACAGAGTCCAGCTTGTGGCAAGTAATTTAGCAATATCATATAGTCTGCTGTCAACAGGGATAGCAACCTGTAAGATGCACATTTCATTGGGTCCTTACCCTGTTTTGGAAGAACCGTGATGCTGGTGGACCCCATGGAGGGGGTCAGTTATCCACTATCGAAACTCTCATGTATCACACAAGACAAGGGGTCCAGGAGGTCCGTCACAAACATTTTGTAAAAGTCAATAAGTATATCTCATCTGGACCAGGCGCCTTCCCCCCTCAAGAGCACGGCTGGTGTCGACAGTCTCACCATCAGCTGTCAGTCTGTCCAGGTCTGACACAGCATCTCCATCCAAAGGGTAGATCGGGGCTTTGGAGAAGAAGTCATCTAGTTGCTGACTAGAGGGATGGTCCTCATTAGTATAGAGAGTTTTATAAAACTTAGAAAAGGTTTCCCCAATTACTAGTCAGAACTAAAGCTCCCCAGTGTCTGTTGCAATTTGTGGAATAGCTCTGGCCCCTTCCCGCTTTGAGTTGCCAGGCTAGCTACTCGCCTCCTTTATCCCCATCAAAATAGTGTCCTGCATGGGAGAGGATTATGCTCTCTCCATCTGGTCTGTCGCAATGGAATTTTACCCATTTCAACTTTTGCAGTCTGTAATACAGTTGTATATTGGGGTTCTCCATATGTTCTTTCTCTATAACGGCAATTTTAGCCTCTGGGGCTCTCAGCTCTCTCTCAGCTCCTACACAGATGGCTGGAAAGGCCACTGCAAGGCCCTTTTAACAACTTTGAGAGTCTCCTCTAATAGTGGGCTTGGTATCTCCTGCCCTACTGCACTAAGTAATCCATGATCCCTCCCTTATAGTTTTCTTGAACTCAGGGTTATTAAGGAGCACTGGATCCAGACACCACACCCTAGGAGGAGATGGAGCCCTCCCTCCTGGATGATACTGATGCCAGAGTGGGGCATAATCCAATACCAGCATCTGTTCCTAGTGGATGTCCCCCACTGAGACCAAAAGGGAGGCAGCAATTAGGAGCCTATCAATCCTAGCATACATGGCTTGTGCATGCAAGTAGAAACTATAAGCATACTCTGTGGAGTTGTTCTGCCTCCAACAGTCAGATAAAGTATAGGCATGCATCAGCGCTTCCAGTGCTCTAGCACACCTAGCACGGGGGACCGGGATGGGATTGGACCTGCCGAGAATCAAGTCCACTACACAACTGAAATCGCCCCTGAGTATCCAGAGACCCGGTACCCCAGCCATATCCAGCTGCAACTTTGGGTAGAAGGAGGGGTCATCTATATTTGGGCTGTACACCTAACCCACAGAGAAAGCCAGCCCACCATGCAGCTTAACACGAATCAGAGTGTACCATCCGTTGGGACCTAGCTTAGTTTCCACAACTTTCCCCAGGAAGCCTTGCCTAAGCCAAATTGTAGTGTGCCTTGATTTTGCATGAAAACAAGACCCGAACAAGGTTTCCCCACAGCCTTTTGCTGTCTTGGCCATTTCTCTCTCTGTCATGCGTGTCTCCTGCAGCAGCAACAGGTCCCCCTGTAGCTGTTTAATTGTCCCCTGCACTCTTTTGTGTTTTACCACACTTTTCAAACCATTCACATTCCAAGTAATAATATTGAACTTGTTATCCATCATCCCCACAAATATAACTTGTCTCACTGTATATCACATCACAATTAGTCTTCTGAGTCCTGTAGTCAAGCGTGTAACTTACAAAACCATACGTGCAATGAAAAAGAACCTCCAAAGATTTTAAGCTTTTTAACATTTAAACTCCACATCCTCCTCCCCCCACTCAAAACTAACAGAACAGCCAAATGAGATCCCACCCTAACATAACCAATCCCCCTCTTCCTTGGCTGGGATCCTCAGTGCCCAGCCCATCTTCCCTAGTAAACTAACATGGTATATTTGATGGTGTGTGATCTGTATGGGACACCATAGCAGACAACCTTAACAGATCTTACAGATACAGCTGGTCAAATAGAAACAGCAACTTTACATCCTCTCCCCACATGGAAGCGGAGGCACAATACTTGCAGGTGAAAAGATAAAAACTCACTAATAAACGTGATAAAACATGTATTCTAGATCAGCAAACCCAGGTCAAATGGGCCTTATGGCCTTTGCCTAGAGCGGATAGCATCTCATTCTTGGGATTTGCACTACAAAGTTGTGGCAAGCCTTCCCGCTGCAGACCTCTTGCCATTCCTAGTATTATCAGTCAGACCCCTGGTGCCAGGGTGGCATGTACCATCCTCAGAGTTCTGGCAATTCACCAACTGAGCCTCTGTATTAACTATAGTACAGCACCAAACATAATCAGCCTATCCGGACTATCCCTGACCCCATCCACACCCCTTGTGGATTGCAGCAATATTGTGGGTCAAGAGACAAGGGACATCTGCTCTGTAGAGAGTTATAATCGAGATCAACTAGTGGGGGAAGTTAAACCCAATGCCCCCCGTCACTGCAGGAACAGACTTTTTAACTGATTATACCCCGACTGAGTTCAGTGATGGAGTTCTCCTCCCCTGCCCAGTGGCCCTTGTCCAGATCCCCAGTTGGTGCCACTAACAGAATAATTATAACCAGGGGGCTTTTAAATTCAATTAAATTTTTATTTTACCAGGAAAGGCACCATTGAGAAAACTCATTTGTGAGGTGGTCCTGGAGGGACAACAGTTACAGTTCCAAACACAAGTGAGGGTTTACAATAGAACAAAAGTAAAATACATTCAATCAGAAAATAAACAATAATATAGATAATACAAAAGAATACCAGTTTATCCTAACATAACACGCTACAGAACTTACAGTGGGAACAACATTATACCTAAAGAAGGACATTTGAAGGAGAAGGGAGAGCACCACAGGCAGTAATATAAAGAGGGGCAATGTAGAGAGTCTAGATCAAGTATAGGTTGGGTGGAGGGGGGAGGGGCAAGTGGGAGGAGAGAGGGGGAGTGAGAGCAGAGCAGCATGGAGGGTTAGGGAGAAAGCTGGGTGCAAGTGCTAAGGTAATGACCAAGTGTCAGGGTTCAAATTGCAGCAAGGCGGATTATGCATGACAGTTTGGGATCCAAGGCAGGCAGGGAGGTTATGCATAACAATTACATTCGTCCTTTAGAGTAGATCTTAGCAAGAACTTGAAAGTACATATCCTAATGATGTGTTTGAGTTTGAGTGTCTGTTGGAGAGTGTTCCATAGCATGGGTAACAAATGGCTTATGGAAGAGGACCCCAACCGGGTTCTTATCCTAGGAACACTGAAGGTTATATAAAGTAGACTTCTAAGAGTGTAAGCGCAGGGAGATTGCTTGAAAAGGGTGCAGATGTAAGGGGGAAATTTCATTATAATGGCTCTGTACAGCCATAAGGAAACGTTTTGTAGCCTCCTAGTATTAAGTGAGGGCCTGCCAACCTGCGAGTAAAGTGAGCAATGGTGGGTGTTGAAAGGGGCATTTGTAATGAATCATAGGGCTGTATGGTAAAGCATACCCAGGGTGCTTAAGGCAGGTTTAGGTCAGTGACTGTAAAGGAAGTCCACATAGTCCAGTAAAGAGAGGATGGTCGCTTGGACCAGTCTTAGTTTGGCATCATATGTAAGCAGATGCTTTATTCGGTATAAGAGCTTGAGCCTTTGACTTAGTTTTTTGGCTGTATCCTCGATATGTGTGATAAAGGAAAGTTTACGTCAAGCCAGAAGCCTAGATATTTAAATTTCTCTACTGATTCAAGTGTCTCTCCAAAAATGGTCTTGATGTGGTATATGGCATCCATGGGGTGAGACATTAGCTCCTTGTTATGTGGAGAAAGGAACATAACTTTTGTTTTGTTTTTTGTGTTCAGAAGTAATTTCCAATGGAGCAAGTTTTGGCGTAGGAGGTCAGATTCACTCTGTAGCTCAAGACAAAGCGAGATGAAGGAGGGTTTGTGACATACAGCACAGTATTGTCTGCAAAAGGTGTACACTTGTTCATAATTTAGTTGTTAATGTCATAAATGTATATGGTAAACAACAATGGTCCCAGTATAGATCCTTGAGGACTCCTCTCTGTAGTGTTTTAAGGAGAAAGCACCATTAGCTTTTACCTGTTGCCGCCTTCCTGTGAGGTAGCATGAAAACCATTTTAGAGATGTCGTTCACCCAATATTGTTTAACATGACTAGTAACAGTTGATGGTCAACAGTATCAAAGCCCTCACTCAGGTCTAAGCATAGGGCATAAACATGGTTTTTGGCATCGAGAGATTTACCAGTCGTTCGTGACTTTTGCCATAGCTGATACTGTACTGTGTTTCAGCCTGAACAAGGATTGAAGAGGGTTCAATAGATTTTGAGCTTCAAGATAGTCTCTGAGTTGAGAGTTACCAGCTTTTCAAGGAGCTTGGACAGAATTGCTGGTAATGATATGGGCGGTAATTATTCAGATCACACGGATTGCCCAATTTAAACAGGGAGATGACGTGTGCGATTTTCCAGTTGGAGGGTAGGGCACCTTGGGAGACAGACCGGTTGAACAGATGGGTGATAGGTGGCGACAAGAAGTAAGGCCTAATTTTAAGAAAAATGGTTCCAGCTTATCTGCTCCGGTGCTTTTTTGGTATCCAGGGTGATTAAGAGGTCTTCAACCTGTTTAAAGAGGACAGGAAATGATTTCTAATCTGCAGTTGTTTATAATGTTCCCATTTGTAGAAATTACGTCCATAAGCCTAAATGATCCATATGTAAATATATCTGCAAAAAAAGTGATGTGAAAACCTATATTTTGCATTGTTTTTATTTCATGGGCAGCATTCTGTTACAATTCTGTTCACAGAACCAGTGATCTGGAGTTTTATCTATGTCACGGTTTGAGCACAGAACTCTAAACATGATTCTGACAGCACAATAGCTCATATTTATCATTCTGTACTCAAACCATGACATAGAGCTCCAAATTACTGGTTCCATTAAGGGAACTGTGTAGAATGTTGTCCACAGAAAGAAACAACTGAAAACATTTTCACATCAATGTTAATTCAGGTACAGTTAAATATGACGCATTTGGAGGCAAGTCATTCACTTCTGTTAGTAGTAACTTTACAGACTGCTGCTAATTAGCACAGATTTTCTGTCGCCTTTAAGGGAGACCAGACTGAAACTGAATTTGGCATGGTGCAGATGGGCCTTTGTTGGAGGGCATAGGGAGGCGCCAGCAGGGAGCTGGGAGAGTAGCTTGCTAACAGGTGAGGAATCAAAGGCCAGACCGGAAGTAGCAAAGTGATTATTTAACTAGTCTAGTATGTTGTCGCTATTTGAAAAATACCCCTATGAGGAACGCAAATTTAACTAAACCTCAATTACATGCTATGAAGAGCAGGCAATAATGCAATGTAAAGGATACTATACCAGCAAAATGTCTCTAGGATGATGATAAGATGGCTACTTCAAGCTCCAACGTGTGTAATCTCCCGCCATTGTTACCCACGACCCATAATGATAATTCCTCACGGTTGGGGGGGGGGAGTGCAGTGATGAACCTGGCACCAGACAACAGAAGGTCCCGGACACCACCCAGTCTCGCTGCTGAACTGAAATATACGGTGGCCACGAAAGCAGGAAGGATCCCTCTGCCCCCCTCCTCACCATCAACCAATTTGTTAACCTGCTACAGGAGCTGAGCAGATGACAAAGTTGTGGGTGGTGTGTCTGGGAGAAGGGGAGTGGCACAAGTCCACCTGTCAACTGCCAGGGGTGCTACAGCTACATGACCAAGGATCACGGGCAGCACCTCTCCATTTACACTTAGATTACTCGCTGGAGTTTGGACCCTTGAATTGAGAAGCAGGTGAAGTCGATTGGGCCACAGGAAAATCTCCTCCATCCTAGGCAGAATGCAACCTCCTCAGACTGCTCTTTACTCAGTTTAGCACCAATCAACCCCCAGCGGCAACACAACAGCAGGGAACAAATAGTGGGTTCAACCCCCGCTACAGGGGGACGTGCCTGGGGAGCACACAGAAGTCCAACAATTACGTCCATGAACAGGTGCCCAGGTTAGGAAAAACATGACTGTATATTTCAGTAGTGGCTCCCGATCAGCTCCAATTGTACAAAAAAATAAAACTGTCAGACATCAACACTTTGGCCACATTGTAGAGATGAGGAACAACTCAACTGTTCAGGGCATCAGCAGACATGTAGGAGCAGGGAATGACATACACACCAGATCATCAGCATTTCTAATTTAAAAAGATATAATTGCAATCACCATGGTGCCACCCACTCAGCTCCTGCCCACCAGTGCTCATGGTGTAGAACAAATAATTATACCTTGCCACTTCCTCATGCTGAGGCCCGTTCTCTCTCACATTTCTTCTCCCTTCTGCTGCTGCAGCCTCTTCTGTATTAAGGAAATTCTCTACCTCTTGGAGTGGTGAGAAGAATCTAGGAGGCTTCCCCAGGTGCGAGATCTACAGCTTTGATGGGTACAGGTGGGCAAAATCCTACCCTTTGTTGTGCAGTGCTGTTTTCACTCCATTGAACTGCATCCTTCTGTCTTGCAGATCCCTGCTGTAATCTTGGAAAATATTTATACGAGCTCCATGAATCATTATGGGTCCCTTCTTCTTAGCAGCCCTTAGGACCTCTTCCTTTTCAGTGTACCACAGATATTTGATTAAAAAAGTATCTTGGTCAGTCACCATTGGTGGACCAGGGACCAACTCAATGAGTGCGCTCAATTTCAAAGGACAGCGCCCCATCCCCCAGCCCCAAATGCTCTGCCAGAATACACTGCACCACTGCACCAGAGTCCCTGCCCTCCAAACCTCTGGGAGAACAATAGTCCTGATATTTGACCTCCTACTCAGATTTTCCAGATCATCAAGTTAGTTTTAATTTCTACCAGTTCAGACTTCAATTGCTTTCATTCCTTAGCAGTGCCTGATATTTTATTCTTGTGATCACTGATACTTTGTTCGACCTGTTTCAACCACACAGCATGGATGCCCACCGTTTCAGACAAAGCCCGTATTGTATTTTGCATGTGCAGTATTTGTGCAGATATGTTCTCAAATCCAGCTTTCATCTCATTCTGGAGATTGGTGAATGTAGCCAATATTAAACAATAGGGTAGCTGGTCTGTAGCATGGTTCCCACTTGAAGTCATGCCCCTCATACATGCACGGCCCTCCTGCAGACTGTCAGCTGAGCTTTGCATGGTGGCAATGACTTCAAAGTTCAGTAGGGCTTGCTTTTCTTGCAATTTTCATAAAGCCATTAGATTCTCCCACTGGATGAATCACCTTAGCTGTCCAGACGTGAGTTTAATATGCAGTTTCAGCTGAAGTTGTTTGGTGCACAAGGGAGCAGCTCTAAAGGCAACCACAATCTTGCCTGGCAAGCCACACCTAGCTCAGACATCTTGAAGGAAGAAGCAGCAGGATGAAGTCCACTGAACCAGGTGACAGTGAAGACATCTTCTGGAGCTGGAATGCTGGGGTGGAGGCAAAGGTTTTACTTCCCTGTGCCTCCACAGGTGAAGACGGCACAGTAATCAAGGTTACTTTTGATCATGTCATTATTTTCACAACCTAGATAGGTACATTAAGTGGATCATGGAACAAAGTTAAGCAGCTCAGGGGTTAAGTATTTAAAGCAACTAATGGGCTTAGGGCAGTTCATTCACACAAGCCAGTTGAGTAGACGGGCAGTTCAGTCACTTAAAGCAATTCGTTTTGGCGTCAATAGCTCAGAACCAAGGGGCGCTAAGCACATTATAGCACAGTGTGATTTGGAGGGGCCTCAAGCGTTCATAATACAGTTCAGTTCATAGGAGACACAGCTCTAGCAGCATAGTTCGGTTCATAGGGAACAAGCATTTGTCAATGCCGAATGTTTGCTTGCTGGTATTGGCATTGGTAGTGTAGAAGTTACAGAGCTGCATAATAGGAATGGCAGTGAAGTATTGAACTGAAGCCAACCCCACCACCACCCTGCAGAGAGTGACAGGCATTGGGATGTGCCTTTGGGTCATCAGGCATAACGGCCACGCCATTTCATCACACTCTACTGTGCAGACACTGACAAGTGTCACTGTGCCTTGGGGTCTTTGGCCCTTATGCACACCCCATTCCATCAGGAAATACGGTGAGATGGGTGCGGTGTAGGAGAATGGGGTGAAGTCTGGGCCGGAAGAGTCTGAGGCACACCTTGATGCCTCTCACTGGCTGCAGGGTGTGGGTGGGGGTGGAATGGTGTGAGCATTATAGGCAAGAATCGCAAGTTCACACCCCTGATGCCTGTCATTCTCTACAGGGTGGGGCATTATGGTCGGAAACCCTAACACCTCAGGCATTCGTTGGTATTTTCACTCCAAATTTTCAACATGTTTTTTTTGTGACCCCCCACTTCATGAACAGTGGCAATATCAGTTTGTTAGCCGAAGACTGCTTTTGCACAGTGACTACAGCATTTGGCACCACAGGTGTAAAAACACATTCCGAACAGGATGTGAAAAATGACAGCAGTACTGTTCATGGGGAGGTGCAAAAAATGGCAATGTTGAAAATCTACAGTGAAAATCTTAAAAAAACTGGTGAAGTCACGAGCGTGCGTAGAAACTGTCCAACGCACACCGTAATGTAACTAGTTTGGGGATTTTTTACAGCAGATTGTTAACACAGGCATTTTGGAATCTCAATCATGAACAGTGTCAGTGTGATTTTCTTTATCTGTCCGAACAATGATTTCCCACAGCGACCACGCATTCTCGCTGAAGTGTGAAAACACATTTAGCCCATGTTGTGGAAATGACAGCTGTACTATTCCTAGGAGGTGTGGAAAAATGCCACTGGTGAAAATCTGGACTGAAAATATTACAAATTCATGAACTTACAAGGGTACGTGGAAACTGCGCAATGCTCACTCGTAACACAGTCATTTTATGGAGTTTTGTCACCAAATTTTCAATATAGCCATTTTAAGACCTCTGCTCATGACCAGTGTCACTGTGATTTTATTAATCTGTCCCAAACATTGTTTTCGCACACCGAATGTACCATTGTGCGCTACATGTGTGGAAACACATTTTGGGTGAAATGTGAAAAATGGTAGCTGTACTGCTCATAAGGAAGTGCGGTAAAACGGCACTGTTGAAAATCTGGTGCACAAATATTACAAATTCAAACTTGCCAGCGTCGTAGGGAACTGCACAACATGCACTCCTAAAACAGTCATTTTTGGGAATTTTTTCACCAAATTTTCAACATAGCCATTTTAACACCTCTGCTCATGACCAGTGTCACTGTGATTTTCTTAATGTGTCCCACACATTGATTTTGCACACTGACTATGCGATTGTGCGCTACATGGGCGGAAACACATTGTGGGCGAGGTGTAAAACATGGCAGCTGTACTGCTCATAAGGAGGTGTGGTAAAATGGCAATGTTGAAAATCTGGAGTGAAAATACTGAAAATTTGTGAACTTCTGGCGTGCGTAGGAACTCTGGCATGCGCTCATAAAACAGTCACTTTAGAATTTTTCACCAAATTTTCAACATAGCCATTTAAGACCTCTGCTCATGATCAGTGTCACTGTGACTTTCTTAATGTGTCCTGTACATTGATTTCGCACACCAACTGCGCCATTGTACGCTACATGGGCAGAAACACATTTTGGGTGAGATGTGAAAAATGACAGCTGTACTGGTCATAAGGAGGTGAGGTAAAATGGCAATGTTGAAAATCTGGAGTGAAAATATTGAAAATTCGTGAACTTATGAGCGTGCATAGAAACTGCGCAACGCACACTCGTAAAACAGTCATTTTAAGGAATTTTTTCACCAAATTTTCAACATAGGCTTTTTGAGAGCCCACCTTATAAACAATGGCAGTGTTGTTTCATTAATGGGTCCCAAAAGGTGATTTTGCGCAGTGACTGCGAAATCACCCTTGGGGCCCGAATAACGCCGTGACAGTACAAGAATTATTGAGGAGGGGTCCCAAAAAACCCATGTTGAAAATTTGGGCCCAAAATTCCCCAAAATGCCTGAGATATGCAACAAAGTTGAAAAAACCCTATTTATACCATTATATAGCTTACCGGCACTTCCTCAGTTCGCGGTCGGCTTTGAAGAGTGCAGACGTGTTCCCGGTCCACCGATGATCATCACGTTGAGTTCAGAAGGTAAGTATGGGGTGAGAGGGGGTGTGGGAGGCAGGGTGCACAGTGGGTGGGTGTGGGTTGTGGGGGACAGGGAGACTGCGAGGGAAGGTTTTCTTCTTTACAGGTTTTTAGGCAGCCGGGCGTTTACCACGGGTGGGCTCCCAGCAGCAGCTGGAAGGCTGTTTGGCGGGGCTGGAGCCGGCGGGATTAGCCACCCCGTCAGCCATAACATGCTTTGCCACGCTGGGGTGGGCTCCCAGCGTGGCACGAAAACTTTTGGGGAGGTGTGCAGCCATGGAGCGATGGGGGATTGGGCACTCCTGTTGGCTATGACAGTTCTTGCCACGCTGGGGTGGGCTCCCAGCATGGCACCTGGACAACTGTTATGTGGGGAGGCATGGAGCCGACAGGGGATTGAGCACCCCCCGCCGGCCACACAGTGTGTGCGTGGGGGGGAGGGCGCATCAGCATGCAATATCGTGCTTCCCTGTGTGTGTGGGGGGGAGCTCTGCTTACTGAAGCAGAGCTCTCCCTTTCAACTGTATGCCACTGCATTTTCCTGCTGTCATAGACAGCTGCAGCAGTGATTGGCACACTGCGACTGCGCCTGCAAACACACTGACTGAATTGGAAGAGGCTGACACACCTCTGAAAAACTCATATGATGGCACTATGTTTCTTGCACATGCGTGCAAGCAAACATAAAAAGCACGAGCATGAACCTGCCTACGTTGTTGGTTAAAAGGCACACTAAAATGGATTAAAGGCTAGACAGATGAAGCAATGCTCGGGCACCACCATTCTGTTCACCCAGTGGGCACTAAAACAATCTGGTAGTGAAGAATCCCAAATATGTGCTGGGCCTTTAAATAACTCTTTAGGGCTGGATGTCTTATTAATCAGTCTTGGTGCCTCTGCTCCCCTTAGGGTCACCTTCATGACTATTAATGAGGGCCGATGGCCCAAAGCTCTTTGTTCCAGTAATGGGCTGCCCCGCCCCTCTACTAAGTATTAATAAGGGGCCAAGTCCCACCTCCTTCCTCTCAGCAAAGAGGCACCAAGAACACTATGAATGGAATTTCTGGAATGGAATTTCTGGAAAGTAATGCAGTTAACAATCTGCCTCTGTGTTTCAAGAATCGGCCCAGATTGCAGTCAGATAGCTGAGGACTCATGCTGAAGAACCCCTCCCCTTTCCACATACAGTGCCCTGCTCAAGCCTGGCCCCAAAATATTGGAACTCCCTCCCAATTGAAGTTCGCTCTGCACCCAATCATGTTGCTTTTAAAATGATGTATTACACTTCCCTTGTCAATCACACTCAATGCACTTGCTTTACCCCCGGCTACTCGCTCTGCCTTATAGACCATGTTCTCTATGCACTTTGACCATTGCCTAATGTGCACTTATTTTTGTTTTGTATTGTATGACACAATTACCATTGCTATTGCAAATTATATTTCAGTTTACTTTGACTGAATGTATTTCTCTTTTTTCTTCGAAATAATTTGAGTATGTGTCTGTGAATTGCTTTAAATAATTTCTGTTTCTTCATGGAATGTAGCTTCCTGATGTTGCTGTAGCTCTGTATATTTCATCTGTTAAGTGTCAACTGCTCAGTTGTTTGTAACCTTCCAGGCTGTGTCTGAAAATAGTCACTCTGTAGCTATAGCACCTACCGTCAACAAAACTAAATAAAAAATAAAATCTGACTTTTACTAGCAGTCCCTGGCTTTCTGTTATGAAAGTAAGAGTGCAGATGTCTCTTGCTTTGAGCACAGACTGCTTGTAAATCAGTAAGTCTGCCTCCCTTCCCAGTGTCTTCCTTTTCTTTTGTTAAGCTAACAGAGATCACTCCGTCCAAAGCTGAGTTCACAATCACCTTTATTTTTCTTTCAAAATTACTTGGTTTCATCCTCTTAGCTTCTACCTCATCAAACCTCCCCTTCTCTCACCCCCAATACAACTGGACAGAGAAAACAGCTCCCCCTTCCTAACAGACTAGCTGAGCAAACAATTCTCTCTTGCTGGAGCAGGACTGGCTAATAATAAAAGGAATGTTGTTGAGCATCAAGCCTACTCACCCCTGAGCTGCTGCTGGAGCTCATCCAGGTTTCCCTGCACAAGGAGGACTGCCAAACCACAAAGGAAAGCTAAGCCTCTTCTGCAAGAGACCTTTAAGCTGAGGGTTCACTGGGGCTGTTACCCGCCCACACGGACTTACTCGCCACACTGGAGGACCCAACTAGATCGGGGATTACTGCTGGGGACTGACAGAGGCTCCACTGGAGATCTTCTGGAGGGCAGTTACACCGGCAGGGCCATGGGACTTGCCTCAACTTTCTACGGGTAAGTCAACATCCACCCTTGCCCTTTGTCCTCCACCCTCACTGGCCACCTTCTCCTCGCAGACTGCCTGTGCAAAGCCTTTCCAGGCTGGGGTGATCATTTACCAAGGATCAGCCTCATGAGACTGGGTCAGTGGCCTTAGGGCATGCCCTGTGGCACTGCCTGAGGCCTGGGACCTCCGTGGCCAAAAGCCAAATTTTTATTTAAACAGGACCAGGGGATTGGCTGAGAGAGCTTGACCTGGTCTTCTGCTCCCCTACTGGGACAGGAATGCAACTGAGCTGGTTTGAGCCTGAGCTGTCCAGGGGCATGGCTGGAGAGAGAATGGAGAACAAAGGGAGGAAGAAATGTTGACAATCTCTTAAAACAGTGGTTTATTACTGCTGGGTCTGTCTGCTGGGGAGGAGGGTCTGTCCTATGCTTCCTAGGGTCCCCTCAGCTTTTACAGGGTTCTCCTCTAAGCTGCCAGGGTCCCCATGGCTGCCTGACCCTAATGTCCCTAGGGATCTCCGATTTTCTGTGGTGCCCCAATTTTCCTGGGGCACTACACTCATGAGAATTACAGGGGTGTCATGATTTGAAAATGATCACGGTATGATAAACTTAAACAAGCATTTGTCAATGCCAAATGTTTCCTTGCATGGTTTATGTGGCAGGTGTGTATTGTGTTAGTTGAACTTCTGGTGTGAGGAAAAGCCTGCTTGAACTATGTTTTGACAAGCTGTCATGTTTTGGACATCAGATGAATACAGAAGCTCAGGTAATAAGTAGGCTATGTTGAAAATGGGCTGTGCATTGCTGGCCCAGTGGTGCTGAGGGTTAAGGTGCTGGACACCACACTTCGCGCCATGCTAGCCACCCATGTTCAGGAGCGAGCGCAGGTCACTGGGGGTCAGCAGGGGAGGAGAAGGATCGAACATCCCAGGGACGGCTCTCCTTTTCCAGGGAGTGGGGCGACTTGTAGTCAGTGCATGCCTGGCCCCTAGTGGCAGCTGGGGGCTGGCACACCGACACTGCAGACATCAAGTCAAAGGCGGGGCAGACACCTGATGGTGTGCACACATGGGAGTGTGCACAGCACCAGCATCCTTGTACACTCCACCCCTGAAATGGAGAAACCAGGAGGAAAAAAGCTCATGGCAGATGATGGAGGGAGCTCGCAGGTCCCCACCCCCGAATAGTCACAGTGCCAACCACTATACTGGATCCTGTCTTGGTGGGGGTGGGCCCCCCGCTGACCCCGCTGGGTGGGTAAGCCCTGGGGTAGCTTGTCGGTGTCAGCTGGTGGACGTCGGGGGTGGGGCTGGGGTTCCCTCCAGATAGGGCAGTGGAACAGGAGTTCAAATAACTAAAAAAAAATGTGGGCTGCAAATATTTAAGATTTCCACAGGTACTAGCATATATACTGTACAAGTTGCCATAACTTTGTCATTTTTTCATATTTTGACCCTAAATGTTAAATATAATCTTCTTATCACCCCACCTCATGAACCCTGTAAGTGAAATTTTTCAAATATGTGGCAAAATGGTATTCCTCACCACAGGTGCAAAAACACATTATGGGTAGAATGTGAAAAATGACAGCTGTACTGGTCATGAGGTGGTGTGATAAAAAGGCTATACTGAAAATCTGGAGTGAAAATATTGAAAATGACCAAAGTTACATTCGTGCGTAGAAAGTTTTGAACGACTGGGTGTGACTCAGCCATTTTTGGGAGTTGTTTCACCAAGTTTTCAACATAACCTTTTTAGGAGCCCACCTCATGAAGAGTGCCACTGTCATTTCATTCACTTATCCCAAAAGGTGATTTTGCAGAGCATCTGCGCCATCCTGCGCCACAGGAGTTAAAACACATTTCAGGCAGGATGTGAAAAATGACTGCTATACTGTTCATAAGGAGATGTGAAAAAATGGCAATGTTGAAAATCTGGAATGAAAATATTAACAATTGGTGAAGTTAGGAGCATGCATAGAAACTGCAATGTACGTTCATAACGCAGTCATTTTTTGGAATTTTTTCACCAAATTTGCAACATGGGCTTTGGGACCCCACCTCATGAAAAATGGCACTGTTGTTTCATTAATTGGTCTGAAAGGTGATTCCATGCTGTGACCATGAAATCACCTTTCAGGACTGAGTAACGAAATGACAATGACAGTAATCATGAGGTGGGGTCCCAAGAACCCCAAGTTGAAAATTTTGGGCTAAAATTACTAAAAATGGTTGAGATATCAACCTAAGTTGAAAACCCCTTTGACTGCCATTATACGGCGCTTACCTTTGATTCTTCAGTCTGCCGATCGGCTTTGAAGAGTGCAGATGTGTCCCAGTCCTCAGAAGATGACAGCACTGACCTCCAGAGTTAAGTATGGGTGGGGAGGTGTGGGGAGGTGGATGCTCAGTGGAAGGGTGGGGATTGTGGAAGGGGGAACGGGGAAACAATGAGGGACCATTTTCTTTTTTACAGGTTAAAAAAAAGACATTGGTGGACAGCTTTCTTTATTTACAGGTACAAAAAAAATGGGCACACTGAGGTGGACTCCCAGTGTGCCACATGAGTTGGGGAGTGCATGATGCTGACATGGGGATTGGGCACCCCTATGTCTGCACGGGAACAGAGGGTGTGGGGTGGATAGCACACAGTGGGAGGGAACAGGAGGGTTTGATTAGATGCCTGGGGCTGGGATAAGGCGGGAGGACAGCAGCAGTGGGAGGCAGCGGGAGGATTTAATGAAAGATTCTGGATTGGTGCGGAATGGATGGTGCAGGGCTGACTGCAGCAGTGGGAAGGAGGCGGGAGGGTTTGATTAGATGCCTGTGGCTGGGACGGAAGCAGGGAGGACAGCAGCATTTGGAGGCAGTGGGAGGATTTAATGAAAGATGCTGGTCTGGTGGGGAATGGATGGTGCGTGTGGGGTGGACTGCAGCAGTGGGAGGGAGAGGGAAGGGTCTGCAGACTTGCAATGTTGGCTATGCAAATGAGAGGAATGAAGCGCACTCTCCCATTGGTGCAGTTCATTTCTCTCAAGTGTGAGCCGGCTCCATGCTGTGAAATTCCGATGGCCATCACACTCAGTTTCAGTGGTCATTTGTGTGTCAGAGTCACGCCCACTGCACAGTGTACTGCATTGGACTCGTCCCTGACATACCTCTCAAATGCGGTACTGTCCCAAGGTGTTTCTTGCGCAAGCGCAAGGAAATATGAAAAATGATCATGGTTATCATATTATTGTAATATTATGGTGTCTGGTTTAAGTTTTGAGGTAGGGACCCTCTCCACCCTAAAGTCTTGGGGGAAAATAGGGTAGTAAACTAAGAAACTGAATTTTTCATAACGGTTAGTAGAATATAAAAAAACAGATGGAATGTCAGTATCGGCAATGAACATTATCATGATTAGTATAAAACATGGTTATTGTGACATCTCTAATCACCAGACAACACTGTTGAGCCCTAAGAATGTGTTTCAGAAGAAGAAGAATCAGCATTTATGTAGCACTTTTCATACACCGTGTATCCCAAAGCGCTTTACAAGCAATGCAAGACTGGTAGTGAAGTGACTGAGTGTCTAGTGGCAGCCATATCGCACATCAACACCCCCACACAGCCTGGACAATTGCATGATCCAGTTTATGGGAAGGGGAATGCTGGCCAGGATACCGGGAATGTCCCCTACTCTTTGCAAAGAGTGCCCTGTGTTCTTTTACTTCCACCTGGACACCCACCAGGACAGCACCAGGATGGATAGAAGGGACTTCAGTTTAACATCTCATCTGAAGGACAGCATGCCCAGCAGTACAGCACCCACTGTGACAGGGTAGAATAGAACCCTATCCCATTTGTTGGAGAAAGTGTGTAAATGCAAGGATCTGTATTCTTTCCTTTTCTTTCTTCTCTGTCTGGTTGTGCAGCCAAATTTTCCTGTGAGACTTCGGACTTGATCAACCCGAACAGTCTTGGAATCCTTTGCCTCTCACTGTCTCTCTGTTTTCTCTTGCATTCTGTTTTTCCTCCTTTGCATATCGAGATCTGGTGATACAAGAATATGTGCAAATCAATATATGGAAATAAAACTGATAATGGGATCACTTTTGTTTAGGAAATATGGTGTTACTGTTGAAATGTATATATATTTATAATTTGAGATAACTGTAAAAAGCTAGCGGTTACTTGGGTGTAAATGCCTGAGCCTTTTGCAGCTGCTGTTGGGACCTTAGGAAGTTCTCAATGTTCTAGCAGCTCCTGAAATTTACAAAGAACAGGATCCTTGCATATTGTAGGGGTTGAAAAAGATATAAAAACAGCTAAGCTGAGCTGCAAGGTAGATTTTTTTTACAAGAGATTTTATTTTGCTTCTTTATATAGTTATTCTGAACAGGTTTATTTTATGTTACTGCAACTACAAATAAACAGTTTTGTGGATTTTAACAGCTGCTCCTGGGTTTGCCTTCTGACCTGTGCCTTGTCGACACCCCCAATACTGCACTCGGATGCCAGCGTTTTAGGTATGAGTCCAGTCTCGGTGTGGGACAAGAATCCATGACCTTCTTGTCCAGAGGCAGATGTGCTACTAACTGAGCCACACTGACACCGGGATGTGTTTGATATCCTTACTAAAGGTTAAGCGCATAACATCTATCTTGCATTCAGCCTCTTCACAGCCCAGGGCCTGCTGCAATGTCTCTGTCACCTGCTGCTCTGAATTCAACATGCCTGCCTCCGAGTCTGTTACATCATTCTACTGTGTGAGAAGAAAATCCCACAAGCTGATATCCCATCTTCCATGTCACCTGACCCTAAAACATTTAGCCCAGCCATGGCTTGCCTGAAATATTTCACTTCTCCTGTGCAACCCGCCCCTCCCAGTCAAGGTATTTGGTGGAACAGTTTGTTAAGGAGGGGAATGAACACTAAACTTCTTTGATCTCCCAGATAAGGGGTGCCCTCCCACTATAGCTGGCATCTTCAGGTAGCATCAGGGTTACAAATCAACTGGGGTTAACAACATTTGTGCTTAAATAACAAAATGTCCCCTACTGATTTTGAAAGTCCATCCACAGATTTACTGATGTTCCACTCATGAGTTGACCATCAACTGTTGCACAGTCATTTCACATTTCACTTTTTGGCTGCTACACTTCATACACTTTTTAGAAAATGGTCTGAAAAAATCCTGGGCTCTGACTGGCTGATATGCCTGGAAAGATGAGCATCTATCAGACAGCAAAGCCCAGGTATTAAAAGTGTCAGTCCCAACCAACCATATCATCAGTATTAGTGGGCACTGGTTATTTTCAACTTACAGACCCACCATGTTATTTTCTCGGTAACCGAAATTTACAGAGCAAGTGTTTTGGGATAGTCACCCCACCACCACCACCACCACCACTTCACCCCATCTCAAGAAAGCATCTGTTTTCACACAAGAGTCAAAACTCACGTAAAAATAAATATTTTCATTCCAAAGAAAGTGTAAAAATATGGCACTGTTTTTCTCAACCCACAGTCCCCCAAAGGCTGGCAGACAAAGTAGCTGTTCCAAGCCATTGGCACTTCTCCGTGAATGAGGAGTCGAACTCGGGAAAGTCCTGTCCCCTTCCCCCTGGCTGATGCCCACCATGTATTCAGTTAACCAAAATGAAAACCACAGAAATATACCCACTTTTCCTGGCTTAGTTTCCTTTTATTCCCTCATAGAAACCTATGGACCTTCTGTCCACCCTTGGCACCTCAATAGTGCGGCCTGCTCACCCACCACCTCTGCTCCTCAGCCTGATTCCACAATTTCCTTAGTTGTTAAAGTCTTCCCTGATAACTAACCTCAGTGCTTCACTACAAAACCACGAAAAAACCCGCAAAAACAGAGCAATCTTCCATCTTTACAGGCTTACTTGCTTAATGCCAGCTTGCTGCATCTCCCTTTTTGAGCTCCCAGTCTTCCGGCCCTCCTCAACAGCTCTGCCCACAGTCCTTGTCATGTTCTTCCCTTCTTCAAAATGGAACATGGATGTAACAAAACAAAATGGAACATGGCTGTAAAGTGGGTGGGGTGACACCTCTACACAAAATGGAGGAGGAGGAGGGTTAAAAAAGGCAAATGCTGCCTCTGAGTCAAATCCATGGTTACAGTGCCCTCTACTGCCAGTACTAGCACTGTGCAGTGCAGGGACTACTTTACATAAACCATTTTTTCTTTACTGATTTTTATTAATTTTTATTCATCTTCTTACACTTTTTAATTTTTTTTTAACATTTTAATTAAATAATCCTAAGACCATTTTCTGAGCACAACAATGCCATCCAAGGTGGCCAGTATTAGGCTATATCTGCCCTTCCAGGGGCTATAAGAGCCTCCACCTGTGGCATCAGGCCACATTGCGCCCCTGGACGGGCGGGTATAGCCCAATACCGCCCATCCTGTCAGGTATTATTGTTTGTGTAATCCTTTCCATATTCCCCAAAGGATAACACATTTTACTTTGTACTTTAGGTCCTATCAGGTTCAGATGTCAGAATACAGGCTGAGTTAACTTGCTATCCATGTAGTATCAAGGGTGCGATAGAAATTTCCAAGCCCAGGACACACCTATAGGTCTGGGGTTCCCCTCCCATCCCAAGACATATAAATATGTATATTTGGGCCTTTCTAAGCCACCTGGGCAGGAACAGTTGTCCTGGCTGCCCCCCAATCAGGCACCCTGTGAACTATGTTAATCCCTGTCTTTAATAACAGCTTTAAATTTAAACAGGGTCCTCTCACAACAGCTGAACAGACACTCTCACTATCCGTGCATGCTCTCTCACAGCAGTTCTTCATTAAATTCATTTAGGTTAATATAGTCTTTTCCCCTTTGACCCCACTGAGGGTTATTTTTATTGACCTGGGCCCCAGATGATTAGGAGGCTCTGGGGTCTTACATCACAATGATATGACCCAGAAAACACACACTATTGGCTTCCCTAGCTACTGGCCCTCACTTGAGGGACTTACATCTGCACATAGATAATGAAAAGGACCTGGGGGTGCTGGTGTCAAAGGATCTTAAGCCTGACAAGCACTAAGGACAGACATTTTATTACACCTATTTATAGGTCCCTGGTGAGACCTCACTTGTTGTACTGTGGACAGTTCTGCACTCCCCAAGATTCTGGAAATACTCAAAGACTGGAGACAATATAAGGAGAACTACAAAAAGAATTACTGGTCTGAAACACATGGACTGTAATACCAGGCCGAGCACATTGGGGCTTTTTTCCTTAGAGATGAGGTGAATGAGAGGTGATCTAATAGCAGTTTTTAAGTCTCTGAGAAATCATGATTTAAGGCAATGCCTTTGCATTGATCTGAAAGACAACAGTAGAGACACTAAGGGGCAAAAGCTTCAGGTTAAAGGGAAACATTTTAGGATAACTAAAATGAAGAGTTGATTAGCCAGCCCACTGGCGCAGAGGCATGATCGCCGTCTGCTGTGCCAATGACCCAGATTTGTCAACGGACTCGGGAGTTGGAAGGCCAGATGGGGGGGTAGGATTGAGCTTCGGTGGACTGCTCTCCTACTCTGAGGGAGATGGGGTTGAGTGTCCGACGCATGATGGACCCCTGGAGGAGGCTGGGGGTAGCACAGTGGTCAGTGTCTCACCACATTCGGGCGGGCGGACATTGATTATCATTGCGTCCCTGCCCCATGGGTTTCTGGTCTACTAAAAAAAAATGCGGCCCTTGCCAATGAGTCAGTTCCATTGCTGCCCCCTCTGGCCACCAGAGTTTGCCTATCGGCGGCCGCACTTTGGGGGGACAAGCCCAAGTATGACGGGGTGGCTGATGGAGCCTGGTGAGCCTGTCGGGGCATGGGGAGCTGGCACAAAAAAGAGTAATAATAAAAAAAAATGAAGAGTTGATTCACACAGAGGGTGGTGACTCACTGGAACGCCTTACCAAAGGAGGTTGTATACAGTTCCACTTTAACTACATTTAAAACAGACTAGATAGGTACTTACAAATGGGTGGGTTTGTCAATATCATCCAGTAGCCTCATGCAGACAGGCTAGAAAGACTTTTTTTGCTCCCTTCTGTTGTTTTTTTTATGTTCTCATTTTCTTCTCCAACCTACCTCTGCCTTAGTTCTTCATAAAATGCTGCTTGTCACTATTAAACATTTGCTTGCTGACTTATTATTTTCCTTTTTGGCCAAATGGGCAATCTAGGGGCATTTCCTACTAGGGGACTGCAGTAATACAGGAATGACCACCTCCCTTTCAGACCTTGTCAGCCACCACAGGCATAAAAGCCCTAGACCAAATTAATTGTGTTGCATGTATATCCATGGCACGCCACTTTCCTTACCTTAGGGTTATATACGCCTGATAGGCTGCTTGATGCACATGTGACCTAAGATCATTTTTCGATCCCTCCACCAAGCCCCCTCTGGATCCCTGTTGTCCTCAGTTTTTTATGTGCATATGATCAGGCTGCAGCACTTCCCCAAGTTCCACTGCAACTGAACAGCGAATTTAGGTAAATTATATATTTTTTTATGTGCAGACAGTCAACAGTAGCATGGATAAGAGACTGTTTTAATTATTCCCTAGTATCAGCCTTGAAAAATGACATTTTTGTATAAAGGGAAAGGGAACATTGTTTAACCAGGAGTAGCACACTAAGCCAAAGCTTGTTTCCAGGTGCAACCTGGGAACACAAGAAAGTTAAGTGACTTGCTCAGGATCACAAAGTATGCACCTAGGTGGCTGTGGGATTCAAACCCAGGTCTCCAGATCTGCAGCTCAGAGCCTTAACCCACTGTGCTATACTGCCTCCTTGACTATAACTGAATGATTAATTAATATGGTGAGTCAGACAGAAATGATAGAATCCTATGTGGTACAGCATCGGAGAACTAGCACAGAACTAGAAGAATTAGCATTATTGAGAATGACAACAGTTTCATTCATATTGTTCATATAGTAAATGTGGAAAAGGTACGTGACCAGTGTGTGTGAATTCAAAGTTACCGCCAGCCAGATTCCTCCTTTCCGAGTGAGGACATCCAGCGTCACTACCCATGCAGTCCCTGACTCAGCAACTGCATGGAGTATAGGGGCACATTCAAAATTTCTACTGTTTGCATAACTTTGAAACTGCATTGTTTGCACTTCACTCTCCTTATGCAGTGGAGTGATGTTGCACTGTGCACCCCTTCAGCAATTACAGTTCCTCCTTCAGGTTTTGACCTGAGTAGAATAAGGAGAAGCAGTTTTATAATGCTGAGCAAAGCTGTTGAGCACACACACACACACACACACACACACACACACACACTGGCCCCCTGTAACGATTGCTGAAGTGGTCCCCTACCACCCACAGTACTCTAGGATCCCCAGCATGGTCCTGTAAAAGATACCAGAACATAGTGTGTGCTCCAACTTCTCCACCCCCTTCCTGCTTCTTCTCGAATGAAGCCAGCCACTCGCACTCATGCGCCAGGATGTCATCACGTCTGTGCATGCGCACTAACTCTGCTGCCATATTAAGGAGGGCAGAAGTGGCTCAGTCCTTCCAGCACCTGATATCTGTCTTCTAGCCAGCTGCTCTTGCGTGTGCATGATGGCTTGCTCATGGCCACGCATGCGCATTGAATGAGTTTGCGCCATATTGGGAATGGTGAAAAACAAGGCAGCATTAGTGATTTGAGCATGCTCATGAACGGGCGCCATATTGGGTAGGGCGCCCAACCCTTGCATTCGGGACCAGCCCTGTTGCAGAAAAACAGGCAGAATTTTTAAAGAAACAGAGCCTTTAAACTAAGAATTCCTTCTCAAAAGTTAAAATATTCAAGATATCACTACGTGGTAGTATAGAGATTACAACTCAAAAATAATTTATGACTCACAGTTATTTATGCAGGAATAATAGGATAATAAAAAAACGTTTTATATACATATTAAAATACAGAGAATTACACACCATACCCTTGATATATTTCAGATGTCAGCTTCAAGGGGATGTCAGTCCTGTGAGGATTCCCTATTACCACAGCAAAGGGGAGTACTATGCCCAGTGTGTGAGTTAGACACCCCAGAACAGGAAATGGATACTCAGGAATTTGCAAGGGCAGAAGGGAGACATCTCAGGCAGGATTGGAAAGTTGACCCAGCCATAGTAGCCCTCCAGAAAGCCACAGTAGCCATGGTGGAGAGCCAACAAAACCTTATGCTCCAGGTACTGGAGCGCATGATGAATATAAGCAATACCAGACCACTGCCTGAGGTACAGAGTAGACCAGTGACCACAGGTCACAACAGGAAGGTCAACAATGCAAATCAATTACAGGATGCGACCCCATCCCATTCTGTGGCCAACAATCTAAATGAATCACAGGTCGAACTTCCTGATGAGGATGAGGAATCGGATATGCCACATGACAGCGAGCATGAGTCCAACCACAAATCTGACAAGGACGAGACTCTGATTGCACTGGAGGTGTCCTTCACAATAACAAAATTATTCCCAGCAGAAAATATCACTAATCTGGTTCAATGGATCCATACTACACTAGGGTTTGAACAGCCACCACCACCACCTCCCAAGAGCAAACTTGACTCCATGTTACAACAACCACCAAAAGTAGAAAACTTCCTCGCTGTATGCTCTGCACTGAATGACATAATAACCAAGGAATGGGAAACCACAGACCCAGCAAAAATTATGGAAAAGAGATCACTAGACAGGATGTACCCACTGCAAGAGGACAAAGTAAAGGCATGGTGCACGGCACCAGAAATTGACCCACAAATCACAGAACTGAATAACAGAATAGTTCTGCCAGCAGAGGGTACCACAGCACTGAAAGATCCAGTGGACAAGAAGATGGGAGAGCTACTTAAGAAGATATAAGACTAAAGAAGACTAAAGGAGCTTAATATGTATACCCTTGAGGAAAGAAGGGAGAGGGGGGACATGATAGAAACTTTCAAGTACCTCAAGGGAATCAACAAAGTCCAAGAGGGTAGCATCTTCCAGAAAAAGAGACTTGCAAGAACAAGGGGACACAATTTAAAGATAGAAGGAGGGCGGTTCAGGGGCAATGTGAGAAGTATTATTTCACAGAGAGGGTAGTGGATGCATGGAACAGCCTTCCTGAGGAAGTTGTGGGGTCTAAAACTGTGGGAGAATTCAAGAATGCATGGGACAGACATAAGGCGATTCTTGTGGGGGGCAGGAAGATATAGGCTGTTGGTTAACTAGGATCTGCGGCCTATCCTGTAGGTAGGGAAATGGGCAGACTAGATGGGCCTAGCGGTCCTTATCTGCCGTCAAAGTCTATGTTTCTATGTTTCTATGTAAGAGATGTCAGGACAAGCAATTAGAACTGGTACGACAGCCTTCTACGCCACCCAGGCACAAATCATATTGCTTGAAGAGATCAGCAAAAAGCTAACACCCAAGTCACATAAGGCTGAACTTTTGGAGTATTCATTGCAGGCAGCAAAATACCTAGGAGATATGTTGATTGACTCCTTAAGAATAAACGCCAGATCAGCAACTGTCGCAAACAGAGCAAGGCATCCCCTATGGTTAAAACTATGAGATGTAGACTATGAGTCCAAGGCCTGGTTATTCAAACTCCCGTTCAAGGGAGACTGCATACTCAGGGAAGACCTTCATGAATTCCTGAGGTGCAGAGGCCAAGGAAAAGATAAGGAGGGTGAAAAGGATTCAGAATACCTGCCAAGTTCACACAGCTACTGCTCACGGGCAGGTAGAGGGTTCAACAATAGCTTTTGAGATAACAAAAATACCAACAAAGGCAGGTACAAATACAACTATCAGAATAGAGGAAGTAACAACTACAGAGGCAGAAGAGGTCCCTCAAGGGGAAAATTCACAAACCAAAGAAGGAAAACCACTAGAAGGACCACCCATTGACACCAAATGACTCCGTGAAAACAGACTCCACTACCGTTACCACACATACCACACAACACCAATAAGAGGGCGACTTCAACAATTCAGCTCAGTCTGGGCAGTGACAACATCAGACAAGTGGGTAAACGAGGTAGTAATGTGAAGATACTCCATAGAGTCCAGGGAGATACCAACCCAAGACAGATTGGTAATATCACCAGTAGCAAGAAGAAAATGACCCTCATAACAGATATAAAGCACCTTATATGCACTCCTAGTCACCAATGCAGTTCAGCCAGTTCCACAGGAGGAAGCCAGCCAGGGCATTTACTTGATATTCTTTTTGGTACCAAAAAAGACAGGGGACCTCCAACCAGTGCTGGACCTCAAATATGTCAACTGATTCATAATGACATGAAAATTCAAAATGGAAACCATAAGGTCCACCCTTCAGTCAATCGCAGCAGACGACTACCTCACTTCAATAGATCTAAAGGATGCATACCTTCATATACTAATGCAACCCTCACACAGAAAATATCTCAGATTCCAGATCCTGGGCCAACAGTTCCAGTACAATACACTACCATTCAGCCTGGCATCAGCACCATGGGTGTCTACAAAGGTTTCAGTAGTCCTGGCAGCAAAACTGTACAAGGAAGGGGTACACATCATACCCTATCTGGACGACTGGCTAATCAGGACAAGATCCAAAACAGAATCAGAACATGCAACCAGGCAAACATTGCAAGCCCTGACAGACCACGGCTGGGTAATCAACACGACCAAGAGCTGTCTAATTCCATCTCAGCAGATACAGCATCTGGGGCAGAAATAGACATGGAGGAAGGACTGGTCAGACCTACTGAAACAAGGATCAACAACCTCAACAACTTGACCCAAAGGCTCATGAGAACCAAAGAACCAATGGTAGCTCTGGTATCCCAGCTACTATGTTGCATGTCATCCTGCATTGATCTGATACCATGGGCGAGATGGCATATGTGCCCATTGTAAATGCTACTGCTGCAATATGGCTCCCTGTCCAAGGAGAATATGCATCACAAAATAAAATTAACAGAGAGGGTCAAGACATCCCTAAGCTGGTGGACAGAAAAGCAAAACCTCTCCAAGGACAAATCCCTAGAGATAAATCACAATGTCACCATGGACACAGATGTCAGCCTTTGTGGATGGGGAGCATCAATGGGGTAACGTTCCACACAGGGGAAATGGTCATCCCAGGAGAAAAAATTACTGATCAATGTGCTGGAAATGCAGGCAGTACGCAATGCATTAATGACATTCAAGCCACACATAGTGGGGAAATTGTGTTGATACACTCAGACAACAGGACAGCAGTGGCATATATAACAAAGCAGGGAGGCACCAAGAGTATAGACCTACAACGGGAGATGAACATGATTATGATGTGGTCACAACAAAACTTAACACATATAACGGCCATCCTTCTAGCCGGCAAGCTGAACATGACCTCAGATTGGCTGAGCAGAGAACAGATACACCCCGGGGAATGGCACCTTCACCCAGACATCTTCCAACAAGTCCAGAAGAAATGGCGCTGGATAACCATAGACTTAATGGCAACCAGCAAAAACAAACAGTCAAGCAGGTTCTTTTCCAGATTCAAGGAACCCCAGTCCATGGGAGTGGACACACTGTCCATTCCATGGACGCATGACTACTCTTATGTGCTTGCCCCGCTACCGTTGATAACACGGGTTTTATCAAAGACACATCAATCCAGGCAGATAATAATCCTCATAGCACCTTACTGGCCCAGGAGAGCATGGTTCACCACAATTGTAGTGATGGCAAGAGACAGCTTGATGCTACCACTATGACTGGACATACTGATGCAGGGACCGGTGACACACCCCAGCCCAAACAATCTAAGACTTATGGCCTGCCTCCTAAAAAGGACAGACTGTTAAATGCAGGGCACCACAGTGATAGACACTATGTTACAGTCACGGTGCAACACCACTACCACAACATATTCCAGGCAATGGAACCTTTTCTCAACGTGGTGTCACTCCATGAAAATACAACCAGAATTAACATAAATTCCCAACATTTTGCTCTATCTTCAACAAGGTCAAGACAAAGATCTGGCAACCTCAACACTAAGGGTCCAGCTATCAGCTGTAGGGATGGCTGTGGATATCGTAGAAGGGGTTGACCCAGGTGCACACCCAGACATTATATGTTTCCTAAAGGCGGCAACAAATATCAGACCATGCAACAAAACAGGGGTGCCACCATGGGACCTGACATTAGTGCTCAATGCACTCACAAGAACCCCATTCAAGCCAATAGTGAATATTGACATCTATTGGTTGGGCCTAAAAACAGCATTCCTGGTGGCAATATGTTCCACTCGCAGAGTGGGGGAATTGACAGCACTATCATGCAAAGAACCATTCACGACATTCACAGCTGAAGGAGTCTCACTCCGTACAATACTATCATTTGTGCCAAAGGTAGATTCTCAGTTCCACACAAGCTAAACTATAGAACTACCCACATTCTATGAGGAACACACAAATGACTGAGAAATTGCCCTGCATTCGCTAGACATAAAGAGAACACTGAAGACATACATAGACAGAACAGCGCCACTCAAACACACTGATAGACCCTTCGTGGTTGCAGTGGGCCACAAAAAGGGATCAGTGACAACAAGATAAACTACCGCAGTGCAGCTTAAGAGAACAATTACAGAATCATACAAGGCAAGTCATAAGGTGCTACCTATAGGACTCAAAGCACACTCCACCAGGGCAGTGGCCACATCATGGACAGAGCAAAACTCAGCTACAGCACAGGAAATATGCTTGGCTGCAACCTGGTCAACAGTTCACACCTTTACAAGTCATTACAGATTGGACACAGTCCTCCCTAAGAGACCCTCCTTTGGACAAAAAGTATCATTGACAGCCACTTTGCCAAATATTGCATCCAACAGCTCCCTCCCCCACCCTGATATGAGGCCACTGCTTATTACATACCCTAAGATAAGGAAAGTGGAGTCCCATGGATATACAGGCAACACAATGGTAGTTTACTCATCTGGTAAAGGTGACTGTTACTATATATCCATGGCACTCCGGCCCTCCCGGGGGAGCATGATTGGAAAGTACAGTATAGGATGCTATCTGGTCCAAGTACACATATATAAATGCAACTGAAACTAGCAAAGAAGTGATCAGAGTTTATCAATGAATATAAAGTAGTATAAGATGTAGAATTTACAAACAAACACATCGAAGTAGTTTTAGAAATCCAATACTGTCTCTAGAGAATTGATATACTGTCTGTGCATGCAGATGACTTATTTATGCAATAGGTGTAGAGCCATAATCCATTGCATAAATCCATTTATCTCCACATACGTGGGATAAATCTAACCACCCTAAATTTAATCCTCATATGTGGGATAAATGCAAACTGTCAAAGCTTTTTTGTTCAATTTTTTGACAAACAAATGTGAATAACTTTAAAATGAAAAATAATAGCATAGTACTATGAGCACAAAAAATGTGCAGGACAAAAATATCTACAAAATGAGTGGTGTTTCATTTATAGATGCCTTTTAGTTGTTTTTATAATTAGCAAAAAACAGCATAAAATCCTATTTTCTTTTCACTTTTCTGACAAACAAATGTGAATCACTTTAAAACTAAAAATGTTAGCATGGTACTGCTAGCTCAAAAACTGTTCAGCACAAAAATATCTACAAAATGAGTCTTGTTTCATTAATAAATACCTTTTAGTTTTTTTATAATTAGCAAAAAACAGCATAAAATTTAATTTTAGTTTCACTTTTTCGACAAACAAATGTAAATAACTTTGAAACAAAAAAGGTAGCATGGTACTGTGACCATGACATTTGTTCAGCAAGAAGTTGTCTACAAAAGGGATGGTGTTTCATTTAATAGCAACCACCACGCTAGGTGGACATACACTAGGAAAGTTAACCGAAAGTCCCAGAAATTATCATTTTAAAAAATGATAAACAGTCAAAACCAAATGTTCCTGCACTGATAAGAAGCATCCCTATTGCATAAATGAAATATACAATGGTGAGCTGTCAGATAAATGATTTATCTACACTTGCGTTGTTTGACCTCGGACACCTCACTTGTGGCTTACGCCACTCGTGATGTTACCCGAGGTCAAACAGCACTTGTGTAGATAAATCACTTATCTGACAGCTCACCATTGTATATCCCTTATTTATTTCACAGCTCTGGAAGTATCGAAACTGAGGACAATAGGGATCCAGAGGGGGCTTGGTGGAGGGATCGAAATACAATCTTAGGTCACATGTGCATCAAGCAGCCCATCAGGTGTACATAACCCTAAGGTAAGGAAAGCAAAGTGCCATGGGGATACAGAAACACAATCACCTTTACCAGGTCAGTAAACTACCATTTCTTTTACTTTGCATTTTGTTTATTTTTCCAGCCTGCTGCACAGGAGCTTAAGCTGGGGCACCATCACCGTTCTGTTTCCCATAAGTCACCAGGGTAATTTTTCGAACCACAGCATGTTCTGGACAATGGAACACAAAACAGTAATACTACAGCAAAATGATCAAACACTGTAACGTAAGAAATCAAATCTTGACAATGTGTACATGAGAATTCCACTCATGTTCCTGCGGGAACGTCTAGTGGCTACACTAAAAACGACCCCATGCATTAACTCTAGTGTGGGCATACATTAATTGAGAATTAATGCATGCCCAGTTGATCTGCTTGGACCAATCAGATTCAACCCTTTTTCTTCCCCATGTTACAAAGCCTTTTACAGTTCACAGTTACATGCTAGCTTTCATGTTACCAGAATTTCAGCAGGGCCTCCAGTTGTTTTCCTTTGAAGTCCTCCAAGTTGTAAACATTTCCTTTCTCAGTCTCTGGTTAAGTGCTATATGTCTCTAGAATTATCTTTTCACAGGCGCATCCTACCTTGGGCACTGATGCAGGGCGGCTTCTGTAAGGATCCCAAAGACGTTTCTGGAAAGCCACTCAACAGGATCAATACATTTCCATCATCATAGAGGCTGCTACTTCTCTCTCCAGGACCCAAGTCAGCTGCAACTTCTGGCCTATTCAAACACAGATAGCAGGCTCCACCTCCAGAACCTCTATCCAGGTAGCATCACCTGACTCAAGGTGTACTGAGTGCTTAAAAATACTGGCTGGGTAGACCTAATACCTGTGGAACCCGATTCCCTGGTGTACACCTATTATATGAGAAATTGTGCACACAGGATTGTCTTCCTACTTCTAGACCTAGACTGCCATCCAATCAGTTTCAGTACTGTTCTACTTGAAGGTACATTGTACTGTCATTGTGTGCACCATCAGAAGATGTCTGCTGAGGCTGCTTGTACAAAAATTGCTTCTCTTCATTTGCCCAGGTATGCACAACACAGGCACCATGTCTGAATCTTATACAGAGGGCATCCAGCTTACAAGGTCAAAAAATTCTCTAATGCCAGAAAATATAAATATGCGAATCCTCAGATTTGTCTGCCCATTCTCATGGAGTGGCAAACAAATTTGTATTTTTCCCACCACAGACTTAAAAGTGTTAGTTCAGTGGTTCAGGGGGCAACTCTGTATGTAGTAATTAGTATAGTTGATTGCTTGGAGTGTCATGCTTATGCAATGTATGGATTTGAAGAATAATTTGCTTGTTGTCTACATGCCTTTCACACTCTGTTCCTGGGGAACTACAACCCTTTCAGGGTATCAGAGGCACAGGTACCCTCTTGAGAAGGGTTCCACCCCTATAGGTAGTGGAGGACGGTAGTTCTTTGGCTAAAGGTACCTTAGAGAAGAAGCATGGAGAGAGGTATGCCACCAGAGGAGATGGGAAAGAATGGTGCAAGCAAAGGAACAGGTTTCCAGAGGATGCTTGGGGCATGTGTGTTTAAGTAGCACTTGGTGGAGAATATGTCAAGTGTTGCCCGCTACCCCACCAAACCCCAGACTTAGCCTGCAATTAACTGGTTCAGTCAGCAGCTGTATATGAAGTAACCAGTGCAGTTGATTGCTCGGAGTGTTGTGTTTGTGCAACATTTGGATTTATAGCAAATAAAACTGACTGACCACAATTACAGTAGGTAAAGCGAATGTACAGTTAAGTGGCAAAATATTTTGCCCTGATAATTTTTAAAGACTAGCTAGAGAACGTATACTCATTTTCCAATCATCAAAATGCTTGGAAATAAGCTGCAAAAAAAGTGGGAGGACACATCTTATATGGACAAATGCAGTACGTAATATTTAAAAATGAATGTTATACAGTATATGTGTTCATAAATATAGATCCAATAAACTACAGTACTTGCCAGAGCACTAATTAAAAAGCCATTTGCTTGCTTATGAAATAGAAATAGAATTTCAGCTTATTACAGTCACTCACAAAAGCAGTGCTGTTTTCAGATGTGCATTCAACCCTGGCCAATTTAGAGTCCTTAGGGTATAAACTTGCAGCCATTAAGCAGATTTTCTAAACAAAAATAGTTTTTAAAGAGGTGAACCCCGAGGATCAACTTATTTTTTTGTGATGGCTTTAATCTTTGACCCTCTCTCCACATGTCTTAGCACATAAATACTTTCTGCAGCCATCATTTTGCTGACATACAGAACACGGAACTTTGCCATTAGATAATAGTAGCCAAAGCCCCCAACCCCCCACCCCCAAATCCTAATGCAATCAAATGTGACATTGTGCTCAGGTTAGGAAGGTTAGAGACACGTTCCATACTTTTTATTTAGACTTTGTTTTTTGTTGTCTGAAAAAAACAAAAACAGACTTCATATTTAATTAGATATGCCTTGCAGAATGAGAGCGATGGTGGTATCTCTTCTTTAGTTTGTGATCCCGAGAAACATGTCATCATGCTATCAGCTAGCAAGCATGAAGGCATGAATTACCATACTGAGAGCTACATGACAGAGTTGGCATCCCAAACAGTACTACTTCTTCATCTGAAAGCTGGAGCTCGACAACGGGCTTGGAGTGCTATAAAAAATTATTTGGTTTTGACAGGAATGCATGATGACCTGAGTGTCAAAATTCTATACTTTCTTCTTGTTTTTACAATTCATTTACCCATGACAGCCCAAATGAGATGCAATATTCTGTTTTGGTGGGTTCCTGTTTTTATCTGTTTTTACAGCTGGCTGGAGTAAAGCAGTGACAGATTCGGGGATTGCACAAGATCACACAGTAAGTGGCTGTGGTGGGATTTGAATCTGGGATCCTTTGTTCCTAAACCTGTGCTCCATGCATTAGATAATGCTGCCTCCACAAATTTATGCTATATATGACACACTGTATAAGAACACAAAGATTAAAACTGCAGACAAAGTTTTTTATGACGGATGGGTCATGAAAGCCAACCTTATTTTAAAATTTAAATGATATTAAAACTTAAATAATTGAGAAACTAAACATTGTCTACTGAAATCACCTATTAAAGGCACTTCCTTGGATCAAACTGTAACAAACCTGAATGTTTCAAGTTTCAACTGTCAGTCATTTTTGCACTACAGTTGAGCAAAGAATTGTCTCAGTTTGGATATTTTTATGTATTTTTAACCTTCTAGAACTTCTACACCACCAAACCAATCATTACCAAATTTTCAGGATCCAGAGATCCTGGGTTCCTCATGCACGTAAAAAATTTCAGGCTGTTCCATCTGGATCCATGACAGGAGCTCCACAAAATTTTTGTTGAACGCCCTGTCAGCGACACCGGCAGGTCGACCACATTCTGCAGTCGGCTGCTGGTTCACACTGTTCATCCTTGTTCTCTTCGGGGGCATCGCCACCAAACCCCCATGTGGGGGGCTGTTCCCCCTGCACCCCCCCCACTTAAAGATTATCAACTCCGAGTCAGAGCTGATTGGGGGGGGTGCAGGACCCCCGACAGACAGAGCCAGGTTCCAGTAGGTTTCCCACAGCGGCATTGTGCTGTAGTCGCTATGGGGGACCTCGCTGGCGAAATGTCGCTGTCAGGGGGGTAATCGATTCCATCTAGTTAGGGATTCAGCATAGAGCTGCAATTGTAACCCTAACTATAGGGGCATTACTGTGCCTCTATAATACATACTTGTGAAAATATAATGACGATCGGGGAGGGAGATAACTGTCAAGCCACCCACATCACTTCTCAGCTGCATGCATGGATATGCTGGCACCAGCTGCAGTACTACGCTCCATGCACAGGAACTGCTCTGCTGCCACAGTGCAACATAAGTGCAGTAAACACACCTTTAGGCTCTGTCCACACTGCACTGCATAAATCAGATTGGCAAAGCTAAACCACTTAACCAGCACTTATAGCATCCACTCTGCTGTCCTGGTAGAATAGTTTTTTAAAAAAAATTTTGAGATAATTTTGGGAGCTAGTCTAAAAACCAGTTTAAACTGTGAAAATTTATAAACAGTTTTACCTACCCACTGGAGGGATCAGTCCACCACCACAATACAGACACCTAAGTGATCATAGGTGGTAGGACAATCAGAAGGAAGAGGGTAGACTGAGACATTGCAGATGTCATCATGCAGGCATGGTTCACATGCCCCCCTCCTTGATATTAGTACATGCAACATCTCTGGGTATAAGAAAAAAAATGCAGAAAATGGCATTAGCTCTGGAGATAATGGATTCTGGTATATCTGGGATCTATACTACAGCCTGGGATGCTGCCTGATGACATGCAAGATTCAAGGGTACATCCCCCTCCCCCACCCCTGCCTGGGAGGTGTAACTAAGGCTCCTTGGAGGCCAGCATCCAGGTAAGCGATACAGGGGGATCGGGCACATCATGGGTAAGTAGTAGGGGGTATAAAAAAAAAGAAAAACAAATTATTGAGACCACCTAGAAAACTAATCTAAAAACTTGTTTAAGCTATAATGATTTAACTAAAATAGTTTTTTATGTGCAGTGTGGATGCACAAACATGATTCTGTGCCCTGGAATTCAGTAGGAACTGGTTACATGGAGAACAGGTTTAACACCAGCAGTATGGACTCTCTAAGAGCCCTATGAATTCATGGTGCCCTTACACACAGCATGTATCCCATCAAGGTGGCAATCACAAAAAGGGTGAGGCCAAAAACGGTGATGGAAAACAGCGCAGCCACATAGAGCAAGTGGCAAAAAACAGCGATTGCCGAAATAGCAACCTATGGCTTTTTCTCCTCTCTGAGTTGCATCCCCGCCCCGAAGTTGGTTATATTTAGTTAGGGGGATGCGGGGGATGAAGCCCACTGCAGAACATCACTGTGGCACTCCTGTCACCATTTCAGCGATTGCTGCTTTTTGCCACTCGCACTATGGGGCCATGCTGTTTTCCCTTCTCCATTTTCATCCCCACCCTTTTGTGCTCACCATTATCACATGCAACCCACACAGCACTGCTGCATAAAGCAGGCACATAACTACGTAGAATGGAAATCACATATCCCACCATGGCATGCACCATGAAGAGCAAGATGGCCACCGGGGCAAGCACTGACCACGTAATTATGCACAATGTTGTTGCAGGAAAGGGTTTCAGACCTAGGAACCCCCCCCCCGTGACCCCACCATAAATGACATCCACAGGTAAGGCTGCACACCTACTATGTGGGTATGCCAAGTGGTGCAGATGCGGATGTGCCAGACATCACTGTGCACTGTGTGTGTATAGTAGGCCAGGAAGGAGCTGCAGGACTGAGGCAGAGAAAAGGGGTCCAGTGGCTGATGCTGGCAGTGGCACAGCAGAGCAGTCAGGGCTAGGGGTGCCTGGGCATGCCACCCCTCACCACAGCAGTGGCAGCAGACAGTGGGGGCTGCCGGCCCCATGGCACATGGAGGTGCAGGGTGGTCACCACAGGGGGTGGCCCCTCCTAAAGAGATAGCACTGCCATGCACTGGCAGTGGTGTCCATATCAGCAACATACAGTGACTGCACTGGGAACATCACCACTGAGCAGGTGAGCATGGTGGTTTCAGAGCTCCAGAATAACTATGCCATCCTATACCACCAGATATCCCTTCAAGCATGCCTGTCAATGAAGGCCCACATCTGGAAGACTGGTCAGACCACCATCAACATGGTGGGCAAGTACCCAGATCCATCGAGGCCATCAAACACAAGTGCAGAGACCTAAGGACAGTGGCCCAGAAGAAGCTGGTAGGCAAGTGGAGTACATGGAACATCACTGGTGGGGGCCCACTATCACCCCCAGAGTTCACACCAGTAGAGGACATGGCAGTGGACAACATCGGCCAGGTAACTGTAGATGATGATGAGGAGGAAGGCCTTGATGCAATGTCTGGTTTCATGACCACAATCCTACACATGTGGCACAGGGCACACTAGAGTGACAGTCACAGTGGCACCCCCTACCTCGGCAGCAGACCTGCCTGTGTCATAAGTGGTAGAGAAAGAGGATGTGGACGGCATGACAGTAGCAACTGATGTCCACACAGCCACCCTGCTGGACATCACCAGCCAGCACAGTACCCTACAACATGCAATGGTGAGTACAACAATGGTGAACTGCACTGACCACAACAGTGCCCTGCCCAGCCACAAACCATACGGCCTTCCCCCAACAAATACCAACAAGGCCAGTGCAGTGAACAACCTGGAAGATGATAAGGAGACTGACAGCATCACTTATAGGGGCTGGCTGGCCAGAGCATACAGCAGCCAGTCACCGATCCCCATGAAGGGCACCCCTCATTCCCCAGAACTACAGTCCCGGAGCCCTGTGCATCAAACATGATGGGGGTGGACACAGACATGGATGGGCAGTGACATACAACTCAGCCAACCATGGCATTGGGTACTGACTCTGCAAAATACACTGACACCCCCACACGCACAGCAGTACCACCCAGCTTGGCAGCACTCAAGAGCCGGGGGATTCAGCAACACTGTCACAGCATCAGGCAGCAAGTGACCTTGGCCCCAGCAGTGGTAATGAGGGTCCATTAGACAGGAAAGAGCCGTACAGAAGGGGCAGTGCCACAGTGCACCTACTCAGTAGGTATTTCCTGGAGGTGCTGCAGATGGAACTTGACACGCTACAGGCCATCAGGAAGAACAAAGCCCAGCTCTGAGCTCCTCTCGGTAGAGATGCAGGGGCTCTGTACAGACTGCAGGAGGGTGGGTGACCTGATCGAGGACATTCTAGGGTACTTAACCACCCAGTCTGGTAGTGGTGGTGTTCCACTGCCTGCACAGCCCACCTCTCCACCAGTGCCCCATACCAGCCCCACCACAGCAGTGTAACATCCCTATGCTGCACAGGGGGATGACCTGCCCCTCCTATAGAGCCCACAGCCCCTCCATCTCCCCCAGGACTGGTCCCCCCAGCAAATAGGGCCAGCCCTGCCCCCACTGGACAACATGGATGGCTGCCAGGTGGTGGGGGCAAGGCAGCTGCAAAGATTTACAACGTCCAGGGCTTTCAGCCAGTGACAGGGCCACCACATCCATCAAGGCAGGACCCCCCCCCCACGCACACATGCACACGTACACACAGGTGCACTGCACCCACAGGCACTCAGCACCGCCATTCATCACTGTGTACCTTGATACAAGGGCATGCACCATCACAAAAAGACAGAGAAACATAGAAACATAGACTTTGATGGCAGATAAGGACCGCTTGGCCCACCTAGTCTGCCCATTTCCCTACCTACAGGATAGGCCGCAGATCCTAGTTAACCAACAGCCTATTTCTTCCTACTGCCCACAAGAATTGCCTTATGTCTGTCCCAGGCATTCTTGAATTCTCCCACAGTTTTAGACCCCACAACCTCCTCAGGAAGGCTGTTCCATGCATCCACTACCCTCTCTGTGAAAAAATACTTCCTCACATTGCCCCGGAACCCCCCATCTTTAAATTGTATCCCCTTGTTCTTGCATGTCTCTTTTTCTGAAGATGCTACCCTCTTGGACTTTGTTGATTCCACTGAGGTACTTAAAGTTTCTATCATGTCCCCTCTCCTTCTTTTCTGAAGGGTATACATATAAGCTCCTTTAGTCTCTTCTGTCGAGCTTCTCTTGCAGACCCTGCACCATTTTAGTTGCCCTCCTCTGGACTGCCTCTATCCTGTCTATGTCCTTGCGGAGATGGGGTCTCAGAACTGGACATGAGTACTCAGATGGGGTCTCACCAATTGTCTGTACAGAGGGATAACAACTTCCTGTTTTCTGCTGGTGATGCCTCTCCCTATGCATCCCAGTATACCCCCAGCCCTCCCTACTGCCTTTTCACATTGCTTGCTAACCTTAAGGTCATCTGATATGATTACCCCCAGGTCCCTTTCCTTTTTAGTTGTTGTTACTACCTCCCCCCCCATTGTGTAATCTTCCCCTGGGTTCTTGTTTCCCAGGTGCATTATTTTGCACGTCTTTTCACTGAATACTAGCTGCCATACTTCTGACCATTTCTCCAACATTGCCAAGTCCCTTCTCATCCTTTCCACGCCTCCTTGTGTATCAACCCTGTTACAGATATTTGTGTCATCTGCAAAGAGGCATACTTTTCCTTCCAGTCCCTCTGCAATGTCACTTATAAAGACATTAAAAAGGACCGGACCCAGTACTGAATCCTGCGGTACCCCACTAGTAAACCGTCTTTCTTCAGAGTGGATTCCATTTACAATTACCTTCTGTGTCCTGTTGTCCAGCCAATGTTTTACCCAGGCTACCACCCTGGGACTCACTCCCAGGCTGGTTAATTTGACTATTAATATTTTGTGTGGGACTGTGTCAAATGCCTTGCGAAAGTCTAGGTAGGCCATGTCCACAGCCCCTCCCTGGTCTACTACTTTGGTCACCCAGTCAAAGAAATCTATTAGATTCATCTGACATGACCTTCCCGCTGTGATCCCATGCTGCCTTGGGTCCTGTGCCCCACTGGCCTCTAGGTACTCAACAATTCTTTTCTTCAGAAGTGACTCCATCACTTTCCCTACCACAGAGGTCAAACAGACAGGTCTGTAGTTTCCTGCCTCTGTCTTGCTCCCACTTTTGTGAAGGGGAATCACATCCACCTTCCTCAAGTCCTCGGGTACCACACCATCCTCCCATGATTTATCAAAAAGAATAGTCAGTGATTTCACTAGTTCCCCCTTAATTCTTATTGAATTCTGGGGTGAATTCCATTGGGCCCCATTGCTTTGTCCACCTTCAGTTTTAGGAGTTCTTGCAGAACCCTTTTTTCTTTGAAAGGGCTGGGATCGACCCACCTATCAAGAGTGCTTCTGTTAATTGGATTAGGCACTTCCCCCTCCTCTTTTGTGAATACTGAACAGAAATATTCGTTCAGTATCCTTGTTTTTTCACTGTCCCCCTCTGCCCACCCACCATTCATTCTATTCAGCCTCACTATCCCTCCCTTTGTCTTTCTACACTCTCTGATGTACCTGTAAAAGGTTTTATCCCCCTTCTTAACCAAGTTGGCTATCTTTTCCTCAGTTTGGGCCTTTGCTATTCTGACTTCCCTCCCTGCTTCCTTCTGCCTTAACTGATACAGCTCTCTGTCCTGCTCCTTCTGTGTTTCCTTATACTTCCTGAATGCTATCTTTTTCTCCCTGACTTTCCCAGCCACCTCTTTTGAGAACCATAGTGGTTTTTTTCTTTCGTTTTGATTTGTTTATTTGTTTCACACAAAGGCTTGTTGCCTCTGTGATGCCAGTTTTGATAATTCCCCATTGTTGATCCACCCCTCCTTCTAGCCTGTTAGCTAGTGCTTTTCTGAGGCACTCTCCCATCTTGCCAAAGTCAGCCCTCCTGAAATCTAGTACCCTCACTTTTGTATGGCTTGACTCTGTAGCTGAGTTTAAAGTGAACCACACTGTTTGGTGGTCACTTGCTCCCAGATGGCAACCCATTTCTAGATCTGAGATCCTCTCATTGCCCCCATTTGAGAGTACAAGGTCTAAGATTGCTCCCTCACGAGTGGGTTCTGAAACTAGCTGTCTGAGGCCTGCCACCTGTCGGGCATCGAGAATGGCCCTGCCCTTGGATGTGGCTGCAGCAAATGTGCTCCAGTTAACATCTGGCATATTCAGGTCTCCCATCAACAGTATCTCCCCTTTCTCTGCCATCCTAAGAATGCCTTCTATCATATCCTTGTCCATTTCCTCCCCCTGACAAGGGGGTCAGTACACAACCCCTGTGCGGATTGTAATGCCCTTTCCAGTCTCCAAGGTGACTCACAGTGCCTCCTCTCCTCCCTGTTTACTCTTTTGTTCAGTTGTTCAGAGAGCAAAGGAACAACTCAGAGGAGCAGATACACAGCAATCAACAGGTGATATTGAGTACTGTTTTCTGAAGCTAGAAATGCTACTTTTAAAAGAAATTGACCGCACCTATAGCATTGCTACAGGGGCAGTTTTGGTCAACAGTATGTTCTGTGTCCATCCTTTTGCAGTTAACATTAGTGAATAAAACTTTAATTTGTGTTTATGTCTGCTTTGGATTTTCTCTGGAGTGCGGTTTCATACTGCTCAGACTGCTTAGTACTTGCAGGTTAGCAACCTGTGTATTCCTGCACCAGCCCAACTCTAGAGTTTGCATTCAAACCCTCCACTGGATTTACCCCCACCAACACACAGGCCTGGAACACACCGTACACCTGTCCACACTGTACATCCCTCCTGCCTAGTGGCTCTTCTGTCAGTGTGCCCAATCATCCACAGGTAGGTCCTCTGGTCATGGCAGTCTTTTCCTTCTGGTGATTTTGTGCGGCATGCAGCACACATTGAATATGCAGCATGCCCTTCCCAGTACAAGCACCATGGTGCCACCTGTCTTGTCCAGTGATCTGAACCACAGCTTCATTTTCCTGAAGGTACAGTCCACCATTGTCCCTGCCTGTCTGCAGGCATCATTGTACCTTTCTTCTGCTTCTCCTGCAGTAGCTAGGAATGGTGTCATCAGATAAGGGGGTACCCAGTGTCACCTATATGAGATACAAGAAAGAGGCATGTCATTACAGTCAGGCGCATAGCATGGCATGCTTCATGCCTACACGTCCTGTGCAATATGTACCTAGCACCCACCTTGTCCTCCCTCCTTTGGTGATCAGTACTGTCCTCAGCCGTGACTGCTAGAAGAATAAGACATCATGCGCCGAGTCTGAGTACTTGGCACTGACATTTGTGAAAATGCTCTCCACATCCACAACCACCTGCATATTCATGTTATGGAATCCTTTCCTGTTCTTGTAGTCCTCTTCATTCACGGGGGTGCCAGGATTGGCACACGTGTGGAGTCTATGGCCCCTCTGACCTTTGGAAACCCATACTGATTGCAAAATGCCTTCTGCACTACGTGTATGCTGTATGCCATAGGCGATACTTCATAGATGGTAAAAACCACTGCAGACAACAAAGGACACCTGATATTCTAGTGTTAGTCTACTATCCACAATGATGCCCAAGTTCTTAACTCTGTCAACAACTCGTAGCATGGTGCCATTTAACAATCGCAGCAAGGCTGGCCCAGTGGTGCTGAGGGTTAAGCCTCTAGATGCCTCACCTAATGCCACGCCGATGACCCGGGTTTGGGAACAAGCCCAGGAAGTCGGGGGTCAGCAGGGGTGGGTCGGGATGAAGCATCCGTGTGATGGCTCTCCCTTCCCGGGGAGGGATGTAGGGTTAGCTTTGCTCCTGAGCGACCCCTGGCAATGGCCGGGGGTTGCTAGGAAGTATGTGATGCAGCCAGAAGGCACCGGGGGTGGAGCTCAGTGGACACTGGACATCATTGCATGACCGAGCTCCACAGGGAGTGGGACAGAACAAGTGAAAATCCCCAGCACGCCTGATAGGTAATGGCAGATCCAGTGGTCGGTCACCACGTCCAATGCCAGGCCTCCCAGCTCCACAGGGGCACTCCCTCCACTCCCTGGTCACCCCTCTAGATTGTAGATAGAGCGCCAGAGGAGTCGGCAATCCTGCCCCATGGGGACTCAGAACTGGAGGGTCAGGTGGCCAGGTGGTGCGGTAGGGGAGGTGGAGTCTATGGGCTTCAGGCAGACGGGAAAAGACCATACCGAGTGCCCTGCCAGAGAGAGTTCAGGTTGCCAGTTTAGGAGGCTTAAAGAAAGTTAAAAAAAAAAAAAAATGGCAGCAAGGCATCATCACTATTCATTACCACAGCTGCTTGACCCAGTTTCACCAATAGCACTCCATCGTCGATGAGTTGAGCTTATCCAGTCCTGGATCCATATAAGACACTTATCCTGCCAGCCCAGTGGCGTTGAGGGTTGAGGCGCTAGACGCCACACCTCGCACCATGCCGGTGACCCGGTTCGGGAATTGATCCAGGGTGCCGGGGGTCAGCAGGGGATAGAAGGGATTGAGCATCCGGAGGACTGCTCTCCCTTCCCAGGGAGGGATTCAGGGATAGCACCACTCCCTTACGGCCCCTGGCAGCAACCGGGAACAGCATCGGAACATGCATGCGCTAGCGGATGCTGGGGGTGGAGCATCGGCGGGTGTCGGCATTAGATCCATAGATGCTATTGCACATCCACACTCTGAGGGGTGCAACAACCCAAGGAAAATCTCCGGAGGACTGAGGAGGCGATGAGGGCCTCAGGGACCAGGCCGCACTTCTCCAACTCCAGACTGCTGCTCCAGTGGTCCCCAGATGCAACCTGCAGAAATGGACCCTGTAATCACAGAAAGATGCCGGCAAGGTAGGAGTGGCGGGCTCTCCCTGGGGGGGGGGGTGATCCAGGGGATTAGGAAGTCTGTGTGTGTGTGGGGGGGACCACTGGGAAGGGTCTTGGCAGAGAGTAGTGGGCTTGTGTCAAGAAGGCACCTCCGAGTGATGCCTCAGCCGAAGGAGTACAAACAGAGTTGGGGGAAGAAAAAAAAAAAAGACTCATCCTGCACTGCCACTGCATTTACCCTGTCAGGTGCATACAACAGATAGATCTGGATGTCATCCACATTGCAGTGAAAACCCAGACCATACTGCTTGATGATCTCCCCCAATGGCACCATGTACAAAACAACGCAGGTGTCATGATCAGTCCCTGAGGCTCAATATAGCTGACAGCAACAGCATCAGAGATGTTTCCACCCAACACCACCTGCAGGTGGTAGGCTGTCTGAAATACTTTGATAAAGACATGCTAAAGTGAGAGTGGTGTTTTTGGGAATGTTGCTAAAATTAATTTAAGTGATCTTTACTGTGTGTGTAATACAGTTCAGTGAAAATACTGGATGTTATTCTACAACCTAATTGGAAAATTTGAGGGCCAGTTTTGCTTTATGGAACCGTAAGAACAAAAAATATTGAAATGTGTGTATATTTTATTGATTTTGTGGTTTAATTTGAATAACTGTTTTGTATATTTCTAGAAAGCCCTCCTACTCCTGATGAAGCCTCCCCAGGTGAAAAGCTGAGTAATATGTAAAGGTGGACAGGACATTTATTGTTGGATTTGATGTAAAAATTGAAAGTTGAATATTCTTTTTCAGGTGTAGCAGTCTGCACTTTTGAATTGTACTACATCATGTAGCCAGCCATGGTGAGTACTGCTCATGCCTGTGGCTGGGGCTGCATGGAGGTATGGCAGGGTGAGTCATGCAGGGGGGCAGCTTGACTTTGGGCATACAGACTTCCTTTGAATTTTGAATGTTATCTGCAATTGAAATGAAGGGGCTTGGTCTATGTATGAATTTTGAAACTTGGATATAATAAAAACGTAAGTATCAGTATGAAGTCCTGGTATTTCTGTAAGTGAGTGTGCTACACCTTGAACTCAGGGCATGTGGGGAGGCTGCATGGAGATATGGCAGGGTATATGGGGAGGCTGCATGGAGATATGGCTGGGCAGGGATTGAGGGGGCTGCCTGGGAGCATGGCAGGGTGTGGCATGTATGGGGCTTCATGGGGGCATGGCAGTACAGGGTATGTGAGAGTCTGCCTGCAGCATGGCAGTGTGGGGCATGCAGGGGCTGCCTGGAGGAATGGAAGTGCATGGCATATGGGAGGGCTATCTGGGGTGTGCCAGGGTGGGGCAAGCAGGAGCCTGCATGTGGGCATGGCAGCATTGGGAATGCTGGACATGTTGTGACTCCTCTGGGAGAGCCTGGAGGAGACTCACATCAAACCCAAGCCCCGAAGAGATGCCTTACTGCTGGGGAGAAGATGGCCACGCCTGTCTACTAAAGGTACTCTGTCTTCAGTGGCACCATGGAGGGATAGCAGGAGTGCTCACGGGCATTGGACTGCTGCCCCTGTGGGCTGGGCTGCCACATCATCGATAGGCACCCCTGTGAGGCACAGGTAGTGGCAAAGTTTAGGGAGTAGTGCAGTGGTGGGTACACAGAATGTGTGGCCCTGGGCATTTTCTCACACTGCTATTGTTGCTGCTTCAGGCTGTTGTGTTTGTTTCTGTGTCATTCCTTTATAATACACTTTTAACTTATGTATACTTAGGTTCCTTCAGAACAGGAAACTCTACTCTTTCAGGGGTAGATCCTGGCCCTACACTCTGGCCTCTCTCTGGGCCATAGCCCTATCCCTCACACTGGCTGGGGATATTGAGGCCAGCCCTGGTCCAGTAACAAAGCCACACACATCCAATACACTTTCTGTCAATTCCCTAACACAGGCCCAGGGTCTGACCATTGTCCATCTCAATATTAGATGTCTGGTACACAGTTTCTCTGAACTGGAGGCCTGGGTGCAGGTCAGTAATCCTGACATACTTGTCCTCTCGGAAACATGACTGAAACCCTCTATCTCCGAGCTTGCCTATTCATTGCCAGGCTATAATATGCACCGGATTGATAGGCCTTCCTCCAAAGGACGAGGCGGTTTGGCACTCTACTATAAGTCTCACCTGTGCATCTCGCTTCAGCCTACTCCTGCTCTAAATTATGGTGAGGTTTTATACTCACTTCTATTACTAGGGGGTGCTAAAAAACAACACATTCTAGGGGTATATATTCCTCCTCGTGACAGTAAAATAGGCCTTGATGAATTTATGGACTTTATTCCCTCTGTATCCAAGAAAAACAAGATGATATGCCTGGGCGATTTTCACCTTGACTGGCTTGGGCCCAACTCTTCTACCTTAGCATCTACCATTAGTAAGACTAACCTCAGCCCACTCATCTTGGCTCCTACAAGGGTCTCTCAAAACGGCTCCTGTAGTACCATGATTGATTGGATCCTCACCAATAGGAAGGACTGCTACTCACCCACTGGGGTTCTGCCTGACTCAATTAGTGATCATTGTTCTGTTTACTGTATAAGGGGGTCGTCTACCCCCTCCTATACTGCCAAAGTGCTGTCCTTTGCCGATTTTTCTAATCTTGACCAGCCTGCATTTATAAATGACCTACAACTTACTGACTGGTCTCCCCTTTATACTACCACCAGAGTAGACCAAGCCACAGATTATTTCCATAAAACTCTTCTGGCCTTGCAAAACAAACATATTCCTTTCTCTGCTTGGAGTGTCTGTGGGAAAGTGACCAAGTGGCTCAAGAGGCCTCTCCTACAACTGATTAAGCGTCATGACAAACTGGTCAAAATGGAAATCTTCCTCTCTCCAGGCTGAGTTTTAGGAATATCAGGCTTTGCATAACTCCTGCAAAAAAGAAGTTTGAGCAGCCAAAAGTGCCTATTTCTGTAATTTCCTTAATTCATCACCCTCCAACCCGAAGAAATACTGGTATCAGATTAAAGAGATCCTGGGGAACAACAAGCCCCAGTTGCCGAATGATACGGTTATCAATGACACGCTTTGCAATAACCCCTGCACAACTGCTAATGCCTTTAACGCACTATTCACCAAGGTCCCCTGCCCTTCCCCGCAGTCACCTAGGGGCAGTCTCCCTGGCACTACGGCTTCTCCTGGTGGATCTCCAACCTTGGGGCTCTCCCCTGATGCACGTCCAACCTTGGGGCTATCCCTTGTCTCACGTCAGGAGGTACTTAAGCTACTCCGCACCATTCCTTCTCGGGGGAGCACTGGGCCTGATGGACTTGAACCCAGAATCCTCAGACTTGCTGCCCCTATTCTTGTCACTCCAGTAATGAGGCTTTTTAACCTATCCATCACTACATCTACCATGCCCACTGCATGGAAAGCTGCCAGGACAGTCCCGGTGTTCAAGAAAGGTGACCCCAGAGTTCTGTCCAACTATCGCCCCATCACTTTGACTCCAACTCTCAGCAAGTTGCTGGAGAAACTGATTCACAGTCAGATTTCTGCACACCTGCTTAAATTCAACCTTCAGTCACCGGTTCAACATGGCTTCAGGGTTGGGCATAGCACCACCACTGCACTTGCCCTATTCACCAGTGAGGTCAAGTCTAATATGGACAAAGATCTGCTCACTGGTTCAGTGTTCAATGACCTAACCAAGGCTTTTGACTTAGTTAGTTATACTCTTCTCCTAGATAAGCTGCAGTCTCTCAGGGCCTCTGAACCCACTATAGCCTGGTTCTCAACTCAAGTTACCTTAATGACCGGTCCCAATTTGTCTACTTTTGCAAAAACCATTAGTCTCCTGCCCCTATCTCGGCAGGTGTCCCTCAAGGATCTATCCTCAGGCCACTGCTATTCTCAGTCTTCATAAATGATATCCCTACTTCCATACCCCGCTGTATCTACATTATGTATGCAGATGACCTCATACTTTTTTCTGCTTCTTGCTCAATTACTGACCTCAATGAGCATCTCACCTCTAGGATTCAATACGTTCAGTCCTGGTTATCCCTCAACTTTCTTATCCTTAACCTCCCCAAAACCCAAGCTATGCTTTTTGAGTCTTCAAAGAAAGTACTGGCCTTGTCCCTTAAGTTTCGTGTGCTATGCCAAGATGGAGCTGCCGTCATGAACACAAACTCTTTTAAGTACCTTGGGGAGACGCTGGATCCAGCCCTTGACTTCACTGCTCACATTAACGAAGTATGTCAATCTGTAAACATGAAAATCGGGGCAGCATACCGTGTGCGCCACTCATTAACCCCTGCAGCTAGAGTTTCAGTTGCTAGAGGTGTCCGTCGCCCAAGGCTTCTTTATGCCCTTCCTATCCTTTCTCATGCTGCCACTGCTATTCTCCATAAGTGGGACACTACCTACAACAATATTTTCAGATTTGCTCTATCTGCCCCTCACCTCACCTCACCCACCATTGTGTACTCTACTCAGTCCTGCATTGGCTATCACCTGAATTGCGCCACCTTTTTTCACTGAACTGCTTCATTGATTCTATGACTAAAACTCCCTGCCCTTCAGCTTTAGCAGCCATGTTTAACCCAGTGTGACACTCCCATCCCCTAAGGTCCTAACATCTGCCTTTGCTCGCTGTCCCACATTGCACTACAAAAATGGGAGAACAAGCATTCGCCCACTTTGCTCCCAAAACCTGGAATACTCTCCCCCACTGCCTAAAGGACAACTTGTCCCACTTCTCCTTTAAAATAGCACTCCTCTCTCACCTCCTAGCACTTGATACTTGTGTCTGCCCCTGTCCTGCCTCATCCAAGCTGACTTGATTACTGTTTTGCCTTACATTTATACATCTTTTAATTGTGCCTGACCTCATAAAACATCCCTGCGTGGATGGTCCTGTTGTCATATTATGTTATGTCTATCCCTGCAAGGATATCTGATGCAATTGTTCTGAATGTCTGTATGTTCTAGTGTATGTTTTTCTATACTGTATCTTGCACTCTCCTGGGTCGTGTTTGCAAATAGGCAGGTATATTGCCTTATGCGCTTACCCGGTCATCAAAAGCTAATAAATAAATAACTGCACCTGCACTGTGTCCTGTTGTTCTTTCAGGAGGGGGGTTATGCACTTATCTACCTGTATTTACGGTTGCTTACCCGGTCATCAAAAACTAATAAATAAATAACTGCACCTGCACTGTGTCCTGTTGTTCTTTCAGGAGGGGGGGGTTATGCACTTATCTACCTGTATTTACGGCTGCCCTCCCTGCCATGCAGTGCTTGGTGTGTCCCGCACTATGCTGTACAACTGTCTACAGCCATACATACCATAGTGCATACATGCTGTGATCCTGCATCCATGGAAATGCCCCCATTTGCTGCATGCCATGGGCCTCCATGCAGTTGTGCATATGTGCCATGCACAGAGTGCATCCAGCAATTATGCATGTGGTGTAACGCCCACTGGCCAACTTAGCTCACATACCTGCCACCACACTTGCACTATGTGCTGCATAGTGTCCGCATATCCTTTGTACATGGGACCCTAAACCATTATCAAGAATGGTCACTGCATAGTGTGGATGCAAAGAATCAGTTTGATGGAATCAGTTTTAAAAACAGTTTGCAAAAACCATCCTATAGTGTGGGCATGGCGTTCTTTCTGTGGTATACAGAACTCACAGATACAGGTTCTGACAACAAAGGGTAGTTTTGCACATTACTTAAGCTAAAAGGCTGATATTTATAAACAAAAAACCATTGTAACTTGCCCAAATCAAAGAGACCTTTATGTTTCATATTTTGCTGCTTGAATAAATAGACTTACTATTCTATATGCAGTATTTTGTTTGACCAGAGCTGGTAAAAAAACAGAAGTTCTTCTGCCATCCAACAAGATGCTCACGTTAGACTACAGAAAGAAACGTGGACAATGCTGGGCATACTTGAAGTATTTGGCCTACAGGAGACAGGGCTGAGAGGAGATATGATCACTGTGTTCCAAGTACCAAAGGGAATAGGTTCAAGGTTCAAGTTTATTACAAAAGTGCGTATAACATAAATGTTTGACACACAAATATTTAAAAAAACATTAAAAAGCAAAGCAATTTACATTTCACAAACCATACATTTCTACTTACTTTTTCAATTTCCTATAGTTTATTGCTGCTATTACAAATGTAGCCATTCTATATAATATGCATAACTCATCAGAGTTTAATAGATATTGTAATTTCTCTTCCTGTGATCCTACATGGATATCATTTAAGAAATTTTATAACCAGTAATCTCGTATTGATTTTAAAGGTTCACATTCAAACAGAATGTGTGCAGATGACCATTTCCCTGAGCAATTGCTCTTACACTCTGCCCCTTGTTGATATTGTTTCCATGACCTATGCAAAGGGTTTACATCATGGTTTACATACATTAAATCTCAGCCTAGATATTGATTTAACGTGTAATCCATTTTCACATTTATAAATGTAGGGTTCCATTCCATATGTTTGTTTAAATTTTGCATAAAACTTAAAGTTCCGAGTTAACAATAATCTTTCCATATCCTTCTGTTTACAGCTATCAAGTATTCTGACCCTAGCCTGTTTAAATAAATATTTACATCTGCAATGTTCCAATTTTTATGTATCAGTTCCATTCCCTTTGTTCTAAGTCAGATATCAAGCTCATGGAACTATGTCAAAGATTTAATGTATTCCATAATTTCTTCTCCTAGACTAGTTATACTGTCCTGTCAACAGTCATACAGTGTAGGATTATCCTCCTTGTTTTTCATGATTTTAGTAAAGTAATTAACTTGTCTCCATTCTGTTGTAGCTCATAAGGAGGATATTCCAGCCTCTGCTCTAAGAAATTCTGCTGATATGTATTGTGGTAATCCTAATGTTAATCTTATAAATAAGTTTTGGATTGGTTCTAGGTGTCTTATACAATTTAGTTCACCCCAGATTTCAGACCCATGTAAGATAGCAGAATTTACTTTTGCCTGAAATATTTTTAATAAAGATATAGCAGAGTTATTAATGAACTGTTTATAGAATGTATTGATTGCTGGTACAGCTTGTCTTACTTGCTTTTTATTATTTTTACATGGGTTTCCCATATATTATTTTTTGCATTAATTGTTACACCAAGATAGCAGAAATTACTTACTTCATCTAATTGTTCTTCTTCAATTGTCCAACTATACTGAACGTTTTTTGGTTTATTAATTACCATCACTTTAGACTTACCCACATTAATTTTTAGCTTTAATTATTTTAATGAATTTGTCATACTATCAAATGCTTGTTGTAATCCTGCTACCATTTTTGAGATAATTATTGCATCATCTGCATAGAAAATAACATTCATTTTATTTCCTATTATACTCAGAGCATCTGTGTTACATGTATTCATTTTATGAACAACATGGTCTATATAAATATTAAACAACAGATGAACTAACAAGCAATCCTGTTTTACCCCCTTATGAGTTTGTATGGTCTCAGTCAATCTACCATCTGTACTGCATCTAACCTGGATATTAGTATTAATATAAAGACTTTGTATCAATAAGTGCAATCTAGAATCAATTAACATTTTATCAGTATTTTCCATAAGATTTCCCTATCGGTACTGTCAAAGGCTGCAGCAATATTTATAAATCCCAGGTATACATCACTTTTCCTTTGTGATTTTGTTTTTTCTAACTAGATCTATAACAAAAATACAATCAGAGCAATTTCTTCTAAATCCAAATTGTTTACTACTTAGGATATCATTATTTAACACCCATTCCTCTAATTTGTATAGTAATACTCTGGTAAATATTTCTGCCGATATACACTGTAATGCTATTAGCCTATAGCTAGATGGCAGCTGTCTATCTTCTTTTCTCATAAATGGGAACAATCTCTGCTGTTGACCAGTTTGATGGAATTTTGCATGTGTTAATAATATACATAAAAAGTCTAGCTAATATATCAGTCCACCAACCAATATTATGTTGAAAGAATTTGGCTGGTATTCTGACAGTTCCTTTAAATTTTTGCCGTATAATATAGTTTTCAATATTTTTCTTTGATAGATATGTCCAATCATGTATTTTCCCATTCGTTACATTTTTGGTTTCTAAAGTAATTTCAATAGGATCAGCATTATTCTCACTGTACAACTTTTGGAAATGTATATTCCATTCAGCTACAGGGATGTTACCATCAATATTTGTTTTGTTTCTTTGATTTGTAGTAGATACTAGACTCCAGAAAGTTTTGTTGGCTTTATTACTTATAGCATCTTGTAACTGTGTCCATTTTTTGTGTATTATAATTTTCCTTCTTTTTCTTGTTTAACATCCTTTATGCATGTCTTAATAATATCAGTGCTCTTTTATAATTTGAATCCATATTTTTTTATAAGTGAGCAACTTTGTTTATTGTTTGTTTCAAGCACTTGCATTCTGTATTATACCATGGAGTCTTCTGACTATGTTTACTATAAACTGTTGAAATTCTTGACCCTTGTTGTAAGTTATTTTTGAAGTAGTTTGTCAGGGTTTCAAAATTTTGTAACATTTCTTCCTCTGGGTAAGACAAAAATATATTCTTTAATTCCATTCCTTTACTACTCATCTGCATCCTTTCCATCCTTTCTGGTGCTAATGCATTTCATCTGAGCTTTTTCTCACCAAAAATAATTAGATATTGATCTGCCTCTGTTTCTAACAGGGTATTGCTATTCTGACCCAGATCTAGAGCCAGATTTTCCAGATTTATATTTGTTAATATAGGAAATTGATTCGATAACATCTCCTCTAGCACTTCAAATGTATTAACACTCTGAAATAAATCAATATCAATCACAGCCAAATCTAAGGTATGTTGCCAACCTTAGTAGATAAGTCAATTCCCCCATGCAATCTTTGTCAGTTCATTTGAGAATACATAGATTTTGACTTCCTAAAAATTCCATTAACATTTGACCTTTTATATCCACTTTTTTATCCTTAGAGTTACACGGTATCCTGTGATATGGGGCACAAGTGAGCGGGTGCCTGCCAAAATGGTGACCCACTTTTGGCTAGTGCCCCAATGGCTGGGGTGTGGGGTAGGTGACTGGATGGGGGTTGTCATGAAAAGGCAACAGGATATCGTGTGGGTATATGTGTGCACATGCGGGAGGGTGGGAGCAAGCCCGACAGATGTGGGGCAGGACGGTATGTGAAGGGTGGTGCCGCAGGGTTCTGGTGAGCTGGCATCATGGCATGGTGGGATAGGTGCCAGCTTGGTGTGGTGGGGATACAGGGTTTGGGACCAGGTGCTGGTGGTTTTGTTGCACCGGTCCCAGACAGTTTTGTTTATTTTTTGACTTACCCCCGACGCCACCCCCGGAGTTGAGAATCCTAAAGCAGGTGGGTGCAGGGGGACGCAGCCCCCCCCTCCACATACAACAAAATAACAAGTTTTTGTGTGCCAGGTTGGGTTTGGCCAGGATCCCACATTGCCAAAATTGAATTTTGGTGATGTGGGGTTTCCATAAGAGCGTTCAGCATGCCGAATTCACCCTTATGACATGGAACCGAGTTACACATATGTTAAAGTAAATATCCCAATCCCTTATGTTCTCCATATTACCCCACTCATTTAAATTTCCAACATGCACATTCCAATTACCCATAAGAATGTATTGCATATCCTTTTCATTTAGTTGTTCAATGTACTCTGTAATTCTAATATACATTTCTCAAAGTCTTCACTTGTCAAAGAGGGTGGAAAGTAGACACTGAAAAATGTAAAAGCACCATTTCTACTGGTTTTGATTTCAACAGCAATCCAGTGTATATAGTGAAATATATAACAATCACCCAATAACCAATTAAATTTAGAATTGAACAGGGTCATTAGACCACCTCTGCTTGTACCTCTCAGGTTTTGTCTAGTAGCTGGAATTTTTGTACTTAATAAACCCTTGTACTGTATACTTTTATCCTTTTCTGGACTTAGCCATGTCTCTTGAAGCAGGATTATTCCATATTCTTTTATAATATTTGACCATGAGCCATCATTTGTTTTATCATTTAGCCCAGCTATATTCCAGCTTAGGATACTAACACTTGAGTTCACAGTTGGCCTAATGACTGAGTCCTATCTTTAGTCTTGTATAGATGTATTCTCAGAATCCGGTGTTTGGGATGATACAGTCAGTGTATACTCAGAACCTCATATCTGTTTTCCAAATCTATCTCAATTTCATAATCAATGACATCATCATTCTCTAATATTTTACTATTGTTTATCCTTGATCCTCTTTGTCTTCTACCTCTTATGATTTTCTCTGTCTGTGGTGTACCCATCAATTCACGTTCAGTCTCTTATTTTTTATTTTTTGAAATTTTTAAATTGTTTGTTGGTTACTGTCAGTTTGTTTATCTTCTCTATGTCTCACATCATTTTTTTCTGTTTTATTAATAAAACTATGTAATGTTGCATCAAGTTCAATTCTCATCTTCTTTGTTTCTGCTGGGAGTGACAATTGTTACTGTCATATTCTTTCATTCTTTACTACTAAATAGACCAGGCCCTTATATGGATCAGTCTTGTATCTATAAACTGAGGAAATATTCTCCTGTGCCATTTTGGATTTCATTATTGATTTTAATATATTATAAACACTTCTTTTAGGAAGAAATGGGGTTTCTCATCTAGTTTTTGGTATTCCTTTAAAGTATACTATAGGAAGCTTGTCCATATCTACTTTCTTTTTGTTATGTTTCTGAATTGTCTTTGTTCTTACTTCAGTACATGTCCCCCCCCCCCCCTTCATCTATATTGGTGTTTACTATATTATATGTTTACTATATTAGAATCTTCCTCAGTCACAATTCTTTTTTTTTGCTCAGTCCCATTTGTGTCCTTTAACCTATTTTTTGTTTCATTCTGTACTGTCTGCTTTCCTTTTTGTTTGTTCTTTACTGGATCATCCATAACCTGATTTGTTTCTGATTTATTTTCTGGGATGGTCTATGTTCCCCTTTTTCTTTTTACCCTTGAGGTTTGTCCTTTTTATGTTTTAATTTTTTTAATTTCCTCACTTTGTTCTTCATTTTTTTAAATATAGTAACCATAAGAACATTATTGCAAATCAGTACAGATTTAACCTCCGCCATCTGTTTACTAAGAAGAATATTGGCTTGTACAGGATATTTATCAAACAGATCTTGATTTGCAATATTCATAGATGTACTGTCTACCTGTGTTTCAGCAATTCCCTCCACTGGTGTATTAACCAGACAAGATACTTGAACCTTTCTGCCCTGCTGCTACTTCAGGCACTGTGTTTGTACACCTCCTACTCAAATGCCTCCCCCTCATTTACATGCTAGTACCCACATCCCATCAGCCAGACATCTCCCCTGGCCCACTTGTACCGGCACCCACAACTCTCTCTGACCTAGTCTGATCACACCCTACACTGACCATGTATCCTGGCCCGTGGCACCCACCCCCTGGATGCCCCCCCACTGCCTACCCTGGCTCCCCATGGTTGCTACGCATCCTCACCCTCCCGACCCTTTGTACCCTGCCCATTCCCTGCTCCACTATGTTCATCCCAGTGTACTCCTCGGAAGTTGACATACTACCACCCCGTGGTCAGAGCCTTGGTCTTCCTACTACTCCTATTGGGTAATATACATCAAAACCCAGGCCCTGCCCCCCCAGCCCACCAGCTGGGTCCACCAGTCTCCACATAGTCTCCATGAACATATGCAGCCTACTGAAAACATTTGATGCCCTCCAGTGCTGGGCCATGCTACATCAACCAGACATCATAGCCCTGGTTGAAACCTGGCTGTCCAAATCCACCCCTGACTCCTTTGTCTCCCTCCCAGGCTATACCCTATACCAAGAGGACCGAGTAGGAAAACGCGGGGGTGGCTGTGCAATCTATACCAGGGACACAATCATTGGACAAGTGCTCCCTGCCCCTGCTCTTGTAAATGAAGCACAGGCCCTAACCCTCAAACTTGCCCCTGACCCCTCCAGGGGCCCTCTATATCTCACCACTGCCTACATTCCCCCAAAGAACCAGAACCCAGCGCTAATATCTTTAACAGAATATCTTGCCACCCTCCACCACAAGGTGGAACAAATCCTAGTGGGGGACCTTAACGTGAACTGGCTCAGCGCCTCCCCTTCCACTACCCGAGATTCTTTCACTGCCCTAGACCTAACACAACTCATTTCCCAGCCCACTAGAGTAAACCCAAAGAGAGGAACCAGTACCCTTCTGGGTGTAATTATCACCAACCGCCCCAAAAGAATCCGTAACATCCAGGTCCTCCCAGACTCACTAAGTGACCACTCCCCTATCCTACTCCATTGAGGGGCCCCCACTCCCAAACCCTCAGTCCTTACCACACTCCACAGGCACCTCTGACCTGGTGGGCTGATAAATCTCAAACAGTTTTTCACCCAGATTAACTGGTCCCCCATCCATCATGCACCCGACATAGACACTGCCCTCACCTTTTTCTCCCAAATCTTTAACAAAGTATGTGACTTCTTTGCACCCCTCACAAGAATTCGATCCAAAAAACGCAATGCACCCTGGGTTACCCCTGCCCTACTACAAATGATCAAAAATAGGGATAACCTCTGGCACCTTGCCACTGAAACAGGCTGAATGTCTGATAGACAGGCCTACAATGCTGCATGGAACAGGTGCACATGGGCCATCTGTAAAGCCAAGGCCGACCATTACCAGGCCACCCTCACCTCCTCCTGGGGGTGTTCCCAGACTTTCTGGGACAATGTTAAACAACTAAATGGGAAATCGCGCTCCCCTCCCCTATCCCAGCTCACTATTGATGGCTCTACCTCCACCGCATAGCAAACTGCCTTAACACCTCCTTTACTGATCTTAGCTATGTCCGCCCCAGTAATTTCTTTGACCCTCCCCCCACCTTACCTTCCCCTGTCCTCCAATGCCCCAGCTTCCACCTATGTAAAGTATCTGCCCAGGAAGCCAGACCGCTCCTAATCAAAGCACTAAATAGCAATAGTCTTGGCAGTGACTCTCTGGACCCCAGTATCCTCCGGCTGGTGCTGGATGAAGTCCTTGCCCCACTCACCAGCCTACTTAACCAATCCCTCTGTCTGGGGCAATTCCCCACTGCATGGAAAACAGCCATAGTCACACCCATTCATAAAGGGGGTGACAGGTCCACCGCCGGGAACTACCGACCAATCTCCATCCTCCCCTCCCAAAGCCCTAGAAAAAATGGTGGCCATTCAAATCACCAAATATCTGACTAAGCATAACATCTTATGCCTGGAGCAGCACGGTTTTGTGCAGGTCACAGTACCAGCACTGCACTAGTTGAGTTCTCCAATTTCCTTCACTTCTCCCTGGTTGCCAGCACCCTAGCTGGTGCAGTGTTTGTTGACCTCTCAAAGGCCTCCGACACTGTCTCCTACCCTTTTCTGCTAGATGCCCTCTGCCACACTGGTTTCTCTGCTGGCCCTCTTGCCTGGTGCACTAGCTATCTATTCACTCGCTCCCAATGTGTAAAAGTCAATGGGACACTCTCCAACACTCATCCTATCTGCTCAGGGGTACCCCAGGGCTCCATCCTGGGCCCCCTACTCTTCTCACTCTATCTAAACACCCTGCCCAGTGCATGATCTGGAAAAATTCTTATGTATGCAGATGATGCTGTCATCTTTGCCACCCAACGCAATCCCATCTCCCTTTAGGACACCCTGCAACAATCCTACAATGATGCTGAAGCCTGGTTTAAAGAGCACAGACTCATCATTAATCTCAAAAAAAACCAAAACAATGCTTTTTGCCCACCCCCAAAACAAAGCCTGCAACTTCCCACTCCATATCCTCCCTAGTACCAAACAACCACTAGAACAAGTCTGCTCCTACAAATACCTTGGGGTTACTTTCGATTTAGCCCTCACCTACCACTCCCATATTGATGCCCTTGCATCCACCACTAATACACGACTTGGCATCCTCTACCACTATAAAAACTGCCTCCCCCCCCCAATGCTCTTCGACTTGCGGTTACGTCTTCAATACTATCCCTTGTCGACTATGGCCTGCCAGTTTATGGTGCTGCTGACACTACCGCCCTTAACAAAATTCACCTCACCCTAAACAAGGCCTGCAGGCTCCTTATGGGTGCCCCCAGGCTCACACATACTTGTCAACTCTATGATGAGGCAAAACTGCTTAACTTAGATGAACGACTATGTTATCAAACCTGCATCCTCACAAAAAAAACTCTACTTGGGCTATCCCCTCCCGGGGTGACAGCCTCCATCCAACATGCTCAACTCACTATCACAAACCAAACCTTCAACAAGACCACTCTACTGGTCCCCAGATCTAGGACCACCCATGGTCAGAGGTCTTTCTGCTACAGAGCTCCATTCTGGCGTAACTCTCTCCCTGCTCCCATCTTCAATGCCCCCACAATCTTTAACTTCCAAAACTGCCCTTCGGACCCAACTGTTTAACACTCACAGCTGCTCCTGTCTCTAAATGGGGCCTTGATCTTCTCCACTCTTGACAACGCCCACTAGGTGGCACTCCATTTCACCCCCCCACTTACTCCCCCGTTGCTTATTGCCTCTGTTATTACCAGCATGTGCTCAGCTGTGTTCATTGTAATTGCTACTAAATAGTATAATGGTATAAATGTATTGAAACCCTACTGTGTAACTTTAAGTCAGTAGGCTTTTATGCTGTAACTTGAATTCTGTTTTGTCTGTCCTCAATGTGATGAGGTACGTTTGGAAATGAGCCTCTGGCTAAAGGTTGCAAACCAATGTACAAATAAATAAACAATCTGTACTGAAGTCACAACTCTATTTCTAGTCATAAATGGGATTATGAAGTTATTAAAATCTTCAAGATATTCATTATCAAGTTTTCAGACTTATCTAGTGTTCTTTCTTCAGTTTCTATTTCTGCCTCAGGGGTCTCTTGCCTATTACTTCCTTGTCCTTGTTTATCAGTATGTGTTTCAATTCTACCTGAAAGGGATTATTAGGTTTCTAACCCTCTAATTGCTTTTATCAATCCATTTTCTGATTGTCTGTTTCTCTCCAGCATCAAATTTATAGGAGATTATGTCTGCTGGATTATTTTATTCAAGCTGTTATCTTTCCCCTTCCTCTCAATGCAGCAGTAAATTCAGTATTTTTCCTGTATTGTTGCTCGACTTTAGGTTTATCTTTATTTTTCCTCCTTCCTAACAACCTTTGCATTCCTTAATTTCATCTCCTTCTTCTGTAAGTTTTTTTTAGTAATGAGCTATCTTGTTCTATCTTATCTATTAAATTTCTTTGTTTTTACCACAATATAAATATACTAATATAACACAATGACCCTGCTTACAATTAATATGTATATCAGGGCTATCTTAAGGAAACTAGGTTAGGAAACAGTTCAATTGCTAATATCAGCTAAAATCAGCTAATGTACAATAAAGTAATTGTAATTTGGACAGCATAAAATTTATAGCAGCAATAAATGTAATCTTGTGAGTCCTTAATTAAAAGATAAAAAATGTCACCAGTCCGTCCTTATAATTCTTTTAGTTCTCTGTTCTTGCCGTCTTTACCCTTAGTATTCAGAATAAACAATTCTGCAGGTAATTTCCAGAAAAGTAGGATCCAGAGATGACTTGATATGTTCAGTGTTTTAGTCGCTTTCTTATGCACTGGAAAAAGTCTCTGTACTACCTTCTGGAGCTGTAAGCCTTTAAGAATCCAATGATCTCTTGTGCAAATATTATTCCAGCTATCCTTATTCGGGTGTGGGTTTTTTTACAATCTTGGCTCTGAAAAAATTTTAATTATAAAATCTGTTTTATACTGAGGTCATTAAAAAAAGCAGCCCACCTAAAGAAAATTTTCAACCAATTCTAAAATCTTAAATTGCTATCTAATAAAAAACAGGAGCCATCAAAATAGATATAAAAACTTACTTGTGAGATGTGTCTGCCATTCTTATGAGCTTCCTTTGATGTAATGCCTAGGAGAAATAAACAACCAACCGCAAGCTGCTCTGGTTCAGCTCAATATGTTTCTGTACAATTAGGCACTGCAAACTTCTTTGAGCATTACCCTCAATGGTTCTTAAAGCCAGATTCAATCTGGTAAAAAGAAAAGTGTTCAGCCGTATGTAGAATTACTTTTCTGCAGTGCAGCATAAAATTTTACATGCTCACAAATAACTGTTCATATCTTATGTGCTATGCAGGATCACTTTTCTGCTCAATGGAAGGTTCAATCTAAAGACAGACACCAGTGCATGCATCTTACAGAATAGCTGAATCGATTATGTGACCTCCAAAGGCACAACATTTTAAAAATGTCAGAACTGCTTTTGATTGGCTATTCTAATTCAGGAGTCAATCTTTATTGTTTTTAGTAACTTTATAAACCTTATTTAATGAAAGAATATGCATAGCCGTATCCTCAAATAGCTCCGGTTTGGAGCCTACATGTGTCCATGCTATACCGAGACGAGGTACAGACTGGCAAGCACTCTGCCAGTATGTAACTGGTGTCAGTATAGCATGGATAGCCATCGGCTCCAGACCAAAGCTATTAGAAATTACTGTACTATAGAAATCCTATGGAGGCACCCTGGCTGCTCCCCGCACAACATGTCATGCTGGGGACAGCCACGGGTGATTGTGGGCATGTCGGGAGGAGATTGAAATTGTAAACTGCCGGTGGGGAGGGTACAGGATCAACCAGATACAATTGTAAATACAACATCGCACAGTAAGTAAAAAAAATATATAGTATTTATTAAACAGCTAATTGGGCCCTGTTTCACTTGGAGGTGGGCCCCCTCAGACATGGATGTTTTCCTTTAAAGAACCCAATTACACCATTACCATATAACCAACATACAGTATTTTGATACTGACAGTATCTCTTTAAACAAAAGACAGCACCAGAATCAGATTGGGGGGGTATTTTATTCATTTTTTTTTTATTTAGATGTTTAGGGTCCTGACTAGCCACCATTTGGTCTGCCTCTCAGCCCCTTTACAAACCATCTCCAGGTAATTACTTTCTCCTTTGATCCCCAATGACAGGGGCCTTCAGGGCTCTGGAACCCCTCAGGCAGTCCATCTTGTTCAGGAGATCAGGATCATTTGCCTAACATTCTGTCTCCCTTCCTCTAGTTGGGCCACACTGCCTTTAGCAGCATGCTATCCCCAGCCTGGTCACTCAAGCACCAGCTCCCGAGTTCACTCCTGAGCATGGGTTGTTGGCATGAAAGCGTGACATGCTTCAGTTGGGCTATTGGTGCCCCTGGAGTTTATTTTATTTGCACTATAAGGCATGACATAAATAGTAGGAGGCAGTATAGCATAGTGTTTAAGGGCACCAAGCTGCAAACCTGAAGACCTGGGTTTGAATCCCATCAGTCCTCACTTGCATACTGTGTGACCCTGAGCAAGTCACTAAACTTCCTTGTGCTAAGGTCCAGCTTAGTGTGCCTTTCCTGGTTAAACAATTTACCCTTCCTCTTTCCTGATTAAAACATTTCCTCTATAACAGGGGGTGTGTTATGGTGGACTAATGGCCTGCCTCAGTTGGGTTGAAGCACAAGGCAAAGCCGAGTGTTTCTACCACCAGAGAAGGGCCATTAGCACACCATAACACACCCCCTGAAGTAACTTATTGTGATTTTAAAGTGGGTCCTTTTTTTAGTAAATTGGATGAATTTTTCAAACATATTTTTGTTGCGCTACTTTCAGCTGAGTTGTTGTGCTGGGATAGTGGCCTGGCTGAAAGTACCTCTTGGTTAATCAATAATGAGCATTTTTTCCACTCATTTCATAATTAAGCAGTAAGACATGGCAGGGTGTGCGTTGTGCTGGGATAACAGCACGCCTCAGGTGGATTACAGCACAACACCAATAGTGGAGTGCTTCCACTGCCCAAGAAGTGCCATTATCCTAACACAACACACACACTCTGGAGTGCTTCACTGTGATTATGAAATAGGTCCATTACCGTTACGAAATAAGATAAAAAAAAAATTTAATTTGTAACATTTAAAATAGGAAATGAAAATAAAAAATGTAACACATGTTTTAAAAGAAAAAATAGTCCAATTTGGTCAGTGTAGTGTTACCTCCTGGCTGGCAGGTGAAGGCAATGCCACATATGACACTGTGTGCATGTAATGGAAGTAGTGAGGGTAGGCAGCAAGTTCAAGTGACAACATGCCATCAGATTTTTGCTGTCTTAATGTGCATTTGCAGCTGTTGAGTGATTTCTTCTACAATGCAAAATGAATAGACTTTGCAATTGCCCAACAGTGTGGGTGAGCAAATGCAGCTAAAATGGGCAGCAGTCACTAGAGGATGGCCAGCAGTGAGCGCACGAGAGACAAGGAAGGAGGGCCAAAGCTGTTAGTTGGAGCCACAGCCTGTGGTTCAAGTTAAAAGTAAAAAGGACAAAGGGTAATTACATTGCAGGTAGGTGGGGGAGTTAGAGCCAGTGCTATTTCTTTATTTCCTCATCTGTGTGTGATGACAAGCAAGTGGACATTCAGCAGCAGTGGAGAGTGTTATGCCAGAGCTGATCAGGGATAAGGAGAACTGAGAGGACTCAGAACATCTTTCAGTGCTGTTGTACTGGGATATCAGCACAGGGTTCCAAGGTCCTCAGCCAGTCAGGTTACTAGATTTTCTTGACCCATTTCATAATTAAAAATAAGCACTGAACAGCTGGCCCATCGGTGCAGTGGTAACGCTACTGCTTGTGATGCTGGTGACCTGACTTTGGAAACCAGCTCGTGTCCTTGGGGGCCAGCTGAGGGAGGAGGAGGAGGAGCAAGCATCCTTGGGAGGGAAGGTAGCCTGATCTGCTGCTATACTGCCATGTGAGTGACCACAGAAGACAGTGGAGTCAGAAATGGCTCACAGAGAGGGAGGACATCCACTGGTGCTGCATCATTCATGTTCTCTTCTGCACCTTTGTTGCCAACATCCTTGGGGAAGGGCCAGAAAGCAGAGCATGATCTGGCCAGCACAGAAGGCAGGATGATGCCAGTTGCCTTCAGGACCCATAGCTGGCTACTCATGTGCCACCTCCACACACAGGATCTATTCTACAATGGAACTTAGGAGACCATCCACTGTGCTCCCCCTGTGGGGGTTAAGCTCTGGGGGTAGTATGGAGGTGAAGGTAAGTTCTGGGAGATGCCAGAGTGATGGGGGTGGGGTGGCCAAGCAGATGGGGCTGACTGGAGACAAGGGGGCATAAACAACGATAGCTGCAAAGAAAAAAAATAAGCACTGGGATTGTGCTGGTTGGAGGGAAGGAGTGCACAGAGGGAAACAGTGGGAGGTCTTTTATAGCATAAGGGGGTCATCGGGCGAGTCAATACTGACAACACTGCTCAACTCCTGTGTATGGACATGCCAGCAATGGTTACAATGCTCTGCTCCATGCACAGGAACTGTAAAACTGCCACAAGTCCTAGCACTATTGTAATCAAAACCTAAGCTGCCACAGTGATAAGGAGCTAAAATGCTGTGGGTGTTTTCTGTCTGTGTGCATATCAAAGTTAGACAGGGAGGGAGGGAGAGAGGGAGTGGGACACCAGAACTTGGTTGGGGGAGGGAACCAGTAGAGGCAGGGAGAAGAATGGATTTTTATTTTAAATTGGTTGCAACATGACTGGGGTTGGGGGGGAACCTGCCGGGAAGGAAGAGGGATGGATGCCTGTTTCATTTATATGGATGTACTGGGACTAAGGTTGGGAGAGAGCCAACTTTCCTGCAGTGCTGGTCTGCTCTGTGTGAGGATATACTTGAAATGGCTGATGCACTGTTTGCCATACATGGGAGCCAAAAAACTGCCAAAAGCAGAATAAGTGCATATGCAGTTTAAGAGAGGAGGTAGCCAGACTCAACAGGAACTATATGGCATGCTAAAGAAATATATTGGGACACCTGGATATCTAGTTACAGAATTCCTCAACCTTCCTAGAAAAAAACAGAATTGGGGTTATTACTATTGTATCCTTGAGGGGCTTTTCTTATCTTTGACTAAGCTGATAGATAAGAATGCTACAAGCATACCTTTTGAGCCATAAAGTTTTATTAGATAGTCCGTCTGGGAACCAGTTCTTGATAATTTCTAATGGGTTTCATTTAACAATGTCACCCGAAGCCTGTTTAAATCTCTACTGCTTTGAGGGGTACAGCTGCTAATTCACTCGGAGCAGTTCAGTGAAGACATGTCCAAGAGTATTGGGAGTGACTGTTTCAGCACTGGTCACTCACTACAGTGGTGGGAAGCCACAGTGCTGCAGGCATTTCTTTTGTATATAAAATGGGCAAGAAAATCCCTATGTCCTGATTGGCTGAGCCTTGGTTCTACCTATGGAAGTAAGAGAGCACCCCAATGGTTAAAAACAAGTCCCTGCCAACCAGGGCAACTCACAGAATTCATAAGCCACTTACTTCCTAATTTCTATCACAAGCATGGCTGCAACCTTTACTCATATACAAAAAAAACTTTGGGGAGGCAGTATAGCACAGTGGTTTAAAGCTCTGAGCTGCAAATCTGGAGACCTGGGTTTGAATCCCACAGCCCCCACTAGCATATTGTGAGACCCTGAGCAAGTCACTTACCTTCCCTGTGCTCCCAGGTCACACCTATAAACAAGCTTTCAGCTTAGTGTGCTACTCCCGATTAAACAATTGGAAAAACTTCAACTCAGCCCTAAAAATAAAAGTCCATTAAATTAAACAAAGTAAGTAACTAATTTAATGTTATTTTCACTTACGAGCCCCTCCTTACACACATACACAAATTTTAAAAAAATCAAGTACTATTCAGAGTTTCCATTGCTGGTGTTTCTTTGATGATGATGAAAGATCCCCCTCCTATCCCTACCAGTTTGCCAGAGAACTCCCTGCTCCTTACCTGGCAACAGATAAAATTGAGGTTCTGGCTCCACTCGAGATGTGTGTGTGTGTGTGTGTGTGTGTGTGTGTGTGTGTGTATGTCTATGCCAGTAGAATTCTGAAGAATTTTGAATTTATGTATTCCATGTTACCATTCTGTGTGTTTGGGGGGATGATTCTACTGTTGGAATAATGCAGAGCTTTGAATTCTTCTATTCCATGGCAAACAATTACACAATGCACTGAATGTGAAGAAAGAGAGATGACTGACAGTTGAAAAACATCTGTGGAGGGACTATTTTACATTATTTAGCAATATTTTATTATATTTTTTGTGGCTTTTAAAACTTTTAGAGTGTTCAGTTTTTTAAAAGTTGTCTATGGGCCAATTTTATATAAGCAATAAGGCACTCCAGAGGCACTGGTGGTATTAGGTTTTCCCCATGGTCAGGGGGCTGAATGCACTCAGCTTTACCGTATTCCTCACTAAGCCCCTGACCACGGGGGAAACCTAGTACCACCAATGTCCCATCATGCCTTGTTGCTTAAATCAAATTGTTTTTGGAGGGCGGGGTAAATTTTTACAAAATTCACAATTGTCAACCTATATAGATCTTGTAAGTTACTGTATCCTAGATATATTATATATATGTAAATGTATATATTACCGGAGTGCAATAGCACCCCATAGTTATGGTTGAGTAGGCTGTCTAATGTTAGACCCCAATTTTTGCACCTTAATAACTTTGGCAGCATTTGATGAACTAGCCCTAAATTTGGCATGCGCGGTCTGGTTGGCAGAGTCTCAAAATATGAAAAGTATCATGATGGCAATCTTGTTCAGGTTCCATGATAAGGAACACCAAAAAATGTAAAAAAATGGTGTTTGGTTTTTCTATACTTAACATTTTTTTTGCTCTCCCGCATAGCCTAGATGATGCACATTTTTTTCACAAAAAATTGGACTGTACCAAGGTAGTGCCATTCAAAGGTTTCATGAAAAATATTATATGATTCCAGAGTTATAATGACTTAAAGTTAATTTTTTGGCTAACCCTTTAGCTCAGCCTGTTAAAAAATGCCAGCTGTGAGTGCTTATTTTCATGATTTACCTGTCGCAAGAAATTATTTACTTGTCATAAGGAAAGAAAATTGTGGCAGCTGCCATTTGTTTTGGTTTTTTTTACTAAAAAACATTTAAAATATATAAAAATGATGTATTTTCAAAACACAAACACCTGAACTCAAGTAAACAGGACCAGTTTAACTAGATTCTGATGTTTGTTTATTGGAAATTGCCCTGGAAATAACATTTCTGGGCACCTGAAAATCTCAGGTGCCCAGCTTAATGAGAGGAGCCATTCACCCATGTTCTGAGTATGAGGCAGCTGGAGTCATGCCATTGGCTTCAGTTGGAACAATGAGACAGTGATCCCCTGCTCTCTCCATCTCTGTCTGTCTCTCTCTCTCTCTCTCTCTCTCTCTCTGTCTCTCTCTCTCTTTATCTCGCTGTCTACTCTATCTATCTATCTATCTATCTATCTATGTATCTATCTGTTTATCTAGCTTCACGTACCCTTCCCCCTCCCCCTCCCAGCTCAACCAGTCTCTCATATTTCCCCATCGTGTTTATTTCCCAAACTATACTGGGGTGCCCATCTCCAGTAGTGCTTGCCAACCCCCCCTTCCAGGTTGCCCTCCAATGAATAGGTGGCATCAGTAGGATGCCCACCCCAATGCCACAATGGAGTTTAGCCCACACTGGAGTGCCCAATACCCAGTGCTTGATTCCTTTTTAAAACCTGCAAAAAAGAAAACCATCCCTTGATGTCTTTATTTTTTTGTTTATAAAACATCCCTTGACATCTTTTTTTACCCTGAAAAAAAGGGCCTTCACAGATCTGACCAGCACAGATGCCCACCCACCCCATCCTGACCCCCTATTCAGTACCCACCACACCACACACCCCACACACATCCTCACTCACCTGAACATGTCCCACAGTGCAGGTCCAGTCTCCAATTGGAACACGTCTTGCTGCTGGAACTGCTGACTGCAATATGAAAAAATAAAGCAAGTCTGGGCTAATGTATTTCAATAAGGTCTGAACTTTTATTCATAACTCTGTCACTGATGAATATTTTTACACCAAATTTTCAACATAGCCTTTTTGGGAACCCACCTCATGAACAAGAGCAGTGATATTTTTTTCTCAAATCTGTCCTAAAGGTGATTTCACAGTTGCTAAGAAAAATCACCTTTTTGGGTGGGATTGAGAAATTTCAATATATGTTCATGAATGGGATCAAGTAGGCTATGTAGAAAATTAAGTGAATCCATCTTAAACTAAAATGTTATGATATTTTTCAACATTCGCTCATTACTTTGGTAATAGTCCATATTTTGATCCCAAATCTTGACCATAGCCATTTGTTCATACCACCTCATGAACGTGTCAGCTGTCATTCTTAAAATCCTGGCCAAAATGTGTTTCACACTTGTGGCGTGAAATCACCCTTCGGGCAGGATTTGAAAATGTTCACTTTTTTTTATTCCATTTTTTTCACTTTTTAACCAGGAGGTGGTCTGACACTTAAAACACAGTACAAACAATTCAACATATATTATAACTTAGATCTACATACATTTACATACATTTTCACTGTTTAAAAGTGCAAACAACATTTGATTGATGTGCAATGTGCTACACGCTCCATGTAACAGTTTAGCATATTCGTTCAGTTTCGAAGGTGCATACCAAGGGAAGGCTTTTCTACTCATTTGTAGTTTGAATCTGGGGATGATATAATGAGATGCCCCACTGTTTCTTGTAATGCGCTCACTATTTGATGGTGATGGTGTATCTGAAAGAAGCATAGGTTCAGCAGTTCTTGCCACTCTAAAAACAAAATTCCCTGCACAAAACTTAAGTCTCTTCTCCATGGATAGAACTCCCAGATTATCATACAATAACTAATGGTGTGTCCAGGATGGAACCTGGAGTGCAAATCTGCATATGTTGTTAAATAAAATTTTATATTTTGATTCAAATACTACATTACAGTGAATAAACCTTTTGTTTCCATAATCAAGTATGTTTTACTGTTATTAGACGAGTCTCTTCAGTCAGGGAGTTCAAATTTTTATGTAGGAAACCCAGTTTTTGATTAAGCCTTTTACCTAGTTTCTCAGTATGGGATACTAAACTCAAGCTGGGATCAAGGAGTATTTGAAAGAGGGAACAAAGGGGTGGCATACGCCGTTCTGTCCTGTAATTTGTAACTTGCTTTCCTTTTTCAATTTTTGGTGTGTTCAAAACAGCATTATTTTTGCTTTAGTCTCATTTAGAATCAACTTGTTTTCCCTAATCTACTGGGCCAAAATATTATATTTATTTTGTAAATGCACCTGTATTTTACTACTGGTTGGAGCTGAGTCCTAGATTACAGCATCATCTGCATACACTATACTGTTCATAATAAAGAATGGTTTAGGAAGATGATTCATAAAAATCAAAAATGGCAAGCGACCTAATACTAATCCTTGCAGTACACCTGCCTTAACATCCATGGGTTCTGAAAATGTGTTGCCAGTTTTTACAATTTGTACACAATTTTCCATATAGCTCCTAAACTATGCAGTCTCAGTCCTCTTAACCCCAGTACTCCCCAGCTTGAGCAAAAGTAAGCCATGGTCCACCATATCAAAGGTGCCAGCTAGGTCCAAGAATACTGAACCGGTGGCCCCCCCTCACTGGCCACCAGCATGGCGTCCGCAAACCTGGCCAGTGCCGTTGTAGTGGACCGCCTGCCCCAAAATCCATGTGATTGGTCTATAAGCAAACTGTGCCTTTCCAGGTGGGCAAGGAGCTGGCAAAGAACACACTTCTCCAGCAACTTGCTCACCACTGTTAACAAGGATATTGGCCTATAATTTGACACAACAAACATGCCCCCCCCCCCCATGTTTATTGGGATCACTCCTGATTCCTTCCACTTTAAAGGCACTAGCCCTCTTTCTACCAATAAGTTAAACAGTTTAATTAAGGGACCTGTTATTTTTGTGGCTGATATCTTTAATAATTTTGGAGATAGTTCATCCATTCCTCCACTCTTTCCTTCTTTGAGACCCAGTAACAAATCTAAAACATACTTTTCTTTTATTTTGTCAAATTTAAATGTTGACTCCTCACTCACCTGCAACTCAGCTGTATTATTAACAACTCCCTCTTTTCCTTTTCTTTCCTCCTGGAACCTACCACTTACTGTTTTTGAAATAAAAAAAAAACGGTAAAACTTTCTGCCATTTCTTTACTATCTTGTATCAGCAAGTCACCCTCTTTCACACTTTTAATGCTATTCACAACCTGTGGGCTGTAAAACTGCCCGAAAGACTGCCAGAATTTTTTTGGATCCCTGATGTTCTTTAACTGGACATGGTGATAGTATTCTGATTTTGCATCTGCTGTCTCCCTTTTAACTTTATTCCTAAGCATTTTGTACTGTCTTAAACTTTATCCATCTTTTTTTATTAAGTACTGTTTCCTTGTTTCCTCCAATTTTTTAATTAGATCCCTAATGCTCTTATTTAACCAGGGCGATAATTTTCCCTTCACTCTCCATTTGGTTACAGGGGTATTTTTTTAAACAACTGAGTCAGGCAGCTAGTGAATTGTTCAGCCATTCTGTCCAAATCTATAGAAGTCACGACCTGTGCCCAGTCAGTTTGCTGTAAGTCCCTCATGTAGCCCTCTACGTTCAATCCATTTATACACCTTTTGTTTATTAATCTTGGTTGGAAGGATTGTTTTTGCATCTTCTGGACACAAATGGTGGGACAGTGATCTGAAATAGAGTCTGACAAGACATTACACCTTGAGATGTTACCAGGTCTATTTGTGATCAACCAATCTGTAATAGTATGGTTGTTCGATTTATAGTTGTAGTGAGTTGGCTTTTCTATCATCTGAACAAAATGACCCACATCCATGTTTGATTTTAACTCCCCCAGATCCTTCTCTTTTCTCCAGTCTATGTTTGCATCCCCTAGTATAATGTGCTCTCTTTTGTTTTTGTGTATATTTGTCCATAAGTCAAATACTTGGTAGCCTCCCAACTTGTACTTAGGAGGACAGTAAAAGCAGGTCAAGTACAAATGCTTGCATCCAGTAACTCACAATCTAACCTTGATACTCAGGTAATCAATCTTTCCATCAATGTGTCCTTTTCCAACTTCCTAAACCAAAAAGTTATCCCTTATGTAAGCAATAATACCCAACAGGGTGGGCTTTATTGGGAAATACCAGACCACCCAGGGGTGCAATGAGGCCAGACGCCACAGGCGGAGGGCCTTATAGCCCCTGGAAGGTCTGGTATTTCCCAATAAAGTCCACCCTGGAGGGTATTATTGTGCTTAGAAATGGGCACTGTAAAAAAAAAGTTTGATAACTAAATTGGCAATAAATAATTTTAAATAAGTTTTGTAATTAAATAGTTCCTCCTCCTTCATCAGAACAATGGCTTTTTGTCCTACTTCAGACTCCATAGTTAGAAATCTGGTTGTATGCAGTTAACACCCCACAGCAGACTGTCTGACTTTGTTTTTGTTGCCCCCCCCCTGTCATTATGCCACAGCTTTGTTCACCCTCTACACCTTTTTCATTTAAGAGGCCATATAATTTTATGTCCCATTGCTTTTTTGTTTTCATACTGGAGTCAGGAGATGTTGCGATTGGGAGAACGAAGGGTGGGTTCGGAGTGTAAGCATGGACAGGAGCCGGTTGTTCAGCCTGCATTTTTTTCAGTTTCCCGGTCCTCCCTGCCTGTTGTAACTTCCAGGACTCGGCTATTTCTGTTTTGTTTTATGAGTTCCCAATCCTCACTGCCTTCCATGAGGACCAGGAGTGTGATGAGAAGTGCCCAGTTTGTCCAGCGAGAGCAAGTGAGCCTGCACAAGATACCGAACCAGAGGAGCTGTAAGTGAAACAAATCAGTCAGCCGACAAGATTGAGCTGCGTGCTGTGGGCATGTTAGGAGGGGGTTTGTATGTTGTGGCAATGTTTTCTCTTTTTTTGGTCAGCTGAGGAGAATGGGAGCACAGTGCAGTGGTACATGATCATACAATAGAGATAGCATGCTTGGTCGTTCGCTCCATAAGCGAGCGGAAAAAAAAAAACGTTATTCTTTAATCACTGTATGTTTAAACATTAGGGTATGGGAAGCTGTTTGATTAATTTGGTGAAACTGGGTGACTGCTGTTACTCCCGTTGTACATGGTGAGGGGAGGAGTGGGGTCTGCTCACTTGCTAAGTGACCTAAAAACAATGGGGGTAGTTTGACATTTTCCAGGGTGCTTTCACCTAATGAGGAAGCAGGGTGGGCATCAGGATATCAGAGAGGGTGTAGGGCCATTTGGGCCTGGGACTTTTTATTTGGTGGGCATCTATTGAAAAATAGATGCCCACCTCAGCCAGGTTGTCAGCAAGTCAGCTTCCAGGATTTTTCTTTGCTGTTTTCTAAGTAAAACATAACCCCCCCCCCCTTTTTTTATTACCCTCCCTGTCTTGCCTGTATATTGTGTACCCCTTTATGGTAAGTTGACTGTCCACTACCTGGTCTTTCAGCCAGGTTTCACAAAACTCCACTAAATCATAACCCCCCCTCTTCTATCCACACCCTTATGTCATCCATGTGCGCTTGTAAACTCCTGACATTTAAACATGTTATCTTTAATCCCCATTCAGCTGTGCACCCATTGTTCAAAGGAGAGCACTGGGGCCCAGGGTTAATTTCCACATCCACTACAATTGTTAGCAATATCAACAGGCAAAAGTTAACTTGGTATTGCTTGTAGAAGGAGGAGTGGCGGGGTTGTGGACATCAGAGGACGAATGATCAGGGCTCTCACATTGGGGTCATTAGGTCTAGAAGATGCCCTGGGGCAAAATGGAGTCTGGAATGTGGTGCACCATGTCTAGTCCCTATACCCAAGGGCACCATCACTTTTGGTGGGCAAGTAGCTGGAGTGGCCCTCAAAACCCGTCCAACTCAAGCGGTGTTATGCAATGCCAGATTGGTTCAGAATAAGACTGCAATTATTGCAGATCTTGTTGTAACAACTGGTCTGGCTTGCATCACCAAGACCTGGCTGGATGAAAATGCTGGCCCCATATTGGAAGCTTCAATTCCAGCTGGGTACTCGGTGATCTACCACTCGAGATTGGATCGCGGGTGAGGGGGTAGCGGTCTGTTTCAAGACCAAGCTGGGCCTTATGAGTATACCAGTTGAGGAGGCTGAATTTTTTTAGTGTACCATGGTGGCAGGTGTGGGCTGCAGGATAGCGCTTGTCTACCATCCACCAGGGGATGAGAAGCGATTCCTGCAGGAAGTAGCGGACTTCATCATCAACATGACGCTGGAGTCGCCCAGATTAATGGTCCTGGGCGACTTTAACGCCTGGGTCGATGATGAACTCTCACAATTTGGACAACACTTCCTCCAGTTGATGACATCTCTGGGCCTCACACAGATTGTTACTTCTGCCACCCATCAGCATGGCCACTCTCTTGATTTGGTCTTCCTCCTGGGGATTGAGGCCTCCGATGCTTCGGTGGAACCCATTGGATGATCTGATCACTACACTGTGAGGTTCAACTTTTGCACCCCCCTTCGTAGGCCTGCCCCTGTTTAGATGGTCAGTTACCGCCTTTTCTGGGAGGTGAGCTCTGAAGGCCTGGTGGCGGTGATTGACCTCTCAGAGTTTCCTTGGCCAGCATGAGTCCAGAGGCTTTGGTACTGGCCTACAATAAGGCCATCTCCATGGCCCTGGACTTGATTGCTCCTGTCTGAGTTCATCCTCTCCCCCTTCGCCCTCAGGATCCCTGGTTTGATGGGTCCCTGAGGGAGAACGTAGGTTAGAGAGACATTGGCGGAAATCCACCCTGGAGGTTGACCACCATAGATTGGTAGAGCATTATCAGACCTACCAATAAGCAATCTCCCATAAGAAGGCAGAATTCCTGTCCAGGAAGATTGCTGTCACTCAGAACCGACCAGCTCAGCTCTTCCGGACTGTGGACAGGTTGTGCAACCCAACCTGTCTGCAGTTCCGAAGACCTTTTTCACAAGTGGAGTGCAATGAGCTTACTCGATTCTTTGAGAATAAGGTGGCCAAAATCAAGTCAGAGATCCTCTTGATGCGCTCTATGGGGGACGCTGTTGATCAGTGCCTGGTCACCTCACCTCGTGTTTCCTGGAGTTCCTTTGACCTGCCGAAGTTCATGGTTGTCATGCGGATTGTCCAGAGTATGCATCCTACATGCTGTAGTTTGGATCCGGGTCCAACATCCCTGATTATGAGATTTTGTGATATCATCGGCCTGATCCTGGTCCAAATAGCCCAGTGCTCCCTTGATTCGGGTGAGTTCCCAAGCTCCCTGAAGGAGGCAGTGGTAACACCTCTCCTGAAGAAAGCTTCTTTGGACCCTGACTTTCTGACTAACTACAGACCAATCTCTAACCTCCCTTTTATAAAGAAGGTTGTTGAGAAGGTAGTTTCGGTACAACTGGAGAACCACCTGATCATCCATAATATCTATGAACCTCTCCAGTCTGGTTTTCGAAAGAGGCCTAGTACCGAAACTGCATTGGCTTGGGTGTTCAATGATCTCCTGATGGTGAGAGATTGGAGAAGCTGTTCCATTCTGGTGCTCCTTGATCTCTCATCAGCTTTTGACACTGTGGACCATGGGGTATTGCTTGGGTGCCTGGGGTTCATCTGTGGCCTGACACATACAGTCCTCAGGTGGTTTACATCTTTCCTCACTGGCAGAACTCAGAGAGTGGTGTCTGGGTTTTTTTCCTCAGACCCATTTTCTCTGTCATGTGGGGTACCTCAGGGCTCAGTGCTTTCCCCCATGTTGCTTGCAGTGTATATGCTGCCCCTCGGAGACATTGTAAGATGGTATGGGCCGAGGTTTCACTGCTATGCTGATGATACCCAGCTCTACCTGTCTTTTGCACCCGACCAGGATAGTGCTCTCTCGGTATTTAACAACTGTCTTGCTGAAATCCAGGACTGGATGAATTCGAGCTGGCTAAAGTTGAGCGCAGGAAAGACTGAGGTGATGGTTGTGGAGCCGGGTCACCAGATAGAGGGGTTGAGGACTGGTCAGCCCTTTGGAATTTATCTAGGGGCACCCAGATCCTTACCTCTGAATGGGTGCGGGGTCTGGGGGTGGTGCTTGATGATGGGCTGACCTTATGATCTCAATTGTCTGCAATCGTCATATCTTCCTTTTACCATCTTAGGAACATCGCCAGGGTCGAGTACCTTGTTCTGTCCGGAGCTCTTTCTACACACCTTTGTGACCTCATGCCTTGATTACTGCAACTCCCTGTACTTAGGGCTTCCTGGGGCTGATATCTGCTGCTTGCTGATAGTGCAGAGTGTGGCAGCACGATTGTTGATGGGGGTTTCTTGAACTTCTCATATTACCACCATTCCGCGCAGTCTGCGCTGGCTGCCTATTCAGTGGCAGATCACCTTTAAAGTTGGTTTACTGATGTATAAAGCCCTAAATGGACTTGGCCCTTACTATTTGAAAGAGCTTCTGGTTCCCTATAGCCCAGAGCGACAGCTCTGTTCGGCCGATGAAAGGTTGCTAGAGATCCTGAGTGTGTTTTTGAAGTCTTCTTGAGCCCGTGCTTTTCTGCACATTGCCCCTACCCTCTGGAATTCTCTACCCCATCGGCTGCAGGAGTGCACGACAGTGGGAGGCTTTAAACAAGCTTTAAAAGCTTTTTTATGGTGCCAGGTCTTTAATGGCACCGAGTAAATTAACCCTGTCAGATTATTGTTTTGTTCTATATTGTGTTCATTGTTCTTATTATTCTTATTTTAATCTTCTGTAAAGTGCCTTAATACTTAAAAGGCGCTTTTGTGAAATAAAGTTATTATTATTATTATTATTATTATTATTTATGGCTCTGTATCCTTAATATAGCTCCAGGCCTTATCCCTCCTCCAAATTTTCCCTTGTTAATAACTAACCATAAAGGAAGCTGTCATCTTCCAAAGTGCACCTCAGAGGGGTCTGTATCATTCCATTTAACAACAAACTTTATTTATATAGCACTTTTCATAATCAAGACGCTGTACATAATATGAAATGAGTTATAGGTATAAAATACATTTCTGTCCCCAAGTCATCAGCTTTGGTATGTTTCCCTATTTTCCAAACCACCCTTTCTTTATCCACTTCCCCCCTTGATTTACACAACAGGCAGTCTAACCACAAGTAGGCAGAAAAGCCCAAACACAATCTAAAAGCGCATTGTTAATAAATACATTGTTAGCTGAAAGTAACAGAAATAATCTGCAAGTTCAGACTCCTCTTAATAGATCTAAGAAATGTACCTTTTACTTCAGTTCTTATTTAGTAAGTATCTTCTTCAAGTTCACCAACAGGGTTCATGAGGTGGGGTCATAAGAAGGCTATGCTGAAAATTTGGGAGTCAAAATATTAACAAAAAAAAAATGCATAAGCATACGCTGACATTTTTTTACACTCACTGATAACTTGGGTAATTTTCAATATTTTGACCCCAAACTTTCAAAATTGCCATTTTTCACACCACCTCAGGAGCTGTCATTTTTCAAATCCTGGCCAAAATATGTTTTCATACCTGTGGCATGAAATGACATTTCGGCAGGGATTTGAACATTTTCACCTACTGAGTTCATGAGGTAGGATCATAAGAAGGCAATGTTGAAAACTGGTGTAAAAATACGGTAAAATTGCTGTGTTATTAGTGAAAGTTGAAATATTTCAACATTCACTCAATGTTCAATATTTTTACTCCAAACTTTGAGCATGGCCACGTTTTCACATGATCTCATAAATTAGACAAGTGTAATTTTTTAAAATTCTGGACAAGGCAAGTTTTTGCAGCCGTGGTGCAAAATGATGTTTTATCCAATACACTTTAATGCCACATGTCATGTTACATAGAAACATAGAAACATAGACTTTGACGGCAGATAAGGACCACTTGGCCCACCCAGTCTGCCCATTTCCCTACCTACTGGATAAGCTGCAGATTCTAGTTAACCAACAGCCTGTTTCCTGCAACCCCCCACTATAATTGCTTTGTGTCTGTCCCATGCATGTTTGAATTCCCCCACTGTTTTAGACCCAACAACCTCCTCAGGAAGGCTGTTCCATGTATCCACCACTCTCTCTGTGAAAAAGAATTTCCTCACATTACCCCTGAGCCGTCCCCCCTCTATCTTTAAACTGTGTCCCCTTGTTCTTACACATCTTTTTTCTGAAAGATGCTACCTCCTGACTTTGTTGATTCCCTTGAGGTACTTAACGTTTCAATCATGTCCCCCTTGTCCCTCCTTTCATCAAGGGTATACATATTAAGCTCTCTCAGTCTCTCCTCATATGGTTTCTGATGTAGACCCTGCACCATTTTAGTTGCCCTCCTCTGGACTGCTTCCATCCTGTCTATGTCCTTGCGTAGATGAGGTCTCCAAACTGCACACAGTACTCCAGATGGGGTCTCACCAACTGTCTGTACAGAGGGATAACCACTTCCCTTTTTCTACTTGTGATGCCCCTTCCTATGCATCCCAGTATCCCCCTGGCTCTCCTTATCAACTTTTCACATTGCTTACCCACCCTTAGGTCATCTGATATGACTACCCCCAGGTCCCTTTCCATTTTTGTTGTTGTTAGTACTCCCCTGCTAATGTGTACTCTTCTCCTGGGTTTTTGTTTCCCAGGTGCATTACTTTGCACTTCTTTGCATTGAATCTAAGTTGCCATATGTCTGACCATTCCTCCAACCTTGCCAAGTCCCTTCTCATCTTTTCTACCCCCTCTTGTGTATTTATCAGGGGATTCATAAAATAACTATCTGGAAAATTTGGGAAGAAAATAAAAAAAATTATTATTATTATTAAGAAACACTGGGTGTAGTTCCAGACTTTATCCCAGTGGGTAGAGCTTTGTGATCCTGTGCTGGTGAGCTGAGTTCAGGAGTGAGCTCAGTGAGCCAGCTGGATGGGGCAAGGCTGGGGAGGATGGTGCTGTTATGCAACACCACCCCTCAGCCAAGGAAAGAATGGTGCAGGGTTGCCCACATGGGCCCAGGTACCATATAGTGAAGACAACTCTTTTCTTGGCATAGGGCCCTGCACATCTGCACCAATGGTGGTACAGGGCCCTGTGCATTGGCTGAGGGAAGGACTCTTTGCCCTGTGCATCTGGATCTGCAGCTACATGGAAGTGTAGGGTCCAGAGGACCCTGCACTTCTGCAGTCCACCAGATGGCTCCATGAATTCGTGATATCTGCTGCTGCACATCCATAGGCAGATGCTGCCTTCCCTTGGCACAGGATCCAGAGGGCCTACATATCTTCATCTGTTAATGCAGGTCCTGAAGGGACCTTCATGAATGACGATATGATTCCACTATCTCAAAAAGAAAGGAAATTATTTGCAAAAGCATTCATTAATGCACCAGTTAGGGTTCAACTTAATGCAACAAAAGTAGGGAAATGTGGCATTAGGGTTTCCAACCCAAACTCCCCACCACAATCCCCAAGTAGCAAAAGAAAAACACATTAGGGTTTTGGATCTCTGGAGTCTTGGCAAATCAGTGGTGGGGATAAAATTCCAGACCTGAAGGCCATCACTGGGGAGGCTAGCCTGGATTTGGTGCACTGACAGCCATGACTGGGATATGTTCATACTAGGCTACTCACTGTTCAAGAGAGACAGGCAATGGATGAGGGGCTGTATTATATGTGAGGAAGGGAATCAAGGCTATAGAGGTACAAGAGCACCTAGAGGGAAAGGAAGGGCTAGATGAGCTGTGGGTCATGCTGGACACAGGAGCTGCAGTCCCTATCCATACAGAGATGGTATACAGACCTCCAGGACAGGGAGAGGAGTTGGATAAGGTGCTTGGGAAAGATATCATCAGGATGGCAAATAAGGGGGAGGTGCTGCTAGTTGGTGACTTCACTCTGTCAGACGTGGATTGGAGCCTTCCAATTCTAGCTTTGGCAAGCAGCAGTGCCATTCTTGACTCCCTACAAGGGGCTTTTCTCAGGCACTGATAAATAAACCCACTGGGGGAGTGCTGGACCTGGTGCTTACAAACAAGGACAGCATTGCAGACATCACAGTGGGCAATCCCATAGGTATCAGTGATCGCCATTCAATGTGGTTTAACATTAAGACTTGAGCAGAGGCAAATCACACAAGGATGAGAGTCCTGGACTTTAGGAGGGTGATTGTGGATTTTAAAGAAATGGGAGACTGCTCAGAAACTTCCTAGTAGGGGAGAATTGCCGGGAGGGGGTCGAGGAATAGTGGGGAAGTAAGGGCAGGCATACTTAAGGCAACCAGCCTGTGTGTGAAGGAAGTGAGTAAAAGCAAAAGAAAAACTATTATGGTACTCTAAGGAAGTGGCCGTGGTGGTGAAGGAAAAAAGGGTGTCATGCAGGTGGTATAAGGAATGCAGAGGGAGGAAGACAGGGAAGTGTACAGGTAAAACAGAGGGAAGGATGTAAGGCAGTGAGAGGGGCAAAGACACAGACAGAGCAAAGTATATCAAAATGAGTAGCAAATGGGGATAAGACTTTCTTCAGGTACAGTACATAAGTGAGAAGAGGAAAGCAAGGGGAGGATAGCAACAATACAGAGGGTGGTAGAGAGAGACTGTGCAGAAAGGGACTAAGAAAAAGCAGATATCCTGAACAGGTACTTCTGCTCACTCTCCACAGTTGGGGGGGCCACCAGGGAACAACAAGAACGGGGGAGGGGGAAGCAGGTGGACTCAACTCTATTTTCAGAGGAAAGTGTCCTGAAGGGACATGCAACTCTGAAAATGGACAAGGCTATTGGACCAGATGGGATACATCAAAGGGTACTAAAAGAACTCATGGATGTGCTGGCTGACTCCCTGATGGCCTTATTCAACAGCTCACAGGAATCAGACATGGTTCCAGAGGACTGGACGAGAGCAGACATGGTCCCTCTACATAACAGTGGCAGCATGGGAAGAGATTAGCAACTACAGGCTGGGAAGCCTCACCTCAGTGGTGGGGAAATTAATGGAAACATTGATAAAGAAAAGGTTGGTAGAGTATCTTGACTCCAGTGGGCTACAAGACCAAAGGCAAAATAGATTTATGGGGAGGGGGTCATGCCAGACAAGCCTGATTGATTGCTTTGACTGGGAGGCCAGGGAAATAGATCGGGAGCAGTGGACGTGGCCTATCTGTACTTTAGCAAGGCCTTTGACACTGCCGCACAGAAGACTGATTAAGAAATTGAGCAGTCTAGGGAGTGGGATTCAAAGTGGTGAACTGGGTTAGAAACTGGTTAACGGATAAGTGACAGAGGGTGGTGGTTAACGGCACTCACTCTAATAATGGAAGAGTGACCAAAGGGGTGCTGCAAGGCTCAGCACTGGGACTGGTCCTCTTCAATGTCTTCATAAGTGACATTGCAGATGAACTGAAAAGGGAAGTAGGCCTTTTTGCATATAATACCAAAATATGAAATAAGATGGACAATCGGGATGGGGTGGAAAGAATGTGTTGGGATCTTGGAAAACTCAAGAAGTGGTCAAGAACATGGCAGTTGGTGTTCAATACCGAAAAGTGCAAAATCATGCACCTACACATACCTCTCAAGTGTCCCTCATTACGAGGGACATCCCTCATTTTGCCACTTAAAATTGCTCTGTGCCTCATCCGTCCCTCATGGAACACATGCTACCCACAAATAGAACAAGCTATAAATTCAGACTTTAAATCCCAAACTCTTAATATTCTAAAATACTAATTCCAAAATAAACTTTGTACAAATAAACACTATGGTTTTCACAGTGTTCTGAGCTTGTATCTCCATGTTTGAGGATGTGTCCCTCATTCTGAGTGTCTGTGTCCCTCATTGTCCCTCATTTTGAGTGTCCAAAACTGTCCATGTCCCTCATTTCAGTGACAAAAGGTTGAGAGGTATGCACCTACAGCATAGGAACCTAGGAACTGAGAATAGGATGGTGGAGGTACTGCCAGTTACTGGGAAGGAAAGGGACCATGGTTTTATCTGATGACCTCAAAATGGCAGGGCAGTGTGCATGTGTACACACAGGGTCATACTGAATGATTTTACATCAAACAAATGCTCTGTATCTATTGGTGTGCCTCAGGGTTCTGTACTTAGGCCTCTGCACTTTTCACAATGTATAGACGATTTAGATGAAGGGATAAGAAGTAAGTGCATAAAGTTTGCAGATGATACTATAGGACATAGAATTGATACTTTGGGGGATTGCATTGGACTTCCAATAGGTTTATGGGCTTTTAGAAAATGAGATGAAGAATTGGGTATGTCATTTAATACTGCCAAATGTAAAGTACTCCATTTTGGCACTAAAACTATGAAGTTTAATTATACCTTGAATGGTGCTGATCTTAAGGATTCAACTGAAGGAAAAGACCTGGGCATAATAGCATTGGATAACTTTAAAAATACCAAACAGTGTACCACAGAATTCCTGAAAGCCAATGGCTTACTGAATCTAATCAGAAGTCAATTTGTTTATAAATTCAAGGAAATAATAATACCACTGTGTCGCACATATGTGATGCCTCATATGTCCATATGAAATCTGCCAGCAGATAAAGGCCTAGTGGTCCATCAAATCTGCTCAAATGTGCAGCTAGCACCCCTTATTCTGCAGCTGCCCTCCTCTCACCTTCCCTCCCTCCCTTGACCCTCCCCTTGCCCTGTCCAAACCCCTTTTGAAGCAGTCCTCTGTTCTACTGGATACCACTTCCGCTGGTAACACATTCCACCCAGTTACCACCCTCTCCTTAAAAAAGTGTCTTCTCATCTTCCTCCTGAGCCTTCCTACCTCCAGTCTCATATCATGGCCCCAGGTGTCCCTCCCGCCCTTACTTTGAACAGCCCTCCGTACCTGTCTTATTTATTCCTTTCATATACTTGAAGGTTTCAATCATATCCCACCGTCTCTCCTCTCCTCCAGTGAGTACATGCTCAACTCCCTCAGCATCCTCTCTTATAGAAAGTCCCCCAGCCCCTTGATCATCTTTGTCACCCTGCGCTGCATCCCCTCCAGTAACTTAATGTCCCTCTTCAGATACGGGTGCCAGTACAGCATGCAGTACTCCAGGTGCGGTCTAACTAATGATCTATACCATGGCAGAATCACCTCCCCCCTCCTCGAGGATATACCCCTTGCAATGCAACCCAGCATTTTGTTGGCCTTTGCAGCTACCTTCCTACATTGTGCCAAGTTGTTCATTGATCCAGTAATGAGCACCTTCAGATCCTTCTCCTCCTCTATCTTGGCTAGCTGCACTCCCCCCAGCTGGTAACTCCTCCTTGGGTTTTTCACCCCAAAATGCAGCACCTTGCACTTTTTGGCATTAAGCCCCTAGTTGGCAGGTGTCTGACCAGATTTCCAGCTTTGCCAGATCATCCTGCAACCGCTGCCATACCCCTAGGTCATCCACCACTGCTCCCATCTTGTTGTTATCAGCAAACAGACTGGTCTTGCTCTTGATGCCCAATGATATGTCTGCAATGAATATCCCAAACAACACTGATCCCAACACCGAGCCCTTCGGAACACTGCTTATCACTACCCTTGGGGATGAGAGATCCCCACCACCCACCACCTCGGTTGCCTTCCCTGAAGCCAGTTCCCCTACCAATCTCACCAGCTTTGCACCCACCCCTGTGCTTTCTAACTTACTTCCCAGTCTCCCATGAGGCACTGAGTTGAATGCCTTACTGAAGTCCAGGTACAGGACGTCCACTGCATGGCCCCTGTCCAATCGCCTAGTTACCCAGTCATAGAACTCCACCAGGTTGGTTTGGCAGGATCTGCCACTTATGAAGCCATGCTGTTTGCTGTCCTACAGCCCTTTGGCTACAGGACAGCAGACTACTGTTTGTAGTTTTGGGGAGGATTGGGAGAAGTGGACAAAAAACAGGCTGAAAAAGGTTCAGAGAAGAAGCACAAAAATAATAAAAGATTTGAAAGAACTTGATTATGGGCATAGGTTAGATCATATGGGCTTGCACAGCCTGCAACATAGGAGGATAATTGGGGCCTTTTTAGTATTATTTGGTATACTAAAACGTAATGAATTAATGGCAGAATTTGGTTTATCACACAATGCACATAATCTTGGAACTAGGTGGCATAATTAACAGCTATGTATGCATCATTTCAAGACCACCAGAAGAAAACTATTTTTCACACATCAGGTGGTGAGAGTCTGGAATGCACTACCACAGAAAGTAATTTCAAGTGAATCTAGTAATATATTTAAAATTAGTCTAGATAGATACATGGATCAATGTACATTGATAGACTGTTACCACTGTTAGTGGGGTGACAGCTTACCTATGGACTTACATCTTCTGCTGTCAATTTTACTCTAGTATGAAATGTTTACTAATTAGCATAAACAAATAAAGGCATCTTGTCTAGACAAATGCATTGTGTCTAATCAAATGCTTTCTTTTCCCAATAGCAATTTTCAGGCTTACAGTTTCCAATTACTATATTTACCAGCTTTGATGTTGGGGATGGGGCATAACAAAGGGCAATGTGAGGCCATGATCTTGGTGTGACATAAATACCTCTGTGTACTATGTATGTGGGCTGTCAATGGAGGAACCTGTAGAGGCATATAATAGCTTAATGAGTGCCTTCCTTGCTGTATTAGAGTGACAGCGTGTAACTGCCACTTCTTCCTCAGAATTCGGGTTCATGACTCCCATCACTTGGACCAGTTAGGTAGTATCCTTGGTCAAAATGGCTGCCATTTTATCTTCAGTTTCCCATCTCCATCTTCTTCTTCCTTGATGACAACAATTTTGGCTATGGTCTCTGCAACAGAAGGCACAGTTTGGCATCAGGATTTTACTGTGATTCTGCAAGATCAGAGGTACATCTTCTGGGATTCCATTCAGATCCTACAGTAATGTGGAGAGATCTACAGTAGGATAGTATCTCACTATCTCTAACTCCTCATCCAAGCTATCCTGATCTCTTCTTCAAGCACCAGGAGAGGGCTGCATAGTTGCAGTTTGCTTTTACATCACATTCCATGTGTGAGTGGCAGCTCTGGTTACAAGCTGTCTTGATGACTCTGCAACAGCTGTATCTGGACTTGGAATCAGTTGTCCCATGGGCAACAGATAATTCCTCTGGGCTGGCTTGGTATACCCTAGATGTCCTTTTCTTTCTCTTTCTTTCTTTCTTTCTTTCTTTTTTGAATTTTGTTTACCTGGTGGGCACACTGAGACTAAAAGTCCTTTTTCAGTGGTGACCTGGATTTAATTACATATAAACATGGTAAAAGGACAATGTTCATTCTAAGACAGCAGTGGGTTAAAGTGAGTTAAATACATTCAGGGTTTAGCACATACTGAGGCAGTCCTGACTGTACTTTGTACACTGGAAGATCTCCAAATTGCTACATTACCGGAAAGTGGGTATCCCCCTTTTAATTGGCAATCTTATGCTTGTTGGGCAAGCCAAGATTTCTCAAAAGGACTCTTCTCTCTGGGCAACAGTTCATGAACCTTGACCTTCTTGTTATAGTAGACCTTGTTAGCCTGATTCTTCTTAGTATCAGTGCCTGATGATAATTTGTAGGCAGCAGTTAAAGATCCCCTGACACCATTAGGCAAACACTGATAAATGTAAGCTTTTGACACAGTCTGGCTTATATTTTATATATTGGTTATAATGTTGACTCCGTTTCCATCATTACAAAGAACACTTGTATGAAGACAAGATTACTGTTCCCTAGAATTTATCTGCTCTGGCTGCTTGTCTAAATACTAACATCAGTGACATGAGGAGGTTCAGGCACCTGACTTTGCTGGGGAGACTCCGGGTCAGTCGAAAGGAAAGGGCAGGACAACCTGATGGCACCCAAGGGGGGGGAGGCTACCAGGAAGGTCCTAGTGGTCAAGGACTCAATGAGGTTAAAAAGGGTGAAATAGGAGGGGTCAGATGGGAGGGGCTGGTCTGATGCCTGCTTTGAGCATCAGCCATCAGAGGTTTAAACAGAATAGGGAGGATGGTGGAGAGGGAGTGGGGGAGCTGGGGGCAGGTACACCTGGGTACCAACAATCTGTCAAACCAGTCAGTGGAGATGGTAAAGCAGAACTTCTGTAGACTGGGGGACAGATTGGTGGCACACTCAGCCTCCCTGGCCTTTTCCGAAGTCATCCCTGTGTGGGATAGGGAAGGGAGGCATGATAGAATAAGGAGTGCTGAAATAGACGAGTTTAATAGTTTGCTTAAAGGTAGGGGACAGGGGAACTTCTGGGACAGAAGACTCTTCAAGGGTGATGGTCTTCACCTAACAAGAGAGGGGGCCAGTGTGTTAGGGCAGAAGTTTGACATCTGTATCAGACAGTTAAACTGACTGTGGGGAAGTATGGGTCTAGGGTAACCATGGTGGATGGTGAGCAGAAGGGGATCCTAGATAGTGCTCCCCCACATCCAGGGGACTGTAGCAGCAAAGAGGGTACAAAGATATCAGTAGTGTTTACAGGACCAAGGGAATGGGCAGTAGTGATGGATAAAACAAAGGGCAAAAGTCCCAACAAGGGTGGGAGAAAACATGGAAAACAGAAGCACGGTAGCAAAGTAAGAGCAGGGGTCAGATGAAAGGGGGTATGCCTTAATGCCAGGAACCTAGGTAACAAATTCAGTGAGTTCCAGGCTCTGATAGCAAACACTGAGGTGGATCTTGTGGCCATCATGGAAATGTGAACCACAAATAATAATGACTGGGAGATGATAGTCCCTGGATATTCACTGTTAAGGAGGGACAGAGGAACTAGTAGAGGGGAAGGAGTTGCCCTTTTTGTCAATAAAGGCATTGAGGTGGTAGAAGAGGGCTGCATTAGGGGTAGCAGTGGTGAGGCTGAGTCAATATGGGTGCAACTCATGGCAGCCACAGGCAGGAAAGTATGCTTGGGGTTGACATATAGGCCTCCAGGGCAATGGAAGGAAAGGGACAGAGACCTCATAGAGGCACTTGAAAGAGGGGTAGCAAAGGGGGAAGTTGTGGTGTTTGGACATCTGAACCTGCCAGACATCGACTGGGAGGTCCCAGTGGCCAAGAGTGTCAGGAGTCACACCTTGTTGTATGCCTTCCAAGACTGTCCACTCGTGCAGCTAGTTAAGGAACCCACCAGGCAGACCACAGTCCTTGATGTGATGCTCACCAACTCAGTGATGGTGGGAGCAGCGGGAGTAGGGAAGCCACTGGGGAACAGCGACCATAACTCAGTTTGGTTTTAATTGGCCCTTGGGGCCAGCAAGTCAAACCTGAGAACTGATGTCCTTAACTTTAGAAGGGCTGACTTTGATAGGATGAGGGAACTGGTCAGGAATAAGTTAGTAGGGGTGGAAGACATAGGTGGGGTGGAGGAGAAATGGGGGTAATTAAGGGAGGCATCCTCGAGGCATCTAAAATATGCATAAGAACAGTAACAAAGAAAAATAGGTTTAAGAGATAACTGTGATTCTCAGTAAGGGTCAGGAAGGTGGCAAGGGCAAAAAGAAAGCCTTCTGGATTGACATGTGATGACTTGATTGGAGAAGGAGCATTTTCACAGTGTTCTGCTCTTCCTGGCCTTTAATTTTATTAATTGCATATAAAGGTGACTATGTTTTAGAAAGGAGTTGATTGTACTGATACCCCAGCATTGGAGAGACTCTAGAGATTGACATTTTGGAAGACACGGAAGTAGAAAGGAAAAATCTGCTGGTGAAGCATACTCTGCCACCAACCCCAGATAGAGCTAGGGAATCAAAATAGACAAAGCAGGCCCCGACAAAACCAGGCACATTGAATGCCTCAAGCACAACCTTAGCAGAAGAAAGATTTCTTCAAAAACTAAATCAATTAAAGAGGCAATACTTACACTTATTGATGATTCCAAGGCAATCAGAGCAAAATCTGAAGACCTGAGCAGAAGAATGGGAGATGCCAATGTCAGAATTTTGTCCATGGTGGACTGGCGTGAAACAACAGAGCCTGAACTTCCAACATTAAGACATAAGTTGGCAAAACTCGAATTAAAACTGGAAGACCTTGAGGGGAGAAGTAGACGCAACAACAATTTTATTTTTGGGTTGCCAGAAACAATGGAAGGATTCAATGCAGTACACTTTGCCCAAGTCCTGTGTGAGAATTTAGCTGGTCCATCACCCAATGGTAAAATTTATGTCATTGAGAGGGCTCATCGGGCTCTAAGACCCATGCTAAAGCAAGGAGAGCAGCCAAGACCCTTTATTATGAAATTTCTGAACTATCTGTACAGACAGCATGTCTTAAATAAGTCTAGAATGGTACAAAACCCAAGCTGGGATGGAAAAAAGATTCAGGTTACACAAGAGCTGCCAGAAGCCATTAGAAACAGGATGAGATAAGGAGATCATTTGTACCAATTGTTAAATTCATTGCATAAGATGCTTTATCCTGCTAAACTAACTGTGAGTAAAGATAACAAAACTTTTTCATTTGATTCACCGGAACAATCCAGAAAAACGCTCATGGACCTTTCCCGGAACTGTTTAATTCAGTCTGAACTGATCGTTTTAAAATAGCTTCTAAGAGGCAAAGTTCCCCATGATGAATATGTTTAATCTAAGTTTTTAGTTTTATATATGACTGTTTATATACTTAGGATCTAGTAATGATCTATTTAGTTTAGCCTGGGGTATGTAACACTGTTTTTGATTTACTGAATTTGATAATGTTAGAAGTGCTAAGTATTATGACAATGACTGCATAGCAAAGAAGCTTTTTGTTTTCATCAGTTCATTTAACAGTTAAGGTCTGGGGAGCTTCTAGGTTGTTTGTAGATAAACAATCTTAGTATCAGTCCCCTTGGACATGTGTAGTATATGCAAATATTCATACTCAGAGTTGCATTGCATAAATAATGGCTTCTCCTCTTGCAGTTTTTAAGACTTGACACATAAGATAAAGGAGTTCATCACCATTCTTAGTTTTATCTCTTTGGGTGCAGACGACTTCATCAGCTCCCATGCCTCTCTATATTATTTACCTCATTTATTTTATGCTAAATATAAATGGATACAAATAACAGGTGTTCTTAATTTGATACAGTGCAAGCCTGTTATAATGGACACATCTATGCACTCAACTGTTGTCCGTTATATCCAGTGTCCATTATATCCAGAGGAGGTGGAGCCTATGTGTTAGGTGTGTCTAGGTGTGTGAGTGGGGGCTTAGAGTGAATAATAATCTATTATAAATCTTTATGGATTACTCAGAATCCTGTCTAGCATATACAGTATGTTTTTGTAGTCTTTCTGTTTATTTAAAGTTATTTAGCTGCCAGGGAACATGAATATTTTTAAAGAAGCTTATAGCATAATGTATGAGGACAATAATAACTCTGGTGGCTGGATAGTGGAGTTCTATGACAGTAAGAACAAAGGCAGCAATACTGTAAGGGTTTTAACTGAAATATAAAATAAATTTCTCCTAGTGTACTTAATTAACTAGTAAAGGTTCATGCAGCTTCTGGAGAATTATTTTGTAAGAAATGTAATCTCTGTAGCTCCTCCATCATAATTCTACATTTGCCACATCTCCTCACCAGCTCTGCACTCCCGCCCCCAATAAAAGAACTAAGAATGTCCATAAAAGGTTAATGATGTCCATTAAAAGCAATGTTTCTGTCCATTACAGTATCACCAAAGCAAAAAGGCATTGGGCTTTATACATTTGCTTTGAGAAATCAGTTTTTCTCCACTATAACAGATTGCCCATTATAGCAATGTCTATTATAAGTAGAAGAAGAAGAAGAAGAAGAATCAGTATTTATATATCGCTTTTCATACATCCAAAGCACTTTACAAGCAATGCTAGACTGGTAGTGAAGTGACTGAATGTGTGGAGTGGAGCACACTGTAGTAACAGAGTTAATTCTGCTGTTTGTTGTCTCAACTAAGGGTGGGGGGGCAACTTAAATTGACAGAAGCTTATGCAAATCAAAATGTTTTTGATTGACTCATCAGACTGATTCATATATGGATGGCTTTATGTTAATTATTATTATTATTATAATAGTTAACAAAGTATTTGTTTCTGGTTGGGTGCTTTAGTATGGTAATTTTTTTAGATCTAAAACCAACACTGACATAATAGTATATAGGTTAATTCTCTTTAATTTTAGCAGATAACAATATAGATACCTACATAGAAAAGATTTCAGTGAGTTTGCTTTTCTTGGTCATAATGTCAGATGTTGTTGCAGGATGCTTGATTGGTTAATATTTTATTTTATTGGATTATGGATCTTGTGATCCCGTTTAACTCTAAGTCCACATTATGGATTTATAGGAGGCTCTCCAAAGGTGGGAGCATACAAAATATTCATCTTTCTTTTACTACCTTTAAAATGCAATTGGAATGAGTATATTGCTATGGGAACCGAAATTAGAACCACACTCTCATAACAAGTTTATTTACTTAGCATCTTTACTATTAAATTAATATTAGATATATAGAGGTATAACAAAGAAGCACCCTCATATATTGGATAGTATTACAGTTTAATTTGTATGGTATCTTATTTCTTTGTAGTGTGATAAAAAGTAGAATGCCTATGTAATTATAATACAAAGATGATGCCTTATTTAGCCATCTTCATTTAGGTTTTTATAGTTCATGAGGTTGGGACTGTGGAAATGGTGAAAACATTGTGAGGAATTTATCACAGTCAAAATGAAGAGAGCAGGTTGGTCTTTAGGAACAGGGGGAGATGTACCAGGAAATTCTTTCTTTTTTTTTTTTTTTTTGCATAATGCATGTCATTTGGGGGGGATTTGGATTAGACAAGGGATTTTGTTAAAGAAGTTAGATGTCGGGGTTTTGAGGGCCAATTTTCCTATACCTTTCTTCAAGAGTATAGTTTTGGAGTTATAAGACTTCAGAGGTGACATTGTGTTCATTATACACAGCAATATTTTAAAAGATGAGAAACATTTTCACATATGCTTCCTGAAATTTGAAAGGGGCTCACTCTAAGGTAAAAAGGCTGCAAGTCTTAAAGCATGCATTATCTTTGAATTGTAATGTTTTGTTTCTCCAAGAGACTCATCTTTTATCTATGGAGATTAACCTTCTAAGAAAATTGGATTATCATATGGTCTATGGGGCTAGTAATTCTACTTCAAAATAGGGAGTTGCTATTTTGATAAATAATAGGTTCAATTTTAGTCAAAACCAAATAATTGCAGACCCCGAGGGTAAATATATTTTAGTGGCCAGAACAATACATAACATGCATGCATGTACTCCTGGGTTCCATTTATGGACCAAATTCAGATACTGCAGTCTTTTTAATGCATTTAGTAAGAGTTTTGACACCATTCTCCTCTTACAAGATAATATTAGGGGGTACTGGACCATTCCCCTAGACCCTTATCTTGATAAATCCACTTTTCCAAGGGTGAAGCAGAACTCAGAAAACAGAGTATTAAAGGAGTTCTTGGAGCTTTATGATTTTGTAGACCCATGGAGAGCAATTAATCCAACTTTAAGAAAATATTCTTTTTTTTCACCAGCACACAACTCTTTCTCAAGAATTGATTATTTCTTAATTAGCAAATCACATCTACCAAGTATTACAGATTCCCAGATCACGGTGAGAATTCCTTCAGACCAATCTCTAGTTTGGACAAAGCACAATATGGATTTTACTTTTATTAAACAATCAGTTTGGTGTTTGAATAACCAACTTCAGAGGGACAAATTTATCATAAAGCATATTAATCAGCTAATTACCGTACTATTTTTTTTAAACTAATCTCAATTTGATGGACAAAATAGGTATCATTTAGTCATCCTGTAAATATTATATTAGGGGAGAATTTATCAGACTTTCGTAGAAATAAAAAAAGGAAAATCAGGCCAAGAAAGATTATTTATTTACTAGAAAAGAACACTTAGAAAATCAAGTTAATGACTCTTCTTCAGAACAAGGCTCTCAAGAATTACAGAGATGTAAAGACCAATATGAAACTCTGACTACAGAAAAAACGGAGTATTGAAATTTTAGAACAAAAGCCAAATATACTGGTTTAGAAGAAAATCCTAGTAGGCTTCTCGCCAGTAGGCTTAAAATTCTTGAAATTTCCAAAAATATCATTTCAGTTATTTTGGAGAAAGATGGTTCAATTAAAACTGGCCTAAGAGAGATTTTGTGAGAATGTGAAGCTTTTTATAACCACTTGTATGGCCCTATCTCCAATTCTTCTTCACAGACCAAAGTTAAAAATCACTTAAGTAATTTTAACAGTCCCCAAATTAACCATATGAAAGCTAAAGATTAAATTAGAATTATTAGTAATCAAGAAATTATAGAAGCTATCAATAAATTAAAATCTGACAAATCTCCTGGCCCAAACTGATTTACAGCAAACTTTTACAAAACGTTCATACAACTTTTGGGACCCATTTTACAATCTTTAAACACATATACCCTAACATATGGTTTTAATGATTATACATTGCTAGATGCCCTAATAATTCTCCTGCCAAAGCCTGATAAACCTAGAGAAAGGATAAGTAGTTACCATCCTATTTCACTCATAAACTGTGATGTAAAAATTCTGACATCCATATTGGCCCAGAGAATTTGGAACCCTTTAATCTGTTGAGAACAAGTGGGCTTTGAGTCTTCTAGACAAGCCTCTGATCATATTAGGAAATTGTCTTATGTTTTCTCCACCTCTAGGGACTCCTTGCCCCATGCAGTTCTGTTGTCTCTGGATGCAGAGAAACCATTGGATAGGGTAAATGTAGACTTCCTTATTGCACCACTTAAAAAAATTTGGTTTTCAAATATGTTTACTAACTGGTTACAAATTCTATATTCCTATCTCACAGCACAAATGTTTTGCAATGGTATATTCTCATTGCCAATTCAGTTGTTTTGTGGAACACGTCAAGGTTGTCCATTATCCCCTATCCTATTTAATTTCTACCTTGAACCTCTTTTATATTTCATAAACAATACTCCTTGTTGTAAAGGATTAGGGTAGGCCCTTTTCACCTAAAACTCTCAGCATATGCTGATGATGTGCTGTTACATGTCTCTAATCTGAAGAATTCAATATTGGCAGCCCTAGAAATGATTCAAGATTTCAATAAGATTTCTCATTACAAGTTAAAGGAAAAATAATGGTCATGCCTTTACATGGAGGTTTATTCAAAAAAGAGATCATAAACTTAGGGTTATTTTGGACACCTAATCATATTAAATACCTGGGAATTTATCTCTCACAAGATAATACCAAAATTATTAATATGCATCTTAATAATTTTAATTAATTAAATAACACAGGATATTAATAGATGGAAATTGCTCCCTCTTTCACTTTGGGGTCTGCTTAAGTGTCAATAACAGTCTGATTTTCTCCCCTACTGGGCACAACTGTCTTGTCTATTATACTATTATGTAACTTTTGTCATCTGTGCCTACCTGCCTGTTTTCTCCCTCAGCTAGGCCTATTGACTTGTCTACTTCACCACTGTTGCTGCCACCAGGACATGGATAGTCTACTGTGCCTGCCTCTGACTTTTGTGGACAGTTCTCCTGTCTTCTGCAACTGGCTGTTTGTCAATGCTTTGCTGTTATGGTAGTATGCTGGTATGCTGTTATCCTGTTATCTTTTTACGTGGTTATGCTGTTACCCTGATATATTGTTACACTGTCAAACTGTTACTCTGTCAAACTGTAACGCTGTCATACTGTTATGCTGTCATACTGTTATACTGTCATACTGTTGTAATGTTGTACTGTTATTCTGTTGTATTGTACTGTCCCAGATCGTGCCTGAAAATAGGCAGGATTTTTGCCTAGTGTACTTACGTGGTTACCAAAAGCAAATAAATAAATAAATATTCTAAAAATGAACATTTTCCCATACGGTTTCACCCCTTAACATGTTAAAGGGGAGAGGAAATGTATGCTAATGGGCAGCAGTATATGAAGTTGTTATTCTCAGAAATGATATGCATTCCCCTAAATTATCCATATTTGACTGTACCTGAATAAAAAGTTATACAAAAAAATCAGTTTTGCATGGTTTTGTTTTTATGGGCAGTATTCTGTTACAGTTCTCTTCGTGGAACCAGTAATTTAGAGTTTTAACTATATCATGGCTTGTGCACAGAATGCTAACTATGAGCGGCTGACCTATCAGAACTATGATTAGAGTTCTGTGCACAAACTGTGACATAGTTAAAACTCCAAGATACTGGTTTCATGAAGAGAACTGTAACAGAATGCTGCTTATAAGAACAAAACAATGCAAAATTCAGTTTTTTGTATCACATTTTTTTCAGGAAGAGCTAAATATGGATACTCTAGGGGAACACATATTTCTGAGAATAAGATATTTATAAGCAGCTGCAATTAGAAATGATTTCCTGTCCTCTTTAAATTTATTTCTTCGGTTACAATGGTTTGTCCTTATACAGGCTTTAATAAATGATTTTTTATGGCAAAAAAAATGCTAGAATTGCTTTAAATAAAGACCCTGATCCAAACCAATTACAAAATAAACTTCAACGGGCCTTCTCCTCCATCGAATCCTGGTTCCTAAATCATAAACTGCTTCTCAATCAGAAAAAAAACAAGTCTATGGTCTTTTGCAGCCCCCACAACAAAAACAAACAACTCCACCTCTCCATTGCGACCGAACAAGGAGCCATCCTAGAGCAAACACAATCATTCAAGTACCTTGGCATCACCCTTGAGCCACACCTCTCATACATTGTCCATATTAGCGATGTGGCAAAGTCTGCCAATGCGAGGTTAGGCATATTATTTCAGCACAGGAAACACCTAACCCCAGAAGCACTGTCAGTGGCTGTCCAAAGCTCCATTGTCAGCATCATAGACTATGGTCTTATCATATATGGGTCTGCAACTACCACTGCTCTCAAACGTATCGCGACCTCCCTGAATAAGGCCTGTCATCTCATCACTGGCTCACATCGCCATATCCACACATGTGACCTTTATTCCCAATCTGGATGGCTTCAACTGGACAAACGCATAAAATACCAAACTTGCATCACGGCCAAGAAAATCATAATGAGACTTGCCCACTTGGTGTCTGTGCCCCATAAGCCCTAGACATAGGAATGTCACTACAAGGAGATCCAATTCCATCTACTACATGTCCCACGATGTGATGCGACCAAGGACAAAGATCATTTGCCTATCGGGCATCCAACTGGATCAACTCTCTTGGCAGCGACATAGTGACCGCTCCAACACTCAGCCTTTCAAGTCCGTTGCACCTCTCACTGCTTGTATCCTGCAATTGCCCATCTTAACATTTCCACCGTTCCAGCTGCACATGCCCCAGCACCCAGCACTTACAATCCAGTCTTTTACTAACACCTTGCAGCATATTCCCTCGACAAGGCCCACCCTGGCTGCACTGTCTCCCTCACCACTTCCCCCCATATCTCACTCCTACCCTGTCCCCACCCACCTCCCGTACTCCCCTTACTGCCTGCACCTCCTACCCCCCTAGATCTCCTACCTCACTTCTCCCCCCCATCAACCCCCTCCTCCTAGTCTTGCTCATAGCTCAAGTCTTTGTACTGGTTATTACATGTCTCTAAGTCAGTGGCGTTATGTTTGTAACTAAAAATGATGACTGTTGCACACGCTGACGTGGAACCTTTGTAAAAAAGCCTCGGCTCAAAGGTATTGTAATCCTAGATTGAAATAAATAAAATAAATAAATAAAATAATGCTACCCAAATCTCAAGGTGGTATCAAAAATCACAAATTTTATGTTTTATTGTATGTCTACCCACATCAATAAATATCTTAAATGGATCTCTCCTACAGTTAACGTAAGCAGCTATAAACTGATTTGGCTTGATATAGTTATTTCTTCTCAAAAAATCTAAAATATCTCCTTTGGCCATGTTATATATGAAAGCTACTAGTTTACCTCTTGCTCTTAAACATAAGGTAATAGGTATTTCCTCTAAAGTACATAATCAAGTTGGCATGTTCTTAGATGTGTATTTTTTGACACAAATCAACCTCTTATTAACAACTATAACTTCAAATTAAATAGGAACGTTCAGAACGTGTTTGTAGGACAGGTACAAGGGACGGTGGTGTCACACAAAAACTTACACGCTTAAGTCAAAAGTAATGCTGCACTCACCCCTTGAAATAAAGACCTACTTCAAGTGACTTGCTGTTCAAAACATTTATTCGGCAGTCACTGCCAAGAGCAGAGCACAACTGCAGCACAGAAAGTTCTTACGTTTCACCCAGACTCAACGAGGCTTCATCAGAGAATGATCTGGAAATGCAGATAGCTCATTATTTATGTCCATGTCACAAAACCCCCCACACCAATCAAATTGATTACTTAATTAAAAATGTAATCTAATCACCATATCTACTTTTTGAATTAACATAAACAAAGCTAAATGTTTAACACACAACCTATTTAACATTTTTATATAGTAAGTTCAAAACAAATCTCACTACAATTAGTGGAAAATTAGAAGAACGTTCACTTTTTGCTTGTGAGGAGCTCCATTAATCAATACGGTCTGATCTGGAGGACCTACAAAAGAACCAAAGCAAGAGGCATTAGTAAATAATTTGTTACCTAGTATCTACTAGTATTACACTCAAACATTTTATAAAGCTGCGGGGTAGGGGGTATAGAAGACATTCTTTTTTCTCAATTTGTTAAGGAAATCAATTTTGATTTTGATTTTAATGGTTCAGGACCCACTAGAGCTCATTGTAAGTACAAACAGTATGTGCAGTTTAGTCTAAGTGACCTCTGATATACAGGTTTACAAGTTAACAGGTTACCATCCCACCAGAGCCCCTTATTCAATATAGTGGGGGAAAAACCTCTATAAACATCTACAGGTTAGCATCCCACCAGAGTCCCTTACTCTATACAGTGGGAAAACAATCTTCAAATTCTGAGAGGTACACCACAGCTTGCATCCATTTTTCCGAAGCCCCTGAGGATCTCTCATAAGAGAGGCCCAAACATAAGGGATCGTTTAATGCACAGCTATCTCCCCAAGATAAAAAGGCCCTTGCAAGAGAATAAGAATCAGTGGGGTACTAAAGCATGTGGAGACTGTAATGCATGCCCTGTTATACAGAGGTGCAGTCAGTTCATGAACCCAAAAACTGGGATGAAAGAAAAAGTTAGAGGACAAATAACATGTAACACTGAAGCAGTGATGTACCGCCTTACATGTACATGCAGTAAATTCTATGTGGGCAGAACTAAATGGAAGTTTAGACATAGATTCAATGAACATTTAAGAGCAATACACAATAATAATGAAAAGTATGCCATGGCAGTGCACATTAACTCCCAAGGTAATAAACATGCCCACAAGATAAAAGCAATCGGTATTGAGACAATACCCAGTAGTCCAAGAAGTGGTGACCTGAAAGGTAAACTTAACAAAAAAGAACATGAATGGATTTTTAAACTGGGGGCATTAAGCCACCCAGGTCTTAATGGTAAATTTGAGATTTCACATTTTTTGAAAAAATGAATGTGGGTAGATATATAATCCTGTTTTCCCACTGTATAGAGTAAGGGGCTCTGGTGGGATGCTAACCTGTAGATGTTTATAATAAGAGGTTTTTTTTTTCTCACTATATTGAATAAGGGGCTCTGGTGGGATATTAACCTGTTAACTTGTAAACCTGAATATCAGAGGTCACTAGATTAAACTGCACATATTGTTTGTACCTGCAATGAGTTCCAGTGGGTCCTGAACCATTAAAATCAAAATCAGAATTGACTTCCTTAACAAATTGAGAAAAAAGAAGGTCTTCTATACCCCCCCCCCAGCCTTATACAGTGCTTGAGTGTAATACTGTTAGATACTAGGTAACAAATTATTTACTAATGCCTCTTGCCTTGGTTCTTTTGTAGGTCCTCCAGATCAGGCTGTATTGATTAATGGAGCTCCTCACAACCAAAAAGTGAATGTTCTTCTAATTTTCCACTAATTGTAGTGAGATTTGTTTTGAACTTACTATATAAAAATGTTAAATAGGTTGTGAGTTAAACATTTAGCTTTGTTTATGTTAGTTCACAAAGTATATATGGTGATTAGATTACATTTTTAATTAAGTAATCAATTTGATTGGTGTGGGGGTTTTGTGACATGGACATAAATAATGAGCTATCTGCATTTCCAAATCATTCTCTGATGAAGCCTGGTTGAGTCCAGGTGAAACATAAGAACTTTCTGTGCTGCAGTCATACTCTGCTCTTGGCAGTGACTGCCGAATAAATGTTTTGAACAGCAAGTCACTTGGAGTATGTCTTTATTTCAAGGGGTGAGTGCAGCATTACTTTTGACTTAAATAAGAATGTTTTTACAAAATCTTGATTTCCTGAAGTTAAAATTTTAATGGTGGCCTTACTATTAAAGGATAGATTTCTGCTACCCTTTAGTGAAATATTGGAAAACTTTAGAATTAATAAAAAAATACATTACAAATCTTTTTTCGATAATAATTGCTCTTGTTTCACATTTTGGTCAGTTTCCTTGGACTAAGGACTACCATGAAGTTCTCCATAGAATCACAAATGCTAGTAATAACCTACATCCTATTGCTAATACTGTATGTATAAAATCTAATTAGCCATTAAATTCTCTGATGCGCCAATTCAACCCTCATACTAGCATCTGGAATTGGAAAATAGTTCTCAGGACTGGACTCAAATGTGGAATAGTATCTACAAATATATCCCTTTAGATAATCTGACACTAATGCAGTTCAAAATTCTACATAATGCTTAAATGACACCTTGTAAATGGTTTCAAAGTGACTTTTTGAAATCGGATAAATGTACTCGTTGTAATATTGACAGTGGATCTCTGAGTCATATCTTATGGGGTATCCATTAGCACAACCTTCTTGGGAATATATCAAAAAGAGGGTTATAGATAAACTAAATCTGAAGTGAGCTATACCATCTTGAAGGATGTATCACTGGGATTTATGACACTCTACCTAATAAATCGGATAAAGCTATGATGGCTTTATTAACGATGTCCACTAAACAGATAATCTTGAGGCACTAGTTAGACAGAGATATCCCTACTTTTAAGGAATAGTCTACAAACATTTTACACAATCTACAACTTAGTAAATTAATTGTGAGTATTAATAATAACCTTCATCATTTTCAAAACTATTTGGGGAAACTGAACAACTTTATTTTCATCTGTTCATCCATTTATCTATTTATCTATGCACTGACTTATCTTTTTATCTTTTTACCTTTCATTTCTTGCATCTTTGCTGTCTACTCTACTAGTTTTGTTTGGTATAATTATTTAGTAATTAAGATGTATATAAGGTAATCTAATGCATTTGTATTTTTACTCTTTTTTGCTACTGTATTATTTCACCCTTTATGTAGGGTATAGCTTGAATTTGTGTTTTATTATAGTATGGCTTTCATGTATTGGGTGGGGGTATATTGTTGTGCTGGACTACTTTAATTTTAGTTTTATTTGTATTGCCTTGTGTGTGATCTTTGCCCTTTTTTCTCTTTTTGTAAGTCTGTAGCTTGTATTTTTATTTACTTTGTTCTGTACTGTTATCTGATAATAAATAGAGAGTGTAACAATTTTAAAAAAAGAAGGCCCTCTATAAATAAAAGAAAAGGCAGGGAGAGGTGGAATGGGAGGATTATCTACAGAAAAACAGGGAGGCACAGAGGGCCATTAGGGAGTCCAAAGCAGACACAGAGCTGTGTATCACAGAGGGCATCAGGAATGGAAAAAACAGTTTTTCAGATATAGTAGTGAAAAAAATGAAAAAGGGTGGGAGAATAGTAAGGCTAGTTGAGGGGGATAGGGTGATAGAGGAGGATGGGCAAAAGGCCGCCATCCTAAATGACTACTTTTGCTAGTTTTTTCGAAAGAGGACAGTGGATTCATGCCAAAGAGTGGCATCAAAGCAGCCACTAAGGAATCAGGGAAATGAAACAGCCATTGTTTACTAGTGAAAGGGTTCTGAAAGGGCTGGCTGCCCTTAAGATAGATGGGCACCAGGACCAGATGGGTTGCATCTGAGGATACTTAGGGAATTAACTGTGGAGCTGACTGAACCACTGGTATGTCTATTGGACAGCTCACTTAGGTCTGGGAAGCTCCAAGGGATTGGAAGGTTGTACCACTTCATAAAGGGGGGAGATAAGAAGCAACTAGGGAACTATGGGCATATCAGTCTAACCTCTATAGTAGGGAAGCTAATGGAGTCACTGAGGACCTCATAGACTACCTGGAGAGCAACAGGCTCCAGGATAGCAAACAGCATGGTTTCATGGCAGGAAGCTCTTATCAGACTAACCTGATAGTTGTCTTTGACTGGGTGGCAAAGCAATTAGACATAGGCCACACTGTGGATACACTCTGTTTTGACTTCAACAAGGCTTTTGACTCAGTACCTCACAAATGATTGCTCAAGAAGATGGAAGACCTGGGTGCAGCTAAACCCATAGTGAACTGGGTGTGTAACTGGCTAGAGGGGAGGCAGCAGAGGGTGGTGGTTAATGGGGTTAAATCAGAGGAGAGGGAAGTTATGAGCAGAGTTCTATAGGAATTAGTCCTGGGTCCAGTCCTCTTCATCATGTTCATTAATGACATTAGAGAAGGAATCCAGGACAGGTTGTCTCTCTTCGCAGATAACGCAAAACTATGTGGGAGGGTGGATAGTGATGAGGAAATAAGGGAAATGCAGAGATACCTACAAAAGCTAGAGGGATGGTCAAAGGTCTGGCAGTTAAAATTCAATGCTAGAAAGTGCAAGGTGAAGCACCATAGACAGAGTACTGGATGGGAGGAGAGAGACATAGCACTACAGCTGAGGAATGGGATCTGGGAGTTATCATTAGCAATTTATTTATTTATTTATTAATTTATTTATTTGAACGTTTTACCAGGAAGACACATTGAGCACTATTGCTCATTTCCAGGTACATCCCGGGGGAAGGGGGCAAAGGAAACAGTACATACACATTGTCAGTAGAACAAGTATACATCTAAAGAGCACAGGGTAATATTGTTACAAGAAATTTGCAGGAATATACAAGTTATACAGAAGCATTATATACGGAGCAGATTTAATCACAACAAGCGCATCTAGTAGAATGAGGAGAAGAGCATGACAGTAATGGCCGTGGACAAGATTTCGGGCAGTACAACCATGCGGTGGGTCTAAACACTGTAATGGGAGAGTATGGGAGCAACGCACTTAGACAATTGAGTCAGTGCAACAAGGCCTATAGCAAGGCTAAAAAGATGCTGGGATTATTGGGAGGGATATTGATAGCAGAAGAAAAGAGGTAATACTTCCCCTCTACAGATCCCTGGTAAGGCCTCTCCTAGAGTACTGCACCCAGTTCTGGAGTGCTCACCTCAGAAAAGATAATGATAGGTTGGAGACAGTGCAGCGCAGAGTAACAAAAATGATTCAGGGCCAGCAGGGCAGATCCTATGAGGAGCACCTCAAGGCACTAAATATGTACACACTGGAGATCAGAGGGAAGATATGATAAAGACCTTCAAATTCCTTAAAGGAACTAACAAAGTGAAGAATAGTGGAACCTTGGAACAGTCTGTCAGCTGAAGTGGTGGGTGCAAAAACAGTCAGGAGATTCAAGCAGGGCTGGGACATAATGAAGGGAATAGTGGTTACCGGGGCTGACAGGACAAAGGAGGAGAATAGAGAGAGGGTGGGGAGGGTTAGTACCCTGCAGGAACAGTAGGGTCCAGGGATTATAGGGAACTTGAACAGACTGGATGGACCTCTGGTCTTTTTCTGCCATCATTGTCTATGTTTCTATCATAATTCCCTTTCATGACATACTGTAGTTATTTCCATAGCAACAGATTGTGTTGCTATGAACAGAATTGTGATGTCAAGTGCAGCAGCAAGGACAGAGAGGTCACAGGTCCTGTTTTCATACAAGTGCATTTAGCAATAAAACAATTCAGCTGAGAATTGCAGAAAAAAATATGAACTATAATCTGGATAGTGTTTAAATAGTCCATGTTTTTAAAGCTGCCCCAATGGTGTCAGGGGCTCTTTAAGTGATCCTTCAGTCTTTGCCAGTACTGCAAAGAGGTCGCTTGCCTAGCACTATTGGTGGAGATTCCAAAACAGAGATCCATGGGCAATTTGGCTTTACACCCAAATATTCGATAGTAAGGAGAAAACATAGTTGCATCACTCCTAGTACAATTGTAGAAATGAACCAAGGTGCTTACCTGTTGGCTCCATTTGACTTTCTGTTTTGGGTCCAGAGTTCTCAACATGTTTAGGAGACTGCAGTTTGACCACTCAGGTTGAAGATAACCTTGAAGGTAATAAGGCATCTTCCTGGATTTGCAGATTCCCCACAGAGATAACAGCTCTTTTATTAGATTGATCACAAACTCTTGACCTTGATTCAAATAGATCCAGTTTGGTGCACCATAATCCACAAAGAATGTTTTCTACCAGCACCTTGATCCTGCTGGTTGTCTTTGGTCATTGGTTGGAAAGGCTGTAGCATAGTTAGCTAGGTAGTTAGTTAGTCAGTCAGTCAGTTAGTTTTTGTTGACAGGGAATGGGGGACTAGACAATACTGCTTATTTTCAACCTTGTCCAAGGAGGATATCAATGTAAACCATCTGAAATTGAACCAGATTAAGCTGTTGGTGGTATTTTTAATTAATGGGGGAAGCTGGCCAGGACAAAGAGGAAATTCTTCTACTCTTTTCAAAAAGTGCCAGGGGATCTGTAATGTTCCCCTGAACAGCCACCAGAAAAGGCAGACAGGACTTTGGTTTAACATCTCATCTGAAGGACAGCACAGTACAGTATCTCCTAAGAAGGTTGTACGGGTCATATTTTCTGATTCTGCCAGGTTGGGCAAATCAGAACCAGAACCAAAACCAGAACTAGAGCCAAACATGTAATATATAGTAATAATTAGTGGTGCAATCAACAGAACAACACAAGACTAAAGTTATACAGGAGGTATGGATCTACTGCACTAAAAAAGGCTAATGCAAACCAGTGACATCATTTCTTCTTCAATCTGATCATTCCCAGCCACCCTGCTCCACTGGCACAGTTTTACATAGGTGTAATATTGACCTTGTCAGTGCAACAGATGTTTGTCCTGTATGGGAGGAATGGAAGATGTGAATAGAGAGATATAAGCAGTACTGTATGCAACTTCCTTTCAAAGTCAGTGAGAGGCATCTAACTGCCAGTATGAGTTCTGTCTTTTCAGTGACACAAACAACAGGAAGAGTGATGTGCAGTGGTTTGGCGCATGTAGTGGCAGCAATAGAATTATGATGAAGAAATTAGAAGAGGAGTCGCACAGGGATAATTTACAGCAGGAAGAGTGACAGTGGTTTGAGGGGTTCATGGAGTTTAGTCATATATCCTTTTGATGTCAGACTCTTTTTCACCTTGCTGCACATAGTGTCAGTCATAATTGTAATTCAGTGTAGGCAAGTTGACTTTTAAAAATGCCAGTTATTCAAGATGTACAGGGAGAAGCGTAGCTCTGGCAGGAGTTATTTATTTATTTATTTATTAGAATTTTGGTAACTGGGTAAGTCCACTGAGACCATGCAGTCCCTTTTTCAGTGACGACCCGGGTGTCAATGGTGAACACACTACAACAGATAAATACAATAATAATATATAAGATACAGAGAGATTTAACAATGTTGCAAAAATGATTACAGTGGAAAGCCAGGTAAGTAACTTAAAACAGATCAGGCATTAAGCATATATAAATAAACAGGATAACTAATATTATGCAATATATACATAGCAGGAACACAAGAGCAGGTGGATTATAAGATACATCTATCAGAGTAACATAGACTAGGCATTAACAATGCTATAAGGGTTATTTAAAGCAATTGCAGAGGAGGGGGGTTAGTAGGAAAGAGGTAAGCTCTTTTTTGAAGGAGGATAGGGTGGAGCAGGAGAGTAAGTTGGGGTGAGGGAATACCAAGCAGAGTGAGCTGAGAAGGTGAATGAGCGCTTACCCGATAGGGGTTGCATCTTCTGGATTGCTAATAAGGGTAAGGAAGTAGATCTAAGTGTGCATGTGGGTGCTTTTTTGTAAACATTTCCCCTTAGGCAAGGGGGATTAAAGAGCTTGGTAAGTTTGAATACAAGGCATAAGGTGTGAAACTGTAACCTTGAGTCATAGGTAGGCCATTGAAGAGAATACAGGGCCTCACAGTGGTGTTTTCTGAAGTCCGCTCCAAGGGCAAAACGTCCAATCCTATGATAAAGTTGATGAACCTGTGCAAGGGAAGAGGTTTGGGAGGAGAGTAGTAGAGGAGCACCATAGAACAAAATAGGGAGAAGGGATGTTGAAACAATCTTTTTACAGGCAGCGCTGGATAAAGTAGGGTGGAGGGAGTATAATAACCCGAGCTGCTGGTTTACCATTTTGGTAAGCTGTGTTGCATGATACTCCATTGAGAAGGAGGCATCTAAGTGAACCCCAAGGTATTTAAAAGAACTAACCATCTCTATGTGGTCTCCTGACTGTGTACTGATCTGGAGCTGTTTGGTAGGTTTGGGGGATGGGTTATGGGTTATGGAAAAGCATAGCTTTTGTTTTTTTTCTTATTTAGAATTAGATGATTGTCAGAGAACCAGTTCTCAAGCACAATTAAATCAGAGTTAAGGCTTTGGTTAAGCCAGTCTATATTGTTAGATGAGCGGTATAAGATTGCATCATCAACATATAATTGCACAGATGCACCACCTCAGAAGTTGGGGAGCTCATTGAAAAAAAACAAGAATAGTATCAGGCCAAGAATAGAACCTTGGGGTACTTTGAGTGAGATAGGCCTTGAAGAGGAGAATGAACCAGACCATTTTACCCTTTGCAATCTTCCAGTGAGGTAGTTATGGAACCATGTGATTGCTAAGCAATCTAGACCTAATTGATGCAATTTACCAAGGAGAAGGTGGTGGTTGACTAGGTCGAAGGCATTAGTCAAGTCGATGAATACTCCACTGTTTAGAAGACCAGCATCACTTGCATTAAGAATGTCAGTCAAGACTTTGACAAGGGCTGTGGTAGTACTATGGCCCTTTCTGAAGCTATGCTGGCAGTGTGTGAGAAGATGATATAAGTCTAGGTAGGATTGTAGCTGAATGTGCAAGATCTGCTCCAGGATCTTAGCCAGTGGGTAGAGAATTGAAATAGGCCTATAATGTTCTACAGCGTGGGTCCCTCCCTTATGGAGGGGGACCACCACAGCCACTTTTCAAAGACTTGGCACTTCACCAGAGAGGATAGATCTATTTAGAAGATCACAGACAGGTTATTAAAAGTTATTAAAGGGGAACTGTCATCAACAGGGTTTCTTAATGTCTGAAAGACCATAAACAGCTACTTTGAGTGAGCTGTTGTGTATATCTGTGAGTCTTTGCAGTCCAGAGTTATTCATATGTTAATCAGTCTATAATTTAGGGCTGGGGGCAGCCATATGTTTTAGGCTCCTGACAGGAAATGATGTCACCGAGGATCTTGGCCCTCCATTGACTGCAGGTTAAATAGGAAATTGTCTGTTTTATTAAGTGTGTTTTAAGGTGTTATTACAACACGTTCTACAATTATAATACTTGCGTTGTATGTACATTGAAACTAGTACGTTATCACCCTTACATTTAAAACTGTTAGTAAAAATAATCCATCTTTAGGGTTGCTTTAACCGCTAGGCTATACTGCCAGCTGATAATCAAAAAGTACACATCTCAAGGCTGGCTCTGTGGTGCCAGCAGGTATAGAGGCCCCATATCAGGATTTCTAAACCCTGTCTGTGTCCATGTCAGTACAGATTTCTGGGGCTGCCACAGCACTGACTTCTGTCTTTTTCCATTCCCTCTCTTAGAGCTTTTTCTCTTACAATTTCAGGTGTGAACTCAGGTCTACAAGATGCAAATGTGGCTATGTACCTACTGGCCTAGCATCATGAGGCCAGCCTTGAAATGTGAAGTTTTTGATTATCAGCTGGCAGTACAGCCTAGAGGTTAAAGCAAAGAGCTGTGAACAAGCTTTGTTCATCCAGTAGAATGGGCTTTGATTCCATCATGCTCTACTTGTATATTGTGTGACCAGAGCAAGTCACTTAACCTCCCTGTGCTCCCAAACACACCCAGGAACAAGCTGTAGCTGTGTGCCTTTCCTGGACAAAGACAGTAAAAACAATCTGACCATGTGTTATTATTCTGAAAATATTATGTTCTTTCTATCCAGATTTGAATTGAAAAGAAAAAATAGGCACCATTACTTGTTTATTAATTGCAAAAAAACCTAGATGGACAACACAGTTAAAACATGCATAACCTGAAATGCATTTTTAAAAGAGTATTTTATTTCTGTTGATGAAGTTAAAAGTATAACAGTTTCTTACTGAAATACTTTGGATGGAATGGGATTTTCTACTGTAAAGGAAAAAAACAATCTGGTTGATCCTGCTGCCCATACCCTTTGAGCATGTCTTACACTCTGCAGCTATACCAACAGATCGCAACATTCCAGAATGTCATTCCCACTGTAAAAAAAAACAAAGAAAAACAAAGGGAGAGACAGGGTGTGTGTGTGTGTGTGTGCGTGTGTGCGTGTGTGTGTGTGTGTGTGGTGTGTGGTGTGTGGGGTGTGTGTGTGGTGTCGTGTCATGTGGTGTGTGTGTGTGTGTGTGTGTGAGGTGTGTGTGGTGTGGTGTGTGTGAGGTGTATGTGTGAGGTGTGTGTGCATATGTGTGTGTGTGTGTGTGTGTGCATGTGTGCATATGTGTGTGTGTGTGTGTGTGTGTGTATGTGTATCTATGACAGAAGTTCTACACTAACTGAACTGTGCTGAAAGGGAAAAAAATTATTACCATTAATTAAATAAAGTAATAGATGGGTAGGTGGGTGGGTGGGTGTAAAAACCACAATTTTGCACACACCCTCGGTGTGGGATGCTTTTATAAACTTTTTGTACTTTGTCATCGGAGCTAATGTAGCATCCCACAACTCGGGTGTGTGTAAAATCTTGGTTACACATACACCCATATATTATTCTGTAGTTCAATAATGCAGTTCAAATTATGCTTTTTTAAAACAATGTTGTCCATCCATGTGTTTTTGCAATTAATAAACAATTAATGGTGTCCTATTTTTTTTCTTTTCAAGTCAAATCTGGATAGAAAGAGCATAATATTTTAGAATCATAACACATACTCAGATTGTTTTTACTGTCTTTGTCCAGGAAAGGCACACAGCTACAGCTTGTTTCTGGGTGTGTTTGGGAGCACAGGGAGGTTAAGTGACTTACTCTGATCACACAATATACAAGTAGAGAATGTTGGAATCAAACCCCATTCTGCTGGATGAATGAAGCCTGTTCACAGTTCTTTGCTTTATCCTCTAGGTTGTACCGCCAGCAGTTAATCCAAAACTACACATTTCAAGGCTGGCCCCATGATACCAGACCAGTAGGTACATAGCCACATTTGTACCTTGTAAACCTGAGTTCACATCCGCCATTGTAAGAGAAAAGGCTGTAAGAGAGGGAACAGAATAAGACAGAAGTTTATGCTGTGGCAGTCCCAGAAATCTGCATTGACATGAACACAGCCAGGGTTTAGAAATCCTGATACAGTATGGGGCCCCAATACATGTTGGCACCACAGAGCCAGCCTTGAGATGTGTAGTTTTTAATGATCAGCCAGCAGTATAGTCTAGAGGTTAAAGCAATCCTAAAGATATATTATTTTTACTAACAGTTTGAAATGTAAGGGTGATAACTCACTAGTTTCAATGCACATACAAAACAATTATTATAACTGTAGAAAGTGTTGTAATAACACCTTAAAAACGCGCCTAATAAAACAGACAATTTCCTGTTTAACCTACAGTCAATGGAGGGCCATGATCCTCGGTGATATAATTTTCTGTCAGGAGCCTAAAACATATGGCTGCCCCCAGTCCTTAATTACAGACTGATTTACATATGAATAACTCTGGACTGTAAAGACTCAGATAAACACACTGGCTCACTCAAATTAGCTTTTTATGGTCTTTTAGACATTAAAAAATCCTGTTGATGGCAGTTATCCTTTAAGTCACCAATGGTGATGAATATCCTTTCTGAAGGTACACTGCTGGGTGGGCAACTCAGATAATAGACAGCAACTTGAACATCGAGAATAATGTAAGGACAGCCATGCACAACAAGGCTGTGTTTCCATCAAGGGTTCAGATGACATCATGTGTTCTTTGAGAACAAAGCTTGAGAGATTCATTATGTCATTTCATCCCCGAGATGGAAACACACACTGAGTTGAGCCTGGCTGCCCATGTCTTATTTTTATAGTATATGGTTTTACTGTATGTCAAAAGTGAACATTTCAGTTTAGAAACAGTTGTAGGCAGCACACATCTGCCCCCACCCCACTTACCTTTCATTGTTTATAGTAACTATATTAAAGATAAATTATTATGTTGATGGGGATCCTTCCAGGAGATAATCCTACCAGCAGATTTTTGTGGCCTTTGAACTGTGCACACTTGTCACAACATTCGAATTATGCACAACTTTTTATGACCTTTGACCCATGCAAAACAACTTTTGTCCATGCACAACATATAGAATGGCGGATGGGTGACCATCCTCAACAAGGCTGTATTTCTATCAAGGGAGTTGATGTCATCAACTCCTGAGATAGAAACACAGCTTTAGTTGTGGATGGTCTCCCATCCACTGTCTTATACAGTATATGGTTAATCTCCACTATCTCCAGTTCCACAAATACTAAAAAAAAGTTTATTTTCAGTGTATTATACCTTGTGTTTACAGTCTCGATTGGTCATGGCAGCTTAGTTGGCTCAGTGTAGTCCCACTCTACTCCTGTTCCATCAGTGATCCTTGGCTGCTATTCTACACTCCTGACCCTAAACATATTCTCTGCAGAAGTTATTTACAAAAAAAGGAAACTGACAAAATTCCTTTGTCTAGTGCTGCTCCCTCTGACTGCTGCTTCTCTCTGCTCCTGCTCACTGCAGCTTCTCCCCACTCCCGCTGTCTCTGGCTTCTCCCAGCTCCCTCTTTCTGGCACTGTTTATTTTGAAATGAAATAAAAAAAAAAACTTTTGTGCCATGAAGCCATGGGAGGCTCTTCCTGTCAAAATTAGGAGGATCGCTCTGGCATCAAAGTAGGAGGATCATGCCACCATGTTAACGCTAGATTTTTTCCATTAGACCCAGTTGAGAGAGCCAGTCAAGTAGCAGAACAAGGCTGAAAAGTTGTTGTACTATTGATGTGACATCAGAATGATAGTACAACTTATCTGACCTCTGAACTGTCCTACAACAGGATTTTGAAAGCCTCTGATTTCCATCCACAATAAGTCCTAACCATACACTGTACTATAAGGATTTTTAGTATATGGAAATCCATACACAACAGCACTTAACCATATAATACGTTGCCAATTGGATCTCTTCAACTTCCTGTTGAACAAAGGCTCTGCCTCAGGGTTTGGATCTCTGGATTCATTGAGGTATGCAGTGAGCATTCTTTTAGCAATTAAGTCCTCTTGTGACAAGATTTCTAATTATAAAATGGGTAAAGGATTTCAAACAATCTGATTGGTTGTTTGCTGTGCATTGAAAGTGTCTAATACACTGCTATAACTAGTTCTGCCAAATAGGACGCAGTACATGTTCAAAATTCTTGTGCCATTAGAATTTTCAGAAATTAAACAGATGCCATTCCCCCCACAATAGCCACCAACAGTGAAAAAGTTAATACTCTCTGCAGTTCCTCTTTAAAAAAAATGTTTCTACATATAAACGGTATTGTTTTATACTCAAATAGTGTTTTTTTGTTTGTTTGTTTTTTTCACTTTTCATTGGTACTTCCCCTTCCTGTTCCTCCATCTTTCGGCTACATTCCCACCTGCTTCGCCATCCATCTGAAAGCCCCGTTCCCCTGCCCATGCAGCCATCGGATTTAACCTGCTGCTGTTCTATAGCACTTACTCCCTAACACCTCCCAGAAACTGCACTCATATTGTACACACTGAAATTTAAAAATCTTTAATCTAACTGTAACTCTAACTCTGTCGGCGTGTGTGGGGGAAGGGAGTTTGCGTGGTAACTGTGATGACAATGAGACAGATTGCATCTCTGTTCTTATGTAATAAGCACCCACCCTTCACTGAACCACTGCCGGCAATGCACACATTTAGATCAGTAGGTTTTTGGTTTTTTTTTATTTGCTTATCAGCACTATGTTCTTTCCTCCCAACGGCCCAGCTCTCCACTTGCTTGGCCATCACTTCATTCAGCCACAACCAACTCTGGCGATCCACTCTCTCAGCTGCCCACCTGCTTTCTTGGAACTCACACACCAAAGTAAAAGTGTAGTGTGAGGCAGGATGCCATTGAGCTTAACGAACTCCAAAATCTACTTGCAATGTGGAAGCCTAACAGCAGTGCCAAACGTACTTGTGATGTGGGATCCAACAGCATTATGACACACTATTCATCAGCATCAAGAACAATACTAAAACTGCTAGCTTTTGCAGCTGATAAAAACTCTAACTTGACATTATTAATATTGTGGGTATTAAGTGGCTGTAATAGGAGTGTCTATGGATCACTTTAAAAAAACTACAACTATGGGGGCCCCAATATGACATAAAGGCTAGGGTAAAAAAAAAATTACAGTTCATGTAGGCAGAGGGACTATTTAACTAGTCTAAATATTTAACATTAAAAATGTTAAACATATATATTTTTTAATTCCAGAAATCATTTTCAAAGCAAGTCTATTTTATAAGCGCAATAAGCCACTCTGGGGTGTCTGTTGGACAGTTCTAACTCATGTCTAGGGGGCAGGATGCTCTCAGCCTGTGGCCTTGTGCCTCACTACATCTCCTAGCCATGCACTAGAACTGTCTAACACACATCCTGTTGCATCTTATTCCTTACATGTAGCCTTATTCTTTCAGTGTGACAAAGCAGCAGAGCAATGAAATCTGTCAAAAAAATTGACCCTAACTTTTCTCACTATAAAACACTCCAAGTTTCTTCCATTTTTTTGTGATAAAATTATCTAGTTCAACCACAATTTAAGTATTTTATAAATGTTTTAAATTTTTTCTCAAAAAAAAAAAAAGATGGCCACCACATCTGGCATAGAAATAGCATTCTGAAGCTGGCAAGGGATAGGACTGAGAAAATAAAAAAAAATCATGGTGTGCAACATAGGAGGCATCTAGAAAAGTAGACCTGACAGGTATGCTAATATTGTTAATAAACTGTAGCTGAAACTAGCTTTTTAGAAAACCTTTTTTCACTTCACTGCTGCTTTAAACATGCTATATATTTTCAACAAGGTGCGTGTGGTGCTCACTGTCTGCAGCTGTGCTGATAGGCATAGTCCCGGAGGTTTCAGTATGGAAACTGGCACTAGACCATTGTTCCTGAGGACAGTTTCTTTGTGGTACTGGAAGAAAACGGAGCATTCAAGAGTGCTTGTGCCACTTGTACTTCTCTGATTACATGCTGTTTAGAATATGGGCTTGGAAAATAAATTAATCTGATTGGCTGAACTGCCAAGCAGACATTCATTTATTTTCTGATAGAGCCCACAAAAAAACAAGAGCTAATTCGGGGTGCCTATTACTCCAGGCATCCATGGGCACCCGAATTTTCAGTCTTAACAGCTGCCATTTCTTTTCTGCTCGTTAAGCAGTCCATGAAGTACTGAGGGGGCCTCCTTCATTTTTTTGTAGCACAGCAAGATCCGCTGTCCAAAACGACCGCCCCTCCTCCAAAAAGTCAACAATTATTTCAGAATGCAGCTACAATGTAAATGCTGTTTATTGATAGAGAGCGAGACAGTGGTAGCTCCGGAACTGCTCGTCTGCATGAGAGCACCGGTACTTTCTTGAGTTTCCATACCGCAGATGGACGTCCATCTGCGGTACAGAAAATGAAGATAATACCGGTCCTGTTATGCACACTAGTGGTACTGCAGGTACAGCTCATTCTCTTTCACTCGCTCAATAAATAGTTTACAGAGCTCAAGAGTGCAGCAACCCTAAAAAGCCAAATCCTCCCTCCAATGCTTTTTTTATTATTTTTTAAATAAGGTAGGTATTGTAGGTAGGGAAATGGGCAGACTAGGTGGGCCAAGCAGTCCTTATCTGCTGTCAAAGTCATCTATGTTTCACAAGCCATGCTTGCTGTCCTCTCCTATGGCCACCCACCCTTTCAGTCTTCTCCCACAAGGTCCTGACCATACCTCCATGCTTCCTGCAGCAGCACCACTTGGTAATGCTGCTCACACACAGAGAGACTCAGACACTTTCAAACCAAAAGTTACCAATCCACATAAGGACCTGGTCGTACCTCCACATTTCCCACATCAGCCCCGCTTGTTAATGCTGCTCGCACACATACAGTTTAAGAGTAAAGTTATTGATCCACATAGCTCTCTAAGTAAACAAGGCTCCCTCAGTACTCGATGAATCCAGTAACTGCATTCAATTTTTTTTTTTTGTAAACTACCGAGTCTCCACTAGGACAAAAGTCCTTAGCTCCCAAAGAAACGCACATAATTCCTATGGTGGTGGAGGAACTAGTTTGTTACAAAATGTATTGTAAAGTAATTGTTTTATTACATTTTTTTATTAAAGCTATTTTTTTTACAGTGCCTTTCTCAGGAACTTGTAGACATGAACAGCTTTAATTCATTTAAAAAAGGGCTGGACATTTGGGTCAGATCTTCACTAGCCTAGGCTACTTGCCCACATAGTGTGGGGGAAAATCTCAGTGGGCTCTAAGGCTTCTTTTGTCCTAAGAAACTGAGTAAACTGAGTGTCCATTTTCTAAGCACACTAATACCCTCCAGGGTGGGCAGTATTGGGAAATACTGGACCTTCCAAGAGCTATAAGGCCCTCTACCTGTGGCATCAGGCCTCACTGTGCCCCTGGGCAGTCTGGTATTTCTCATTACTTCCTGCACTCTAGGGTATTATTGCATATGTATACTGCTGTAAAGCCATGGAATCCTGAACAAGGAAGTCATCCTTAAAATGCGGATCTGATATTGTAACCATGACATATTTTTTGTCTTTTAATATGTTGACAAACCACTTATGGGGCTCTTTAATCAATCTCTGTGGCAGTTGTCTTAAATCAGAATAGTAGCCATCATTGTAAAGTGTTTCACTGGTGAAGATGAGGAGAATATGCACCATAGGAATGACCTCAGTAATAGAGATACTGCTGCTGCTGAGCTCTAGGGTAGCACTGTCAATTGGGACAAGGATATGATGAAGTGGTCCATGGCTGTCCAGCAGTGAATAGTTCTGCAAATGTCATGTGACATTGCCATTGCATATATGGCCCTCTTTTGTTTCACCAATCTTTCCATCATGTAATATGCAGAATTTCATCTAGTAGTGACATCTAGTATCAAGGAGTTTTGAGGTAGTTTTGCTAGTTGCTGAAATGTCTGTAGTGTGGCAGTTGCTTTCACAGATCTGTGGAGGTGGATGGCTATGCAATGGTCTATGTGCCATTGCCCTAAGATTATTGATATTTGTGCTCTTGTGTAAGGCTTAGCAGACAATTAAAAGGATTGGCCTGCAGCTCGGAATGGGAGTGGGTGGCACATGACACGCCCCCTCCACATAGTTAAATTCACACATCTCCAAGCGTCCCCCAGATGCACAGAGTTTTTTTGTTGGTGTGGCTGCACAGCCACTCTCTCTCTGCCCCTTCCCCTGTCCCTCTGTCATGTGGCCATTTCTGGGTGTCCTTCCTTCTCTCTCTTTTGGTGAAAGTGGCCTCTGGCCACCATCATCTGGCTCCCTGTGTTGCTCTTTGGTCTCTTCCTGCTACCCACTGGATGCTGCTTGGGGCTCTTTTGGTTCAACAAGCTGCTTCTCTTGCACTCTTTCATTATAACATGCTCCGACTGTCCTCTTAGTAGGCAGCTCTATATTGTCAGCTCATGGTCCTAGTGCCCTTGTGAAACACTGCTTTTTCTGCCTTCAGCATCTCACTGCTGTAGTCCAATTCATTTCTGTTTCTGTCACATTACACCAGCAAGCCTCTGACAGCTGGCAAGACTCTTCCCTCACAGCCAGCTTTTCAGCTGTTCTCAGTAGTTCCAGCAGCTCCTAGAGCCCAGTCATTTTGCCACCATGTTCTCTTGATGTTACCTCAACCACTGCCCTGCTTCTGTATCATTGTGGTGAATCAGTAAGCTCATGTTTCTTCACTCAGACAGTGTTTTATTTTTCTCAGCCTCGCTAAGTAATTCCATGCTGAGCTGGTTGGCGTGTGTCTGCCATTTGTTTTCCATCCATATCTTTCAGTGTCAGGCATGTAATCGGTCAGACTCAGTCCATTTTAATTCAGCATGTCATGCCACAGTCAGTTGTTTAATCTTGTCTTTGTTTCATATTTACTCTGGCACTCAACATCCATCAGACTGCCATCATCCTCCCACTACTCTCCTGTAGCCAGTCGCAGGCCAGCCATGATCATAACATGGCTTCCAGGGCTCCCTGCCCTGTAAGCTGATGGTCTTATTCTGTTCCCAAGAAGTCCACATTTTGAGGGTGGGTCCCTCGACTTAGCTAGGGTCTTTCTATTTCTGCTCTTCAGGTGAGAACATGCTACATTCTGGGGGAAACATCAGCCATGCAGATTGTGTTGGCAGCACCTTTTAATGTAGCATTTGGGACTTCAGCTACTGGAAGGTCAGGCCTCTAATTCCTTGGTTGTGCAGACCACATCAGCAGCACCACTGAAAGCTATTCCTCCCTACAGCCACCTAAGCTTTATCTGGTCTCCACCTAATTCCATTCCTCTGCCCCTCAAGGGTGAAACTTATACTACTGCTCATATCTCTGATACTTAAGGGCTCAGCTCCATGTGTTGGTTTTATGTGATGAGGGCGAGTTTTGTAAGTCACCTACCAATAAGAGTGACTACAAAACCACCCACAGTCAAAACAGTGAGCAAAATAAGAGGGACCACTGCAAACAGCGACAGTTCAGAAAATCCTGTAACCAGATAGAAAAATAACATTTTATGGGGGCTGCAACTCCCAACTAAAGGATTGTTAACTCCAGAGGGGCTGGACTTAGAAAAAAATAGCAAACCCGAGGGCAATAAAAATTCCTTCCACACCAGGATCTGAACCCAGGACCTCAAGCTCCACAGGTGGTGGCACACGCCACTACACCAAATGGCCAGCTCAGCAAAGTTTGGCCAAACAATTCAACATATCCTGTTTGAGCGAGTGCAGGTCACTGCTGCACTCATTCTAAAAGTACTTGTCAGTGTTTTTTGAATCTCACTCTTTTTCCAAGCGGTTTTATTGAGTCACTCAAATTGAGATGCTCAATAAAACACGCTCATATCACTGTACACCATGCCGCTGTGCAAGGGTTCAGCTTCCTCTTTAGGTCTGTCCTCAGTTGTAGACCAGATGAGTGCCTTTCAATGGTCATTGCTCTCCTCCCTTCCCGCACTGGGTGATTTGGCCTCATTTGTGGGGAACTTCCTTTAGCTGCAGAAATAGGCTCGTGGCACTCTTACAGCATTCCCATTAGAGGGATAGAGTGAGAGCCCTTTCTCTAAAAACCCTTCCCATGAATTGGGTTATCTAAATTGCAGTAGCCAAGCTGTCACTAATTCTAACCCTAGTCTGGAGGGAATGTGACCAAGGCGTTATATCCCATGAGGTTTCTTCCCTTCTAGTGGGTTTTTCCTCTCCTCTGTGCTGAATGTCATAAAAGTTAGATAGTCCCCTCAGGAGTTTGAGGTGGATGGTGGCTTCCCAGGTCCAGGTTGCAGTCTGGCTACATCTCTCTCTCTCTCTTCTTGGGAAAAATGTGCTAGTCTGTCTTCCATTGTTCTTTTGGGACTTCTTCCCTAAGGTGCCTTTAGTCCTGGGACTCCATCTCTGTGACTTCTTGAGAGATTGGAACCCTTCAGGGTTTCATGTCCCTGTGACACCCTGACATGGTGGTAGTCCCCACAGCAGGGACAGAGAGAGCATACGCCAAAGTTCACAATTGCACAAGCATCACATACTAGTGTCTCAATCAGTCTTAAACCTACTCAAAAGCCCAATGACCCTATGAATTAAAAGGCTTGGCCTGCAGTTCAGAAGGGCAGTGGGTGACAAATACAACACCCCTCCATGTGGTTAAAACCATGATTGTCCAAGCATCTCTGGACACACAGAATTTCTTGTTGCCATCTTCACCCTTTTCTCCTCCTGTGGCACCTCTCTCTTTGGGTTAGGCCTTCTTCCCTTAGGTGCCTTTGGTCCTGGAACCCCATCCCTGTGACCCCTTCAGGGTTTTGTTTCCTTGTGATACCTTGGTAGCCCCCATAACAGGAACAGAGAGCATAAGTCAAAGTGCACAGCTGCACAAGCACCATGTACTCAATCAATCCTAAACCTACTCAAGAGCCCAATGACCCTATGAACTAAATTTTATGTGTGTGCAATGCAGTTCACATTGACTCTGTCTGTCACTTTATTTTTTATTTATTTTTTATTTATTTATTTATAACTAGGAATACAAATACCTTTGAACTAGGGGTTCTTTTACAAAGGTCCCACGTCAAGTGAGTTAAACCATACAAACGTAATCGAGAGAGGAACAAATAATGTACATTTTGAGTAGATAACATTATGTAGGAATTATTGAAGAGAAAAATACAGAGGTGATAAACTGGAGAGAACAGCAGGAATTCTGTGATTTAACAGTAAAGCCAAAAGTATTTCCATTCTAATTATGCAGTCATATAGAACGATGACTTTGTCAAACAAATGTGCAGTCAAGAGAATAGTAGACTTTGTCAGACTGGGAGTTTCAAAAGGGGAGGCAGGAATGAGTAAGCACTGTAGGAAGGAGGCAGGGAAGTATTGAGGGGTAGGTAAAGGTTGTAGGAGGAGGTAAGAAGGGAGACAAGGGGCAGGGCTAGGTGTATAGGGCACAGTCGCACTTACTTAGAGTTGCAAGGTGACCTTGTAGTTTAGCCTTGAAGGTGCCTAGTTTCATTTCTGAGAGGACTTCAGGGAGCAGGTCGTTCAACTAGGTAGGGGTTCTGCAGCTGAAGGTTCACTGAGTTTGTGAGGTCCGGCAGCAAGGGACGTGGAAAGCAACCCTTAAACTATGAGTATTACATTGGTTAGTTGAGGGGTAGAAGTGACTGGGTAGCTGGAGGAGTTAAGTCAAGGGATTTTTTTTTGCAAAGAGACAGGTTTGATATCTTATTCTTCCAAGGAGGGGAACCCATTCGGCTTGGCGATAGAGATCACAGGTGTGAGTCCATTTGTCAGCACCAGTAATTAATCTACATGCCTTATTAAGTGAAGTCATAAGTCATTTGAGTGTGGTATCAGACGCAGCACTGTAGATAATCAGGCCATAATCTTTTACGAACAGTATGGAGCTAGTGACAGCTAGTCTTAGAGCCGCTGATGTGAGACAGTTCCTAAGTCTGTAGAGGACACCAATCCTGCTGTTTGCAATCTTGGAAACAAGGTTAACATGGAGAACATACGACAGAGAGCTGTCTAGCGTGATACCTAGATATTTGAAGTCGTGAACCATTTCCAGGGGTTGATTTATGTTGTTACAAATAGTAAGGTGTTCAGATTTGTTATGGGTGCTTGCAAAGAGCATTATGGTGTATGGTTGAATGCTGTTGAGCATGGAAATCCAAGCTCCCAACAGCGTTGTTGTGCTTGCTTCAGTGCGTCATGATCTTGTTGTGCTGCACTGAGTACGTCACCGGTGCAGCACAACAAGATCGAACACATTCACGCAAGAAAAATTGAGCAGCCTACGGCGATACGGAAGTAAACACACTGCTACAGATCGCCAAGTAAGACTTATTTTTTCTTATAGACTTGTTTGAGGGATCACGGAGGGCTAATTATAGTTGCCCATACACTATAAAAGATTGTGTATGAACAACCATACACAAACAAGGCAGTTGTAAGATCTCGAGGTTTCCATGGTAATGGACCTCTCGAGCTATGCTCTCGAGGTCTGTGGTTACCACAGAAACCACTCGATCCCAACTGTCTTGTTGTGTATGCATGCTCATACACAATCCTCTATGTTTTGGTCTTTTTGTCATGCATTAACAGTTTGTGGTTGGCAAATCAGGATTCTACTTTAGAGAAGTTGAGTTTCAGAGTGCTAGTGAGTGGCAGTAGATCTGTGTGGCTGGAGAAAAGTACTGCATCATCAGCGTAAAGGTCAAGATTGCAGTCACAGGCTTTGGGTAGTGCATTAAGGTACACGCTGAACAGTAGGGGCCCAAGGATGGAACCTTGTGGGACACCCAAGCATACTAGCAGGCAGCTTGAAATGAGTCATTAATTTTAACCTGTTGTGTTCTGGAACAAAGGTAGCTTCTGAACCAGTCTACTACAGCAGGGGAGAGGCCAAGGGGGGGGAGTTAAGGAGGAGGGAGTGATTAACTGTATCAAAAGCCTTGGTCAGATCAATGTAAATTGACCCAAAAATGTGACCCTAGTCCAAAGCTCTGTGTATCTAGTCTGTGTATTCCAGCAAGGCTGTGGTGATACTATGTGCTGAATGGAAACTGTGCTGCTGGGGGCACAGAATATTATATTTGGAGAGAAATTCAGTCAGTTGGTCAGCCACCACTCTCTCTAGGACTTTGGATAGAGGTGGAAGAATTGAGATGGGGCAGTAGTTAGAGATTAGAGATCTGTCACCACTTTTATGCACAGGCATGACAATAGCAGCTTTCCACAGTTTAAGGAATTGCCTAAGGGACAGGGAGAGGTTCAGAGAGAAACTGAGGCGTTTCAGCATGATGTCCAGAGATAGGTGGAGCAACTTCGTGTCAAGGGAGTCACTACTGTACCTAGTTTTACCTAGAACCCTGAGTAGATATTTTCTGGCATCAGCAAGTGTGATTCTTCTGAAAAAGAAGGGGGGGATGTGGGTGGGGGGTAGCAGCAACCAAGATAGCACTAGTGCTGCCAGTGTCAAAGAATTTGGAAGGGAGGACATGACTGAAATCTGTGAAGGTTGTGTTGAAAGCTTCTCCTATGGAGTGAGGGCCCTGCATGGGGGTATCATCAACAACTATCACTGAAGGAGCTACCTTATTTGGCTTACCAGTGAGGTCTTTGATATTTTGCCAGAAATTCCAGCTGTTACCCCACGAGTTTGTAAGCTCATTTTGATAGCAGGACTTTTTGGTATTGCGGATTTCTTGGGTGCAGGCATTTCTAGCAGCTCTTTAGTGCTGTTTGTCAGTTGGATTACCTGTGACCTGTGCAAGGGGCCATAAATTATCTCTGGCTTTCATTTTGTGCAACAGGTCCGCAGTGATCCAAGGGTCGGTTACCCCACTAGCCTTAGACTTACGAGCTGGGCAAAGATATCACACACTTTATTAAAGTGAGTGGTAAGGTAGCTTAGTGCAAGGTTGATATTGGCGAAAGAGCCCAGTGGATACCAGTCGCACTGAGCAAGGAAGGCCTGGAATTCGTCGTTTCCCTTTTTTTATTTTCCGCTGATAGGTGATTTTAGGAGGGGATTTGGTTGCTTTATTTGACCAGAGACTAATGACAGGAGAGTGGTCGCTTGTTACATCAGGTAGAGCTGAGGTGCTTATATGTCTTTGTGGGTGTGTGGTGAGTATTAGGTCTAGAAGGGTGCTGTTGCCTGTTCTTAGGTTGGCTCTTGTGGGGGAGGTTACTAATTGTGAGGTGTTATGAGTGGCAATGGCATCTTTGAATTGGCTGGCTTTGGGGGCCAACCAATTCATGTTTAACTCACTCATGACAATAATCTCAGCTTCAGTAAGCTTTCAATAAGTTCAAGTACCAAATTTATGCCAGATTTGTTTTCCTTGGGGGGAATATAAGCGGAAAATACATATAAGGCTTTGCCATGCTGCCCAATGAGGATTTTAATTCCAAGAATTTGGGACTGAGTAGCTAGAGGAGTGGGGGGGAATACTTGACCCTTCAGGGAGTCCCTCAGGTAGATGGTGCACCCTCTGCCCTTTTTGCCTAGCCTATCTTGCCTGAATAGTGTATAGCCAAGGAGAGTTATGTGGAGTCCAGTATTTTATTTGAGAGCCAGATTTCAGCCAGCGTGAGCATGTCAGGCCTGTGTTGGGACACCCAGGCTTGACCCAGACTTGGAGGTCATCAAGTTTTGGTAAGAGGCTCCAAATATTAAGAGATGCCAGTTTAAGGAGGCAATTTTTCACTGGGGCAGACTGGTGTGCATGCAGAGGACCAGGGTTTGGGTGGACATTGCCAGAGATGAGGAGTAGTAGCAGTGTGACCCTGTAGAAGTAGGGTTTGAGGTGATTGACCCTAGCACACACAGCCCGAGAGGCCTGTTTTTTTGTTGTTTCATGAAGGGAAGGGGGGCTGAAGAACAGGGGTGAAGGGGTTAAGTGTGCACAGAAGTTTGAGGGGTGGAGGTAGAGGGTCATGGTAGGATGAGAAAACCCAGCCAGGCATGAAGTTAAAGGAGAAGTGCCAGTGGCCAGAATGGTGTATTGAACTGTACATTGTGTATGGGATCTGAGGGAGTTTTGATGCTAAAGAGCATTAAATATAGGAGTACAGTGGTAACAGTGATGGTGGAGTGAAAGAACACCATGCTGGTGGTACACGGGAGTGGTCTGTCCGGACCCAAGATATGGGTGGATAAGGGGAAGGGGGTCAGATGACAGACAGTGGAGGACGGTGGAGAAAAGGGGAAGCTATTAAGTATAAGGAGAGCAATAAATCCTAAGAAAATAGGGCTGCTACAATAGCAAAGTGGTTAGGGTGCCAGCCTTTGGTGTAGAAGGTCGCAGGTTCAAAGCTGGCAAGAAACAGAAAGGTAGAGAGCAGGGGTGCAGCAAGACAGGATTCAGAGAAGATAGGGGAAAGGGTATAAAGTAGCAATGAGTGAACACTGTAAAATGTAGAGAACTAGTAAACTCAGCAGTGATGCCTAGTGGTGGTTTCATATAACAAGCAAATGGTAAACAGGGCTGTTAGAAGTAGACTGCGACCAGGTCACGTGATCCTAGTGACCTATAAATCTAGGGACAGGGAAGGGGGCAGTCAACATGCAGCACTTAACTGAAAGCTTTTATTATGTTATCCACATTATCTGTCACTGTCACTGTCATTCCTACACACAGTCCATTTCCAAGTATTTTTTTCTCCCACAGTTTTTCTAGGGTGTTTCATATGTTGACTGAACTGTGTTCACCATCCATTCCACTTGCTCTAAGCAACGCAATTTCCTTGTCCTGCTCTTTTGGTGTCAGATTAGGCTGCTTTTGTGACTGCAAGAAAGAAAGCCTGTGTACGGTCATGCCCATTGTCATGTACCCACTCATGAGGATCAGATCACTGAGCTCACAGTGCCCACCCCTAAGTGCAATCCATGACAGGGAGGGTGAAAAATGGGATATCCTCTTCGTGTCCACCCAGAGTGTTCATTGGGTTTACAACAGAACACTTGCCATGAGGTCCCAGAGTATCCCTCTATACTTTGGATAAGGGTACAATACCAGTCTCAAGTCCTGTGGCCAAATATGAACAAAGGATGAAGACCCAGGTAAGTACACTCTCTTTGGGGTAGCAACACAAAATCTGATTTGGCCTTCGCCCTACAGGACATGCAATAGCCCAGTTCACAATCCCTGCAGACTTGTATGAGACTCTGGTACTCTTCCTAATCCTGCCGGATCCCCTACTGACCCTTTTCAATTTGGTTGCTATTTGGTGACCCTTCTATCAATCAATCAATCTTTATTTAACCAGGGGAAACACCACTGAGACACGTTCATTTGCAAGGTGGACCTGGACTGACCAGAAAACTAAGCATAAACAGTTGTCACAGATTTGTAATAAAACTTCTACAGTCACACATATAATATAAGGAATCTCATGCAGGCAGAATTCTTTAGAAAAACATAAGTCTTTACTAAAATAAATAAATGCAGTGAAAGAGAACATATACAAATTTAGGTTATGGTATTAGAAACAAATGGGAAAGTATACAGTATAAACGCCTTAAAACTGTTTAACTATGTCTCCACCTGTTATGAAGACTTTCAAAAGTTCAGAAAAAAATCAATGGTTTGTAAATGTTGCAGTCTCGTGCTGGCAGCTGTAGTCTGGTAGTCAAGAGAGAGTCCCAAACAGAATGGCAGTGAGGGACTGTGCGGAGAGTTTAACCATCTTTTCTGAACTGAAGTGTCAGCAATATTCCAGTCATAAGAAAGCCAGTTGATTGTCCCACTAGTGACCCATAATGTTCTGGTCACCTGGTGATGTCACCCAGCTTCAACATAAATTATGCCTCCATAATTAACTAGTAACAGGTTAGTCACTGTTAAAACTTTGATGTATCAATATTGCATCCTGTAAGCTAATTCACAGTCATGTTAGATTTTCACATAGTACTGCTAGAATGGTGTCTCCTGGTGAATATATCCTGTTCCCTCATAAAATGTGATATACTATCATAGTTCCTGAGATCAAAAACAATCTGCTTCTGTAGTACATGTTTATAGCAGGTAAGAGGGCTTTTGGCACATCTCTGTCAAAAGAACCTGGAAATGAAAATCTCCCTTCCTGGTAAGCAGGTGGCCTTCAAGTCAAAAGGTCACCCCCTTTAAAAAAACAAAATCTAGGCTTTCCCTATGCCTTAAATTAACACTGGCATGGGCATACACAGAAATCCCATAAAACAATAAATAGCAGAAATACATATTGCAAATAATGATTGATGGTTGGCTAGCTCATGACACTCCTCCCTCCTAGACTGAATTTGTGGGAATCCATCCCTCGCACAGTATGAGTTTCATAAATTCTGTTCATTGTTCTAATTGGCAAGATAGCCCATCTGCGTTGGCATTCACCAATCCAGCTCTGTGGATAATGGTTGTATCGTAGCCCTGTAAGGCAATACTTCATCTCAAAAAGACGACTGTTCATCTTCTCCATCTGTGTCAGCCACACCAGGGGGTTGTGATCAGTCTGTACCTCAAAGTACCTCCCGTAGAGGTATGGCTCTAACTTCTTCAGGGCCCATAGCAGTGTAAGGCACTCTTTCTCAACTGTGGAATAGGCCTGCTCCGAAGGAAGCAACTTTTTTACTAAGGTACACTATTGTGTGATCTTTCCCTTGGCTCGAGATCTGACTAAGGACTGCTCCCATCCCCACATCTGAGGCATCTGTCTGAACTACAAATGGCTTACTGTAATCTGGACTGGCCAACACAGGAGCACCATATAGCGCCTCCTTTAGCCGTGTAAAGGCTCATTTAAAGTCTGGTTCCCATCTCACCTTTTTAGGCATTCTTTTCTTTAGCAGGCCAGATAAGAGAGCTGCCAGGGTACTGTAATTTTGTACAAACTGATGATAGTACCCAGCAGTCCCTAGGAAATGCCGATCCTGCTTCTGGGTTTCCAGCCTGGGCCACACCTCTATCACCTCAACCTTGGCTTGATTAGGATGAAGCTGCCCCCACCCTACTACATGTTCTAGGTATGCCACCTCTGCCATGGCCACCTGGCACTTTTCAGCCTTGATAGTGAGCCCTGCCCTCTGTATCCTGCCCAACACTTCCCTCAGGTGGGATAGGTGTTCCTTCTAGCTGGCACCGAAGATAGCAATATCATCCAGGTATGCCACGGCGTATTCTTCAGTACCATGTAACATCTGGTTCATTCCAAAAGGCATTACCCTGAACTCGAATAACCCTATTGGAGTGATGAAGTCCAACCTCTCCCTAGCTCTGTCAGTTAACTCCACCTGCTAATACCCTTTTGTCAGGTCAATGATGCTGAGATACATCTCCCCTCTCAACTTGTCCAGTAGTTCATCTGTCCACAGCATTTGGTGGGCGTCAGACTTTGTGATTGCATTGAGTCCACGACAGTTTACACAAAAGCAAGTAGAGCCACCCAGCTTGGGAACAAGGACTACAGGTGAGGCCCAGAGACTGTGGGATTTCCAATTACCCCTAAATCCAGTACTTCCTCCACCTCCTTCCGAATGTCCTTTAGGAAGGCCTCAGACACCCGGTAGACTGTCCGTCAGATAGGTGCTTGTGTTCCTGAATCTATGTAGTGTGTCACTAAGGGGGTACATCCTGACTTGGCCGTAAACAAAGGGACAAAGTCCTCTAAAACCTCCCTCACTTCCTGGGACTGTTCCAGGTCAACTGGGGTGACAGTCTGATCACCTCCACAGAGGACTCCCGCTTGCTTTCCTCCAGCAAGTCCAGGAGGGGGTCTGCCTCATCCTTCCCTTCCCCATGACTACACACTGCAAATACCATGTCAGCCCTATTTGCATATGGCTTCATCATGTTGACATGGTGCATTCTATGGGCATGTCTCCTGTCAGGCAGTTCTACAATGTAGTTTACGTCATTCACTTGTCTGACTACTTTGTATGGTCCTGCCCACTTGGCCTGCAGCTTGTCCTTCTGGACCAGGATTAGGACCATGACTTTCTGACCTACACTGTATGAGAGTGCTCTGGCTCTGCAGTCATACCATACCTTTTGCTTCTGCTGGGTGGCTGAGAGGTTGCTCTAGGCTGCTCCCATAAGCTCCTTTAGCTTTTCCCTAAACTTCAGGACATATTCCCCTATGGGAGTTCCCTGGGTGGCATGCTTGCCTTCCCAATCTTCCTGGACCAAGTCTAGGGGCCCACGCACCCTACACCCATAAAAGAGTTTGAAGGGGGGAAAACCCTGTTGACTCTTGAGGCACCTCCCTGTATGCGAACAACAGGTGGGGAAGGTATTTCTCCCAGTCCCTCCCATGCTGTTCAGTAAATGCTTGCAGCATCGATTTTAGGGTACCATTAAATCTTTCCACAAGCCCATTGGTTTGCAGGTGATAAGGTGTTGTGCATCTCTGCACTACCCCACACTTCTCCCACAAACAAACCCGCTCAATCGGTGATAACCTCCTGTGGAAACCTGACATGTGAGAAAATCCCTAGCAAGGTGTCAGCCACTTTGTCTGTCCTACGTGAGGAAAGGGCAACTGCTTCTGAGTATCTGGTGGCATAATCTACCACCATCAAGATAAACCTCTTCCCGGAGGAGCTGGGGGTACTCAAAGGTCCCACAATATCCATTCCTATCCTCTGGAATAGCTCCTCCACAATGGGCAAGGGAATCAGGGCAGCTTGGGTTTTACTACCTGCCTTCCCTATTTGTTGGCACCGGTGACAAGACCTGCAATATTCTTTCACCTGCTGGGTTAAGCTGGGCCAATTACTGCATGGTGCATGCGATTCCCAGATGTCCAGGTATGAGGATATCATAAGCGATCTTGAGCAACTGCTCACGGTACCCCTGGGGAATGACAAGCTGCCTGCCCATCACCCCTCCCTCTGTCCTTACATCCTGCATATACAACAGTCCAGTGTCCCAATATACCCTATGTCTCCTGTCACCTCCCTGTTCCCCATCAGATTCTGCACAAACCATCAGCCACTCTAAACCAGGATCAGTGTTCTGAGCAGTTGTAAAATGTGTACATTTTCCCAAGGCATGGGACATGTCCCCTTCAGTTTCTAAACTGGGGTCCATAGCTCTAGCATCGAGCATTCAGGGTCACTGCCATCCCTAACTTTTTGACCATGGGTTACCCCTCCCTTCTTAGAGTAACCTTCTGTAGCTGTTTTGTGGACTGTTGCATGGGGAAGTCCTACCCCCGTTTCACTATTCTCCATGTCAGGAGACACAGGCTGGGGAAACAGCCTCGCATTGTTTTCCACAGGGGCTTCTATGGGGTCCAGGGAACTACAACTGACATTTGCCATCGGACTGCGGATAACCGCACATACCACCCCCTTCTGGAGATTGCTCCCTATTATCACATCCAGGGTGAGATTGTCTGCCACTGCCACTTTTTGTACCATTTTCTCCTGTCTCACCGCAGTCCAAGAGAATGCTAGCAAGTGGCAGAGTTTTCTCCTCCCCAGTGAATCCCCTTACTGTTATGAACTGATTAGGTATAAGCTGTTCAGGCTCAACCAAATCCCCTTTAACTAAAGTAAGAGATGTCTCGTGTCCCTTAACCCATGGGTGTGCACCCCATTTACAGTAACTGGGTGTATGTGCTCCCTCATGTTTGCAGGCATGCTTTCGGGGATACACAGTGCACCCAACTCTGTTCGAGCACCACTTTGTCCGCTCTGTGCATTTGTAGGACACTGTCTTGCAAGATATCTTGGTTGTTTACAAAACCAACAATCATCATTTCTTTTGTCTGAGAAATCCCTTTTTTGTAACCTGGGGCTGCCCCCTTTCTGTGGAGGCAGTGAAGGTTTTAGCTGCCCTGATGGCACGCTTTTCCCCTTCTGCACTGCCATGCCCACCCCACTCCCTTTCAGAGCAGGTCTGCTCCCAGCATAGCGACCCGAGAGCTCAGAAGCCTGCTGCTCTGTTTTTGGGTCTCGGTTCTCCAACCAGGTTTTTAGCTCAGCTGGGCAAGCCCAAATAAATTGCTCCAGAAGTACAACCTTCTCAATTTTCTCTACCAAGTTTGCTTCCATTCTCTCCCACCAATGTTTCAAAAACTGACATTGCTTTGTGTCGAGTTCCTCATAGCTCATGTCAGGGCTTCTTCAGAGCTTACAGAACTTAATCGTGTATGCTTCAGGAGTTAACTCCTATTTTAGCAATGTAGCTTTACGTTTCTCATAATCACTACTGTCCTGATTGTCCATTTGACCTAATGCTTCATGACGTTTCCCAGTAAGTAGTGAGGATAGCTGGAAGCTCCAGGACTCCCTGGGTATTTTTCAGTGTATAGAGACCTTTTCAAACAAATTCAAAAATGCATCCATATCCTCCCCCCCCCTTTAAATTCGGCTATTAATTTTGAATTTAACTTATACCCCAGTCCTGAAGTTCCAGGTTCACCCCTGCCACTTACCTCCTCTGGCATTGGTTGTTGGAGTTTTAGCTTCTGCAGTTTGTACTCCCTCTGGCGTGCTCTTTCCTCTCCCTCAACTTCCCTCTGAAGCTGTTTTTCTCTTTCCTCAGCCTATTGCTGCCACTGCTTTTCTTTTTCCTGCAACTCCAGCTCCACCTGGAACTAACTGTCATCGAACTCCTTCTGCTGCTGGGCTTTGAACCTCCTCTGCTTGAATTCTGGCTCCATTCTCCTCAGCTCTATCTGCAGCCTGATCCTTTCTGGCTCCAGCATTGTTGTGACTTTCCCCTGCTGCTGTGGCTCTGGGTTCTCTCTGGTCTTGCTGTCCTCCTCCCTGGGACTGGACACTGCAATGTCCCTTGGCACCCCCATGCCCATGATCTGGTCCCCTCAAGTCACTAGCTGTGACTCAAGGTCCTGGGCAGCTGCTAGCTCATCGGCTCTCACAAGAGCCTTCACAAGGTGCCTTTTGGCTCACCCCTCATGCTGGACTCCTCTCTCTTGACACAACTGCTTTAGGTATTCTGCAGTGTATTTGCTGTAGATGGAAGTCATCTTCTTCCCTAACTACTGCTACCCTAGCTTGCACCCGAGAAAAAAACAAAACAAGTAGGGAACTTGATACTGTAACCAAATTATATATTTTTTTAAAATCTCTGCCTTGATTGTGTATAGACTGTTTTCAGTTTAACAGTCTGATACACTGGACTTGGAATTGAGCCCAACTGTTAAGCCTGTGGCCACCAGTCTTTCAAATCGCAATGCAACTGAATCTATTGGATCCCAACACTGCACACCAGATCTGTCATTAAGCCACTCGTGAGGGTCAGATCACTGAGCTCACAGTGACCACCCCTAAATGCAATCTGTGACAGGGAGGTGGAAAACAGGGATACCCTCCTCATGTCCGCCTAGAGTGTTCATTGGGTTTACAACAGAACACTTGCCATGAGGTTCCAGAGTATCCCTCTACACTTTGCATCAGGGCACAATACCAGTCTTGAGTTCTGTGGCCAAATATGAACCCTTTTCCTGGCTATTACACAAAGGATAAAGACCCAGAAAAGTACACTGTCTTTGGGGTAGCAGTGCAAAAACCTGATTTGGCCTTCGCCCTACAGCACATGCAATAGCCCAGTTCACAATCCCTGCAGACTCGTATGAGACTTTGGTACTCTCCATATTCCTGCCAGATCCCCTACTGACCCTTTTCAATTTGGTTACTATTTGGTGACCCTTCTAAGCATAAACAGTTGTCACAGATTTGTAATAAAACTTCTACAGTGACACATACAATATAAGGAATCTCACGCAGGCAGAATTCTATAGAAAAACAAAAGACTTTACTAAAATAATTAAATAAATGCAGTAAAAGAGAACATATACAAATTTTGGTTACAGTATTAGAAACAAATGGGAAAGTATACAGTATAAACGCCTTAAAACTGTTTAACTATGTCTCTACCTGTTATGAAGACTTTCAAAAGTTCAGAAAAAACATCACTGTTTGTAAATGTTGCATTCTCATGCAAGGAGCTGCAGTCTGGTAGTCAAGAGAGAGTCCCAAACAGAATGGTACTGAGTGACTGTGCTGAGAGTTTAACTATATTTTCTGAACTGTAGTGTCAGCAATATTCCAGTCATAAGGAAACCAGTTTATTGTCCCACCAGCGGCCCACAATTTCCTGGCCACCTGGTGATGTCACCCAGCTACAACATATATTCTGCCTCAATAATTTACTAGTAACAGGGCAGTCACTGTTAAAACTCTGATGTATCAATATAGTATCCTGTAAGCTAATTCACAGTCATATTAGGATTTCACATAGTACTGCTAGAATGGTCTTTCCTGGTAAATATATCCTGTTCCATCATAAAATGTGATATACTATCATAGTTCCTGAGATTAAAAACAATCTGCTTCTGTACTGCATGTTTATGGCAGGTAAATGGCTTTTGGCACATCTCGGTCAAAAGATCCTGGGAATGAAAATCTTCCTTCTTGGTAAGCAGGTAGCCTTCAAGTCAAAAGATCACCCCTTTAAAAAAAATCTAGGCTTTCCCTATGCCTCGAATTAACACTGACATGGGCATACACAGAAATCCCATAAAACAATATATAACAGAAATATATATTACAAGTAATCAATCAATCAGTCAATCAAAATCTTTATTTATCCAGGTGGGCACCATTGAGTAAGGCTCATTTGCAAGGTGGACTTGGTCATGAATACATCAAAGTACAGTACAGAAGCAGGTATACAAAAAGCAATAATATACAAGGAAGAAAAAGTATATACAGTGTATATAGTACATTACAAGGTTGAAATAAATAATAATAAAAAAAGTATTATTTTACAATTAAAGAAGTCAGCAGATGTACAACCATCAGTAATGATTGGCAGTTGGCTAGCTCGTGACACCCATGAGTTGATGCACTTCTCCAAATATCTGCGGTGAAGTGTACAACTGTAAAGTAAAGTGTAGTAGGCTTTTCTGGTGTGAGTGCTGCTTGTGTGGCTGGTGCAGGGGAGGTGATGGCAGCCTATAACAGAGCTATATCCAAGGCGCTCGACACCACCACACTGATCTGTATATGATCTGTGTACTGGGTGTGCTTTGAAACAACTGAGAAGCTGCATGGGATATACTATATTGGACTAGATATCTGTAACTAATCTCTCTCTCTTGCTTACATCTGAGAGAAGTTTTCCTTACTTTTACATTGGTATTGCTTTGTGTTTCATTATTTTAGTTTTTAATTCAGGAAGGGGGTTTTCAAAACTGCTTATCTTGTCAGCATCTTTAGAAGGGCTGAAATAACTGCATATTTGATTTTCCTTTGTGGCTAACTGGACTGATTACTAGAATTCTGTGACAATCTGCATCAATATATTTTGCAATATTTGCTGGTGGTGGTTGTGTGATTTAAAATAGCAAAGGCTGCAGTTTGTAATTGGATGTCAGACATAGCCTGAGGTGGAGGAAATTGTCTTCACAAGTCAGGGAGGCCTGCATCACAGCCAATTGTTCTAGCTTGACCATTTCAGCATTGATCAATTACTATAAACTACTGGTGTGATCCTGTTTCAGACAGAAGTCCATCTTCTTCAAGTTGTGTACTGGGTGTGCTTTGAAACAACTGAGAAGCTGCATAGGATATACTATATTGGACTAGATATCTGTAACTAATCTCTCTCTCTCTCTCTCTCTCTCTTGCTTACATCTGAGAGAAGTTTTCCTTACTTTTACATTGGTATTGCTTTGTGTTTAATTATTTTAGTTTTTAATTCAGGAAGGGGGTTTTCAAAACTGCTTATCTTGTCAGCATCTTCAGAAGGGCTGAAATAACTGCATATTTGATTTTCCTTTGTGGCTAACAAACCACCAGGCTGTTTTGAGACTGGAGAGGTTTACCTGTGTCTGACTTGGATGTCTGCATTTTTCTCTGTTTGATTAGCAGGGTATTTTCTCTGTCAAATTGTTGTGTAGGGCATCTTGCTGACAGGAAGGCACTCATCGCAGCGGTGGGTGGGAGCTTTTAGCTGATTGTTTTGTGAGGGCACAGTTTAGGCCCAACCTTCCCACCCTCACCCCACCCACCCATGGAAATAGTTCCTTTATACCTGAGGTTCTGACATCATTTCCTCAAGAATGCAGAGGTGCATTTCACTGTCATAGCCTCTCTAGCACACTGCACTGACAATATAAGCATACACATTGCATAATATATATATATTTCTATATAACAAACCAATCACACACGTGCACACACACACACACACACACACACACACAAACAAACAAAAAAGTAGATAAACAAGTGGGGAGTAGTGCAATGTAATGGGTGTGGGGCAGCAGTCTTCCGGGAGTCTTTCTGGAGGCTGAGATGCTGCCCTATTTGCAGACAACTCTCTGCCCTGAGGGAGGAAGTTGCCCATCTTCAGGCCACACTGGACAGTAGTAAGGAAACCTTCCCCCAGGCCACACTGGACAGTAGGAAGGGAACCTCCCCCATCCAGGGAGCACCAGCGCCACCACCGCTACCTCATAGGTTGTGAAGAAAGCACAGCAGTTGGACCACAGTGGGCTCAGGGAGGGTGAGCATGGTGGAATAGAGGCATGCCCAGTCAATTGTTCCACTCCACAATCCATACACCATTCTGGGGGAGCATAGCTCCCCTATGGATGCACCCACAGAGAAGACTGATGACAACTGTCACAAGGGAGGCCCACAGGAGGGAGGCAGAGGACACCACAGGGAAAGGAAGCAGCTCCTGGTGGGGGACTCAGTTATTAGGGGGATAGAACTGGGGGGAGCTGGGAAAACTGAAGTAAGGTGCCTGCCTAGTGCTATGGCTTGGAGGGACAGGAAGCGCATCCTCGGGATCATGAGAACAGCTGCAAGGGAGTCTGAGCTGGACATAATTGTCCACCTAGGGACAAATGACTTGGCTCATCATGAGATTAGAGCAGTGCAGGAGGACATTGTTGAGTTGGGGAGGGGCCTAAGACAAGTAGCACATACAGTATCCTTCTCAGAGGTGCCGCCTGTCAATGGCATGGAGGAGGCAAGGGTAATTAGCACCATGCAGTTTAATGAATGGTTGAAAAAATGGTGTGGAGCACAGGGGTTTGGCTTCATTGGGGACTGGGGTTCCACCTGGAGGGACACCAGCCTATACTGGCAGGATGGTCTGCATCCATCCAGGAAGGGAACAAGTCTTTTGAGCAATCAGTTTAAATGCTTCATTGGCAAGCTTTTAAACTAGTCAAAGGGGGAGGCACTGATAAGCAGCAGGAAAATCCCAGTCTCTCCCTACAAAACAGGGTACTAAACGAGAAAAAGACTGAGGTAGAAAGGTCAGTGGGGGATGCTGCAACAGAAGGTAAAGCCATCCAAAAATGGAGAGCAATGAGTACCAATGCCCATAGTCTGGGTAACAAGCTTCCTGAATTAGTGGCCTTGATGAGGAGGAACATCTGGATATCGTGGCAGTCACAGAAACATGGTACACACAAAACCATGACTGGGATGTAAACATACCAGGATACACTATCTACAGGAGGGACAGGGAGGGTAAAAGAGGAGGAGGAGTAGCTCTTTACATAAGGGAAGGAATAAAAGCAACAGAACAAAATGGTAAACAGGGAAGAGAAGAAACACTGTGGGTAAATTTGGAGACAGGCAATGGCACCACAATCTGCACAGGGGTTGTATACAGACCCCCTTCTCAGGGGGAGGAAATGGACAAGGAAATGATAGAAAGTATACTTAGAATGGCAGAAAAAGGGGAGATATTGCTGATGAGTGATCTGAATATGCCAGATGTTAACTGGAGTGCAGTTTCAGCAGCCACTTCGAAGAGTGGGGTTATTCTAGATGCCCTACAGGGGGCATGCCTTAGACAACTAGTATTGGAGACCACTCAAGAGGGAGCAATCTTAGACCTGGTTCTCTCAAATGGAGATGGAGAGAGGATCACAGATGTAGAAGTGGGTAGCCATCTGGGAACTAGCGACCATCACACAGTATGGTTCACAATAAACACAGCAATAGAGTCAAGCCATACAAAGGCAAAAGTACTGGACTTTAGGAGGGCTGACTTTGCCAAAATGGGTGAGTGCAAATGCACTAGCAAATGGGCAGGAAGGAGGGGTGGAAGAACAATGGGGAATAATAAAAACTGCCATCACAGAGGTAACGAGCCTTTGTGTGAGGCAAATAAACAAAACAAAATGATGTAAGAACCACTATGGTTCTCAAAGGAAGTGCAGTGAAGGTTCAAGAGAAAAGAAAGCATTCAGGAAGTACAAGGAATCGCAGAAGGAGCAGGACAGAGAACTGTATCAGTTAAAGCAAAAGGAGGCTGGGAAGGCAGTCAGAACAGCAAAGGCCCAAACTGAGGAAAAGATAGCCAACTCAGTTAAGAAGGGGATAAAACTTTTATAGGTACATCAGGAGCAAAGGAAGACCAAGGGAGGGATAGTGAGGCTTAATAAAGGAGGAGGGTGGGAAGAGGAGACTGTGAAAAGGCAGAATACTAAACAAATATTATTGCTCAGTATTTACAAATGAAGAGGGTACCTAAAACAAACAGTAGAAACACTCTGGATACAGAAGTTAATACCAGCTCATTTACAGAAGAAAGGGTTCTGAAGAACTCTTAAAACTGAAGGTGGACAAAGCAATGGGGCCTGATGGGATTCATCCCAGAATTCTAAAAGAACTAAGGGTAGAACTAGTGACACCACTGACTACCCTTTTTAACAAATCATGGGAGGATGGGGTGGTACCCGAGGACTGGAGGAGGGCAGATGTGATTCCCCTGCAGAAAAGTGGGAGCAAGGCAGAAGCAGGAAACTACATACCTGTTAGTTTAACCTCAGTGATAGGGAAAATGATGGAATCACTTCTGAAGGAAAGAATTGTCGCGTATCTAGAGGCCAGAGGGGCACAGGACCCTAGACAGCATGGATTCACAGCAGGAAGGTCATGCCAGATGAATCTGATAGATTTCTTTGACTGGGTGACCAAAGTAGTAGATCAGGGAGGGGCTGTGGACATGGCCTACCTAGACTTTAGCAAGGCATTTGACACAGTCCCACACAAAGGATTAATATGCAAGTTAGCCAGCCTGGGAGTGGGTCCCAAGATGACATCCTGGGTAAAGAATTGGCTGGAGAATAGGACACAGAGATTAATAGTAAATGGAGTCCACTCAGAAGAAAGGAGGGTTACTAGTGGGGTACCACAGGGTTCAGTATTAGGACTGGTCCTCTTCAATGTCTTTATAAGCGACATTGCAGAGGGACTGGAAGGAAAAGTATGTCTCTTTGCAGATGACACAAAGATCTGCAACAGAGTTGATGCATAGGGTGGGGTGGAAAGGATGAGAAGGGACTTGGTAAGGTTAGAGGAATGGTCAAATGTATAGCAGCTTAGATTCAATGCTAAGAAGTGCAAGGTAATGCACCTGGGAAATAAAAACCCAGGGGGAAGAGTACACAATGGGGGGTGAGATACTAACAACAACAAAAATGGAAAGGGACCTGGTGGTAGTCATATCAGATGACCTAAAGGTGGGCAAGCAATGTGAGAGGGCAGCAAGGAGGACTGGGAGGATACTGAGATGCATAGGGAGAGAGGCATCACCAGTAGAAAACAGGAAGTTATTATCCCTCTGTACAGACAGCTGGTGAGACCCCATCTGGAGTACTGTGTGCAGTTCTGGAGACCCAATCTCTGCAAAGACATAGACAGGATGGAAGCTGTCCAGAGGAAGGCAACTAAAATGGTGCAGGATCTGCACCGGAAGACATGTGAAGAGAGATGAAAGGAGCTTAATATGTATAGCCTTGAGGAAAGGAGGGAGAGGGGGGACATGATAGAAACGTTCAAGTACCTCAAGGGAATCAACAAAGTCCAAGAGGGTAGTATCTTTCAAAAAAAGAGGTGTGCAAGAACAAGGGGGCACAATTTGAAGATAGAGGGGCGGCTCAGAGGTAATTTAAGGAAGTAATTTTTCACAGAGGGTTGTGGATGCTTGAGCGGCCTTCCGGAGGAAGTTGTGGAGTCAAAATCAGTGGTGGAATTCAAGCATGCATGGGACAGTCATAAGGCCATTCTAGGGGTTGGGGGTAGGAAGAAGTAGGCTGCTGGTTAACTAGGATCTGCAGCTTATCCAGTAGGTAGGGAAATGAGCAGACTGGATGGGCCAAGCGGTCCTTATCTGCTGTCAAATTCTATGTTTCTATGTTTCTATGACCCAGGTCTTCTTGCTTGAGATCCCCATGGTTTGATAGGGCAGTCAAAGAGATGAAGTCCTGGGGTCAGACGTTTGAGTGTTGCTGGAGGAAAACTCAGTTCAAGGAGGACAAACTGGCTTTGAGAATTCACTACGGTGAATATCAAAGGGAAATCAGCCATAAGAAGGCAGAGTTCCTGTCCAGGGAAATTGCTGCAGGAAGGAACAGACTATCTCTACTCTTTTGGACTGTAGATAGGCTACTTCAACCTGCCTGCCTGTCTGCAGCCAAAATGAGCAGTTTCAATTGCCCAGTGCAAGGAGTTTGCTCAGTTCTTCTTTGACTGTGTGTCCTCCATTAGGACTGGGATCTCTCCAGTGGGGTGGAAACAGCCTTGCAGTGGTGGGTTGTGCATTGTCAGAGGCACTCATTTTGCCTGGGGTGAGTTTAGACTGGTGGGGGTGGCAGAGGTCATTGAGGTAATCTCGAAGCTGCAGACCACTTTTTGTGACCTGGAGCCGGACCTGGACCTGACTCATCGCCTAGTGGGATGTGTTGAGTCCGTTGGTCCAGTGTTCACCAAGATTGTCTGGTGTTTGCTCTCGGAGGGTCTTTTTCCTGGGGCCTTGAAATAGGCACTGGTGGTGCCCTTCCTAAAGAAACCATCACTTGACCCTGACATCTTGGTGAATTATCAGCCAATCTCCAACCTCTCATTTCTGGGGAAGGTTGTTGAGAAAGTGATGGTGCAGCAGCTTGAGGCTGACTTTGTGGCCTATGACATCTATGAGCCATTCCAGTCTGGAATTAGTCTAGGCATAACACCAAAACAACATTAGTCAGGGAGGAACAGACTGGCTCTGCTCCTTTGGACTGTAGATAGGCTACTTCAACCTGCCTGTCTGCAGCCAAACTGAGCAGTTTCAATTGCCCAGTGCAAGGAGTTTGCTCAGTTCTTCTCTGACAGGGTGTCCTCCATTTGGACTGGGATCTCTCCAGTGGGGTGGAAACAGTCTTGCAGTGGAGGGTTGTGCATTGTCAGAAGTACTCCTTTTGCCTGGGGTGAGTTTAGACTGGTGGGGATGGCAGAGGTCATTGAGGTAATCTCGAAGCTGCAGACCACTTTTTGTGACCTGGACCTGGACCTGGACCTGACTCATCTCCTAGTGGGATGTATTGAGTCCTCTGGTCCAGTGCAAAATTATCTCCTAAGGGTGAGAGATAGAGGTGACCAGTCAATTCTCATTCTCCTTGCTCTCTCCTCAGCATTTGACACTGTGGACCATGCTACCATGTAGTGCTACTGGATCACCTTAGGTTGCTTTGTGGACTCACCGGTCCTTTTTTCATGGACAGCACACAACTGCTAGTGATGTGTAATTTCTCCTCCTGCCTTGTGGAGTTCCCCAGGGTTCGATCCTGTCACCTATGCTGTTTGCAGTGTACATGCTTCCACTGGGAGAGATTATTAAATGTTACAGCTTGGGTTTCCACCGCTATGCAGATGACATCCAGCTGTATATGTCTTTTGCTCCCAGTATCAATGGCACCGTGGAGGTGCTAAATAAATGTCCAAGACTGGATGTCCTCTAACTGGCTGAGACTCAACCCTGATATGACGGAGGTACTAGTGATTGAGCCTGGTCGCTGGCATGATGTAGTTGATGCCAGGATGGGAACAGGGCTGTTCCTGGGCCCCACTCCAATGGCAGCTTCTACTAAGGTGAGAAAACTGGGCATCATCCTTGAGGATGGATGACACTTGAGGCTCAGGCATCATCCGTCGCCTGGAGTGGTTTTTATCATTTAAGGAATGTCGCCTGGATTAAAGCCTTAATTCTGCCTGGTGATCTGCCCTCACTGGTGAAAAAAAAAACTAGAAATTCAGATACTGAAGTGGAAATAAGAGAATGCATCACATGCAATAAACCGTATTGTGTTTATTGTCTATGGTACACATGTGGGTATTTATACGTCGGGTGCACTGTTAGACCATTAAAGCAGTGAATTCAGGATCATGTCAGGTCAATACTAAATAACAGATTGGTCACTACAGTAGGTATACACTTTTCAGAGATACATCAGACAGATCCTAAGGATCTCAATTTTATTAGACTTGAACATATCCCAGTAATTAAAAAAATGGAGAAGATAGAAAGAACACTTTATTGCAAAGAGAAAGTTACTGGATTTTCCCTTTGAAAACAGTGAAACCAGATGGTATAAATGACAGTTGTGATTATAAACCTTATTTGTAAAATGTAAAGTTCATATGTTAGCCATGAGGCTTTAGAAACAGTGATATGGCTTTTTATCCCTTTTTTGTTTTGTTTTCTTCCCCCCTCCCCTAAATTTCATTCTTAAGTCCTACTAGATAAATTCTATTTATTTAATGAGTGTTTGTTTTTGTTTTATTAGTCTTAAAATTTGGATCAATGGAGAAATAGTATGATAATCCACCAGGCTGAAGTGCCAAAGCAGTGTTGATCACCATTATTTTATTAACTAATAATTTCTTTTTGCTAGCCTATATATATTATATTTTTTGCTAGAATTAATTCTGAAATAATCAATATTTGACCTTTTGCAGTTTATTTGACCTCTGTACCCTTGGACTGAGTGTTGTAGATAAAAAAAGTCTTCTCACATTATTGTACAAATTTGTGAACTCGTAATGGTTAACTTCTAGCATGCTGTTTAAATCTTGAACTTTTATGAGGAACTGAATTTATTATAATCTGTATTCATTTCTAGCTTGACCTTTTGCATTGTAATTAACCTCCTAGTTAAATTTAACTCTTAAAAGAAATCAATCACCATGAAAGAGCTCATATTTTGTTACCTTTACTTTGTGAACCAACTATTGCTCTTTATAAGAAAAATATAAAATATATGTAAGCATGTTGTTTTTAGTCTAGTTCCTCTCTTTGTCTAATTGCACAACTATGAAGAAATAAATGGACATTAAAGCTTTTGGATAAAAAATTATACTTATTGTTAAAATTAATTTATTGGCGCCACAGAAAAGGTAGCCACTTATTAACGTGAAAAACAAGGGAGCTTTATATTAGCATCAGGTCCAGTATTTTTAACACAATTTTTGACATGCACATCTAGATGTTTAAATGTTTGTGTAACCCCTAGGTGGTGCTATCCCAAGGGCTACTAATCCCTGCCTGCTTGGCTAGTAGAAGGTTAAGGGGCCTAGGTTCAGTGACAGGTCCCTCCACCCAAACGTCAGGGTTGGTATGGGTCGAACTAACCAAGCCACAGCCCTCGGGGGCACTGTGACCCCCTTATCTCCTACTAGTGGCCCACGAAATACACAATGTTTACCTTCACAATACCCCTGATATGTTTTGCACATACACATATATTTGGCACTTACCCCCAGAACTGACTTCTTCAGCTGGGCTCTGGGGATCCCCTGTAAAACAAGGCCAGGCAAGACAACAAGCAACAGCGCAATACTCCAAGCATAAACTGACACCACATTTAATATAAATTGCAGAAGAAAGTAGATCTGATTTATTCAGTGGGTAGTAACACTGGAGGGGCACAATCAGGGTAATTGGTTAGAATAATCTATCATGTACTCTATAGTGTGGGCATTTAAAGTCCCTGAAACAGTTACACTCTCTGGGTACTCAGGGGAGATGGAAGATGGGCTAGCCAGGACCATTGCCTGGAGTATGCCAGTGTTGCAGCTGGTTGGGGCCCTGTAAAGAAAAGAAATATCATGCACCACACCCTAATTGTAATCCAGAGCCAGAGGGCTCAGTTAATGCAAAAGAAAAGAAATAACAGGCAATTAGGTGACACACTTTTGATTCAGCTGTATGTTGCAGGGACCTACCCTGATGGTTACTCACAATACCCAAAAACTGGACACAGGATGGATGATGGTGGAGGCAGTAGATGATGATTCGGGATTGCCAGAAAAAAGCAGGGCCCACACGATGCACCGCAGCATCATTCCTGTTCAGGCATGGAACCAGGGCTGATCCCCTGGCAGGTATCGCGTCAACGGTTCTTCACTGTGCAGCAGGGTAGGGTGGCAGGGCCTAACTGCATTAGGCAGCAGCGGATTCAGTCTGATTTGAGCTGGGCACAGCTGCCAGCCCTCAGCACATTTACATGTACAAAGGATTCCTTTACCAGGCAGACACTCCTCAATCCCAATTGCAAAGTCACTGCTAACACCCGGGAGCTCTGAGGTAGTTGAAGTTCCTGATAGGCCAATCGCATTTAGCAAGATTTTCGGTCTTCTACAGGTGCAGCTTGGTCTCTTTCTAGTTACTTGCTGGGATTCTCCAGACTCGGAAACAATCTGAAACATGTTCTTTCCCTCTCTCCTCCTCCACACCACGAGCTGAAATGCAGGCCATTAAATGGGCCTTCGCACAGTTCTCCCGTTCAAACTATGACACGCTTGCTTGGCTATAATGAGCGACGATCTCTCCCCCTCGACTTCCAACCTCAAGCTGGCTTGCCAGCAGACAGCTCGGGGGTTTTCTCTTGGATCCAAATGGTCCAATTGGTGGGTCCAGCTGCCAGTCACAGTAATAGCTTCCCTTTTTGGTGCAAAAGGTGCCAACAGTCCAAAACTACAAGTCCCAACTGGTAATCCACACGGTCCCACATTAGTAAGCTCCATTTTAGAGTCCTCACGTACTGATTGGTCCAATTTGGCAGTTCTGGACAAAAATGGTGGAGTTAACTAAACAGTCCTTGCTGCAAATAAGGCAGGTTATAACAAACAACATTATTATTACTACTCTAAATGATTACCAGCATTTGGCCACATCTTTTAGCAGGGCTCCCTCTGCGCAGTTAGCGATGACAGAAATGGAGCGAGTATTCAGCAGCCCAGGCAGGGCCTCGGGCATGGAAACACACAGTCCCCCCTGTTGATTAATTATGACTGCAAACAGGCAGTCCTTAAAGGGACAGTACACGGAGGCCACATAGGCACTCACGGGCAATATTTTTAAGCGCTAAACACAGGACACCAGCCTGGCAACAAGCATTTGGGCAAGCTCACGGAAACCTTTTGGGAACCCCCATTGGTAGGGGGGTTACGTTTGTATGTTTCAACACTGGGGATCTCGCATCTGTTATCAATTTAAGTTAACTGGGTGTAGCATTTAAGGGGAAATGTGTGAAGGTTAAGGCCACGTCCCTGAGGAAAGATCAGTTGGACCCAAAGCACCGGGAATACATGTGGTTATTACTGTGCTGTTTTTGGCTTTGTTATTTTTCAATAAATTATTATTGATTCCACTTCTTTGGGTTTGAAGAAATTATTTCAACAGAAATGTTGACTGTGACCCAGTAAGCCTATAACCTTCAGGTGGTGTGTACTGCTTTCAAGGTACTTCCTCACTGCTGCATGCCTTTGTGACATCAAGGCTCGACTACTGTAACACTCTATACTTCAGGTTCAGTGGGAGATTCTACATCGCCTGCAGCTGATGCAGAACAAAGCAGCCAGATTGCTGACAGGCCTTCTGAGATCTCATCATGTGGCCCTGGTCCTGCGTGACCTGCACTGGCTGCCAGTGAGGTGGATAATCATCTTCAAGGTGGGCTTGCTCACCAATAACACCCTGTACAGGTCCAGCCGTGGCTATCTGAGTGACCTGTTGACCGCTGTCCACCCTGTGTGCTATCGCCATTCCTCCACCCAAGGCTTCCTAGCAGTTCCGAGGGCCCAGCTGAAAACCTCAGGAAACCATGCATTTGAGGTGTCTGGCCCAGCCCTCTGGAACTTGCTTCCAAGATCATTGAGACAGGCTCCGTCAGTGGAGGCTTTTAAGCGGGGTCTGAAGGCTCACCTATATAGAGAAGCCTTTGAAAACCAGTTATAGTTTTCATTACTGAAGTGCTGCTATTTTATTGAAATTATTTTATGGAATTTCATCAATTTGTTGTTGTTTGTTTATTGTATACCACTATTTTACAGTATGTTTGTTCACTGCATCTTTACCCACCCGTAAAGTGCCCAGAGTCCCTGAAATTGGGCCTCAAGAAATAAATATTTACTTACAACCCCACCCTTTGCCTCTTTAAGTGCATGCACAATGCAGGTTTTGACTGCTTGGTAAATCTCTGGAACTACTCTGTGGGAACTGTAAACCTGGATGGTATTTCATACCTTGGCTGTAAAAATACAAGTGTAACCCCCCTGCAAATGGGGGTTCCCAAAAGACTTCCAGGAGCTTGCTTGAATGCTCCAAGCCTGAATGGTGTTTGGCGTTTAAGCCATTTATCAGTGAGTGTTTTTAGAACCTCTGGTACTGTCTCTTTAAGAGCTGTCTGCTTGCAGACATAATTAGTTTGTATGGGGGACTGTGTGTTTCTTTGATTGAATACCACTCGAGCTGCTGCCAATTCACTTCATTTTTGCAGTCACTAGGAGTGCAAAGGGGAACCTATCTGAAAGATGTAACTGTTTGCCAGAAATTATTTAGAGTAATAATGAAATTACAGTTTGTCTAACCTGCTTTCTTTGCAGTAAGAACTGTGTCTGCTAGTTCCCCATTCTAGTTTTGAACTGCTGAACTGGACCAATCAGTGTGGGGTAAGCTAGCTCTAAAATGGTGCCTTGGACGAATCAGAACTTGGACTCATAATCTGAGCCAGCCACAAGAGGATTGTATGAGCAGTGACTCTGGGAGATGTAGTTTAGACTTCAGCACCTTTTTGGACCAACAGCAGCAGTCTATTGTGAGTGACAGCCAATCCAGTCAAGAACTGGGAGGAACTCAAAGGAAGTGCCCGTTTTGTCGGTTGGAGTTTCAGTTGAGCTTTGGCAGTGAAGAAGGAAGGCCCTGTGCTTTTCAGTGTGCAGTTTAGTCAAAAAAGCGTGTGTAAGGCCCAGAGTTCGGTCTGCAGCTTGTTAGGACTGAATCCGTCCTGTGAAAAGAATCAAAGGATCTCTGAAGAGTAGAAACAGGCTCACCTGTAGAAGACTGGAAGAATTGCTGAAAATTGCACTCGGTCTGTCAGGAACTGAATCTGCTGTGTGTTCTCCGGGTATTGTGCAGTAATTGCGATCGGGATACAGATGCAGCCTGCCTGGTATAGTGCTTTCTTTTATATGGATGTGTGAAGAGGGTTTTGTACCTCAAGTGAGCCCTGCTGACATTGAAGGACCCTATCTTATTTGGAGGTCGTGAGTACTAATTCAGGGTGCTCCCTGTTGAATTGCCACATTAAATCCAAATGGAATTACTGTACTGCTGACAGTTTAATTCTCCTTTTCTCTGTGTGAAAGGGCCCTACCAGCTGCCACGGTTTGGACTAGCCACTAGGGCTTGGGTACCCAGGGACAGTAACTGATAGGGACAGGCCTGTGCACAGAGCCATAAATGAATTATTAGAGTGATAAGCTAATTAACCTGATTTCCCCTGTCCTTGTTATATCCCCTAAATAAATCAGAGCTGCTTGTTTCAGCGAAAGTTATACTGCCTGAGGTATTTGTCTATGTTAAAGTACTGTACTGTGATTGTTGCACTGTATCTCATTTCACAGGAGGTCCCAGTGCGGAACCAGACCTGGGGGTAAGTGTATACTGTGAAGGTAATTCTGATATATTGTGTGGGCCACTAGTGGGAAGAAAGGGGGTTGCAGTGTCCCAGAGAGCTGTGACCAAGTTAGTTTAACTATTGCAAACCCTGACCTCTGGGTGGGCACCCGACCATTGGATCCAGGCCCCTCAACCTGTTAGTGGCAAATCAGGCAGGGTAGTAGCCCTGGGATAGCGCCATCTAGGGTTACATCTTGGAGGCTCACCGCTGGGATTGTGTGTCCTCTAGTGGATTTACGAACCACTGTTAAGAAAAAATGGGTACCCCGACAGAAGTGGCTGTGCACCGGCTGGTGGAGTGGTGTACTGGGAGGAGATCGACCCCAAAATGCTATGCTTATCCTGGACATCCCCTGGGTATCAATACGGACACTGTGCAGGAGTACTTTCCAAGGTGGAAGGTTTACAAAACCCTGTGGTGGTGGGTCGGCATGCTAATCTGCTCACCCACACTTTCCTGGCCCTAGTAGAGTTTAAGGATCCCATAGATAGCTCCAAAGTGCCACAGACCATTACCCCAGAGAGGAGCCCTCACTGCTTGGAAGTGATAACTAAGGACAGTAAAGACCCGGGAATCAGCCCCACCACTATCTGAAACTTTTGAGGAGAAATTTGCTGAATGGTTGCTGGGAGAGGGAAAACTGTGGAGGACTTGAAGAAACTATTCTTGCCACCTGAGGTGTTCCTCCCCAACACCCTCTCCTGCTCCAGTGCCTGTAATGGTGGCTGAACCAATGCAGACTCCTATTTCTGCACCTGCCATTAGTCACGACTCTTACGAAGGTTGAGGATCTTCTCTGGCACCCTCCCTCCCAAGAGGAGGATGACTGGGAGACCTGGATAGACTATGTTGCCCCAAGTGCTAGAATGGCAATGCTCGGGCGGCGAAAGAGGGTTAGTGAGGCCTCGAGGTCTGCCCTGGCTACCATCCGGTGCTAAACGGGCCAGTAACCCTGAGCGACTGCACAGGCCTATCTTGAGGCCTTGGAGAATGTATGGGAGCCCAGATTCTGATGAGGACCTATGGTGGAGAGTAAGAAATGCACAACAGTACCAAGGGAGTTGTTGTCTGTGTATGTCTCTGCTGGAAAATTGTTGCAAGAATGCCTCAGAAAGGGTAGTTTGCCAGCGATTGAACTGGACCGAACCAGACTGGACAGAATCCTTAAGTCTCCCCCTTCTCAGAACTGCTGGTGCTTCAGTTCGCCTGGCAAATCGACTGGAATCCCACCCTCCTATGATGAGTTAATGAGAGAAATTCGAGGAGTTGAGAAAAGGCGACCTCGGGAGGTACCTGCACCAACAGCTGTGGCTACGACCCGAGTGACTGAGGGTGACCCATCAAGTGAAGTTCAGGGACAGAGGTTGACAGTCAATGAGTGCTCTGACAAGGAAAAAGATATGCCACAATGGGGCGAACTGTTGAGAGATCCGGAATTCAAAACAGTCCTTTATGAAGGTCACGCCTGCAAATGCGGGCCCTGACCTATATCCGACTGCATCTACTATGGGGTGGGGTACCCACCATGTATCTCCTGCTGATAACAGCCCAAACTCAATTCCTTGACCATGGAAGTGAGAAACTGACGAGATGTCTCCAAATGCTTATCACGCTGCAGACAGAGATGGCACCAAGGTTTCCAGTTAGTAATACCCCCGCCCTGGCTCCCAGTGTGGCGCCTCGGCCAGCTCAAACTCCAGAAAGTATGTTTTGCTATAATTGGGGAAAGATGGGCACATGAAAGGGAATGCCAGTCCCCAAAAGACACTGACAAAGTTGCATATAGGCTACAAGGAGAGCTTCGAGAAGAAATCAGTGGTTAAGAGGTGCCACACATGATCCCAGTGAGGGCACCAAAATGCTAATTCACGTCCTTTTGTGGCAAGGTCAGTTGCCCAGGCCCCCACTACCGTCTCTCCAGACTGGTCCAGAATAGTGGGTCCTCCATGGAGACCACTGTAAAGGTGAATGGAGTGTCTACAAGAGCTGTATTAGACAGTGGCTCCCAAGTGACAATTATGTTCCAGGATTGGTATCAGAAGCATTTGTCAGACGTACCCTTACAACCATTAGAAGGACTGCATGTATGGGGTTAAGTGAGAAGCCTACCCTATTCGGGTATATCCAATTTGGCTGTCTTTCCCCACCTCCGCGCTGGAGTGGCCGAACAAGTAGAGACCCTAGCCTTAGTGTGTCCCCCACTGGACTGTATGATGGTGTCCCTTTGTTGATTGGAACAAATGCTCATATGTTCGGAAGGCTGGCACAGTTGTGTTATGAAAACAGGGGTCAAAGACTAGTAGAGCTTTAAGAGTTCCGGCTTTAATTAAGAAGGCCTATGAGGCACAGAGAGATGCTGAAAAACAGAGCCAGAGGAACCGGTCGAATTGTATGGAAGAAGGATCCTGAGTCTCTGATCCTGGCGCCAAATGCCCAGTGTACCTTACAGGAGAGGTCCGTATCAGAAAGGATGTTAAGAATAAAATATTAATGTTGGATGCACCAGGCGATGGAAAATTGCCAGAGGGACTGCTGGTCAAGCCTAGTATTTTGCCCGCTAGAGCCCATGCTTATGCCAGAAGGGTAATGGTCCAAGTTCATAATGTGTCTGAAAGAGACATTCGAGTAAACAGAGGTTGCATCCTGGCTAATGTGCATTGTGCAGACACTGCAGTGCTACCCAGCAGCAAGAGTTCAAGGAAGAATGACAGAGTAACGCCTGACTTGTTTGATTTCGCGACCCCGCTGCCAGCTGAATGGAAAGTAAGGATCAGTGAGAAGCTTGCCCAGAGAGACCAGGTGTTTTCTTTAAAGGAATGGGATGTAGGATGCGTGCAGGAGCTGAGCACAATATCCGCTGCATGACGAAAGACCATTTCGTGAGAGGTCTCGACGCCTGGCACCTGCTGACATAGATGATGTGAGACGGCATCTGCAAGAGATGTTAGCTGCTGGTGTAATACAAGAATCCAGAAGCCCTTATGCTTCCCCCATTGTGGTAGTGAGGAAAAAGAATGGAACAGTAAGGATGTGTGTGGATTATCGCACCTTAAACCGGCGGACTATCCCTGATCAGTACACAATACCCCGCATTCAGGATGCTTTGGACTGCCTAAACGGGAGCAAGTGGTTCTCTGTGCTGGATCTCCGCAGTGGGTACTACCAGATCCCGATGGCCCCAGAGGACCGTGAGAAGACGGCCTTTATCTGTCCGCTTGGCTTCTATGAATTCATGAGGATGCCTCAAGGATTTCAGGTGCCCCAGCCACTTTTCAACGATTGATGGAGCGTGCAGTGGGGACATGAACTTACTAGAGTGCCTGGTATACCTAGATGATGTTATTGTGTTTGGCAGCTCACTGGAGGAACATGAGAGCAGATTATTTAAGGTATTGGACCGACTGGAGGACTTTGGCCTTAAACTGTCCATTGATAAGTGTCAATTCTTTCAAACATCAGTAAAGTATGTGGGACACATAGTATCCACCGAGGAATAGAGACCGACCCAAGTAAAGTTGAGGCCTTGACCACTGGCCACAGCCAAAAATCTAAAGAACTGCAAAGATTCCTGGGATTCTGTGGTTATTATCGCTCTCATCAAGGACTATTCAAGAGTGATCCGCCTTTACTTAACCTTACTCAAGGGTATCCCCAACCCACAAAAATACCAAAAGTCAGCGTCCCTCAAGACTGAAAGAGTGTATTTTCATCCGAGTGAAGTATTTGGGGCCCGCTGGACTCCTGATTATGAGACTGCTTTTCATGAGATCATATATCAACTTACCCATGCTCCAGTGCTGGCCTATGCCGATCCAAGAAAACCTACGTCCTGCACACTGATGCTAGCTTGCAAGGGTTGGGGGCTGTGTTGTACAGCAAAGCACGAGAATGGCCTGAGACCAGTGGCCTTTGCCAGTAGAAGCCTGACCCCATCCGAAAAGAACTATCCTGTACATAAGTTAGAGTTCCTAGCTTTGAAGTGGGCTATTGTTGACCAATTCCATGAGTACTTGTATAGGGCTAAAATACTAGTAAAAACTGACAATAATCTTTGACCTATGTGCAGACCTCAGCTAAGTTGGATGCCACTGGCCATAGGTGGCTTTCGCATTATCTACATATGACTATGCTCTCGAATACCGAGCAGGTCTGAACCACATAGATGCTGATGCTCTCTCCCGAGGCCTGTTCCCCAGAATGATTGGGTCCGATTGGCAGAACCTGACATTCGGCACTCTGCGGAAGTTTGACAGGGAGGAACAAATGTCCACGGACGCAGTGGACTGCATGGTGGATTGCTTGGGAGCCTCTGAGAATTGCATACCTGCTGCTTATTGCCACTTTTCTGCAATAGACATTGGTGCACTGCCTCAGCTGGACAATGACAGTATTAGGGGGCTCAATCCCGATCCCATGATCAAAGCAGCTTTAGAAGCCCTCTATGCAGGAAAAGATGTGTCCAAATTACGCTCCACTGATTTGAGAACTGCACTGTTATACAAAGAAGGTCCTAAGTTGAAACTGATCAATAAACTGTTATACAGAGAAACAGTAGACAGAGGGGACAAGTAGACAAACAACAACTAGTGCTGCCCACTGCCTTTCGAGACTCAGTACTGAGGTCCTTGCACAACCACATGGGGCACCTTGGTATAGACAGAACACTTGACTTGGTGAGATCCAGATTCTATTGGCCTAAGATGGGGCTGATGTGGAGCAACACATTCGAACTTGTAGTCGCTGCTTACAGAGGAAAGCTTTGCCCCAGAGGGCTGCCCCTTGTTAACATCACCACCAGTGCACCCATGGAGCTGGTCTGTATTGATTTTCTGAGTTTGGAGTCGGATCAAAGAAATATCAGTAATGTGCTGGTGGTCACTGACCATTTCACGAGATATGCCCAAGCTTTCCCACCAAAGACCAGAAAGCATCCACTGTAACCAAGTACTTGTAGAAAACTTTTTGTTCACTATAGGGCTCCACAAAGAATCCATTCTGATCAAGTGAGAGACTTTGAGAGTCGTCTGATCAAAGAGATGCTTTCTCTGTGGGGTCTGAGTCCAGAACCACTCCTTACCACCCCAGGGGACCCACAGCCTGAGCGTTTCAACCGCACTTTGCTAGATATGCTAGGCACCCTGCACCCAAAGGACAAGCCTAGATGGAGCCAACAAATTAGCACCTGGTACATGCTTATAACTGCACCAAAGTGATGCTACTGATTCTCCCCACCGCCTGATGTTTGAAGAGAAGCTCGACTACCAGTAGATGTGTGTTTTGGGGTCTCTCCTGATGGGGTTCAAGCTGACAACTATTTACAGTATGTGCAAAAGTTAAAGGCCCAGCTAACTCATGCGTACCAACTGGCTCAAACCATGGCTGCCAAAGAAATCTGGCCAACAAAGAAAGGTATGATAAAAGGTGAAAGCACAGGAACTCCAGGAGGAGATCGGTATTGCTAAGAAATCTGGGACTGCATGGCAAGCACAAGATTGCTGACAGATGGCACCATCTCCCTCACATTGTAGTGGGCAAACTAGATGATCTGCCAGTGTACAAAGTAAGGCCTGAGAATAATTCAAAAGATGTAAAACAATGCATAGAAATCATTTACTGCCCATTGGACAAATCTTAATTGAGTCTGAGCCCCTAGAAGATGCCCCTCTGGACCAGTGACTAGAGCTGCTGCTAAGAAAAGATCAAGAAAGTCTGCACCTACAGAAGCAAAGTTAAAGTGTTCCCTCCACAAGTCCCAGTTGAGCATGACTGTCAGTCCATATCGGAAGAAAGTGAGGTGACTTTGAATACTATCCTTCTTACGAACTGAGTCAATTGTTTCGGGCAATCCCTAGTCAATAGTGGAGACAAAGCTGGGCCTTCTGGACTGTCTAAGCCCCAGCTTCATCCCTGGAGCCAATGCTCCCAGAAAGTGAAGTGCAAAGCATCAGATCAGATGAAATGGAATCATTGTGCATGGTTGAACTGTTTGAGCTTTCAGGAGGAAAATGATAGATTAGGGCAGACTGGTGATACACCGAACAAGAAGAGTATTTTGAGTGCCCTGACAGTCCACTGCCAGTGTCCGAAAGCTCTCCATGCGAGCCAAATGTTGTGGACTCAGAAACTGTAACTCCTGGAGCTGAAAGTGCCCCAAGTTCTAGCCTCTCTACCCCCATGGAGACTCCCTGACAAGTGAGGACAATGCTGAAAATGAGGCTCAGAGTGCAGAGACTATAACAGTTCCCCTAGAAAGACTGGTCGAGCTGTAAAGCCTGTGGTGCACCTCAGTTATGATTCACTTGGGAGGCCTGTGGACTTGCCTCTCAATGTTGTCCATAAAAGAGTGTATGTGTCCCGAGCTCATTGCCCAAACTGAGCATCAGTGCTAACTCCAAGTTACTTGTGTTGCCCTCTAAGTATGGTGCCCTTGCCCCATCCAGCCCCAAGGTAACTGATAGGGAAGGCCCTCTCTTCAGGTTTCATGTACAAGAAGTAATAACTTGAGTTATGGTACAATGTATGTAATACTGTGTAAAGAGTGACGTACTGCAATATTTCAGAAATGTGTTCTTGGTAAAATGATATATTGACTGATGATTACCGATGCAGCCTAATGCAAATGTATATGGTTGCAGTTGAAACTTGTGGGTACTTGCTTGGCGACGCCAAGCTTTCCCAGGCCAGGAAGGGTGTAACTTCTGCAAATGGGGTTCCCAAAGACTTCCAGGAGCTTGCTTGAATGCTCCAAGCCTGAATGGTGTTTGGCGTTTAAGCCATTTATCAGTGAGTGTTTTAGAACCTCTGGTACTGTCTCTTTAAGAGCTGTCTGCTTGCAGACATAATTAGTTTGTATGGGGACTGTGTGTTTCTTTGATTGAATACCACTCGAGCTGCTGCCAATTCACTTCATTTTTGCAGTCACTAGAGTGCAAAGGAACCTATCTGAAAGATGTAACTGTTTGCCAGAAATTATTTAGAGTAATAATGAAATTACAGTTTGTCTAACCTGCTTTCTTTGCAGTAAGAACTGTGTCTGCTAGTTCCCCATTCTAGTTTTGAACTGCTGAACTGGACCAATCAGTGTGGGGTAGCTAGCTCTAAAATGGTGCCTTGGGCGAATCAGAACTTGGACTCATAATCTGAGCCAGCCACAAGAGGATTGTATGAGCAGTGACTCTGGGAGATGTAGTTTAGACTTCAGCACCTTTTTGGACCAACAGCAGCAGTCTATTGTGAGTGACAGCCAATCCAGTCAAGAACTGGGAGGAACTCAAAGAAGTGCCAGTTTTGTCGGTTGGAGTTTCAGTTGAGCTTTGGCAGTGAAGAAGGAAGGAGCCTGTGCTTTTTCAGTGTGCAGTTTTAGTCAAAAACGTGTGTAAGGCCCAGAGTTCCGGTCTGCAGCTTGTTAGGACTGAATCCGTCCTGTGAAAAGAATCAAAGGATCTCTGAAAGTAGAAAACAGGCTCACCTGTAGAAGACTGGAAGAATTGCTGAAAATTGCACTCGGTCTGTCAGGAACTGAATCTGCTGTGTGTTCTCCGGGTATTGTGCAGTAATTGCGATCGGGATACAGATGCAGCCTGCCTGGTATAGTGCTTTCTTTTATATGGATGTGTGAAGAGGTTTGTGTACCTCAAGTGAGCCCTGCTGACATTGAAGGACCCTATCTTATTTGGAGGTCGTGAGTACTAATTCAGGGTCGCTCCCTGTTGAATTGCCACATTAAATCCAAATGGAATTACTGTACTGCTGACAGTTTAATTCTCCTTTTCTCTGTGTGAAAGGGCCCCTACCAGCTGCCACGGTTTGGACTAGCCACTAGGGCTTGGGTACCCAGGGACAGTAACTGATAGGGACAGGCCTGTGCACAGAGCCATAAATAGATTATTAGAGTGATAAGCTAATTAACCTGATTTCCCCTGTCCTTGTTATATCCCCTAAATAAATCAGAGCTGCTTGTTTCAGCAAAGTTATACTGCCTGAGGTATTTGTCTATGTTAAAGTACTGTACTGTGATTGTTGCACTGTATCTCATTTCACAGGAGGTCCCAGTGCCGGAACCAGACCTGGGGTAAGTGTATACTGTGAAGGTAATTTGATATATTGTGTGGGCCACTAGTGGGAAGAAGAGGGTGCAGTGTCCCAGAGGGCTGTGACCAAGTTAGTTTAACTATTGCAAACCCTGACCTCTGGGTGGAGGCACCCGCCATTGGATCCAGGCCCCTCAACCTGTTAGTGGCAAATCAGGCAGGGGTAGTAGCCCCTGGGATAGCGCCATCTAGGGGTTACACAAGCAGCCTTCAGAATCAAATATTTTCCACAACGGAAAAGAGCTGTAGATCTTTTCTTCTCATCTCACCAATAAGCCATGTAATTTGGGATGCGGTTGGACACTTGTTGTCAAATTTAATTTTGTGATCAAATGACTAAGCTGTAGTTAACTGCTTGGCATTTGGAAAATTACTAGCCAAAGAACTGGTACTGCTGCTATGCCATGGCAGACAGGGTGTTGATGATAGGAGTATTGTGTCAGCTGATGCTGCCCAGTCCACAGAAGTTGACATAATTGTTGTATTTGATGGAAGTGAAAGGCTGTGTAACTGATCTCCCTCTGCCACCCTGATCGATTAGGGGGCTGACTGCTACTACTACCTTAGAAAATGGGCTTTTTATTTCCTGGCATTTGTTTGGCTAATACTCTTGCCGGGGGGGGGGTTATATTAATTTACAATAGATGCCAAGGAAATAAAAAGTACCAGCCCCAGTGCTCCTTCACCCACTCAGGTATCCTTGTGCCCATCCTGATTTCTTATTGTCCGAAAACACCCTAGTGAATTTGAAATTGTCGCCATTTTCTTCTCTCCATTACTGAAAGATACTGGTCCCCCAGCACTCCATAGTTCAGTGCCTGCTGCCTAAGAAAACCGCACACAACCTCCCTGGGCTCATTTCTTGCTACATTAGCTTTTTTGTTTCTTTAAAGAATACTCTTATCCCATGCCCTGTAATTTTCAATACCATTACTCTCAAAGAGCCGACCACGATCTCGCTCCTCCTCTCTCTCTAGCTGGCCGCCTGCTCACTTCTGAAAATAATGCTGCTTTACAATTGTACCGCTGGCAGCAGATTGTGCTAACATAAAGTGTCTCACCCTCTTCATCACTGTCTCACCCTCCCTCCCAACTGTATCCCCAATTGATAGTCTTTTTTTTTTTTCTTACTTGCCTTTCCCTCTTTCTCTCTCTCCCCCCCAAGGCTCAGACCCCCCCAACCCAACTTCATGTGGCAGAAAGTAATTCAAGTAATTCACGTCCAGTGAGATACCACAAAAGAAACATTTCTCAATTCAAATGAAACAATAATTACTTCATGCAACAAAACACCATTGACAGCTGATGGTTACCATGACCGCTAATGTTCCTATCTGTACCGGTGAAGATGCCTGCTACTTGCCATTGCCAAGCACACGCTGCTGTATCAACAAAGGAAAAATAAACATCAAACCTAAATATCATTTTAAAATAAAAAAAATAACTTAGTGGTCCGCACACCCCTTCCCATCCCTCTACACTGTACTTCAGGGTATCACGTCTTCTAGGCACAAACAAGTTTAGAATTGCATGTCCTCTAGCACAGCAATTGAATACACAAAACAAATGCTGCTTACAGAATTACACACATAACAAGGATACATACTATAATAACATGAATACATACCTTAAAACAAAAAAAACTAAAACAAAGCCATGAGTGTGTGTGTGTGTGTGGGGGGGGGGTAATCATGGCAACCAACTACAAAAACCTCAACAACAGAAGTCCTTGGATAAAAAAAAAGGCAGGCGGAGGAACTATTTTTTTTACAAAATAAATAAAATATTTAACATATTCAACACTTTAATATGCAAATTATAATTTTTTTCAAGCATATAAAATACAGTGGCCCATTTTAAAAGCGCAATAATACCCTCCAGGGTGGGTGGTATTGAGCAAAACCAGATTTTCAAGGGGCTATAAGGCCCTCTGCCTGTGGTGTCAGGCTTCATTACCCCCTGGGTGGTCCAGTATTGCCCAATACCCCCCACCCTGTCGGGTGTTATTGTTTGCATAATCTTACTCTGTTTCATAATTATCATCACCCTGACCAGACTCAGCCCTGTGTGGCTCAGTAGATGTGTAGGACGAGCAACCTCAGGAGGGTGCTGCTACATTAGGTGTCACCTCATGGCACTGTTTCTCATGCTGCTGATTTTCTGCCCCTGCTAATGGTTGTTTTGCAGTGCACACATGATGCTTTCAGTTCATCAGTGTGACTTGTCAATAGATGATTCCACACCATACTGGTAAGCTAGGCAACAAATATACCTGATGGCTTAGTCTCTGGAGGTGCAGCAGGTATGGGAGCTGAACTGGGGCTGGTAGTAACAGCAGACAGGGCCCTGGTGGCAAAGGAAGACAGTAGGAGGGAACCTGTGGAAGTAACAGCAGTTGTCTGGTTTCTGTAATCACTGTGGCAGTGGACAAGGGGACAGAAGAAGGAGTTTTACTCCTGGGTGTGATTGTGGGATCAGTATTTTCATTTGACACTACATTTTTTTATTTATTTATTTTATTTTGGTAACTGGGTAGGCCCACTGAGACCAGTGGTCCCTTTTGCAGGGGCGACCTGGAGTTAATTACAGGTAACATAAAGCATTGCATGTTTACATTACACACATTAAAGTGAAAGCATTACATATGTACATTACACACATCACAGTGAACATTAGACAGGCCCTACAGAGGAATAGATCAATTATTAGTCAGTTATAACACATTACATAATCATCATCGTCATCAGATGCAGCAACATCATCATGGTCAAAACAATCGATACATAGTCTCTGTCAGACACATGTGAGGAGTCCGCATCATTTTCAGAGGACTCTGTTCTGATATCGTACTCAGGATGAGAGTCAGAATCAGATGGAGGGTTTATCTCATTCTCAACCACTGCCAAATCTGTATGTAAGAAAACTGGAGATAGGGAAGAGGGCATGTGAAGAACCTGAGCTGAAAGCTGTGGTGGTGGTGATGATGATGATGATGATGAAACTGATGTTTAGGTCTGCACTGCAAAAGATGTAGGACAGCTAACTTCTCCATTTAATGAAGATGAGGAGGAGGAGGAGGAGGATGTGGCAGTGACACCTGATGTCTCTGGTAGTCCTGAATGTTTCAAGGGCCTGAAGCTTTTGGGCTTTATAACTGGACCCAACCTGCTATGTTTTACCAATTGTATTGGATTTTGCATTTTCTTCTTTAATATTTTGGTTGACTTAGCCTCCAAAGGCCATTTATTTTTGATTCTGGCACTGGGTACAAAGTCAAGGATCCAAGGGAAGCAGATGCCTTACTTTTGCCTTTATGGGCTCTAGTGTTCAAGTTCACATACACTAACTATGTGCTACCCAGGATACTTGAGTTTGATAGGTGCAGCTGTGCAAAACAGCACAAATTTATTTTAAAACAAAAAAGTACAGCGCACAACAGACGGGCTCATTTTGGCAACAGTTTATTGCAGCATCCACAGACAATCCCCCGGCACTTTGAGAGAAAATTCCCTCTTCTAGTGTTCACGTTGCCTTATTATTCTTGGGTGAACACAACTGTATATGATATTTCTCTGACTGCAGACTGCTGGGTCTAAAAAAAATAGACAAATTGTTAAACTGCGCTGGCCCGTTGGGCAACTGTGATAGAGCAGTACACAAATGGACGCAACTGCAGGCAGTCAGGCATGCTAGAAGGGCTAGAGGCGTATCAGCTGATCCATGGGTCCTAGCCCTCTTTTTCTCCCCAGGACAAATATACACATGCTTGGGTGATGCTGACAGAGCAGTATGCAAAATTTTTTTTTTGTTAAGGAAAAATGCAAAAGTGCAAACTGCAACAAGACCTTTGGGCAACTGGAGTTGTATCAGTATGAAACTAATTAGCCCATGGGCAAATGGCTACCTAGTGTCTGGCAGGGCAGGACACTCATAGTGTGCCACAGCTTATTTAGATTGTAATCGGGTTTTTTCTTTCCCAGTCCGCAGACTCTCCACTCCCACCAAGCTTGTAATTTTGGTTTAAACCAGGTTCTCTCACACACGCAAAGTAATATTTTTATTTTCTAGCCCCAAATGAGATTTTAGGCTCTATTTCAGCCTTCACTCCCAGTCATCCTATGCATCCTCCAACCACCACCACCAGTGCAAGCTCCACTTCCCTAACCACCCCCACCTGCCATCTTCAAGATGGTCGCCCCTGCCCATTGCCCACTGCCTGCCGAACCCTACTACTACTCCAATCTCCACCTCTCTGTCTCTGATTTTTCTTTTAAAGATATTGGCCCAGATATTCAAAAGGGTTGCGCATGCGCAACAGGGTTGCGCCATGCGCAAGTCCAAAATGCGCCATTCTGCGATATTCAGCAGGAGGCAGTTACGCCACTGGCACCAGGTTGCGCAAGACAGCAATGCAAATGAATGCATGCTCAACAGGAGGGGGAGGATCCATGCATAACCTGCGCAACCCGATATTCAGTCGGGTTGCGCAGAAGTCTCATCTGTAACCCCAAGCTGCGCCTGCTGGCTTGAGCCAAAAAAGGCTTAAGTCGAGGGCCACCCACAGGTGAGCTGCTGCATTGCAGGGCAACACAGCAGCTGCCACCCTGGCTGGCCCCAACACTCCCTGTGCCCCCCACCAGCCCGATCGCGGGCAGTACAGTCACATCCCCCACATCCCACAGCCAGTCGCGGGCAGAACCTGTAAACCCCAGTGCCGATCGCAGGCAGGGACCTGTATAAACTCCCCAGTGCCCGATCGCGGGCAGGATGTAACCCTCCCCACCCGAATAACTCCCTGGTGGTCAGTGGACCGTAAAGCCCGATCGCGGGCAGAATGTCTAGCACAACCCCCAAACATCTCCCTGGTGTCTAGTGTCCCCCACCCACCCACAGCCCCTCCACCCGCTCCCCCTGCCCGGCGGGCGACAGCATCACCCGCCTGCCGCGCCCGCCGCCGCCCGACTGACTGTCCAGTAGAGCTGCCGCCCATTGGTGCTGTGGGAGGTGGGGGGCAATGTAACTGCGATGCCCGCGATCGGAAGGTAGTATGCCGGTCCTCAACGGCTGCTGCCTGGCAGGGTGGCCAGAGCAAGTCCGGGATCGGCGCACCTACATGCAAATGGCATGCAAATGGGGCCATAAAGAGATGCAAATGGCCCCCTGCGCCTGCATATATTATGGCCCATTTGCATGTCACCTTTTGAATATCGGAAATTTGCGCATGGCGCAATGGTACTTGCGCCACCGCAAGTTGAATGCTCAACTCTGGCAACTTGCGGTAGCGCAAGTTCCACTGCGCCATGCGCAAGTGCTGTGGCTCGGGGGCGATATTCAAAGGAGTTGCTCAACAGCGCAACTCCTTTGAATATCACCCCGGCCACACCCCTGCGCAACTATTTTGAGCAGCGCAGGGGCTTGCGCCTCAGACTGGCGCAGTTTGAATATCTGGGCCATTGTTTTCTTTCAGACATTTTTTTTTCAGTGCAGTTTAGTTCTAGTCCTCCTGACTCTGGTCAGGCCCTGCTACTGCTCTAGTCTCTGTCTCTGTCTCTCTTTCTCTCTCTCTCTCTCTCTCTCTGACATTTTTTTAAAGCTGTTGTTTTCTTTCAGGTATTTTTTTCCAGTGCAGTTTAACTCTTGTCCCCCTTCCCAAAACCCAGTGTCCACTGCCACTGCCTGGACTGCCTGCCAGGCCCAACCACTGCTCCAGTCTCTGTCTCTCTGTAATATATTTTTTTTAAATAAATTATTAATTTTTATTCTAGGTATTTTTTTCAGTACAGTTTTCAGCTTTAATTCCCCTCCCCCCTTGGCCCAGTGGCCAGTCCACTGCCTGCCAGGCCCCACTGCTACTGCTCCAATCTCTCTGCCTCTCTCTGATTTTTGTTTTTCAAAGATGTTATCTTCTTTTTTTAAGTTAGGTATTCAGTTTTGTAGACAGCTGCAGAATGTTGGAGTCTAACTCCAAAACGTCCTCCCTCCTAGAAATCCACCAAGCCGAGTTGAGCCGACTGACATCCCCCACTCTCTAGTATCTCTCTCAGTGTGAAAGCTGCACTGCTGTTACAACATGATTCCAATCCCCAGGACCAACCCTCAGCAATGGAGCCAGCCAATCTTCTTCCCCATCCCCTGACAGGCCAAAGATGTAGCTCATGAGAGCCCCACAAACAAAAGGTGTCAACTGGTTTGTCTACTTTACTTAGATCTTACAACACCCGTTCCTTGGTTGTCCCTCACCGGTCTACCACTGTAGGTCAGGCTGCTTTCTCATATTGCTTCCCAAAACTGTGGAATTCACTTCCTCACCAGATTCGCCACTCCTTCCCCACTTCCTCTATAACTTCAGCCCTACATAATTTTCTCTCTGTGAATTGTACCTGCAATTAACCTACCTGATATTCCTGACCTGCTCTGCAGGGTAGTCAATGACCATAGCAACCGAGATTGAGCCCCTAGAAAAACGGTGAGTCAATCTCGGCAACTGTGATCATGGCTACCTAGGGAGGAGGACAACCAGATACTGTGGTCAGCGAAAACCGCGACAGGTACTCGTGCATATACATGCGTCTGCATGCCTGCGGGGGGGGAAGAGACATGGGGAGGGATGCCATGTGGGAAGGGTTGTGGTGAGCAGCTGCCGAGCTGGATTGCTGGCATCGTAGGGAGGATGGTTGGCTGGGAGGCATGGGGTAGCGGCTTCTGGTCCAGCATGGTGCAGGTTTTGTTTGTTTTTTGCCACTGGGTGGCATGTATTTAGTCACGCTCTCCCCAACATGCACCCCCCGGAGTTGAGAATCCATAAGTAGGGGGATGCAGGGGGCACAGCCCCCGCATTAAAAACGAGAGCTGTAGGTCTCAGGCACTCTTTTTCCATGCACTGCCAGTATGCATCACCAAAATTATTTTTCAGCAATGTTCACTCGCCATAATAATGATCACTGTTGCTCGATCACTATTATGACATGAAACCGCTCCCAGCCTCTATCAATATATTACGTAACTATTCTGAATTAGACCTTCCTTCCAGCCCCACTACTTTCTTTCCCTGCTGTGATCCCTACCTGGCCATTCCTTTGAGTTAGTTATAACTACCAATATAATTATTCTTTAGGTTCCTATCAAGCTACTACTATAATTATATCTATAACCTTGATTTCTATTCATCTGCTCCCCTCCCAGCCTCACTACCTTTCCACCTCTGCTGTTATTTCCTATTCAACCCTTTCTTTCAGACTAAATGGTACCATCACCATGAATTTATGGTGTTATCCTAATGTAATGCACTTGTCCCATCCATTGTGACCTCTGTAAAAAATTGTACTCATATGCTGCACTTAATATGTTCTTTCTGTTATTTGCTATTCACCGCTGCCAATATTGTTGTAATAATGTTTGCTGTTATATGTATGTGAGTATTTCACTACCCTTTCTCCCAAGACACACTGTGAGATGAGCAACTTGTTGTTCAGTGTGCCTTTCCTGGTGAAATATTTCAATAAATAAATAAATAAAACTTTAGATGCCCCAGTCTGCTAGTGCTTCCAATCAGCCTCTCTGCTCCACAGCGTCACTCACTGCCACCAGGTTCCTCCTTCTCGAGTCGGCTCTGCCTGCAGTCCCACCCAACTTGCTGTCATCCTGCTCTCCAGTGGCGAGTCTTCCCCCAAGTCCTTCAAGGCAGCACCACACTTCTCTGCACCTTTCAACCAACTGAGTGCAATGTAGAATGTACATCATGTGATGTCAGTCAGGGGAGGATGCTGCGGGTCCTAGTGCCTACCCCTTCTGCCTGCCTTGGAGGAAATTCATTTTTTTTTTTGAATGCAGTTTGGCCTCTTGGCAAATATTAATAAAGGCACAGGAGGAGGTGGATCAGAAATGGGTCAGACCAGCTGTGGCCTGATTCTGTCCCACTAGATTGGGCCAAGCAATACCCGGCTGACCCTAATCTCTGACCAGACCTGCTGCATACCTTTACCTCTTAGTACTACACCTGGGTGCCAATGTTTATGGTATGATACCAATCTCAGTGGGGAACTAGAACTCTTGACCTTCTGGCCAAGAGGTGGATGTGCTACCAGCTGAGCCATGCTGTTCACCACCAATACTTTGCTGATGCTTTTGCTATCTGGCTCCAATCTGAGAATGTCAATGCACACAAGTTCCATTGCCACACACTGGTTGCAGTGCTCATTACAGGGGCTATTCTCTTTTGTAGGGTCTTGCTCTGAACACACTAACTGCACTGCTTGCAGTGTCTTTCAGTTTCAGCTCCCATCCTGGGCAAGTAAAACTGAGCTTGGGCTAGATCCAGGATCCGGTCATTTTCCAAGTGTCCTATGCTATCATGCAAGAAGTGCATGACAGTTTTTCTGTACTTTATTTATTTATTTATTTCAAAAGATTTACCAAGAAAGACATACTGAGCTGAATAGTTCATTTCCAGATGCATCCTGGGGGGGGGATGAGGAGAGTACAGCAGTAAGTTACAACAGTCAGTTACACAAATCAAAAATATAAGTTACACAATTAAGCAGCAATAAAATGCAGCTGGCTCTGTGGCGCAGAGCAAAGGTGTTCACTTGGCATGCTGGTGACCTGGGTTTGTGCCCCGAGCCTGGGTGCCAGGAGCGGAAAACAGCAGGGAGGGGTTCTATAAGTGTCCATTGGATGCTTCCCTCCAGGGGGGTTTCTGCCTAGGCACCTGCGGGTGGATTGGCAACGTGCTGGGAATGTGCTGCCTCAACACGCCGTCCCATACACCCCCACCCCAGGACATCCACATGCTTCCACAAGGCCGAGAAACTGCAGTGGGCAGGGCAAAGAAAAGCTGACGAGTGCCCTGGCCCCTGCCACTCAAAGCCCCGGAGCAAGCCCGAATCCAGACCCACAGCACCTGAGATGCATAGTCGGCCATTGAGGCCATTTCCTCCTGAAAGAGAGGGACCCTCCCAGCAGAGGGATATACCAGGCTACACAAGTTATGCTGCAATGGGGAGCTGGTGGAGGTGGCAGGACAGGAGGTCGGAGTGTGGAGGGGCTGGCACTCAGAAGGAGTGGCCGGTTGGGGTGTGTGGGATGTGCATTAAAAAAACAGCAATAAAATGAACAAGATAAGCTAGACAGAGCATCTGAAGAGCAACAAGTAATATAAAGTACACATTAAAACACAACAGGAGTATAAATAAGGCACTACTGTGTACAGTATTAAAGTGCAGATGGCAGCAATTTGAAGGGTAAATGAAGTGCTGCTGGCACTTCTTTTAGCAGAGAAGGACAGAGGAAGCTGAGGGACAGGGGAAATTAATTAGGGCAGCAGCAGGGGCAGTGGAGGGAGGGAACTGTAGGGTGGCAAAATACAGCACAGGATCAGAGACAACTGCAGGAGTGAGTAGTGAATTCACAGAGCAGAGATTTGAGTAAGTGAGTGAGTGAGTGGAAGGAGCAGTACGAATGGTAATGGGAAGAGAGACCCATAGGTCGGGGAAGAGGAAGGAGAAGGCAGCTTGGCCAAAAGAGGATTTTTTGGAGGGGAGCAGAAGACAGCATGGGCCAGAGCTACAAAGGGAGTAGGAGGCAGAAGGGGTAACTGAGGAGGGAGGAAAGATATGGGGGGGTACCCAAGCCAGAATTTGGAGATGAAAGTAACTCAATGGGGTAGGCGTCTGGCATCAAGGGAAGGCAAGGAGAGGGAGGAGTAAAGGGAGCAGTGGCTGGTTCTGGAGGGCAATCAAGGGCAAAGCAGCAGAAGGAGTGAAATAATGGGTCCAGTCTGGCTAGGGTGGATTTGGGAGCAACACTGTAAACAATGTCACCGTAGTTGAAGATGTGGGCAATCATCTTCAAAATGATCTCTCTGCAGGTAGGAAATGGGATACTCAATTCCTGTAATGCTCAACCATTTTGGGGTGAAGCTTCTGGTGGGTGGCATCCACATGAACAGAGAAATTGAGATGATTATCCAGCCAGATCCAGAGGTATTTAAAGGAGAAAACATCCTTAACTGCAACAGCATCAAAGGTATTGAAGGAGGGGAAGGGATTGTCCTAGCTAGCCTCTGCCTTGTACCAAAAGTCATGGTGACCATTTTCTTGGCATTGAGGGAAAGCTTATTAGCCAGGGACCAGTGCTGGATGATGCAAAAGTCCAGTGGAGCCAGGCCATAAGGTCAATGGCAAAGGATCCAGAGGCATAGAGGACCACGTCATCTGTATGAATTTGAATTGGTGCAGAGCGACAGGCAGAGAAGAGGTCATTAAGGAATATGGAGACTAGAACTGGGCCAAGGACAGATCCTTGGGGTATGCCAGAGCAGATAGGGAGAGGAGGGGATAAGGCATTGCAAATATAAACAGCTAGAGGCCTGCCTCAAGGCAGGAACAGAACCACTCAACTGAATAAGCAGAAAGCCACATTGTGTTTAGCTTGCCAAGAAGGATAGTATGGGCAACAGTGTCGAAAGCTTTGGCCAGGTCAACAAAAATGACTGAGCTGACTATGTACTGATCCATATCAGATAGAACGAAATCACTGAGATGCAACAGGGAAGTGGAGATGGAGTGGGACTTCCTAAAACCAAATTGATGGGGGGTGAGGGGGTGAAGAAAGAGGAGGAATCAAGGAAAGAAGAGAGTTGGAAGAGAACAAGGTGTTCTTGAAATTTAGCCAGAGTAGGGAGGAGGAGGAAGATAGGGTGGTAGTTACCAGGGGAGGAGGTGTCACCCCCTTTGGGATAGGGGATGACTGTAGCCTGCTTCCATGTGTCAGGGATCGAGGCAAGACTGAAGGAGAAGTTTAAAAGGTGGGTGACAGAGAAAGTAATGGCAGGAGTGGCAAGAGAGAGTAATTCGGGGTCAATACCATGATGGCTCCCACCTTTGTTAAGCAATAAGGCATGACATGGGGTTAGATTATCAGTCTATTAATCACCCTATAGGGGTATAATGTGGCACAAGGCACAGCCAAGTGCCATATTGCCCCTAGGGGGTGATTAACTGACTGCTAATCTAACTCCTGGGAGTGCCTTATTGCTATTATAAAAAAGTGTTCCAAACAAAGTGTTAAAAGAATACTTTTTGAATGTTTTTCTCATTTACACAGTATCCTTCTCGGAGGTGCTGCCTGTCAAAAGCATGGGGGAGGCGAGGGCAATTGGCACCATGCAGTTTAATGAATGGTTGAAAAAATGGTGCGGAGCACAGGGGTTTGGCTTCATTGCGGACTGGGGTTCCACCTGGAGGGACACCAGACTATACTGGCAGGATGGTCTGCATCTGTCCAGGAAGGGAACAAGTCTTTTGAGCAATCGGTTTAAATGCTTTATTGGCAAGCTTTTAAACTAGTCAAAGGGGGAGGCACTGACAAGCAGCAGGAAAATCCCAGCCTCCCTACAAAACAGGGTACTAAATGAGAAAAGACTGAGGTAGAACGGTCAGTGGGGATGCTGCAACAGAAGGTAAAGCCATCAAAAATGGAGAGCAATGAGTACTAATGCCCTTAGTCTGGGTAACAAGCTTCCTGAATTAGTGGCCTTGATAGAGGAGGAACATCTGATATCGTGGCAGTCACAGAAACATGGTACACAAAACCATGACTGGGACATAAACATACCAGGATACACTGTCTACAGGAGGGACAGGGAGGGTAAAAGAGGAGGAGGAGTAGTTCTTACATAAGGAAGGAATAAAGCAATAGAACAAAAGGGTAAACAGGGAGGAGAAGAAGCACTGTGGGTAAATTTGAGACAGGCAATGGCACCACAATACGCACAGGGGTTATATACAGACTCTCTCAGGGGGAGGAATGGACAGGAAATGATAGAAAGTATACTTAGAATGGCAGAAAAGGGAGATATTGCTGATGGGTGATCTGAATATGCCAGATGTTAACTGAAGTGCAGTTGCAGCTGCCACTTCAAGAGTGCAGTTATTCTAGATGCCCCACAGGGGCATGCCTTAGACAACTAGTACTGGAGCCCACTTGAGAGGAGCAATATTAGACTTGATTCTCTCAATGGAGATGGAGAGAGGATTACAGATGTAGAAGTGGGTAGCCATCTGGGAACTAGCGACCATCGAACAGTATGGTCCACAATAAACACAGCAATAGAGTCAAGCCATACAAAGACAAAAGTACTGGACTTTAGGAGGCTGACTTTGCTAAAATGGGTGAGTGCCTAAGGAATGCACTAGCAAATGGGCAGGAAGGAGGGGTGGAAGAACAATGGAATAATAAAACTGCCATCACAGAGGTAACGAGCCTTGTGTGAAGCAAATAAACAAGACGATGTAAGAAACCACTATGGTTCTAAAGGAAGTGGCAGAAGGTTCAAGAGAAAAGAAAGCATTCAGGAAGTACAAGGAATCGCAGAAGGAGCAGGACAGAGAACTGTATCAGTTAAAGCAAAAGGAAGCTGGGAAGGCAGCAGAACAGCAAAGGCCCAAAACCGAGGAAAAGATGGCCACACCCAGTTAAGAAGGGGGATAAAATCTTTATAGGTACATCAGGAGCCAAGGAAGACCAAGGGAGGGATAGTGAGGCTTAATAAAGGGTTGGGAGGGTGGCAGAGGGGACTGTGAAAGGCAGAGATACTAAACAAATATTTTTGCTCAGTATTTACAAAGGAAGAGGGGAGGTACATAAAACAAACAGTAGTAACACGCTGGATACAGAAGTTGATACCGCCCATTTACAGAAGAAAGGGTTCTGAAAGAACTCTTAAAACTGAAGGTGGACAAAGCAATGGGGCCTGATGGGATTCATCCCAGAATTCTAAAAGAACTAAGGGTAGAACTAGTGACACCACTGACTACCCTTTTAACAAATCATGGAGGATGGGTGGTACCGAGGACTGGAGGAGGGCAGATGTGATTCCTTCACAAAAGTGGGAGCAAGGCAGAAGCAAGAAACTATAGACCTGTTAGTTTAACCTCAGTGATAGGGAAATGATGGAATCACTTCAAAGGAAAGAATTGTCGAGTATCTAGAGGCCAGAGGGCACAGGACCCTAGGCAGCATGGATTCACAGCGGAAGGTCATGCCAGACGAATCTGATAGATTTCTTTGACTGGGTGACCAAAGTAGTAGATCAGGGAGGGCTGTGACATGGCCTACCTAGACTTTAGCAAGGCATTTGACACAGTCCCACACAAAAGATTAATATACAAGTTAGCCAGCCTGGGTGTGGTCCCAAGATGACAGCCTGGGTAAAGAATTGGCTGGAGAATAGGACACAGAGAGTAATAGTAAATGGAGTCCACCAGAAGAAAGGAGGGTTACTAGTGGGGATCGAGGGTTCAGTATAGACTGGTCCTCTTCAATGTCTTATAAGCGACATTGCAGAAGGACTGGAAGGAAAAGTATGTCTCTTTGCAGATGACACTAAGATCTGCAACAGAGTTGATGCACAGGGTGGGGTGGAAAGGATGAGAAGGGACTTGCAAGGTTAGAGGAATGGTCAAATGTATGGCAGCTTAGATTCAATGCTAAAAAGTGCAAGGTAATGCACTTGGGAAACAAAAACCCAGGGGAAGAGTACATAATGGGGGGTGAGATACTAACAACAACAAAAATGGAGAGGGACCTGGGGGTAGTCATATCAGAAGACCTAAAGATGGGCAAGCAATGTGAGAGGGCAGCAAGGAGGGCTGAGGGGATACTGGGATGCATAGGGAGAGGCATCACCAGTAGAAAACAGGAAGTTATTATCCCTCTGTACAGACAGCTGGTGAGACCCCATCTGGAGTACTGTGTGAGTTCTGAGACCTGATCTCTGCAAAGACATAGACAGGATGGAAGCTGTCCAGAGGAGGGCAACTAAATGGTGCAGGGTCTGCACCGGAAGACATATGAAGAGAGACTTAAGGAGCTTAATATGTATAGCCTCGAGGAAAGGAGGAGGGGGGACATGATAGAAACTTTCAAGTACCTCAAGGGAATCAACAAAGTCCAAGAGGGTAGCATCTTTCAAAAAAGAGGTGTGCAAGAACAAGAGGGCACAATTTGAAGATGGGGGGCGGCTCAGAGGTAATTTAAGGAAGTATTTTTTCACAGAGAGGGTTGTGGATGCATGGAACGACCTTCCGGAGGAGGTTGTGGAGTCAAAATCAGTGGTGGAATTCAAGCATGCATGGGATAGTCATAAGGCAGTTCTGGGGGGTTGGGGTAGGAAGAAGTAGGCTGCTGGTTAACTAGGATCTGCAGCTTATCCAGTAGGTAGGGAAATGGGCAGACTGGGTGGGCCAAGCGGTCCTTATCTGCCATCATATTCTATGTTTCTATGTTTCTATGTTTCTATTTAGAGGGAGATTTTTAATAAAATAATTCTTCCACCAACAGTTTCAGAATGCTGGTTCAAAATTCAGAATGCATCATTCCAGTCATTCAGCGGCCCTAGAGGATGGAATGCTGACAGGAAGGATCCATTTGCATGGTGATCAGGTTGTACATGACAGTGAAACTGGGATTAATATAAGGCTGTTGGAATCCTTACAGCCAATCAGATTGCAGCATTTCTGAGACCCTTTTCATAATGAGAGTTTAGAACCAAGAGAACTTTAAGGGATGCAGAGGGTGTGGTGAGGGAGAAGAAGAAGGGAGGGTAGGGGAAGGAGGGAGGGTTGAGGTGGGAAGAGAAGGGAAGAGGGGGGTGGAGGAAAGGAGGGAAAGAACACAGAAGGTAAAAAAAAAGAGTTGAAAGATGAGGTGACAGTGGCAAGGTCATAGACAGGTGTTGCCCACCTTGAGGATGGGGGTGAGGGCTGGATCAGAGGGGAGAAAAGGGTGTGAATGACTTAGAGGAGTGGTTAAGTTTGTTCTGGAGTGTGGATGCAAAGTAATCAGCCTGCACAAGCTTAGTAGCTCTGGTACAGGCATTGCAAAAGGTCCTGTAACTAGAAAGATCAAATGTGGAACCAGTGGACTTGGAAGTCCACCAGGCAAAGTCAGGTGCTTGATGTCTGGCCAGCAGCTCAGCTCAGATCCAAGGTAGGTGAGAACCTCAGACACTACTTTTTCTCAGGGGGGCTGTAATAGGGCTGCGCCACCAGGCTGGCTAAGAATTTGGGATCTTGACAAATCACCAGTGCATAAGATTTTAGGTTATCCATGATTGGCTGTAATAGGTCAAATTTGGAAGGAGATTGAGGAAGTCTGTCTGATCACCCCAGACAGACAAGAATTTGGAGTTAAAGAATTTGAGAGCAGTGTTGATGCTACTGGCAGCTGAAATGGGGGACCAATCAGTAACCACCAGGTCAACATGTAGGGAGGACAGGTCCAGAGACCAGAAGGATTGGGACTGCATGAATTTGAGGAGAGCTTTGGGACAATGTTACTGTCACACACAGTAGACCATATGGTGGTCACTGAGGGCATTGGGGAAGGAACCAGCATCCTCTATACAATGGGTGTGCAAGGAGAGGGCCCAGTCTAGGAAGGAGTGGTTGAGTGATTTGTGATTGAGACAAGTGAGATCAGAGATTAGTTGTGAGAGCTGGAGGGACCTTACATTTTGGCAAAATTTGAGAAGGGAGGGTAGAGCCAACTGAGAAAGAAGTTCCTTAGGATAAGCAACTCACCAGAGGAGGCATGTGAGGATATGATGGTGAGGAGTTCAGTGACTGATGATGGAGATATTCCAGGACAGCAGTAAACTCCACCAATTAATATGGGTACTGAAAAGGGGAAGGAAAGTTTGAGAAGCATCTCATAGGCAGAAGGGGAGGAGGATGACAGCACATGTTCAAACTGGATGCATGAGAAAGGTAGATGGCAACACCACCCCATCTTTGCACGATCCTCTCTGGTGATGGAGAAACCTAGGATAGTAACAGCAGTATCTGGGATCTTTTTTTTTTTCCAATTGTATTCATGCTCTTTGGCGGGTCACCCAGTCGTCAGCCAATCTACCAGACTCAGGGTTGTTCGGGGGCTTGTAGCACCTTGCATGCCCTGGTGGAACTCCAGAGCCAGCCCAGAGGCTTCATCCTTGGGTGGCCCCCAATTTTCCCTCAGTTTTCTCCCCTAGGTGCCCTACTCCCGAGACCCCAGAAGCGGTGACATATGCACGTGGAGGCACACATGTGCACCGCAGCACCAGTACCAGCTCTTCCACCCTCTCTCAGCCTAGCACCAACATGACTCGGAGCAAAGCAGCTACTCTGGCCACCACCAGGGGGTGGTCATGCTCCGAGGAGATGAGATACTCCCTCACGAGGTGGAAAGCTGCCAGCCAACAGCCACTCACAGCCTCTCCCCCCCACCACGACCTCCAATGACCCAGGCTCATTCCCGAACTTGGTTCGCCAGCTTGGTGTGAGGTGTGGCATCCAGCACTTCAACCCTCTGCACCACTGGGCTGACTAAGTATCTAGGATCTTGATGGATCACCAGCACATCAGGTTTTAGGTTATCCATGATTGGCTGTAATAGGTCAAATTTGGAAGGAGACTGTGGAAGTTGACATGAGCCACTTTCAACCCTTTGAGGAGGGGTGAGGGGGATGATAGGGCTGGAACAGTATTAAGCTCAATGTCACCTGCTATTGTAAGCAACAAGGAGACAAGTCATAGTAATAATAATAAATTCGATTTTTATAGCACCTTTAATATTTTTCAAGGCACTGAACAAATTCAGTAGACAAAAATTAAGTAGTGTTAAAAGCTTGCTGGTAAAGGTGAGTTTTCAGTTTACTTTTAAAAGTTACAATATTGTATATGTTGCAAGCCTGGATATTCAGTGGTAGTCCATTTCAGAGATGCAGGCTAAAAATTGCGAAGGCTCAGTTGCCGAAGGCGGGCAGTCTGGTAGTCTGAGCACTGTAAAGATGAACATCAGATGATCAAAGTCGACGAGTGGGACAGAGACAGTGAATAAAACAAAATGGTAACATTAAATGCAGGCTGGAAGTAGAAAATAGAGTTAAAATTGAATTTTCAACCTTCAGTCTTCTTCAGGAATAATCTAAGAGAGAAAAAAAGCAAGGTTAGTCTAACTTTGCTTTTTTCTCTTTTAGATTATTCCTGAAGAAGACGTAAGGTTGAAATGTCAATTTTAACTCTGTTTTCTATTTCCTATTTCCTGCGTGCATTTGTCATTACCATTTTGTTGTGTTTTCAGACCACATACTGACATGGCACCTTGTGGTTTTTGCAATGCTGGTGAAGTAATTCCGATAAATAGGTAGGTGCTGGACCAATATAGCATTTGAACAGGAGCAGTAGTAGTTTATAGTTAATTCAGTATTTGACTGGAAGGCAGTGGAGTTTAGCCAACAAAAGGGAGACATGACTGAATTTTCGAGATCCAGTGAGGACTCAGGCTGCATTATTTTGAACAAGTTGAAGATGGTGTAGAGATCATGCAGGGAGACCAAATGGGAGAGACGTGCAATAGTCCAGGCATGAGAAGACAAAACAATGGACCAGTGTGGCAGCAATCTCAAGACTTAAGCAGAAGAAAATCTTAACAATGGTGCATAGATGGTAAAATGCAGAACTGGCAATATTGCTTCCATGAGATTCCAGGTGCATTGATTGGTCTAGTAAGACACTGAGGTTATGGACAACTGGAGATACAGTAGATGAATAATAGAAGAACCATGGTGAAGACCAAGGTCAGATGAACTGAGAAATGTTATCTTTGTTCTGGTGTTGTGAACAAGGAGTTTGGTTTTACTGACATTCAGACAGAGTTCACTGCCATCAAGAACTGAATGTCAGCTAGGTACAAGGATATTCGAGTTAACGTAGATTGAGGTTAGTTGTTGACTGGGACATAGATCTCAGTATCATCAACATAGCTCTGGTAGCACAAGTAATGGACTTTTATAATATCTGCCAATGGGGAATATGTATGTTACAAACAAAAGTGGCCCTAGGACAAAACCTTGCAGTACATCAGAGGTAACACATTTAGTCGTAGATTTAGTAAAGTTGATTGTTGTAGTTAAGTGTGTTACAGGAGCAGAGCAAGTTTAGGACAGTCATACTAAAGCCAAAAACAGATTTATTGTTTTATTCTTTTTGCAATTGAATATATTTTATTGAAAGTTATAACAATCTACAACAAGAACATAAATCAAAGCACACAAGGCTTCTCAGCATACAAAACCTAGAACGTCAAAAACAGATTGCAACAGGACATCAAGATTTCATGGTTGATGGTATCAAAGGCTGACAAAATATCTAGCAGCTTTAGAACTGTTGAAGCACCTTTGTTAATTAACAGAAGAATGTCATTCGATACTCGCTGGAGGGCTGTTTCTGTGCTATGTGCACTTGGAAGTCAGTCTGAAATTTCAGAAGGAGTTATTTGAAATAAGGTAGGTTTTTAATTTTTGACTTATTACTGTCTATAGCACCTTGGAGATAAATGGCAGTTGAGCAATTGATCTGTAATGAGAGAGAGAGAGAGAGAGAGAGAGAGAGAGAGAGAGTATCAGGATCCAATGTGCTTTTATTAGCATGGGCAAAACCAAAGTTGTACTGAAGGAAGTAGAGAACACACCAGGGGATAAAGAGGAATTAATTAGACCAGCAGTAAGTGGAATTAGGATGTGTAAAAAGGTTTTAATAAGCCAGCTTGAGGCAGGATCCAGCAGAGATGACTTATTACCACAATTCTGCAGTACAGTAAGTGTGTCAGTTTCAGTAAGAAGATGAAAGGATGTAAGAGATGAGGAACACGTTTCAACAGCCTCTGGATCCATAGGTTGACTGATAGTGGTCTGAGGCAATCTTTTTGTCTTACCATTGATAAATCATGAAGGTCCTGTGCAGTGAGTTATGAAGTGATTTGGAATTGGTAGATCTAGTAAGAGGGTGTATTGTGTGAAAGAGTTACATAGAAACATAGAATTTGTTGGCTGATAAGGACCACTTGGCCACCTAGTCTGCCCATTTTTCCCTACCTACAGTAGCACCACAGATCCTACTGGATCTCTGGCTCATTCTCACCCCCCCCCCTTCCTTTCCACTAATATTTCTTTATCTCTATCCCATGTATTCTTTAACCCTACTACTGTTTTTGCCCACACCACCTCTGCTGGTAGGCTGTTTAAGGCATCCATCACACTTTCTGTGAAGAAGTGCTTCCTCACATCTCTCCTGAATCTGCTCCCCTCCAGCTTCATATGATGTTCCCTCATTGTTGTGCACCTTTTTTTCATAATAGTTCTTTTTGGCTTCTTTTAAAAGTTGATTGTATTTTTTAGAATTTTTGGAATATCATTCTTGTGAAACAGGTGAACCATGCTTCCACCAATTTCTCTCCAGTTGGTCACTCCCAGATGAGGTGGCAGAAATAATAGCCACTGGGGAGACAATGCTCCTGGTGGAAAATCAATACGCAGACACAGAAGAGAGCAAGCTCCAGAACAGACGTTGTAGGAAAGAGCAACTACTCTGTGTGTTGGGGGTGGCACTCCCAATGTGTATTAGTAACACTCCCAGTAGGTATTAATAACATGATATAAGGCACAGTAAATTTACACAAAAAAATATCAGCCACAGGGGAGGTTACACTCCTGGAAAGTAAGCAGTTGACAGCCACAGAGGTGAGCAAAGCTCCCAAGGACTAAAAGAGGAAATGGACCAACCAGAAGGTAGTTAGTATCACAGTTAGTAGCAGGGTATCACTCCAAGGTAGATACAATGGAGTAAGATAGCCCCAGAGATGGCATTAGGAGTCAAGTCCCCTGTATAATGAGGCACAAACAGGCAGGTTCCCTGTATCAAGCAGAACAAGGCAGGTCCCAGAAGCCTCCAATATATAGGAAAAGTATCAGCAGTTCAAACTTCTGTTGATGAAGATACAGTACATATACTGTATGAGGAACTATCAAGGTGAGCAGGCTGACAGAGAATGATCACAGCATTTACAGTAGCAGGTCCAGTGTTACTATAGTAAAATAAGAGGTGAAGCCAGACAGGCTGCAAACACATTGAGTCAAAGTGTTACTATAGCGACTGTGCCAAGTGCCTGCATCCCCAACTCAAGAGTCCAATACTGACGATCGGTAGGACTGTGCAGGTGGCGCCTCATTAAAGCTGGAAAGGAGGCACCTGTACAAACCATAACCATGGCAGTGTCAGGTGGTGTGTCGACCAAAAGCAGCAGCAGTCAAATCCAAATCAGTGCCTGAGCTACTGTACACCTGAAATCAAGGAGCAGCACCAAATCAAGGACTCCACAAAACTGGGCCAGCAGGAGGGCATCAGAGCAAGGCAATAGGTAACCTGGCAATGCCCTGAGAAAACCTGGTGGGCGGGAGGTGGAAGAGCAAATGGATGGCCAAAAATAGGGGTCAGACTGAGCAGAGGCAAAATCATGGTAAACAGTGGTAAAAATAAACAAAATTGTGGTAGAACAGATAAAAATCTCTGCAGAAGTGATAGTAAAAAGAATTTCAGGCTAGAAAAGGGTAAAAACTCAAAACACGAGCCAAAGGGGGATGGTGTTTGCACAGAGTGAGTGAAAACGAATACAGCAGCATATCACTCAGGCACCATCTGTACTTGTTTGGTAACAGCAGTTGTTGTCGCGAAAACCCATTCAGTCCTAGCATTTTTCTATAAAGGAGCTTATCCTTTAGCTTGAATTTGGTCCACTCCCACAGGAGAAGTTTTGTCTTGGTGATTTGAGATCACTTTTGTGATGTCCCATCCATTATTCAAGAGCAATGGTGATGTCTTTGAAACTTGATTTGGTTCTTTGCTCTCTTCTTAAGTCCTCTAGACTCAGTCTTGGCAGAGGAGTCCTATTCAAAGTGGTGAAACTGTAGTAGGCCTTGGAATGACAATGCACAGATGGCCCCAGAGTGTCTACAAGTCAGATGGAGTTTGCAGAGTTTACTTGCTCATCCGTATCACAATAATACAGCTGAACAAGTAAACTCTGCAAACTATACATTTTGCACAGGGCCTTAACTAATTTCTCAAATATGTGAACTTACTCTGCAGTGCCACTGGAGTTTCAAGGTTGTCACCTGGACATGGCATCTACATCAAAAGTGATTGAGTCCTGGATGATGCTCCATACTTTAGTTGTATGTTGAAAGAGCTGACAACCCACCATGTCCAACTGCATCCAGCTAAGTTGTGGTCTTCACATATGTCAATGGGTTACTGCTAGTCTTGACAATTATTTTGGCGCCATATTGATACTTGTGGAAATTATCACCAATGGCCCATTTGAAAGCCATGACCTCTAGTTTGTGAACTGGGTAGTTCTGCTCAGAGGCTGTTAAACTTCAGCCTGCAAATGCCATGGGCCTCATACCTGTAAGATATGTATAATAAAGTACTGCTTGTCTTAGGGGATTCAATAATAAAATATTTGGATAAAAAAATATGTAATCCAGATAAACATAAAAGAGCATGCAGCAGTTTCAGGGGAGCTAAAATTAAGGATATTATACTCATATCTAACGATATACTAACAAATACTGGGGATAACCCGCTAGTGATTGTTAATGTTAGGACAAATAATATCAACCAATCAAATATTGAGGATATTAAAATGGACTATATCGGACTCAGTGAATCATTGTCTGCTACGGGGTGTGAAATACACTTCTCAGAAATTGTACCTGTTCCCAGGGCAAACCAATTAAGGAAAAAAAAGATCAAGACCAATGAGTGGTTACACAACTGGACCCTGTGAAAGAGATTCCACTGCATAACCCACTGGGAAATCATTGATAATGACCAAGGCTTTTTGAGCTGGGATGGCCTTCATCTCAGTAGAAGGGGTAGTCATTTACTTGGACGTAAACTGGAACAAATTATCTCAGATGCTTTAAACTGAGAAGGAAGGGGGAGATGGGAGAAATATCTACACACAGTAAAAAACATTAAGGTATAATTAACAACATGTGCACAATTTTATTGGCAAATGCTAGGAGCTTAAATCTTGTAAAGAAGGACGAACTTGAAGCCCTTATGTGTGATCATAAAGTAGACATTGCTGTTATAAATGAAACTTGGTGGGATGACAGTAACTCCTGGATGAGTGAAATTGTAGGCTATCATCTCTTCTACAAAAACAGAACTATTAGGAAGGGTGTGGGAGTGTGCTGTTATGTTAACAACAAAATCAAGTGCGCACAGATAAATCTACTTCAAAATACTTCAGTAGATATCAAATCTATCTGGTTACAAATTCAGTTTGGAAACAGGCCGAAGACAATTTTAGGAAATTGTTATAGGCCTCCATCTAGTTGTAGGGAGTATGACAACTTTTTATTACAACAAATTAGGCAAACTTCAAGACTCCATAATTTTAGAGGATTTCGGTGCACCAGGCATTTCATGGACCACACAGGTAGGGGCAACAGAATTTGAAAGTGATTTCCTGGATAGCTTAAATACAAACACCCTGGAACAACTAGTAAACATACCCACAAGGGGCCAAAACACTCTAGACCTTGTGGTGATAAATACCGAAAATGAAATATCAGAACCTGTGGCTTTGAGTCCTTTGGGTACAAGTGACCACTCCAAGGTTATATGCAGTATAACAGCATGTAAATATATATATAAAAAAATCCAATACTTTCACTGATTATAACCATGCTAATATAGGTGCTATGAGATGCTCACTTGCTTGTATGGGTTGGGATAACACCTTACTAAACCTGGATATGGAGGATTGTTAGGGCAAAACTAAAAGTACCTGCATTATTCTGGATTTGGAAGATAGATATGTTCCTCATAGGTTAAAATACAACAAAAAAGGAAAAATACCCTTGTGGTTAACTGGCCAAATTAGGAGACAAATTAAGCAAAAAGAAAAAGTGTATGCAAAACGCAAAAAGAATCCACAGAGATTTCCTTGAGCAAATATAAATCTGAATCACAGAAACTAAAGAACATGATAAAAAATGAAAAGCGTCATCTTGAATTTAGATTATCTCACATGAAGGACAGTAATAGTTTTATGCATACACCAATAATGGAAACAAATCATTAAAGAATGGTCGACCACTAGTATTGAATGGTGAAACGATAACGGAGGACAAAGATGGCAGATCTTTTTAACTCATATTTTTGCTCAGTATTTAATGTGTCCCATCCTAAACAAATATATTTTTAAATAATATCAAACATCGTTTCACAGAGTTTGGTTTGAGGTCAGGTCAGTATTGCAAAATATCAAGGGTAACACCTCACCTGGGCCCGACGATATACATCCTTGGTTTCTTAGGAACATGGCAGATGTGCTGGTGTACCCATTCATGATATTGTTTAATAGATCACTTGAAACTGAGATGGTTCCATGTGACTAGAAGCAGGCCATTATGATTCCACTCCATAAAAGGGAATTAAAAGTAATGTTTCGAACTACAGACATATTAGACCAACTTCCCTATGTTGTAAATCAGTTGAGAGGCTAATAAAATCAATCTTAGATATCGAAGTAGAAGCTTTAGGACTGGACGATAGCTCCCAATATGGTTTTTAAAGAGGTCTGTCATGTACAACAAACTTGATCGCCTTTTATAACCAAATTAGCAACAGTTTTGATTCTGGACAACCTGTGGATATGATCTTGTTAGATCAAGAGAAGGCATTTGAAACAGTCCCTGATGACCTTTAAGTTATTAAACTGCTTAATATGGGCATCAGTTACGATACTGTAAGGTGGATTTACATGTGGCTGATGGATCATACCCAGAAGGTGAAGATAAATGGTGAATGTTCCCATAGGAGCTTTATTGGAAGTGGGGTTCCACAGGGATCAGTATTGGGACCTTTCCTGTTTAGTCTATTTATGAGGGACTTAAATCAAAACGTCACTAACATATTGACCAAATTCGCGGATGACAGAAAACTGGGGGTGGGGGGAGTCAATACTGAAAATAAATATCATACATTGTCCAATGATTCAAAATCTATCAAAGACTGGGCAGTTTAAAACAAAATGAAATTTAACCCTGGGAACTGTAGTGTTTTGCATTTTGGTATAGAAAAAACAAAATTATTCGTACTTTATGGATAATGTAAAACTGCGCTCAGTTACGAAGGAGGGAGATTTAGGTATTATCATAAATAAACTCTCTTCATCAGACCATTGTTTGCAGGTTTCTATGGCAACAAATACTCTCCTAAGGTCAATAAAACACTTGTTCATTTCATGTAACAAGTTGTGTCTGTTGCCAATCTACAAAACTTATGTTATCCCACATCTGGATTTTGGGTCACCATTTTAGAGCCCAAATCCAAGGAGAGATATAGATCTTGTGAAAAAGACACAGAGACGTGCAACTAAAATGATAAAAGGTATGGCGTTTAAGAGCTATGAGGATAGATTTGATTAATTGGGACTCTTTAGACTGGAGATGAGAAGAAAGACAGGATTTGGTATTATTGAATAACACCTTAAAAAATCCTGACCTTATGGATCAGTGTGGTCTTGAATTCAACAATAGGAATACAAATTTAGGATCACATAATAAACAATTGGTGATCCCCAGAGTGAACACAAACAAGAGACAAACGCTTTTCTCTGTACGATCAGCTTCCTTACAGAACAAACCGCCGACAGATCTGGATAGCAAGACTTCATTTTCTAGCTTCAAACAAGGACTAGGTGACTATTTGTTAGTAAATAAAGGGTTTCATTAATGCCCCCACTTGAAGTGGGAGGCAATCTAGACGGGCCACAAAGCTTCCTTTTGCCTGATCTTACCAAGTAAACCAAGTACCAAGTAAATTCCCTTGGACTGGCATCAGTATGTAATGTGTATTCTCTCAATGGATCAGCATATGCCAGTACTAGTACATGTGTTAGCTGATGCATGATCTCTTTGAAGGCTCTTTCACAGGAGCTATCCCACTGTGTTCCAACTCATTCATGCACTTTGAAGTAACACTTGAGTGCAATGTCTTTCTGAGGTAGTTGCCTCCATTGGTTAGTAATAGGGTAGCCCCAGGCCAAGTTCAACAACTGAAGCATCACTTAGGTGTAATTCTTTATGAAGCATGGGTAGTAGCTGCACTACCCAAGACTCCACTAGAAGGTCTTTCAGATTCCTGGTGGTGAGGGCCTCTACCGTGCTAGGGGCAATGCTGATGCCATCTTCTGAGACAACGTGCCCAACATATTTTACTGACTTCTGGAAGAATAGGCACTTGTCCATTGAGAATTTATTTATTTACAAATGACCCTCACTTAGGTTCTGCTCACAAACACTCTGTGCAAATGACATCAACGATTTTAAGGTGCAAAATAGCTGGGAACATTGATACAAAAACAACGCTCCACTTCAAGAAGTCCTTGTGTGGCAAGTCTATAGACTTACCACACAAGGACTCCTTGAGGTGAAGCACTGCTTTTGTTATTTATTTAACAGTTGGTAACTAAGAGAGGCATAGTAAGCCGAGGCTCATTTCTTGGTGCAACCCGGTGGAGTGGAAACAGAGGAGGAGCAGAAATACAAAACAAAGTAGCAACCCATTAACACAGCATTGGTAGCAAGGTAGCACAAATAGAATAAATACAAATACATAAGCAAAATTGTGCATACAGAAAATAAAGTGTGTTACAGTTCATTAAGAACATGTTACAACCAATATGCAGCAATAGCAATCAACACCCGGTGAATAAAACAATGTTGTAGAAATGGAGGATGAACTGAACTGGTGAGTTAGCTGTTTGAGTCCGTAAAGGATGGAGACACTGAGGTGGTGTTGAATTGAAACCAGGAAAGGTGCAGAATGGTTAAGGCTAGGCCAGGGAGGTATCAAGAGGATGGGTGACAGGAACAGGGGGGAGTGGTAGAAGTTTCAGTTTGTGCCTTAAGGAACCAGGGGAATGGGAGAGGTGAAGGGAGGAGGGAAGTTGGTTCCAGAGTGAGGGAAGTCGATAGGAGAAGGCAGATTGTCCAGCAGAGGAGCATGGGTGAGGAGTGGCAAAGTGTGATGGTCCCTGGAACCCACATTTTGAACCCAAAATTTGAACTCCAACTTCTCCAGTTGATCCAGAACTTTCAGTAAATCAGCTTTGTGCTCCCTAAGCATCTTACCAAAGATGATCACATCATCTAGGTGTCACACAATCCCGACTTCAGGCCTTCCCCACACAAACTCCCTTTGGTGAGAAAGGGAGAGCACGCAATAATCTTTGAGGCAACTCCTGTGTCCAGAGATAGTTCATGGATATGATTATGGTCATGGTTCATGGTTCATAGAGGTTATCCTATAGGAAATTCAGGAAGATCAAGAGAAAGATGGATAGGGAAAATTACCTATGCTTGCCTAGTGTAGCAAGTAAGGAAGTCCAGTGAGCTAAGGCACAGAAGGAGCTGCTGATAGCTGAAGGAATTAAGAAGGGGAGAAGGCCTTCTTTCCCTATACTGTATAAGTGAGAAAAGGGACAAGAAGGACAGAATTGTTAGGCTTAAGAAAGGGGAGGAGTGGGTGGAGGATAGTGGGAGAAAAGCAGAGATACTAAATGAATACTTCTGTTCCATCTTCACCAGGGAGAAGGACAGACCACTGCATTCAGGAAGAAGGTGGGAGGGGAACACAGATGTAGTGATAGAGGAGGATAGAGTGAAGGAGGGTCTGCTAGCATTGAAGGGGGACAAAGCACCAGGCCCGAACAGAGTACATCCAAGGGTACTAAGGGACCTCAATGAGGAACTGGCAGGGCCACTGACAGACCTATTTAATAGTTTACTGGACTCAGGCATGGTACCACAGGACTGGGTAGCAGCACGTGTGGCGCCTCTCCACAAAAGTGGTCCCAAAGATGAGCCAGGGAGTTACAGATCAGTCGGTCTGACTTCAATTGTGTCCAAGTTCATGGAGACCATACTTAAGGAAAGGTTGGTAAAATATCTAGAGGAGCATGGTCTCCAGGATGCAAGGCAGCACAGGTTCATGTGGGGGGGGGGATCATGTCAAATGAATCTGACTTCTTTGACTGGGCCACTAAGACAGTAGACAGGGGCTAAGCAGTAGACATCCTCTATCTGGATTTCAGCAAGGCCTTTGACTCTGTGCCCCACAAAAGGTTGATCAGGAAGTTGGCAGATCTTGAGGTTGGGGAGAAGAAGACCAGATCGGTGGAAAACTGGCTGAGGGACAAACCCCAGAGGGTGTTTGTGGGGAGAGAGTTATCTGCACCAGAGAGGTCATCAGTTGGTCCTGCAGGGCTCGGTGATGGGGCCAGTGTTGTTCAATGTCTTCATCAATGACATTGGGGATGGCATTAAGGGCAAAATGTGCCTATCTATGGATGACACCAAGCTCTGCAGGAGACCGGACACAGATGAAGGGATACAGGATCTACAGCGTGATATTGAAATGCTAGGGGAAGTGGTCTGGGATCTGGCAGCTATGCTTCAATGCCAAAAACTGCTAAATTATGCACATTGGAGCCATGAATTCCAGGATGGAGTACTATCTGTGTGGAGTACAGGTATCTGCATCAGAGGAGGTGAAGGACCTGGGATTGATCACTAGTGACCTGAAGCACTCTGCACAGTGCAAAAAACCAGCAGCAAGGGCAAAGAAGATGTTGGGATGCATAGCTAGGGGGGATCAGTAGTAGGAAAGAGGAGGTTATACTGCCCTTGTACAGGTCACTGGTGAGGCCACATCTAGAGTCTGGAGTTATGTGCTGGTACCCACACCTCAAAAAGGACATTAACCTGCTGGAGAAGATCCAGAAGAGGGCTACAAGATGATAGTGTATCAGCAGGATAAGGCATATGAGGAGAGGTTGAGGGCACTGAACATGTACTCACTGGAGGACAGGACAGAGAAGGGGGACATGACTGAGACCTTCAAGTACTTGAAAGAGATACATAAGGTGGATAAGGAGGGTCTCTTTAAACTAAGTGGCAACCATAACATGAGGGGACACATTCTTAAGCTGGAGGGGGGAGGTTTAGGGGGGAGGTCAGGAAGCACTTCTTCATAGAGAGGGTTGTGGACACTTGGAACGCGCTGCTGGAAAAGGTGGTTTTGTTGAGGATGGTGGGCAGCTTCAAGAGAGGTTGAAGGAGGCATGGGGAAGGTAAGGATCATGTGTAGGGAGGATGGAAAGGTTGGAAGGAGTTGGGGGGCAGGGTCAGTAGCTCAAGCTATGGATTCTGCAATACAAGCACACTAGATAGACCAAATGTCTTTCTTCTGCTGGCTTCTTCATATATTCATATGGTACAGTCTCAACAGCAGCCACCTCATTGTGACAGTCAAGTTATGTAGGTACACTAGGCACTCCAAAAGATTCCTGGCCCCAGTGGCTCACTCCATAAAGCACTGAAAGTAGGCAGTGTGTGAGTAAAGAATACCATTACATGAATACCATGAATAATGCACTATTCAGGCTTATTCCTATCCAGGAAACATTATTTTAACAAAAAGAACAGCTCCTACCCTCCTTCCCATCCCAATCCTTTAAAAAACACAACCTCCATTCTCTGCTACAATCCCATTCCCACCCTCCTCCCCCCAGCACCCCAAATTTCATAGGTTTAAAAAAAAAACTCCCACAATGGATGACCGGCACAACCCACCCACCCCCATGGCCAGCCACTGTTTTAGTACTCTTTTTCTTATAAATCACTATTCCTCCCACCCTGGCAACATCCCCCTCCCAACCTTCTCACTCTAGCACCCAATTTTTCATTAACAAAGCGCAGATAGCATGCCTCTATGTACCAAGGCAACCAACACAACCCAGTCTCCTCCTCAGTCGTTTGTCTTCTATTGAATGAAAGTGCTCCCACGCTCATGCACAGTAAAACCAGTTGATCATGTGATAAGCCATTTTTTCTATGTGAAAATGTGGCCCACTTAAATTTTAGAAATGCATTCAACACCATATCACATAGGAGACTCGTAATAAAACTGAACAGCTTAGGAGTGGGTCCCAAGGTGGTAAACTGGATAAAAAATTGGTTAAGGGAAGAGGCAATGTAGGGTGGTGGTAAACAGAGTTAACTCCAGGGAAAGGAGGGGTGGGTGATCAACTGGTGCTTCAGGGCTCAGTACTGGTAACAGTCCTCTTTAATAAATAAGTGGCACTGCCGATGAGCTGGAAGGGAAGGTATGTCTCTTTGGGGATGACACCAATATCTACAATAGGGTACACACTCTAGAGGGGGTGGAAAGAACATCCAGAGACCTGAGAAAACTTGAGGAGTGGTCAAGGGCATGGGAGCTGGGACTTCAATGCGAAAAAGTGCAAAACCATGCACACAAATGTGACATAAGGCACAGAAACCCAGAGTACAAAATGGTGGATGAGGTGATGACGGTCAGTGAACTGGAAAAGGACATGTGAGTAATTGCATCTCTTTTTCGAGAATAATATGCTTTACTGATTTTCAAATATTACACAGGACAAAATACACATAAAATCCAAACAAACAGGAAGGTACAATACGAGACAAGACATCCCACCCACTAAGAACTATGTACATCCAGGGAATTCATTCAAAAAGAAAATTAGATCAAATCAACTTTATTTTTATAGTGCCTTTCAAAACCAAGGTGCTGTACATAAAAACCAAATACGTAAAGATAAAAGGGAACTGAGGAAGAAACCAGGCTGGAAATACATTAGTAGAAGGAAATAGCATCAGTCCATATAGTGTTACATAAGGTCCCTGCACCCTTTTTGGTACCCCCAGAGGTACACCATAGACAGCTAGCACTTAGGTATATGTTATACTAACATATAGGGCTAATGGCATCTACCATATAAAAATAGATGTCAGGATATGTATGCATATTATTGTTATACACTTTGCTTTCTAATACATATATGTATTTCTTGCTTACAAGATGTTAGGACACCTGTGTCCTTGTAATGATTATGATATTTAAGTCGGCATTTTCACCTTTTGGTGATTTGTACTACTACACTGATTTATGTAAGAACTGTACTCTTTTGTTTCACAAAGTGATAACTACTACAAAATTGTATAATGTTATCTTGGACCGTGGAGCCACCTCTAATTTAGCCAACAGGGCTCATCTCTGTAACTAGAAATGTTTCTATCTTACAGTAACCATAGTAATTATCATAGGTATATAATGTGAGACATTACGTCTTCTACCTCGGAGACCCCAAGAGACACAGAGAATCCTCGAGGTATAAGGAATGCTTAGAATTGGCTCCCAGTTCATACTGGCAGAAACTGCTTAGGGCAATTATAATTATCCTTTTTTGCGGTAATAAACAAGTTTATTACTCTTATGCAAAGTGTCTGTGATTCCTTGCATTCCCAATATTGCCAAGAACCTGAGAGTGAAGTTTAGACCTCCTGACAATTGGTGACCGTGTGCAGGCAATATCTGGTGTTTGCAAAGTTTCGCTTGTTGCTTTACAACTTTTCCCATCCCAGCTGGAACTGTAGGTGTGCATTCCCGCATCACCTCTCCCGTTTAAAGACCACTTTGTAATCACTTGCAAAGTCTGGCTGCTTTCTGGTTGTGGTTGATGCCGACTTGACCCACTCCACGGCATTTTGAATTGCAAGCTTACAAGTGTACAGTAGCCCGATTGTGTATGAAGTGCTTCTGCTATGGATCGATACACAGCATGACGCCGTTTTCACAGTTTAATTTTTCGTTCCTTCCCACACAATGGCCACCGTAGCAAATATCTGTGCAAAACTGAAACTCGATGTCTCAGACTTCCTTTCCTCCCATGAAAGCTCGGCTGACTTCGCGCGGGATGCAAGTCAATCCGAAAACCCTATACTAGGGATCTCAACCCAGTACACTGAGACGAGACAAACAACCAATAAGCGCCACGCTAAAGGGCTGTTGGTCGCGGCTCTCTATACTGCTTTGGAAGCCTCTGAAGTGAGGTTTAGAACCCTTGAACTGCAAATTTCATCTCTTAAGCAAGAGATGGGTTTGCAGGAAATGGAATGTGTCAGACTGCAGCAGAATTTGGAGTCTGAACTTCAAACTCTGGGAAATGAAAAGGATTCACTTTTGAATCATTCTGCACAGGCAGGAGAGCAGGAACTTTGTATGTTGAAGTAGGAGTGTGAACGTTTGAGACAAGACAAAGGACAGGCTTTGAATATGAATGATTTATTAAGTAGAACAAATGAACAGTTGAGTGGGGAGTTGGGAGAGCTACAGGATGAGATAAACCAGGTACGTAATGATTTAGAAATAGCTACTAGGGGCAATCGCGAATTGAGTGCCATGTACAGAGTGTTGCAGAAACAAATGCAAGAGGAGGTTGATGTGAATGCTGCAAATGTGAGTCATGCAGAATGTGAATCTAAGATGGTGAAAATGCGCCATCAGCGAGAGGTTCTGGCTGGACATGTTAAGGCGATGGGAGATGTAGCCCCTGCCTTAACTACATCATCTGAAGGGGAGGTCTCAGATGATGACATCTCTCAATACAATGCCCAACCACACCCCTACTATGGCCCAGAGTCCCGCCCCACCATCCACAACATGACAGATCCCCGTTGTACCACACCATGTCATACATTGTCGACGTCATGACACGCATCATGGGTGACGCCAACATGGTGACCCCCATGATAGGGGGGAAGCAGACCCAGGCCTAGTCCCAAAGGCACCACTAGTAGCTGTTATTAGTGTGGAATACAGACAGGAGATAGAAAGAATGATTGATAATGCGGTAAATAGTGTGTCCATTCCGGAGAGGAATAAGCAGGTTTTAAAAGGCAAAATTAGACAGCTTATTCACAAAACTGGCACTCAGAAGGGCATAGTCTGCTCAGTATCATTAGTCCACTCTGTATTGGAGGCCGCAGCTCAGGCAGCCTTGAACGGCACCTGAGGTAACATACCTCCACCTGATTGTCCCACTAATCCCCTACAAATGGCCTACTCTGTTCAGCAAATAGCTGACAGTATTGGTCGGATGAGCCCGTCCGACAACCTCAGCTGTCACTTGGAAAAGGTGCATGCCAAATGTGAAATGCTTAGTCTTGCTGCAGACTACCAGGTCTAGAGCCTACACCAGACCATTGATCCTGGACTATGGGCCAAACTCTCCAATGCCATCCGCCAGGCCGGCAACACCACCTTTGACAAAGTTGCAGCTGAATTCATTTCTGCACACAGCCCAGGTGTAGCAGGAGTGATGCTTGCATACCCTGTAAAACAGAATGCAGAGGAAAGTCCAGCGACTTACCACCAGAGACTCTGGCTGGCCTACCAAGTAGGAAAACAATTCGCACAAGAAGCTGCAGATGTAGATCTTATTGAGTATAAGACCTTGTTCCTTAGGAACATGATCCCTGCAGTGAGAGAGAAGATAGAGCCAACCACTCATCCCACCACGGAACAGTTTGCTGACATCTTTCGGAAAACTGAAAGAGGTTATCAACTCTACATCCGTGTACTGGGTTCCAGTTCCAAGAAAGTAGCTACCATGGAGCCTACCCCAGAGGCCATGACGCACTACATGGTGGAAGGGCAGGCCCAACATAAACAGCCCCTCCCCACGGACAACCAACACCCCCAGCAGGTTCAACAACAACCGCAACAGCAGCAGCAACAACAGCAACAATGGGATGGGAACCGGAATTATCATTAGAAAAAGAAACATCATAAGAATCACAAGGGTAATCAACAACAAAGACCAGGCCCTTCATATAGGGAGATAGCCGAAGAGAATCGGAAGTTCAGAGAGTTTTTGGGACAAGTGCATTCTGTAGCGGATACTATT